>CM038676.1:479473128-480073128 GCA_021605205.1 Aegilops longissima
TGTGAGAATGGAGGATCTACGTCAATGACGACAACTCCATGATGGAATCTGCAAGGACTGCATCTTCAAGGCCTCAAGACTTCAAGACTCGAGACAAGAATTCAATACACACTCTTGGGTGAAGGATGGTTGACGGGCACCTGGAGAATCCAGTGGTTGGCGGGATGCATGGAGAAGCGCCATGACATCTTGCGGAAAGCTTCACCCAGACTCAAAGAGACGGAAGAATACTTCATGCCCGGAAGCTTACCTGCAAACCGCAAGTCACTATGGGCTCGGCTTGGTTGACCTTAGTTGTGACTCTGGCTGGGGCGGTGCTAGCGGATGTAGAACTACGGTGGGATTGGATGAGCACCGGACGGTGGTCGAGGAACTCTTGGAAGACCATGTTTGGTCATCTTGTTCTCAAACACCTGAAGTGCGAGAACGTAAAAGAGGGATCGAATCTTGCGGGTAAAGTGTACAAACCTCTGCGAGGGTTTAAACCTAATTGATTAGCCGTGTCCCGATTACGGACAATTTGAGCATCTGGACTTGGATCTATCTCGGAACTCTCAACACGGATTGATAACTTAATTGTGGGCAATTTATGATGATTTTGGGCTATGAGACATCGGTTGGCGGAACCATGTCATGATAGAAAACTCCATAGTACAGACTTCATTTATTCCTTTGATGTAGGGAAAATAAAACCAGCTTTTACGCAAAAACCCTGCACACGAGCCACAAAGCCATATTGCATATAGTATAGTTTTATCATCTATTCTTTTTATTGTGATCTTGCGGTACATTCAATGTACTGACCTACACAGCTGCAACGTATCATGTTGCGTATACTTTCTTCCGACGAGTAAGAGTACAAGATAGGGTTACGGTCTACACTCAACCTGCCGATGGCGTTGATGGGACTCCACACCGACTATTTGTTTCATTGTGACTTATGAGGTATATATCAGTTTTACGTTAATTATACATGTGATTGCACTTTGATATATACATTGATGTCTTGTGTGTGCCAAGATACTGATCCGAGGATGGCACTGACAACACGAGGCTTGACCGTCTCGAGGTCGGGTCGCTACAGAAATGGTATCAGAGCACATGTTGACTGTAGGACGTGACCCTAGAAATCGGAAAGCCCTAGGACAGGAAATTTCAAAAAAACTTTATTTTCAAAAAGACTCTTACTTCTCATCTTTTCTGATTTTATCAAATAGACCCTCTCACCTCAAATAGTTAGAATATACCCCTTTTCCCTTTTGACCACATGAAGGATCAACTGAATCCGCTCCAAGAAAGATATCGGACAGCTGATGACCCCTTCAAAGTAACCAGGATTTCACCATGCGTTGGAAGAAATTGCAGCTGCAACAATTGAAGACTCTGAAGACTTGAAGAATTTGAAGTTCCTGACTAATTATTTGACCTTTAGAAGACCAAACCCCTGTTACACACTTACGTTAGATGCGGCGATGTGTGAGCTATCATTTGTTTGATGTTTTCCGACAGCCACAAAGTAAAACTTGTTTCTTCAAAACTATTGTTTGTATTGTGTGTATATCCTCCCCACCTCTCTCATATCTCATCCCAAAGCTTTTGGACCCCATAGATGATGAATGAAGTTGGGTGATATTCTCTGGACGAAGACCAGCCGGGAGGCGAGCTATGGATTGAACATGGAAAATCACTTGAGAGCAATTTGATTCCAAGGAAGTATGAGGTTCAATCGCTCTTCAAGACTTTGAAGGAAGTGCTGCAACCTGGTGGAAAATGCATCAAGCCATACAAGGATTTAATGGAGCAAGAACTTGGGAGGAATTCAGGAAGACCCTGTTGAGATCACGCCTCATCCGGAAGCACCATGATACACCAAGAAATAAACCTTGTGCCTGCAAGATTTGCGGAGAAATAGGACACACCCAGGAGGAACACAAGGATGGATGCCCTCATTGTGAGGAGAAACACCCAGCCGAGGAATGCCCAACTAGTCAGGTGACTTGTTTCTTGTGTGAAGGAACCACCCACTACCCGACTCAGTGTCACATTTACTCCATGGTGCAACAAACTATTCAGGAGCAGGAAGAAGGAATGAAAGAAGCCCTCCGAGAAGTTATGAAAGAACACGTGATGAAGGAATGTGTTGAAGACCACGATGGAGAAGGCCTCAACAGATTTTTACTCCAATGCCTGCTATTCATGTGGAGAAGAAGGACATTTTTACAGATTGCACCAAGGAAAGAAAAGAGTATCCGGGATACTTCCCGACGAAGCGAGTGGAGTTTGATCCACGGGAATAGAACGTTTGGTCGAACGAAGAAACCGGGAAGAGAAAACAAAGACACCCTCGTAACAACCCAATTTCTGCAAAGAGGGACAAGAGTCATATTACCTGTTTTGAATGTAAGGACGTCGGGCATTATGCCAATCATTGTCTCGAAAGGAAGCAAGGAACTCAAGGAGCAGGCACCATCTCTAAGAAGCCCAAAGGCTTATCGAAAGTTATGTGTTTTCATTGTAAGGAAGCAGGACATTATGCTACTAAATGTCCCGACAAGATGAAAGCTGGAGTTGAGTAGTTGGAATTTTGATATTGGAAACAAGAGTAGTAGAAAACAATTTCATGTTTATGAGTACAATAAGTTGAGTTATGTAATGGGTGCTCAGAGTTTGTAATGGATTCATGAAATCAAGAAAGTTAAGGTGACATGTTTTCATATGTTTAATTGTATGAGTTGTTACTCTATGAACACGGATTTTGACCATTTTCGAGGATATGAGAAATATGGTCTATGGATGGATTTGTGAATTTCATTTTAAGGGTGATAGTACCCTATGAAGAACACTAGACCAATGGAAATGGAAATGTGTCCCACAGGTTGGAGTTTGGAAAAAAATGAGTTGAAGTTTTATCTTTGATATGATGGTATTAAGAAATGAAATGTTATTGGATTTAAACTGGTGTAATGTTGGAAAATGGAGCAATTGTAACTCCAAGGATGAGTGAAATTGGTACAAGTGTTGAAGTGGGCTCATAACCCACAGCCCAGGAATTAATAAGGGTCAAGTACCCACCGAAGAAGAAATTTTGGGAAGACTGCGATTTGATCGTGACGTTTCGTAGGAGGTTACGCAAAAAACCTGAGAGTGGTGAAGTAACGATAGATGTTTTGTTTGGCTTGCTAAACCAAAGGATTTACTCGAACCCAGTTCGAGAACAAGAGAAATTCTGCAATGCTTGTGAGTATGCCCAAGTGTTAGAATACGTGATTCACTATTTACGTATGTGGTAATGATTCAAGTACGGGATGGATTGGCCCCCATACCGGAGACTTCTATCATGAACTATCATATGTTGATGGAAAATCAGAGAGACTTGAAAACCTTAGAAGAGTGTCGACGCGATAAGCCATAAAACCATAGAATGGTAGGACGATGGAACCCTTTACAGGCAACAGTTGCCAATCGTAGGTTATACGCTGAGATCCAACCCCGACCATTTTCCTGCAGGAGAAACCATGAATTGTCGACCACCATGAGATTTTCGATAGTTGTTTAGTATTGGCGATGCACCTGTCGAGATGAAGACCCAGTCTCGGAAGAACCTTACCATGATGAAATGACACATGATATTGTGGAAAGGGTTATGCCCTCACCGAAGAGTATCGATAAAGGATTCATACCAAGATATGAGAAGATCGACACCGCCAACCCTAAGGATGAAGTACATGAGTTTTGTCAGAACATAACCATGCTTCTAAGTATGGTAGCACACTAGACCATACAGATCAATGGATTTGCTAGAAGACCCCCAAACCCTAACCCTTTTCTTGCTAGCCTCTTCGAATCTCGAGGACGAGATTCATTTTAAGTGTGGTAGATTTGCAACATCCCAAAATTCTGAATTTTGGAATGTTATATTAAATAAATAATTCTGATTGTTTGTTTGATTGTTGAGTGATTAATTGACTGAAAGTGAGTGAATTCGAAACTTTTTGAAAGTTAAATGAGAGGGAATAAAAGGACTTTCCCAAACCTTCATTTTTGCTTTTATGCTTTTCGGTGAATTCAAATACTCTTCACCACAAAACCCTGGAGAGAAGATGACATGACTTCTTCCATTTATTTAAATGACAAGGGTGTTGAAAATATTTGAATTTCATTTGGAAAATATTTCCAATTCTGAAACTTTATGCAACTCAATGATTTTCACCAAATAAGATAAAATGACTTCTTCAAAACATATGAAATATGAGTAGGAGTTTCAAAGAAATAAATTCAAAGTTCTTTTGAATTTATTTTCAATTTGGAGTTATTTGAGTTTTATTCAAATTATTTTCTCCAAAAATAAAATACATGGAAAATAGGGTAACATGATTCCCTACAACAGAAAATTGGAGAGAAATTAATTTGAAGTCATTTTGGTATTTTAAAATAATTTTGGTTGGATTTTATTGGACTAGAAGCACTCTTTGCTTTATTTAAATTTGTGTGTATATTATTTAACGCTAGAATAATATTCATCTTGTAGGAAATATTTTTCTGCAAATTTTGATATATTATATGCCTATATAAAAGTTTTCATTATTTTGTTTTTATTTTAGTTCTGTGAAATTTTGTTAAAAAAAATAAAAAAAATATGCAGCGCCTTGGGCCAAAGGCCCAAGCCGCCGACTAGCCACCGGCCAAGGACAAGGCCAAGGCCATCGCACGCACACACCTAGGGGGCCAGGGAGCCAAGGTTTCCTATTCTTTTACAAATCCTAGTAGGATTTGATCCCGTTTCGTTATTCCGTTAATTCCGATTTGTTTCTAGATCTTTTCCCTTTTGTTTCCTAATCCTAGTTTATTTCTTGTCCCCTACCCCAAGGAAAGCCCTCCCCTCCCTAATATAAATACCCAAGCACCCCCCCTCCAACACATCAAACCAACACCTCTCCTCTCCTCTCCTCTCCTCTCCATGGCAAGAAGAAGCACCACCGCCCGCCGCCAAGTGCTGCCGCCACGCCTCGACCTCTCCCGAGGTTTATATGATCTCCTCTCCACCGTCCCGTGATCTCCTTTCCTCTAGGAGCAACCGCAACATCGGATCCGATCTTCTTCCCCAACTCCGACGACTACTCCGTGAGATCCACGAAATCCTGTAATTCATTTTTTTTCAGAAAATAGCAATCTTAGAAAATTCATATCTTTTAGAGTTTTTAGTATTTTGAGTGATTCTAGTTGCTATGTGTCACAAATTTGCTGAAGTTTCTGTTAGTTCAATTTTATTTCACATTTGAGCAGTTTAAATTTGTGTTTGATGAATTTTCTCAAATCACTAGATTTGAGCTATTTTGAGTTAGGAATATTATTTTGACCGATTCTTTTTGCTCCTGGTCTCTAGGACCTTTGTTTATCCAGTAGTATTTAGTATTTTATTTCTAGGTTAATTTAAATTAGGTTTTTAGCAAAACAGTACTGTTTTATTATTAGTTCTGTTTTAGCTTTTTCTTTATTGTTTTTATTAGTTTTAAATTATTTCGTTTTGTCACTTTTGACAAAATTAGTTGTGTTTCTGTTAGAAAACAGGAGAAAAATTTATTTTATTTTAAAAAATTATTTTCATTAGTTTTGTATGAAACCTTCTATAGGTCATAGTTAAAGTTTTATAAAAGCGTTTTATTTGTTTCTTTTGCAAATAAAATTTTATGAAAAAATACTTTCTGTTAACTTAGTCATTTTACTTTTTATTTTCTGTTAAATTATTAGTTTAGTGTTTTAATTGTTGTTAAGTTTTTTTACTTAGGGCAAAACTATGTTAGATGCTTGTAGCAAAGTCATAGATTTTAGTTAGTAGTTTTCTTTCTAGTTTTATTTGAAGCTTCTTTGGACTTTGTTGCAGTTTTATTATTGAGTTTTTTTGTTTTAATTGTTATTTTGAGTGTTAGTATTGCTTGCTAGAATGATTGCTTATGTGAATGCTATGTTTGACTTGTATAGATTTTCTTGAGAGTGACGAATAGTTCTATCAAATTTTGTGAGAGTGTTGTTATCTTCATCAACGTGCCGAGCAAGTTCACTTTGACCATGTTTTCATACCTATGTGTTTTATTGCATCTAGTGTCATCTTCATGACAATCCCTCCAAGAGTGATATTGAATCCTTGTAGTTGAGTAGTATGCATGAGGTAGGAACCCATCACCTGTTACCAAGCCCGGGCGCTATTTATTTTAGTGCTAGGCTATAGTAGACAGGGTTGGTATGAGTGCTTCGGGAGTGGTGTGAGAATGGAGGATCTACGCCAATGACGATAACTCCATGATGGAATCTGCAAGGAATGCATCTTCAAGGCCTCAATACTTCAAGACTCGAGACAAGAATTCAATACACACTCTGGGTGAAGGATGGTTGACAGCACCTGGAGAATCCAAAGTGGTTGGCGGGATGCATGGAGAAGCGCCATGACATCTTGCGGAAAGCTTCACCCAGACTCAAAGAGACGGAAGAATACTTCATGCCCGAAGCTTACTCTGCAACCGCAAGTCACTATGGGCTCGGCTTGGTTGACTTTAGTTGTGACTCTGGCTGGGGCGGTGCTAGCAGATGTAGAACTACGGTAGGATTGGATGAGCACCGACGGTGGTCGAGGAACTCTTCGAAGACCATGTTTGGTCATCTTGTTCTCAAACACCTCAAGTGCGAGAACGTAAAAGAGGATCGAATCTTGCGGGTAAAGTGTACAAACCTCTGCAGAGGTTTAAACCTAATCGATTAGCCGTGTCCCGATTCTTTGACAATTTGAGCATCTGGACTTGGATCTATCTCGGAACTCTCAACACCGGATTGATAACTTAATTGTGGGCAATTTATGATGATTTTGGGCTATGAGACATCGGTTGGCGGAACCATGTCATGATAGAAAACTCCATAGTACAGACTTCATTTATTCCTTTGATGTAGGGAAAATAAAACCAGCTTTTACGCAAAAAACCCTGCATACGAGCCACAAAGCCATATTGCATATAGTATAGTTTTATCATCTGTCCTTTTTATTGTGATCTTGCCGGTACATTCAATGTACTGACCTACACGGCTGCAACGTATCATGCTGCAGATACTTTCTTCCGACGAGTAAGAGTACGGTATAGGGTTACGGTCTACACTCAACCTGCCGATGGCGTTGATGGGACTCCACACCGACTATTTGTTTCATTGTGACTTATGAGGTATATATCAGTTTTACGTTAATTATACATGTGATTGCACTTTGATATATACATTGATGTACTGTGTGTGCAACATACTTGATCCGAGGATGGCACAAAAACACGTAGGCTTGACCGTCCGAGGTCGGTCGCTTCTGATCGACCTCTCACGTCTGATCATCATCTTCCGATGACTCTCGGTTGTTGACCATGTTGACCACACCGTGCCGAGCGCACCCAGACTGGAATGACCCGGAGATGGGGAATATGGGGCAGTGGAGTCGCAGATGGAGAGGAGTGGGAAACTTCACTGGTTCGGGTGCGCGGCAGCACAGCCGTGGTGTCGCCCACGAGAGACAGGAGCAAGAACAGAGGTTGAAGAAGGAGCACGGCTGTTGGATTAACATCCAACGGTCCAGCTGCTAGAATCATTTGTTGATTAAGTTGACAAAGCCATGCGCACACGTCCGCTTAGTAGGCCCACAAGTAAGTCACCAAATCTAACGGGTCCCAGCTGTCAACGGGACGAATAATTTTTTTCACAAAACAAGGAGGCACTTCCTTCCGTGCGAAGATACAGCCGGCGGGTCCTAGCTGTCAGGTAGAGGAAACATTTTTTTCAGCTTAATAAGGAGGAACTTTCCTTGCGTGCGACCATGGACCTCGTGGGTCCCAGCCGTCAGGCTCTCCACATACAGTCCTCTTCTGATGACTCTCGTTTGTTAACCAGGCCGCACCGAACACAGCGAGGCGGTGGACGACGGCGAGGCCCCGGACGGGAACGACTCGGAGATGGGAAAACGCGGCAGTGGAGTCGCAGATCGAGAGGAGGAGAAGGGTTATAACTGGTTCTGTTGCGGCGTGGGGCTGTAGTCTGTGGAGAATAACAGGAGGTGTCAAGGGGTGGAGGGATAGCCTGGCCGACAGTGGGGTAGCACTTCACAGTGATGCGCGCTAAGCAGAGCCGCTAGCCGCCGGAGGCCGGACCTGGTGGTCCCGGCGACGCTGGAGGAAGAAGACGAGAGATTGAAGGTGCATGCCGGCCGTTGGATATAAATCCAATGGCTGTGGATGACACAATCATTTGTTGACCAAGTTGACAACGCCCTGCGTAGGCTTCGACCTTTTGGCCCACAGTCTATTTGCTGGGCTGGGTTAACAAATAATTTCACGTCAATCAGGCCGATTTATATTTTCTAAGAAATCCCAGCCCATTTGCACTTCTTTGAAATACACATATTAGGTGGGCTCGTTATATATATAATGTTATGTTAGAAGGAGCAATTAATATCAAAGAATAAACCGAGAGGCACATTATATATATATATATATATATATATATATATATATATATATATATATATATATATATATATATATATATATATATATATAAAATTAAGAAATTAGCAAGTTATTGCTCAAAATAAAAATGAGCATGTTATTATTAAATTGGTCCTTCAAATCTTCGCAAGCTTTTGTACGCAATCACCAGGATTTTCCTTGCCTATGAGTCAAAAACAACCAGGATTTTCCATTAAACATTTACTTTTATAAGTTAATAACACGTGGGATGTTTTTATAATGTATATATAAGTCTCTATAAAATATACGATAATAGTAATAATATAAATATATATAATGTGGTTAGAAGGGAAAACATAAATTGGACACAGCATTACTTTTATAAGAGACCTGCGTCTTATACCCCACAGTAGGCATACTAACAAGTTCACACACAAATACAACAGAAAAGGTAAACATTCATATCAAACTCAGGTTCACTGGATACGTTCATATTCATAGCCAACATTCACTATCAACAACTCAAAAGATTCATATATACACAAGCTCAACATATCTATGCATCCAAATGATTGATAGATCACACGACAGTATTCATACATAATTCACAAAAAGATTCAGATATACACATGTTCAGTATGTTTATGCATCCAAATGATTGAGATCACAACCAATATGATCCATGGACGAACTTTAATTACCTAGGGTATAGACTGGTAAATGGTGTTCAATCGGAGGTACTTCTTGCTAAAATTAGTTCTTGTACGTAAACTTTCGAGTACATAAGAGGCAGCACAGACAATCTGCACTTTGCTTGTAGGTTTATCCTCAAATAGTGGCCTTGTGCCGAGGGAGGTTTGAGCAACTTGGCCACTACTTTCATCCAACAAGTTAACTGGCTCATCTTGGTCCTGTATCTCGCCAAAATTCTACATTGCAGACGAGAAAGGAGGCGGTTGAGAAAATGAACCACCCAAATTTTTTGTGCAGTTCAACTGAAATGGAGCATCCTTGGTGTGCAGACTGATTAAGTGCCAGATGAATATACGCGTCAACCAACTTGTCTGGAATCTTTAGACTCCATGCCATATAGTTCGCTACCATATGTGCCGATAACCAAAAGGCACAAGTTGGGACCAAAGACTGGACTGCATTTTTCTGAGCTATGCACCAAGCAATATTTTTGGCGTTCACTCTCCTAATACTTGGAGTTTGACAATTGGTTGACGGCGGTTGATACTCGAATGAATATAGGCACTTCTTGTCAACATCGATGCTTGTCTGAGTGAACTTTGGAGTACATAGCAGCATCATAAGTACCTGTCCATCTGATCATTTTGTGCAGTTCTACTGAAATCACCCGATGTAATGATCTTCCTGCGAGTTCAGGCTCCAAATTACTCCTTTATGAAATCGACAAACAGTAGCACAATACCAAATTACCAATACATATGACAGGCACAATAATCAGGATAAAGACCAGTACCAACCTGTGTGAGGTAGCATATCAATTACTATTTCCTTTTACTGGAAGCCGAGATAAGCCAAGCGACTGACAGCAAAGGAACAAAGCAAGCGGAGATTAGCGACTGACATGAAAGGACGGAAGCTATCAAGGCAATGAAGCACCCAAAGTTTTTGTGCAGTTCCACCAAAATCGAGCATCCCTGTTGGCACATATATTGAGAGAGTGAGATTACTGTAATAGTGGGACTAGTTGATGAAACATACACTAACAAATAGAAGCACCCTCATTATCTTAATGGGTAAAGTTAGCAACATAGTAGTCTTGCTTAAATAGAGGTATTAGTTTATTTAATCAGTGCCAATTAGCTCAACTCAACACTCAAAGCATTGCCATTTATCATAGGTTGCAAAACTTAAAAGTGCAAAGATAAAGGAGTTTCTCATGACAGTAGCACGATACAAATAGAGATGACAGCAAACTAATATGGATGAAGGCCTTAGGCCCGTACCAACCTAAGAAAAAAAGTTTATTCATGTAGTCCTCTAAGATGATAAAGCACTCACTGGAATCACACAATAGTATATATTTTTGTGCACTTCAAATGTATGGTTGAAATCACTCTTGTTTACCAGTGCTGAGATTATATCGAAAGATTATCAAGAACTTCCAGCAGAGTTAAAGCACTGGTTGGGATACAGTTCATTGTATTGTCTTGTGTAGTTCCACTAAAATGTATGATTGGCACAACATGATCCCTGTTTGCACAAGTAGGAACAAGGTGAAACCTTCATTAGCTTAGTAAGAAAGGATAGGAAGACATTAGCATATTACTCAAACAGTAGCATCAAATTCATGATAGACAATACGCAAAACATTGCCTCATTGAACCAATGGCAATAAATTGACATGCAAAACAATAGCACTATTATGTCATGACACTAATAATATTCCCTCCATGCTCCACCACATGATTCACCTCCATAGACAAACATTCACATGTACATGATTCAGCATAGGGTCCTACTAAAGATTTGTTTAATTCCAACAGGAAAATTACGCAGTAATAAATTAGTGGTACTTAAGTACTCCTAATTAATTAAGTGAGACAACAGAAGTGGAAGGGCTCCCTGGAGGATTGTCTCACATGTAAGGTAGTCGTTGCCGGAGAGCCCTTGAATGGCCTCGACTGAGGCCTCTGGCTTCAGCAAGATCACCTTGGCTCTGTTTATTCTTCTTCTTCTTCCTCTTCATGCTCTGTTTCTCTTTCTCCTCACCAGTTGGTGAAACCAAGTACATGATTGGACTTCTAATTCAGAATTGGTTTTGTCAGCGAGGGAGTACAAGTGTACTAGTAAAAAACAACACTATTTTCTCATGGCAGTCGGAAAATAGAGATGAACACATGCATTAAATATCATTCTTACCTAAAGGAAGGTTATGGCGCCAATATGGATGATGAGGATTGGAACACAGATCTCCTTTGTGCAGTTCCACCAAAATGAACCAACTGTTCCATTCGACATTCCAGCTTAAACAACACAAAAGTCACTTCTTTTAAGAAGAGTTTTGTGCAAAGGCACCAAAAGGTCACAACAAACAACTGTGTGAATTGGATATCCCTATTTGCACAAAAGGCACAGAGGAAAAGTGAGTCTCTAACAATTACAGGCAAAAATATTTGGCTAAACTTGTCGAGTCTCAAACAATTACAGCAAAAACAGTGGCATGGCTTCATTTTACCAGGACATTATATTAAGAACAACTAAGGCTGTGTTCGGTTCACGTGTTTGGTGCAGGATTTTCAGAGGAACACAATTCCTACGGTATTCTTTCCCTTCCAACCGCTCAAACACGGAAAGGTGAATAGTGTTTCATAGGAAAGCTGGTCCGTAGTACTTGATTCCATAGGATTATAAACATCCACGCGATCGCTCATTTTTGAGGCGGAAGCCCGAGGCAGACGCTCGCTGCCATGCGTTAGACAGGTTGTTGTGCTGTGTTTGCGGAATAAAAAAATCAACCTATGTGTGGTACGTGAGGTGAGGACAAGAGTAGTCACTGTGCAGCTGAATAAACAAATAGCATCTCATACTGCCAAGCATGCTACTCTAAAACAACAAATCTGTACATTTCATAGTCCATCCAACACATTCTCTTGAGAGTTTCCCTCCGGTTCGCTGTTCCATAGTTTTATACCTACATTCCTTTCCTATTCCTCTATTTTCATCAAGATCTATGTTTTCTGCCCTTTATTCCTAATGAGCCTAAATATTTGGTATAAGGGCATGGGACAGCGGGTGCACCAGCAGTACAACACCATGTACGTAAACAGGGGCATAAAGTGGTGATTCATAGTTTGTTGCCCCGAGAAACAAACATCCAAGAAACATATCTGGGTTGGTCCCATTTTTGTTTACTCTAGCCACCTACTCCTATGTGTGGATAGCAAATCTAGTCCTGGTCATACCACTGTGTACAGCGTTACCCCTATATTTCCTTTTTCACCAAGAGACCGTTGGATGACCAATCGTACTACTTTCACCCCTTTCCTTCCTGCTTGTACCATGTCCGATGTACATACTAAATTCCCCCACCCCCACTTTATTTCTTGTTTGAACCAAGTACTCCCTCCGTCCGGAATTACTTTTCATCAAAATGGATGTGTCTAGAACTAAAATACATATAGATACATCCATTTCAATGACAAGTATTTTCGGACGGAGGAAGTACAAGATTCGACTCCATGAAGTAGCTATACCTCTAACAATAGAAGAAAAAAAATAGGTGACGTTGGACCATCCGATCGAGAGGGGCTGAGAGGTAGAAAATGATGCACATGCAGCGACGTAGCGAGCAGGGGAGGTAGAGCTAAGGCGGTTTCGAATGAAGATATACCTGAAGGTCGTCGGGATGTGGATAGGTGGGCGGCGGGAGGCCGGATCCGCCCACATGCAACGACGAAGGGATCAGAGGACCTCCCACGCCGGCACTCGGCCAGAGATAACGGTGCGGCCGGCAGTGGGTCTCCTCCCTCGCTATCGACGACGGCCTAAACGCTGCCCCTCCTGCCCTTCACCGGCAGAGGGGGATACATCCGGATCTGTAACCAGTGGTGAGGATAGAAAGCCAGTGTTTTTTGAAGGGAGAAAGACAGTGTTACTACCCCTATCTTGTTTAGATCTGGAGAGGATGAGAGTATGTGAATAGAGCAACCCTAGCAAGCAAGCGCGGAGGCTCCGACCTATATATAAGTAGTGGGGTAGTTTTGAAGGAAATATGCCCTAGAGGCAATAATAAATTTATTATTTATTTCCTTATATCATGATAAGTGTTTATTATTCATGCTAGAATTGTATTAACCGGAAACATAATACATGTGTGAATACATAGACAAACATATTGTCACTAGTATGCCTCTACTTGACTAGCTCGTTGATCAAAGATGGTTATGTTTCCTAACCATAGACATGAGTTGTCAATTGATTAACGGGATCACATCATTAGGAGAATGATGTGATTGACTTGACCCATTCCGTTAGCTTAGCACTCGATCGTTTAGTATGTTGCTATTGCTTTCTTCATGACTTATACATGTTCCTATGACTATGAGATTATGAAACTCCCGTTTACAGGAGGAACACTTTGTGTGCTACCAAACGTCACAACGCAACTGGGTGATTATAAAGGTGCTCTACAGGTGTCTCCGAAGGTACATGTTGGGTTGGCGTATTTCGAGATTAGGATTTGTCACTCCGATTGTCGGAGAGGTATCTCTGGGCCCTCTCGGTAATACACATCACTTAAGCCTTGCAAGCATTGCAACTAATGAGTTAGTTGCGGAATGATGTATTACGAGCAGTAAAGAGACTTGCCGGTAATGAGATTGAACTAGGTATTAAGATACCGACGATCGAATCTCGGGCAAGTAACATACGATGACAAAGGGAACAACGTATGTTGTTATGCGGTCTCGACCGATAAAGATCTTCGTAGAATATGTGGGAGCCAATATGAGCATCCGTGTTCCGCTTGGTTATTGACCGTAGACGTGTCTCGGTCATGTCTACATAGTTCTCGAACCCGTAGGGTCCGCACGCTTAACGTTACGATGATAGTTATATTATGAGTTTATATGTTTTGATGTACCGAAGGTTGTTCGGAGTCTCGGATGTGATCACGGACATGACGAGGAGTCTCTAAATGGTCGAGACATGAAGATTGATATATTGGAAGCCTATGTTTGGATATCGGAAGTGTTCCGGGCGAAATAGGGATTTTACCGGAGTACCGGGAGGTTACCGGAACCCCCCGGGAACATAATGGGCCTTAGTGGGCCTATGTGGAAGAGAGGAGAGGCGGCTAGGGCTGGGCCGCGCGCCTCCCCCCCGTCCGAATAGGACAAGGAGAGGGGGGCGGCGCCCCCTTCCTTCTTCTCCTCCACTCCTTCCCCCTCCCAAGTCCTAATCCAACTAGGAAAGGGGCGGAGTCATACTCCCGGTGGGAGTAGGACTCCCCTCGGCACGCCCTCTCCCTTGGCCGGCCGCACTCCCTGAGGGAGTCCTGGATTAGGGGGTATCCGGATAGCTGGACTGTATACATCGTCCGGACTATTGAAGCGTGAAGATACAAGACTCAAGACTTCGACCCGTGTCGGGATGGGACTTTCCTTGGCGTGAAGGCAAGCTTGGCGATCCGGATATTATATTTCCTTCCTTGTAACCGACTCCATGTAAACCCTAGCCCTCTCCGGTGCCTATATAAACCGGAGAGGTTGGTCCTTAGAAGGCTGATCACAATTACAATCATACCATCATAGGCTAGCTTCCATGGTTTAGCCTCTACGATCCCGTGGTAGATCTACTCTGGTACTACCCATATCTTCAATATTAATCAAGCAAGAAGTAGGGTTTTACCTCCATCGAGAGGGCCCGAACCTAGGTAAACATCTGTGTCCCTTGCTTCTTGTTACCATCGGCCTAGACGCACAGATCGGGACCCCCTACCCGAGATCCGCCGGTTTTGACACCGACATTGGTGCTTTCATTGAGAGTTCCTCTGTGTCGTCACTACAGGGCTCGATGGCTCCTTCAACCATCATCAGCAACACGGTCCCGGGTGAGACCTTTCTCCCGGACAGATCTTCGTGTTCGGTGGCTTTGTCCTGCGGGCCAATTCGCTTGGCCATCTGGAGCAGATCGATAGCTACGCCCCTGGTCACCAGATCAGGATCGGAAACCTGAATTACACGGCGGATATCCGCGGAGACCGGATCACCGACGGATTTGTGCCTATGTCAGGAGCACCGGATAGACACGACGAGCACGGCTTAGACCTTCTGTCGGACAAAGCTCGGGGTATCACCCCCGTAGAAGCCTCGGACCTAAATCCGGAGCAGGCCGCGTTGCCTAAGGATGGAGGGCTGGATCCCGCCCCGCAGGTCGCACACTCATCGGCGGTGGAGCCAAACACGGGCCTTACCTCTGTGGTGGCCTATGAATCCGGTCCCGGATTCAGATCTGATGTTGGTTCCGTCCGCGACTCCGAGCCACCGAGCCAGGTTGGGCTCCGTATCGGAGTTCACCACAGACATATTTCAGCACTCGCCCTTTGGCGACATGCTGAAATCGTTGAAAACTCTCTCTTTGACAGAAAATTCTGGGCCAAACTATGTCCGGCTCGAGTGGGAAGCAGGCGACGAAGAAATTTGTTTCCCACCCACCACCCACTTCATAGCCACGGTTGATGATTTAACCGACGTGCCTGACTTCGACTCTGAAGACATCGACGGTATGGACGACGATGCAGGAGAAGATTCGGAATCTATGGGGCGCTGGACTTCTCCCTTGTCACACGACATATACATGGTGGATACGCCCAAAGAGGACAAAGGCGACAATCCGGACGATAAAACCCCCGGAAAAAAGCCAAAGCGACGGCGCAGACGCTGTTCTAAGTCCAGCAAGAGTAAAAATAGCGACAAGAGCGTCAGAGGGATCGATACTACAATCAACTCCGAAGGCAACAACGACCATGCGGACCCAGCGATGGAGCAGGACGAACCAGGTCACCCTGAACACAATTCGGAGCAGACGCCCCAGGACAATGATCCCGACGGACGAGGTCATCAAACTGAACCAGCACAGGAAAACAGTCCGGATAATGATGCAATCTCGGAAAACACGCGAACGAGATAACCTCCACAGAAAGCTTATGGCCACCGCAAGAAGTCTAAAGAAGCAGAAGCAACGACTCAAAGCCGCACAGGAAACGCTCAACCGTAGATGGAACAAAGTGCTAGACACTGAAGAAAGATACGGTGATGATAGCCATACAAAGAGCTATCCAAAACGCAAGCTACTGCCAGAATTCGACGACGAAGCTGTACCACTTCATAACCGCAACAAAGCGGCTACCGACGCCGCGCACGATCCACGTGAACACCTGGATAAGAAAGCTGGCATGGCCAGGTCCATTTATGGATCCAAAGGACACACCCCGGCGAGGGACTATGGTCACCAAAACGATTATGCCAATCAAATACCGGTCCGGAATAAACACCGGATACAACAAAAGCCGACGGCATGCCACAGCACGTCCAGATACAGAGGGGCTGCTTACCCCCTGTGCTTTACCAAAGAAGTACTAGACCATGAATTTCCATAGGGCTTTAAACCTTTGAACATAGAGGCATATGACGGAACGACAGACCCAGGTGTCTGGATTGAGGATTTTATCCTGCATATACATATGGCTCGTGGGGATGACCTCCACGCCATCAAATACCTTCCCCTCAAATGAAGGGACCAGCCCGACACTGGTTGAAAAGCCTCCCGAAAATTCAATTGGGAGTTGGGAGGAACTGGAGGACGCCAGGCCAATTTTCAAGGGACCTATGTCCGCCTCCGGATGCCGACGATTTAAGTCACATAATCCAACAGCCCGAGAGTCCGCCTAAAGCTTTGGAACAGATTCCTCACTAAGAAGAATCAAATTGTTGATTGTCCGGACGCCAAGCCTTAGCGGCATTCAAACACAAATCCATGACAGTGGCTCGCCAGACACCTCGCCAAGAAAATCCAAGGACAATGGCAGCCCTAATAAGTTTTATGACCCGCTTATGCTGGTGAAGATAGCTGGCTAGCCCAGAAGGCACCAGCGACCCCAGCACATCCGAAATAAGGGATGGCAACGGGAAGCCACGACGTAATAAAAACAAACGCCCAAACAAGGAAGATAGCCCGGATAACACAATGGTTAATGCCGGATTCAGGGGCTCTCAACCTGATCAGCAAAAGAAGCCATCTAAAGGCACTAAAGAGGGACCGTCCGGTCTGAATAGAGTCCTAGACAGACTGTGCCAAATTCATGGCACCCCTGACAAACCTGCAAACCACACACACAGAGAGTGCTGGGTCTTCAAGCAGGCCGCCAAATTAAATGCCGAACACAAGGGAAGGGAAACACCAAGTGAAGACGAGGATGAACCTCGCCAGCCGAACACTGGGGGACAGAAACAATTCCCGACAGAGGTTAAAACAGTGAACATGATCCACGCATCCATAAGAAGGCACGAACGCGCGCATAGAGACGCGCTCGATATAGAGCCGATCGTACTCACACCTAACCATTGGACGTCTTATCCGATCACCTTCGATCACTGGGACGGCCGAACTAGTATTCGGCTCGGAGGATCAGAGGCCTTGGTGCTTGACACAATAATCGACGGATACCATCTCACCCACGTCCTCATGGACGGCGGCAGCAGTCTCAGTTTAATATATGAGGACACTGTCCGCAGGATGGGGATAGACCCATCTGGAATTAACCAAAGCAACACCACCTTTGAAGGGGTGATACCTGGCATTGAAGCCCACAGCAGGGCCCGTCGATCGAGGTAACATTCGCCTCCAGCAACTCGAAGCTTAAGAGCTACTCTTCATCGCACCCTTCCGAAGCGACTATCATGCATTGCTTGGAAGAATGGCCTTCACCCGCTTCAACGCATTGCCGCACTATGGCTACCTTACACTCAAGATGCCCGGTCCATGTGGTGTCATCACCGTTAGCGGAATCACAGAGTGCTCTTCACGCGCAGAGGATCTCACGACGGCCCTAGCGGCCGGACTATAAGCGGCCTCCAATATCAGAAAACATGACTGGTCATTAAGACCACAGACACGGTTAGACGAGTCCGGTCGCCCGGATAAAATTGAATCAGGGCACCGTATATGCAATCCCATAGCGGACACCAGGGGCTATAATACTTAATACAGCCCCACACTTGGCTCAACCTTATTGGCAGGCCAACATCTTACACTTTTATTATCCATCGCATACTTACATTGTACTCTTCTCATGAGCTTTTTTTTTCACGATAACGTCAGACGATACCCTTCCAGATACAAAGACAACAGAGACAAAGGCGCAGACGCAAGCAGCAGGCCCCGTTCAACAAGTTTCTTTCTAGATTAAGCCCCTGTGTAAACCTTTTCTATTGCCTCTTGTTGTCTAACCATCCCATGGGTTCCATACCCATAGAGGATATTGCCGTTATTGGCATTTCGCCACGACAGATTAACGCACGTACCTGGAAACACATGGTTTATAATGAATGGGCATTCTTGAGCCCATCATCTGTTATAAAGTCCGAATACCTTCGGGAGTGTTCGGCGTCACGAGTTTGGCCTTATATGCATCAGCTCCTAATCATGTCTTTGGTCAAATCTTGGGTTTGCCCGGCTCCTGGGTTTGCCGCCTTACGTTCCGTTATTATCGGCTAAGGTGGCCAAAGGAGAACTACTGTGATTTTGCCCTGGTTATTGCAGGCGAGCACTTCAGTAGAGAAAGCCGAAAACTGATTGTCATGATACAGCGAGAGACTGTTCAACCACTCAAAGACCTATCGGAATCTTTAGGATCCCTCCGCATTAACGAAGGACCGTTTCCTGGTCATGTACACACGCGCCCATATTCGGATGAACGCGAAGGTACCAGGGGCTACATAGTAGCCCCAATGTTAGTCTCCCATGGCTAAGCGAAAGTGTTACAGCTATATAGTCCGGTTGCCTAGTTCGACGTGCGATCACCTCCTTAATGGACCAAGACATTGGATCAAGTGTGATTAAGCATATTCGAACACCCCGCATTGTTCACGTGGGGCTGGCCAACGATCGCTATCTTCGGATTACACATTCATATATATATATATATATATATATATATATATATATATATATATATATATATATATATATATATATATATATATATATATATATATATATATATATATGTAAACGGCCGCACAGGGGACACAATAATACTTTCAGGCACAAAGTATAAATATAGCCTTATAACCAAAATAACATTGTTTTTTACAATGATATGATTCATCACTCGAACAAGACATTCTTTGAGCATTGCACCTCTATTAGGCGGGCACCTTCTGTGACCTACGCCAAGTAGTGCTCGGCCGGATATTGGCTCCCCTGGATCTTGGCTCGCTGTAATGGTGGCCTCCATATCCGTCCAATAGGCTTTAACGCGGGCAAGAGCCATTCGTGCACCCTCTATGCACGCCGACCTCCTCATGGCGTCAATTCGAGGCACGGCCCCAAGGAATTGCTACACCAAGCCAAAGTAACTATCCGGCTTAGGCCCTTTCGGCCAAATATGGTCTATCACAAACCGCATTGCAAGACCTGACAGCCTGTGAAGCTCCGCTACAGCAGCCATCTTGTCACTTAACGGCAGCGGGCGAGCGGGAGCATTGAATTGCGACCAGAAAAGCTTCTCCACTTCCTTATCACCCTCACCCTCGAAGAACTTGGCAGCGTCAGCTGTACTCTTCTCCAAATCCGCATACGCGTCCGCAGGACTCCAGCGCCCATCCAGGGGAGCGTACTTCGGATCGAAAAACTTCATCTGCAGCAAGTAGGAACCTCCAGCCGCGATTTTACCGGCCTGTTGAAGCTCCTCCCGTGCACCCCTGTGCTCGTTCTGTATTTCCTTGGTGGCATTACGTGCCTTGTCCAGCTCGGCCGAACTATCCGTATGCTCCTTTTTAAGGAGCTCATACCGGTCAGCGGCATTTTTTAACTCCACAGCCATTTCGGCCATCTTTTCCTTGTTTCGGCGATGAGCAGCCTGTTCGGCTCTCAATTCTTCGGCTGCCTTTAGGGCAGCCGCATTGCTAACCCAAGCTTGTTCCTTGGCTTGGACAAGTTCTGCCCTCAGGGCCTCCACGGCAGCAACACCATCTGTAGTCCGAACATTTTACATTAATATCATGCTGCCTCAATATTTTCCTATACAAAGGCAGGCAGAGCACATACCTTGTGATTTGTCCAGCCGCTCGTTCACCAGCGTGATATCGGCATCAATCGATCCAATCTTCCTGGTTAGTTCGGCAACTTCAACGGATTGGTCGGCGGCCGGACCCGCAGGTACCTGCACGTATTTACAGTGCAATCATTGATTTATGATCCCCATTTACGCCTAGGCGGGCAACCAGAGTCTCGTGGGCTACTATCTATATGGAGCACACCTAACGCGTGCCTCACAGCCAAAAAAAACAGTGTATTCTTCACTACATACCTCAAAGCCTCTGAGCAGACTTCTAAATGCTTCATTCAAACCGCTTGTAGCGGATGAAATCTTCTTGAGCACCGCCATTAATGAGCGGTGCTCCTCCGAGAGTGCAGCACGCCCAAGAGGGTCTGTCCAAGACGCTCTAGCCGGACATCGAATCGCGCCGACCCTTCCCATCACCTCGTGGGAGCCAAACGCCCGGCTCGGGGGCTGACGATTGGCTTCCGTCTTGGCAGATCCGGATTCTCCGTGACGACACCTCGGTGTCGCCCACTTCATGAGACGGAGAGGTGGGTGGGGTCTCGCTCTCCATCATCTCCGGAGGAAGATCCCCCGAAGACGAACTCTGTTGAGAAGGGCTGCTAGCCGGACTGTGAAAGACGAATCCTAGTTATTGATCTAGGAGGAACGCAATACCTTTGAATTAAAAATTAACTTACAGCTCGGTGGAGGGCTGGCCCGTTGGTGGGCACGATGCGGTGAGGGTGCCCGTCGGGGCAGAGCCCCCAGGTGTTATATTTTTCCCTGGTTTGGGCATCTCCGTCTCTGAGTCTTCGGAGGCATCCCTCTTCTTCCCGCGCGGGGAGGAGGCCTTAGCCTCCCCTTCCCGACTATCCTCCTTAGGGGAGGCAACAATTCCCCCAGTTCGGATGCGTAGCGCGTGAAGTTCGGTTTCTTCGTTCTTCCCCTTGTCTTTCCCTGAGGGCATTCTGCTGAGTACCCGGTCAAGCATCTTGGCCATGGTGGGATCAGGCAAGCCTTCGGGAAGTGGCGCCGGACACCTGATTCTCTCCGTCTTGCTGAGCCATTCCTGGCCACGGATGATTTTCAGAATGAACAATTATGACAAATACGAAATAAGGTGTCCGGTATCAAGTTTACTTACTTGGGTATCTAGGCGGTTGCAGCTTAGGCCCGCATCCTCGGTGGTGTCCGAACACTTTACTTTCGTCCAAGAATAATTTGCACATCCTTCGAAGCTTCAGTCAAGAAGTGGTTGATAGTCCGCGACCTCTGGATTGAACTCCCACATCCGGAGAGGCCGGCGCTTAACACGGCAACATCCGCCGGATTAACATCACTTGCATTATGCCGACAAGGTTAATGTCCCTCTCAAGAAGCTCTCGGATGCGGTTCTGCAGACTAGAACATCACTAGCGGGCCCCAATTCCGCCTTTACGCCGGTCCAAGACGCCAGCCAGATGGAGGGCCCGAAGCGAACTCGGGGCGGCCACCCACTTTGTGCCTCGGGAGCCGTGACATAAAACCACCTCCGCTGCCATACATCGGATACTTCGGGAAAGAACCTCTCGCCATGGGACATCAGCGTTCCTGCTTATTACGGCACCTCCGCAAGACTCCGCGTGTCGCCCCTCGATCATCTTCGGCTTCACATTGAAGGTCTTGAGCCATAAGCCGAAGTGTGGGGTGACATGGAGGAAGGCCTCGCACACTATAATGAACGACGAGATATGGAGGATAGTGTCCGGAGCTAGATCATGAAAATCCAACCCATAATAGAACATGAGCCCCCTCACAAAAAGGATTGAGGGTGAGGCCCAAGCCACGGAGGAAGTGAGGAACGGACACGATGCACTCATTGGGCTCCGACGTATTGATGACCTGCCCTGGAGCAGGGAGCCTGCGCTGGATGTCGGCTATCAGATATCCGACATCCCTAAGCTTCGCAATGTCCTCCTTTTGAATCGAGGAGGCCACCCACCGGCCTTGAGGGTCGGATCCGGACATATTGGAGGATCCGGGGTGTTGGAGCTTAGATCTCGGGTGTTAGAACTCGAGGTGCGAGAAGGCGCGAGCAAGGTGGAAAAGAGGTATAGGCCTCGGCCCCTTTTATAAAGGGGTTAATATCAAGAGTCCTTAGGGGGACCGCTTGAGCTTTACCTGACGGCACACAGAGTCACACCAACGGCCATCGTAGGGCTACGCACGCCCTCATTAATGGAAGATCCCATAATAAGAGGAACACGATCTCTGCTTTGACAAGACGTGTCAAGGAAACCGCCTCGCAATATGAGCTGTGGCTGGTTGTGCCAAAACGGTTCGAATGATGACCCGACCGTGATGACACGTCGCATTGCCTAAAAAGTTGTCAGCAGATTGCATTTGTGAAGTATCATTCTCTCTATGGTGGCATGCGAAGATCATCTTGTGGATCCGGACACGGTTCAAGTGTTCGATAATTACCTTGGAGTATTCGGAGAAGGAATCCGCCCTGCAATGCCGAAGACAAGACTACGCGCCGGACTCATCGTCATTGAAGCATGGTTCAGGGGCTACTGAGGGAGTCCTGGATTAGGGGGTATCCGGACAGCCGAACTGTATACATCGTCTGGACTATTGAAGCGTGAAGATACAAGACTCAAGACTTCGACCCGTGTCCGTATGGGACTTTCCTTGGCGTGGAAGGCAAGCTTGGCGATCCAGATATTATATTTCCTTCCTTGCAACTGACTCCATGTAAACCCTAGCCCTCTCCGGTGCCTATATAAACCGGAGAGGTTGGTCCTTAGAAGGTCGATCACAATTACAATCATACCATCATAGGCTAGCTTCCAGTGTTTAGCCTCTACGATCTCGTGGTAGATCTACTCTTGTACTACCCATATCTTCAATATTAATCAAGTAGGAAGTAGGGTTTTACCTCCATCGAGAGGGCCCGAACCTGGGTAAACATCTGTGTCCCTTGCTTCCTGTTAGCATCAGCCTAGACGCACAATCGGGACCCCCTACCTGAGATCCACCGGTTTTGACACCGACACCCCCTTGCTCCTTTATATACAGGGGCAGGGGGGCACCCCATAGACACAACATTGATCAGCTTGATCTTTTAGCCGTGTGCGTGCCCCTCCACCATAGTCCACCTCGATACATCAGAAGCGGTGCTTAGGCGAAGCCCTGCGTCGAAGAGAACATCAACATCGCCACCACGCCGTCAGGTCGATTTAAACTCTCCTCAACACTCGGCTGGATCGGAGTTCGAGGGACGCCATCGGGCTGAACGTGCTGAACTCGGAGGTGTCGTGACGCTTGGTACTTGATTGGTCGGATCGTGAAGACATACGACTACATCAACCGCGTTGTGCTAACGCTTCGCTTTCGGGTCTCGAGGGTACGTGGACAACACTCTCCCTCTCGCTGCTATGCATCACCATGATATTGCGTGTGCGTAGGAATTTTTTGAAATTACTACGCTCCCCAACAGTGGCATCCGAGCCTGGTTTTATGCGAGATGTCATATGCACGAGTAGAACACAAGTGAGTTGTGGGCGATATAAGTCATACCGCTTACCAGCATGTCATACTTTGGTTCGGCGGTATTGTGAGATGAAGCGCCCGACCGACATTACGCCAGACGCTTACGCGAGAGTGGTTTCACCGCTATGCGAGCACTCGTTGCTTAAAGTTGACCGGCGGGTGTCTGCTCTCTCACTTTAGTTGAACCGAGTGTGGCTGCGCCCGTCCTTGCGAAGGTTAAAACAGCAGCAACTTGACAAACTATCGTTGTGGTTTTGATGCGTAGGTAAGAACGGTTCTTGCTAAGCCCGTAGCATCCACGTAAAACTTGCAACAACAAAGTAGAGGACGTCTAACTTGTTTTTGCCGGGCATGTTGTGATGTGATATGGTCAAGACATGATGCTAAATTTTATTGTATGAGATGATCATGTTTTGTAACCGAGTTATCGGCAACTGGCAGGAGCCATATGGTTGTCGCTTTATTGTATGCAATGCAATCGCCCTATAATGCTGTACTTTATCACTAAGCGGTAGCGATAGTCATAGAAGCATAAGATTGGCGAGAAGACAATGATGCTATGATGGAGGTCAAGGTGTTGCGCCGGTAACGATGGTGATTGTGACGGTGCTTCGGAGATGGAGATCACAAGCACAAGATG
Organism: Aegilops longissima; assembly: GCA_021605205.1. Lineage (NCBI taxonomy): Eukaryota > Viridiplantae > Streptophyta > Magnoliopsida > Poales > Poaceae > Aegilops > Aegilops longissima. The sequence continues at coordinate 479,497,592 of CM038676.1, forward strand.
ATGATGGCCATATCATATCACTTATATTGGTTGCATGTGATGTTTATCTTTTATGCATCTTGTCTTGCTTTGATTGACGGTAGCATTATAAGATGATCCCTCACTAAATTATCGAAGTATAAGTGTTCTCCCTGAGTATGCACCGTTGCGAAAGTTCTTCGTGCTGAGACACCATGTGATGATCGGGTGTGATAGACTCTACGTTCAAATACAACGGGTGCAAAACAGTTGCACACGCGGAATACTCAGGTTAAACTTGACGAGCCTAGCATATAAGAGATATGGCCTCGGAACACGGAGACCGAAAGATCGAGCGTGAATCATATAGTAGATATGATCAACATAGTAATGATCACCATTGAAACTACTCCATCTCACGTGATGATCGGACATGGTTTAGTTGATTTGGATCACGTGATCACTTAGAGGATTAGAGGGATGTCTATCTAAGTGGGAGTTCTTAAGTAATATGATTAATTGAACTTAGTACCTCATAGTGTCTTTCTTGTCTATGTTGATTGTAGATAGATGGCCCGTGCTATTGTTCCATTGAATTTTAATGCGTTCCTTGAGAAAGCAAAGTTGAAAGACGATGGTAGCAATTACACAGACTGGGTCCATAACTTGAGGATTATCCTCATTGCTGCACAGAAGAATTACGCCCCGAAGCACCGCTGGTGCTAGCCCTGCAGCAGGAGCAACACCAGATGTTATGAACGTCCGCGAGCAAAGTCGATGACTACTCGATAGTTCAATGTGCTATGCTTTACGGCTTAGAACCGGACTTCAACGATGTTTTGAACGTCATGGAGCATATGAGATGTTCCAGGAGTTGAAGTTAATATCTCAAGAAAATGCCCGGATTGAGAGATATGAAGTATCCAATAGGTTCTATAGCTGCAAGATGGAGGAGAATAGTTCTGTCAGTGAGCATATACTCAAGATGTCTGCGTATAATAATCACTTGATTCAACTGGGAGTTAATCTTCCGGATGATAGCGTCATTGACATAATTCTCCAATCACTGCCACCAAGCTACAAGAGCTTCGTGATGAACTATAACATGCAAGGGATGGATAAGACGATTCCCGAGCTCTTCGCAATGCTAAAGGCTGCGGAGGTAGAAATCAAGAAGGAGCATGAAAAAGGGAAAAGGGAAGAAGAAGGGGAACTTCAAGAAGAACAGCAAGCAAGTTGCTGCTCAGGAGAAGAAACCCAAGTCTGGACCTAAGCCTGAGACTGAGTGCTTCTACTGCAAGCATACTGGTCACTAGAAGCAGAACTGCCCCAAGTATTTGGTAGATAAGAAGGATGGCAAGGTGAACAAAGGTATTTGTGATATACATGTTATTGATGTGTACCTTACTAATGCTCGCAGAGCACTGGTATTTGATACTGGTTCTGCTAATATTTGCAACTCAAACAGGGCTACGGATTGCGAAGATTGTCTAAGGACGAGGTGACGATGCACGGGAAATGGTTCCAAAGTCGATGTGATCGCGGTCGGCACGCTACCTCTACATCTACCTTCGGATTAGTATTAGACCTAAATAATTGTTATTTGGTGCCGCGTTGAGCATGAACATTATATCTGGATCTTGTTTGATGCGAGACGCTTATTCATTTAAATCGAGAATAATGGTTGTTCTATTTATATGAGTAATATCTTTTATGGTCATGCACCCTTGAAGAGTGGTCTATTTTATTGAATCTCGATAGTAGTGATACACATATTAATAATGTTGAAGCCAAAAGATGCGAGACTTGATAATGATAGTGCAAATTATTTGTGGCATCGCCGCTTAGGTCATATCGGTGTAAAGCGATGAAGAAACTCCATATTGATGGACTTTTGGAACCACTTGATTATGAATCACTTGGTACTTATGAACCGTGCCTCATGGGCAAGATGACTAAAACGCCATTCTCCGGAACTATGGAGAGAGCAACAGATTTGTTGGAAATCATACATACAGATGTATGTGGTCCGATGAATGTTGAGGCTCGTGGCGGATATCGTTATTTTCTCACTTTCACAGATGATTTAAGCAGATATGGGTATATCTACTTAATGAAACATAAGTCTGAAACTTTTGAAAAGTTCAAAGAATTTCAGAGTGAATTTGAAAATCATCATAACAAGAAAATAAAGTTTCTATGATCTGATCGTGGAGGAGAATATTTGAGTTACGAGTTTGGTCTACATTTGAAACAATGCGGAATAGTTTCGCAACTCACACCACCCGGAACACCACAGCGTAATGGTGTGTCCGAACGTCGTAATCGTACTTTACTTGATATGGTGCGATCTATGATGTCTCTTACTGATTTACCGCTATCGTTTTGGGGTTATGCTTCAGAGACGGCTGCATTCACGTTAAATAGGACACCATCAAAATCCGTTGAGACGACACCTTATGAACTATGGTTTGGCAAGAAACCAAAGTTGTCATTTCTTAAAGTTTGGGGCTGCGATGCTTATGTGAAAAAGCTTCAACCTGATAAGCTCGAACGCAAATCGGAGAAATGTGTCTTCATAGGATACCCAAAGGAGACTGTTGGGTACACCTTCTATCACAAATCCGAAGGCAAGACTTTTGTTGCTAAATTCGGAGTTTTTCTAGAGAAGGAGTTTCTCTCGAAAGAAGTGAGTGGGAGGAAAGTAGAACTTGATGAGGTAACTGTACCTACTCCCTTATTGGAAAGTAGTTCATCGCAGAAACCAGTTTCTGTGACACCTACACCAATTAGTGAGGAAGTTAATGATGATGATCATGAAACTTCAGATCAAGTTGTTACTGAACCTCGTAGGTCAACCAGAGTAAGATCCGCACTAGAGTGGTACGGTAATCCTGTTCTGGAAGTTATGTTACTAGACCATGATGAACCTACGAACTATGAAGAAGCGATGGTGAGCCCAGATTCCGCAAAATGGCTTGAGGCCATGAAATCTGAGATGGGATCCATGTATGAGAACAAAGTGTGGAATTTGGTTGACTTGCCCGAGGATCGGCAATCAATTGAGAATAAATGTATCTTCAAGAAGAAGACTGACGCTGACGGTAATGTTACTGTCTACAAAGCTCGACTTGTTGCGAAAGGTTTTCGACAAGTTCAAGGGATTGACTACGATGAGACCTTCTCACCCGTGGCGATGCTTAAGTCTGTCTGAATCATGTTAGCAATTGTCGCATTTTATGATTATGAAATTTGGCAAATGGATGTCAAAACTGCATTCCTGAATGGATTTCTGGAAGAAGAGTTGTATATGATGCAACCGGAAGGTTTTGTCGATCCAAAGGGAGCTAACAAAGTGTGCAAGCTCCAGCGATCCATTTATGGACTGGTGCAAGCCTCTCGGAGTTGGAATAAACGCTTGATAGTGTGATCAAAGCATTTGGTTTTGTACATATTTTTGGAGAAGCCTGTATTTACAAGAAAGTGAGTGGGAGCTCAGAGCATTTCGATATTATATGTGGATGACATATTGCTGATTGGAAATGATATAGAATTTTGGATAGCATAAAGGATACTTGAATAAGAGTTTTCAATGAAAGACCTCGGTGAAGCTGCTTACATATAGGGCATCAAGATCTATAGAGATAGATCAAGACACTTAATTGGACTTTCACAAAGCACATACCTTGACAAAGTTTTGAAGAAGTTCAAAATGGATCAAGCAAAGAAAGGGTTCTTGCCTGTGTTACAAGGTGTGAAGTTGAGTAAGACTCAATGCCCGACCACTGCAGAAGATAGAGAGAAGATGAAAGATGTTCCCTATGCTTCAGCCATAGGCTCTATCATGTATGCAATGTTGTGTACCAGACCTGATGTGTGCCTTGCTATAAGTCTAGCAGGGAGGTACCAAAGTAATCCAGGAGTGGATCACTGGACAGCGGTCAAAAACATCCTGAAACACCTGAAAATGACGAAGGATATGTTTCTCGTTTATGGAGGTGACAAAGAGCTCATCGTAAATGGTTACGTTGATGCAAGCTTTGACACTGATCCAGACGATTCTAAATTGCAAACCAAATACATGTTTACATTGATCGGTGGAGCTGTCAGTTGGTGCAGTTCTAAACAAAGCGTCGTGGCGGGATCTACGTGTGAAGCGGAGTACATAGCTGCTTCGGAAGCAGCAAATGAAGGAGTCTGGAAGAAGGAGTTCATATCCTATCTAGGTGTCATACCTAGTGCATCGGGTCCAATGAAATTCTTTTGTGACAATACTGGCGCAATTGCCTTGGCGAAGCAATCCAGATTTCACAAGAGAACCAAGCACATCAAGAGATGCTTCAATTCCATCCGGGATCTAGTCCAGGTGGGAGACATAGAAATTTGTAAGATACATACGGATCTGAATGTTGCGCACCGCTGACTAAGCCTCTTCCACGAGCAAAACATGATCAGCACCAAGGCTCCATGGGTGTTAGAATCATTACTTTGTAATCTAGATTATTGACTCTAGTGCACATGGGAGACTGAAGGAAATATGCGTAGAGGCAATAATAAAGTTATTATTTATTTCCTTATATCATGATAAATGTTTATTATTATATGCTAGAATTGTATTAACCGGAAACATAATACATGTGTGAATACATAGACAAACATATTGTCACTAGTATGCCTCTACTTGACTAGCTCGTTGCCAAAGAAGGTTATGTTTCCTAACCATATACATGAGTTGTCATTTGATTAACGGGATCACATCATTAGGAGAATGATGTGATTGACTTGACCTATTCCGTTAGCTTAGCACTCGATCGTTTAGTATGTTGCTAATGCTTTCTTCATCACTTATACATGTTCCTATAACTATGAGATTATGCAGCTCCCGTTTACTGGAGGAACACTTTGTGTGCTACCAAACATCACAACGTAACTGGGTGATTATAAAGGTGCTCTACAGGTGTCTCCGAAGGTACATGTTGGGTTGGCGTATTTCGAGATTAGGATTTGTCACTCCGATTGTCGGAGAGGTATCTCTGGCCCTCTCGTAATACACATCACTTAAGCCTTGCGCATTGCAACTAATGAGTTAGTTATGGATGATGTATTGCGAACAAGTAAAGAGACTTGCCGATAACGAGATTGAACTAGGTATTAAGATACCGACGATCGAATCTCGGGAAGTAACATACCGATGACAAAGGGAACAATGTATGTTGTCATGCGGTCCGAACGATAAAGATCTTCGAGAATATGTGGGAGCTAATATGAGCATCCAGGTTCCGCTTATTGGTTATTGACCGAGACGTGTCTCGGTCATGTCTACATAGTTCTCGAACCCGTAGGGTCCGCACGCTTAACGCTACGATGATGCTTATATTATGAGTTTATATGTTTTGCTGTACCAAGGTTGTTCAGAGTCCCGGATGTGATCACGACATGACGAGGAGTCTCAAATGGTCGAGACATGGAGATTGATATATTGGAAGCCTATGTTTGATATCGGAAGTGTTCCGGTGAAATCGATTTTATCGAGTACCGGAGGTTACCGAACCCCCGAACTTAATGGGCCTTAGTGGGCCTAGGTGGAAGAGAGGAGAGGCGGTTAGGGCTGGGCCGCGCCTCCCCCAGTCCGAATAGGACAAGGATAGGGGGCGCCCCTTCCTTCTTCTCCTCCACCCTTCCCTCCCAAGTCCTAATCCAACTAGGAAGGGGGAGTCCTACTCCCGTGGGAGTGGGACTCCTCCCGCGCGCCTCTCCTTGGCCGGCCGCACCCCTTGCTCCTTTATATACGGGGCAGGGGGCACCCCATAGACACAACATTGATCAGTTGATCTTTTAGCCGCAGCGGTGCCCCCTCCACCATAGTCCACCTCGATATCATCAGAAGCGGTGCTTAGGCGAAGCCCTGTGTCGGTAGAACATCAACATCGTCACCACGCCGTCATGCTGAAGAAACTCTCCCTCAACACTCGGCTGGATCGGAGTTCGAGGGACGTCATCGGGCTGACCGTGTGCTGAACTCGGAGGTGCCGTACGTTCGGTACTTGATCGGTCAGATCGTAAAGACGTACGACTACATCAACCACATTGTGCTAACGCTTCCGCTTTCGGTCTACGAGGGTATGTGGACAACACTCTCCCCTCTCGTTGCTATGCATCACCATGATCTTGCGTGTGCGTAGGAATTTTTTTGAATTACTACGTTCCCCAACAAGTTTTCCTTTTTCACTCCATCAAAACAATCGTTTAAAATTGTGTACTACTACATGCCAGGTCGCGGTTTTTTTAGTTGTTGATTGTTTTTTGAGATAGCTACCCGCTTGTTCCAAGTGGTGTTACGGTGTGCCAGGTCGCACTTTGTATCGTTCAAGTCTGGTACTACAAGTTCCTCCATTAAATGAACAACCACCCCCTCGTAAAAATTGTGAACAAGCCCACGGCTAAAATTAGCGGAAACGTGGGTTGCCCCAACATGCATTATTATTTATATTTTCTACTCCCTCCATTCCTAAATATAAGTCTTTTTTATTAGTCACACCTAAGACAAGAATTTTTTTTATTAGCAGTGAACCCCACATGTCATAGACACAAAAATAGTGGCAAGATTCCCTTAGGCAAGCCAAAGTGTGTCTAACAAATTGAGCAACTCAGGTTAGGCAAGTGTGGAAAGTGTGGGAAAAATAATGTGGCAACATAAGACAAACATAGTCACAAACCAAACAGCCCCGTAATTTTTTGTTACATGCATGAACATTTTGTTAGTTAAATTTATAGTCAAAATTTGGCAAGGTGCATCAAATCAACACATGCAAGTATCAAAAGGAAAGTCATGGCATGCATGCATGCGTTGTACTCCCTCCGTTTCCATATATAAGTCTTTTTAGAGACTGCAACAAGTGACTACATACGAAGCAGAATATGTCTACTCCTACATATGAAGTAGCCCATTTGAAATGTGTAAAAAGACTTTTATCGAGTGTAGTGCTTTGATGTGTCGCGTCAACTCGTACAAGACCGAGAAATTTGATTACTACGACACCCTCTCCCTCGCGGACTGAGCTCCAGTGCCTTAACTTCACATGCCTTTGGCTGCATGACAGGAGGGCCAACCACCTGTTGGGCCCACCTGTCATAGACGCAAAGGCAGGAGCAGTAAGTAGAAGCTTTTGCTACACGCTATCCCTCCCGCATGAGGTGGACAGACATGCAGCAGCGGATTCGATACTGTAGAAGTAGGAGTAGCATCATTGTTCGTCTTCTCGAAGAGGCGAAGAGCCAAGCGCAACCCGAACGTGGCGATTGTGAACGCCATGGTGCGGTTCCTTGAGCACGATATACTAGCCAGCTCTTGCATGAGACAAAATTGCTACTCCCTCCTTTCCGGTTTATAGTGCTCAATTCAAAAATATCACCAATCAATGTAGATGGTGAGTGGTGGAATACAGTTTGTAGTTTTGCAAAAGCACCTAATTACTGCTCTTGTTTTCCTCAAAAAATTATGTTTATCAATGCATTAATTGCAATGCATGCATGCATAAAGTACATGCATTGGTCAATTTTCTCTTAATACTTGCATGCAATGATTTAATGCACCTTAGAATCTGAAAATGTGATGGAAAACAACCAAATTGAGCCTTATAATATGGGAAACATAAAATTTTGAGATAAGCCCTATAAACCGGAAAGGAGGGAGTATTGTTTAACAATTAAAATCCATTATCCATTGGTTGATACTCATTCTGCATAGGTCCACGTGCTTAGCACCGTTTCCTCCTAGGGTCACCAATGTTTATTTGCTAATTAATAGCATTGCATGCAATGAACTAGCCATTGCAAGTCATTAAAAGCATGCACACCTCTCATCTCTTATTGGTTGATATGTCAAGAAACAAGAAATAAGGTAGAAGTTAATGCACCGCGCCTAAGTGTTTTGGGACTATTTGGTTTTCGTAAGATGACTTACACACCTAGACGGAGGGAGTAGTATAGACCTGTAAACCGGAAAGGAGTATTTGCCTTTCTAGAGATTTCAACAAGTGACTAGACTACACCGTGTGCAAGACTTCTTCCTTCCGGTTTATAGGGCTCAAATCTCAAATCTCATGAACCAAGGCATTTTATGATTGAGGAATGTATCTCAGACTTTACAAAACTACCCTAATTAAACTCATGCATTAATTACGTAGTTCTCTCGCTTTCCTCTCCGCTTTGGTCGCGTGCACAATATTGAGCACTCCTATATGACTAGCTGCTCTATCTACATGAGGGACATTTCAAAGCATCCGGCCCGCGTGCATCCACCAAATCACAGCGAGGTGCTACAATGAGACTCACCACACCCCGGTGTGGCCGCTATGACCAATATATCACAAAACCCACATCTTTACCAGTTGTGGTAAGGTGGCCTCAAGTTGGACTGGATGAAGCAACCATCATTTCATTGAACGCTGCTCAAGCCCTTTCTTCCCTTTCTTGAAGAAAACCTCACCTGTGCTACTCACTTCTGCCATTTTTCTTCGTACCAATGAAGGAAAGGTGGGCTAATCAGTTATGCTGCTATATTTTCATTCCAATAATCTTCTTTTGTGAAGCACCAACCGATTCTCACATCCTATTCTTTTCCCGCTTTCATTGCGATTGTGGTTTCCTTCGATTGCTTTTTGTTTGTCAGCTCATTGATGAATCTCGAGCACTAGGCAAAGAGTTGCCAATGACAACCCACCGGAGACAGCGATCTCCGTGAAGCGAGCATCGACCAACGAGTTGACCATGTTGGCGGGCCAACCCATGGAGGCGAAGAACTCCAAGAAACAAGCACCGCCAAAGAGTTGAGGACGCTATGGATGAACTCCTCAAAGAAAGTGGAAGAACAGCAAGGGCCCCACCGTGCCTACCCCAGGAACTCTGATTGCCACCTATGTGAGGCTCAAGACCGAGTTTTAGGAGATAGTCGCCGTTGAGAAGCAGTATTCCCCTGGCAAGGTGATGGCCCCCATCGAGGACGAGGAGATGGCCCCCGAAGGGATGAGATCCCCCGGTGAGCTGCACAAGGTAAAATATAATGGCTTATTACCATAGTTGTGGTTTTTGATTATTTGCAATGTGCTTGCTAATATGTTAGGGTTGTCCACGTGCCGGGGTTGTCCTTGATGATTCCGGCGTCGCGGGTTCGTCTGTTGGCATCGCCCCGGAGATCGATTCCGATGCCGCTGTCCATCCTGTGGACATCGCCCCAGAAATCGATTCCCATGCCGCTGTCCGTGTTCTGGTCATTGCCCGAGAGATCGATGACAATAAATAGTTGGTCGCGCTAATCCTTCAGGGTAGTTTGCATTGCCCTGTGTTTAATTACCGTAATGATGTGTGTTATCAAACCATCTTAGGGCTAGTGCACTCGCCTTGTGTGGGCGGATCTTGCTACTTTTGTTTGATAGTGAATCATGCGATGAATCATGCGAACCCTCTCCGAGTTATGGAAACAGATGTATCCTCACTAGCTTTTGATGTAATATATGGCATGCTTAGATGTAAGTTTGAACTGTGTATCATATCAGCAGGGCTTGTTTGATGATTCTTGGTGTTAGTAGGCTAGCTACTGTGCGAGCTATAGTGCTTGCAAAACACTCACCAAAGATAAATGTTGGGGCTGATGAGCTCGTGGTACGCTTATACTTGTCCGTCGTCGATCGACCAATAGCCCTAGCTCCTAAAATTGTAGGCTTAGCGATCGATCGCACAATAGTCGACATACATTCAGGCCTCATTTGGTTCATAGGTAGGAAAATCAGAGCAAAAGTACGAGAACGTGCAACACAAAATCATAGCAAGCAGTAGACGCACTCCTCCGCTCCAAAATAGATGACCTAAGCGGGCTAGTTTGGCCTAGTGGGTTTCAAAGTGATATGACATGGTACAAAGGCCGCCCGCCTTCAAGGTGGTAGCAGATTATGGGTATAGTATGTTTTCTTGAAGAAGCGGAATTCAACGAATTCATGATGGTTCCTTCGTCCAACAACTTATAGTGGGAAAGGTTGGGCCTGCGATATGACCGGGTAGACCAGATAATTTTGTGCATGGCAGGTGGACCAGATGGTCGACGCCCCACATGTCGGCGAATGAAAGTATTCTTTCCGATATAGAGGACGAGTATTCATTGTTTATTTTGATGAAAGGTATTGTCTCCATCATTACTCCTTGACTTTGTCAATGCCTCTCTCTCTCCACATAAGCGGGACTACTTGCTATGCATGCAGCGGGCAGTCAAGGCGCTTGAGGGGCCATGTCGGTGAGAGCGGGCTCCGGAAGCGGTCCGAACTCCAACATGGCCCACCTCACATTATCACCATATATTTCTTGGAGTCCGTGCGCGACGGGCGGGCGATCTCTTCTCCCTCCCCCGTTTCTCTTTTCTCAGCCGATGCCCGCCGACCGATTAGATTTCGGCTATCGACGGTTTATTCAATTACGGTCCCACATGTCAGTGAAACTGCAAGACAATGCGTGTCCCTTCTAGTGAGCGGCGTGCGAGCCGGACTGTCGGTGTTGCGACGCGTACGAGTCGTAAGTGTGCCGCCTTTTCCTTTAGAACTTGCAAAGCGTAACATTTTCGCGCGATCGATCGATAGAAATCCAGAACAAAGTGACGAGGGCGGTGCTTTCCCGCTCGTTAGGCGGGCTAGTTTGATTGATATGACGTGCTACAGTGCTGTCCAGTTGCTCCATTTTTATGTAAGCAAGAGTTTACACTCTTACGCGGGAGGAGTGCGAAACACCGCGGATCTGATTTTGATCGAGGCATAACTGTTCCCTGCCAAATAATGGAGGATTGTTAGCGATTATAGCATGATAGTTAGGGCATCTCCAGCGCTGGCCCACAAATTTACACCGGCGTCTGTCCGAGGACACTGATGGATGCCATCCGATGCTGCCCGCATACCTTTCGACAACTATATGAACTAACCGGACAAAATTCGTGCAAACAAAGCAAATTTCAAATTAACCGGATGAAATTAACCGAATTAAATTCATTACATTTCAAAAACCTTTCCTACAAACTGGACGAAATTCATTACATATTTCGCACAAAACGTACTAAAACCTACTGTAAACCTAATCTAAACGATCGCCGGCGCCCGAGGACCATGTCCGGCCATGAACCCGAGAAAGCTGACCATTGCCTTTGCCTCCTCCCCATCCGCCTCGATAACCTCCTCCTCCGGAGCACAAGGTTCCAAAGATTTCCGCCTCCACGTCGCCGTCAAGTGGCTAATCGGCCGTCGATGTTTACACCACCAAGCTTGGCGCCGATCGAGTGGAGTAGCGGTGGCCTTCCCGGACCAGAGCGACGGCGACTCACGTGTACTACACTTCCTCGCTGCCGGCTGCGCCACAAGACGCTGCCCGCTTCGTGGTCGTGGCGGCGGAGGGCGGCCGGGGTGCCAGCGATCTTCTTCGTTTGCACCCACGACAATACGTCAAGAGAGCTTTGAGCGCACCCGAGCGGAGCCGCCGATGTCCCTCATCCGCTTCCTCGCGACAAGACGCCCAAGAGAGCTTCGAGCGCCAGGAGGCCATGGTTGAAGTGGTGCCGATGTAGGAAGGGACCGGAGGAGAATAAGTGTGGGTCTTTGGCTATGGCTGGGAGCCGGGGCTGTTAATATAGAGGGCGAATGGCAATGAGCCGCGCGAGACGGATGGACAATCGGGCGCCGAGTAGGTTCGCGGGCGTGAATGCGGACGCCGCTTGAGGACTTAACCGCAGATGCGCTTGGTTATCGACATGTGGGCCCAACGGCATCCGCCCGCATGTCGCTGACACACCAATTGCACCTGCAGCTAAGTCCGTGAATGCGCATTGACATTCGGAGAGATGGTGATCGCTTTAGGCGGAAGCGCCGCTAGCGATGGAAGGGGTTTCGTGTGCAAAGGGCACTAAGATCGGTCGCCACGATAGTACATACTCCGAACCATACTACCATAGTACCCTCTCTAGCTTAGGCTGTTTTATAGATTGTCGTTGTGAGGGACGATATACATGAGCAAGGCGGTCCGAGTATGAGCGTTGGTGTTGAGCCAGGTGAATACATGCTCGGCGTTCACGTAGGCCTCCATCAAACATCTAAATAGTAATGTCAGGCACCGCCGGGGCACGCAGGTGATGGGCTCGCCGTTTGCGTTGCGCCATGAGCAGGACTCTTATTTAGAGGGCGACGTGCATGCATTAGCATGCTCTGACAGCGTGAGCGTGAGTGTCTGACGCGAAGTATTTCATTTTCATTTGGCTGACGAGGGTGCGTTGCAGCGACGAGTCTGTGGTTTGATTCCCCACATACGCATAATTTTGGTTTTACAGTATTTCTTTCTCCATTCACAGGTAGGCCCGCGTAGATAGATAAAGAACACGAGCTGATGAGGCGCATGCGGACTGTTTGACTGGTCAACCATACAAATACGGAGCTATACGCTGAGCCAAAGGATGATAATCACCATATCTCGATACAATGATCAAAGTGAGCTATCAAGACAAGTTCGATGACCGCCAATGCATTTTACTCGGCAATAAATGACCAGGATTGAAGGTGAATCCAAATTTGCTTCGTCTTCTGTCCTTGAGCTCTTGACAAACCAATGCAATATACGGTTGTCCGGCCACCCCACCCCAGAGCTCTCACCAAGCGTCGTTCATGCCACCGCGCCGCACACTAACCGGTAAGGCAGCAACGGCATTCCGCCGCGCCGAGTTCCTCGCCGCCCACGACCGCACACAAAATGGTAGGGAAGCGATGGCACCCCGCCGTGCCAAGTTCATCGCCGCTCGTGACCTCACAACTATGTGGGAAGAATTTGAAGATGCCAAGGCCGAATGGGCGGTAGAGCAAGAGGCGGCCAAAGCAGCACAGAGGGAGCGGGAAAGTCAGAAAGCACTCAAGAAAAGAGAGGCCCGCCACCGCAAGAAAGAAAAGGACGCACGCGCTGCTGCAAGGAGAGGTCATGGAGATCCAAGCACGGTGGGTGTCGCCGACAAAGCCGGAAGGAGAATGATGGCGTCCGCCAGCATGTGAGAAGTAGTAGTACTAGTAGTTAGTGTGTGTGTCTGTGTCTCGAGTATGAGCATGTACCAAGACTACTAGTTACTATTGTAGTTTTAGAGCAAATTACCAAGACATTAGCCTAGACTAAATGGAAAAATTCCTATCCTAAGCATCAAATGGCATCTCTTTCTCTCTAGGAATTGAGATGCATGTCATCTCACTTCCTATGATTTTCATATTCCTATCCTATGAACGAAAGGAGGCCTCTGTTGGAGTAAATATCGTAGCTAGCAAGATCACTGGTACAAGAGTTTTCTTCAAGAAGCGAATTCAACGAAGTCATGATGGTTCCTCGTCCGAGCAACTTCAAAGTGGGAAGTTGGCCTATGATTTGACGGCTCATTAGTCATTGTTATCGGCGCGACGACTGGGTGACTCTCCTTGAGTTCTCAAGGCATGGCAAGTGGACCAGATGGTCGACGCCCCACATCTTGGCGAACGGAAGTATTCTTTCCGATATCAAGGAGCAAGGAAACCGCGTGGTATAGTATCACCGCTGATTGGTTTGCAAAAAATAGTATCACCGCCGATTTATAATTATTTTTATTTTGATGAATGCTAGCGCTTCAACTCTTACGACAAAGGGTGCCAAACACGAAGACGTGCCGGATGTCCCACATGTCAGCGAAAGGTGGGACATGAACAGCGTGGTAGAGCCCAGCAGAAAAAACAGCGTGGTAGAGCGCCTCCACTTCTTCCACTTCGGGTCGGAGACCACACGTAGTAGTACTTAGTGGTATGAATGATACAAAGTGCGACTGGAGAGAAAGACACATCTAGTTGGAAGGTCTCGGGCATACACGTAAACAAATATAAAAGTTAATATGTGCTTCCAACTAATATAGTAGTAGTAGAGTACTTAGGCACGCATCCATAACATCACAGGCATTGCACGCACAACATTTAGTGGTAGTACGTAGTAAGAGACAAATGCCGCCTAAGAGTTCCCTTCTCAACCTACTTTTGGGTGTTTGGTAGAGTGTATGGAGGGTGCATGAGTCCACACTAGTTTAGCACAAATACACTAGAAGCATGCATGAAGAACAACTATGCTGAGACGAGAACGCAACCAAAAACACCCTATATGCCACGCATGTTCATACCATTTGTGCCTTTCTACTTCACTTACTGCGCTACATTACTCAGGTTCAGACGCCCACTCCTCGGGTACATGTCCGTCTCATAGTTCCAAATCCACGTGTTCTTCATATAGATGGAACGATCCTTGCATAACACGTGCACCTTGATGCTAGATGTCTCGCGTGTTGGCAAAAGGATGAACAAAGCTCACGTAAAAAAAATAGAGTGGAAGAACATAGATTCCGGACGACCGAGAAGGAGCAAGGAACCTTGTGGTGGAGCGCTCTGCACTCATAATATTTAATATTATTCAACGATATTAAATTAACCAATCATCTCCACAAAGGATCGGAAGAGTACGAAACACGGCAGCCCAAAGTAGTTACATCATACTAGTACATGGCTAACCCATGCTATCACCATATTTCTTGGCTTCCGTATGACACCTATCTCTAGTAATCCAAAGAGCTCAGACGCTTCTCCTCCTCGCCTCTATCAAAGTGCGGCGGGCTAGCGTTTCTGCCATCTATTGAGGTCGGTTAACTATCACATGTTAGCGACATGCCAAGAGCATTCTAAAAAAATTCCTTTCACATTCCGTTTTCAAAAATAAAAAAAATCCTTTCACGTACGAATTTTCCTGTATGCTTTGAGCAACTTGCATGTCCTATACTGCTCCTGTTTGATACTCTAACTTAGCTAGAGGTTAGACTAACTCATATCTAACCCTGAACTAACTATAGCCAAAGAGGTGTTTGGGTGACAGGGTTAGATTGACAATAAATGCACTTCATGGAGATAGAAAAGTGATTTTTCAGTGGTCCCAATGAGAACTATCTCCAGTTAGCACCTCTTGGGTGGGATAGTTTTTTTTTGGTGGGTTCGGTGCAACTTGCTCCAATTTAAACCCTCATGCTTGGATACTTTAGGGCTATTTGAGCCCCAACTAGCTCAAACTAACTCTAACCCATGGATCCAAACAGGGCCTATGGCCAGTCTCGACGCGAGCAATCGCGGCACCGAAGCGGCGCTTCTCGCCATCGCAAGAACTTCAAAGCCGGGCGCCAGTGAGAGGTCACCTCCGCCTGGCCGGGCATTAATGCGGCATCGACGCCCAGTATGCGACGCTGACCGCTTTCACGCGGAAGCGCTACCGCAAGGGAGTATAGGTTTTGAACCGCTTCAGGTGTAGTACTGGTAGTTTGCAAGACTACTCAATTATTGCACTCAGTTTCCTAAGAAATTGTGGTAAAAAACGTTACTCCATAGCCCGCTTCCCTTCTCCTTCCTCTTCCACTGCCCACGCACGTGCGCGGAAGCGATCGGTCAACCCTTATATAGGAGTGCTAGCACAAAAAGATGCATGCATGACCACTAAAATTTCCATATTAAAGCGCCGCTCCAGCGGGAGTATGGCGTATGTTGTTACCTTCGGCCGACCCATGGCTACCGGGCGACGACGACCAGAGAAGAGGCCGCGGGAGGGGAATGAATGCAGCTACTATTTGGGTTCGCCTTCCGGCTTAAATAAATGCGCAGCATCACGTGTACCCGCGGGTGAACAAATTGTAACATGCTCGTGTCTGCTTAAGTGGGCGTCACGTAACTGGTGTGTGTGTGTGTGAGAGAGAGATTCCGAGAGACAGAGTGCGTGTGTGCGACTCTACTCTTCGGACATGTACTCAACCTTTTGCATCGGGATATAAGCATAATGGTATTTACTTTAGCTAGTGATTTATGTGGCCATGTTAACGTGGTTGTGTCAAAAATGTCACTTCCTGCTCGTGATTTATGCTATATAATTACAAGCAAGATTCTCGTGCATTGCACGGACATCAATATGCATTTTTTACAAAACACATGTTGTGATTGACCCATGCAGGAGTAATCCCATGTAAAAACTAATGATATCTCGAGAATTTTATCGGAAAACTGGTACTCGAGAATGTCATCAAAAAAATTAAAGATGAGAGATAAGGCGAGGAGGAGGAGCGTGGTGGTGACCGGTGGTCGGAATGGGCGGAGGCATGGGATGGATGGCGCCAGGTGGCAGCGCCACCATGCATGCTAGATTGTTCCAGACTTATTCCTTTTTAATTGCTGAGCAATGAGGTTGCGGAGATAATGATGTGGAGAGAGGTGCGGTATCTTTTGTAAAATTATCATAGTTTGCTTTCTATCCGCCGATATAGATCATACGGTTTGTATTACAAGATGGCAGGCACACCATCATCACCAACTCGTTTTTTTATAAGGGTACAGATGATAAGTTTGCTGACTACTAAAGTAAAGTGGAATTTGTCCATGTTATGAAAGTAAATAAAGGTGATTGTTTATCATATGGGTAAGGTTGGATGAAGGGTGGTAGGAACAAATGCTCTGCCTAGAGCATGTGTGTTTGAGATGGAGTCTTAGTGTGTGTTGTGTGTGTGAGAGAGAGAGAGAGAGAGAGAGAGAGAGAGAGAGAGAGAGAGAGAGAGAGAGAGAGAGAGATGGAGTCTTATTTTGTGTGTGTGCGTGAGAGCGAGAGAGAGAGAGAGAGAGGGATGGAGTCTTAGTTTGTGTGTGTGTGTGAGAGAGAGAGAGTGTGAGAGATGGAGTCTATGTGTGTGTGGGGGGGTGCATGCGTGTGAGTGTGTGTCTGTGTGTGTGAGAGAGAGAGATGGAGTCTTAGTGTGTGTGTGGGGGTGCGTGCGTGCGTGTGTGTGTGTGTGTGTCGCGGGGTCCTCTGTGGCGGATGTAATTTAAGTGTGCATGGCTTCATCATAGAGAGGTGATGTGTATGGCAGAGGCCACCAACGATGGGGTGCGAGAGAGAAAATGCCCGAGAGAGGGAAGAGAAGGTGCGTAAGGCGTGAGAGGAGTCGACATCGAGAGAACGTGTTTGTTCGAGAGACACCGAGGAAGACTACTATATATCGATGGTGCATGTAGGCGGAATTAAACAAAGGGATGGTCTTATTGGTTTCGGGATATAGGGAAGAGTGAGAGGCGCGGGGGTAGCTAGAAGGATATTGTTAAGTGAGCGTGTGTTTTACCTATCCAAGGCGGAAGTTATGTGCACAAAAGAGGAGAACGATTCGATGTGGCGTTAGGATTGAGGGTAATTAACTACGATGGAGACATAGAGACCTTGAACATGCATGTGTGAGAGGTATACATGTATACGTGGATGTGTGTGTGTGTGTGCCACATGATCAAGATAAAAGAAAGAAGACATAAGTCATAAGATCAACGACATGGGAGAGACGGATCGGTATGACAATATGCATGCATGTGAGAATGCAGGAAGAAGGCCCACAATTGAGCATGTGTTTTGTCTTTAAGAGATAGTGGCGTGGGCTGGAGCATGCATCTATGGCGCAGCAGAGGGGTGAGGCGCAACGATTGTGCAAAAGAGATCAACCTATAAATGCATATGTATGGAGAGACATATATAGTGTGGGTGATAGGAAGCAAGACTCAAGTAGAAAAGAAATGTTGACGGAGAAACTACAAATAGATACAGAGATGGAGATGCTAGCTAGAGGGACATCCGCCAGTTTGGGTGTTGGAGATGACCGCGGGTGGTTCAAAGGGTGAAGTTATATATGTGTGAGAGGGCACTTGACTGCATGTAGAGAGAAACATATGTAGTGTGCGTGATAGGAATCAAGAGTGAGGGCGAGAAAGAAGGTTGATGGAGAAACAGATAAATAGAAAGATAAACATGCTAGCTAGTGTGCGTAGAGATAGGAGTCGAGTGGATTAGAAGGCTGGGTTATGTGTGTGGGTGTGAGAGAGATAGAGAGAGGGTGCATGTGAGTCACATACAAACAGATATCAGAGAGAAATGAGATCCCGAGAGACGGAGTTTTGTGTCTCATGAGAGAGAAAGATATTTCACAACGAGAGTGATAGCTAGAGAGACATATGAGGGAACGCAAGATATATCTAGGGAGAGAGAGTGTGTGAGCGACATACAAGACAACAATGGAGAAATATGAGACCCTGGGAGACAGAGTTTGTGTTTGTGTGTGAGAAAGAGATATTGAAGAGGAAGAGTCGTAGGTTCTCATATCTAAGGAGCGAAAGACATCTCAGATGAGGGGTGTGCGAGTGGCACACATGGGAATAGTAGAGAGAAATGAGACCTCATGAGACAAAGTTTTGTGTTTGTGTGAGAGAAAGAGATTCCACATGGAGAATCATAGTTAAAGACACATAGCAGGAGCGAGATATACTTAGAGAGAGATAGAGTGATGAAGGTCGAGGAGAGAGTACCGTCAAGCAGTGTTACGAAGATAAAAGATCATTGTCGACATACATGTAGCACGAGAGATACCCGAGAGACGATGAACGCCAGATAGGTCCGCAGAGATAGTCCTATATAGGCATGAGTGATAGCTATATGAGACTAATATCTGGATTAAAGGATTCAAATATTTAAACCGGAGATCACGACATCGATAATATCATAACGCAAATTGGTGTATCAAACATGCATATTCATTTGAATTTGGGCACACGTAATGTTATATTTAGTTTATCAATATTGGTGATCCATAGATTCTTCAATTACAAACAATGCATGGTTTATATGCAATTAATGTCTAAACGGGATTACACTATATGTTATGTGTGAAACACATTATACATGTTTGAGAAGTTAAAAACCCGCATGAAACACACATTAATTGGAGACAGTTAGCGAGGAATGCATACATTGGATTTCAACATAAAGTGGTTTCAAATATTTGAAAATCCAAATTGATGGATACAACCTTATGAATCTGAGATCATGCCATTTGTAAACCATATTTATGTATAAATGGTGTTGTGCTTTTGAAAGTATATATAAAAAAAATGATGTATATAGAATGTAATTCCAATTGAAAATGGATCCCGCCCGAAAAAAAATACAAACGGGATTCAAATTGAGTTGGCACGGTAAATGTGCACTCTTCAAAATTTGAACGAAGCGGGGAAAGTCGCAGTAACCGCCCGAAACCAAAATCTGCGAGATGGAAATCACTACGCCTATCCTCGCCACGCAAAGCCTATCTCGCTGGATTTCTATAGGTTTCGATAGGGTAGGTTTGTAATTTCACCCAAACGTGACGTAACCGCCTCACCCGGATTCATACACGGGGCGCCAAAACACAGTGTGTCCTCGGCCAAATCGACTCCCTCCCCGATTCATATTCATACACGGTGGGCGCCAAAAACAAACTCTCGTCGGAAAATATTCGGTGTATGCGAGATTACCGTCCTATTCCCATCCAACAAATGTTGCTGTGATGTAGTAGAAATTTGAAACGGGGGCTAAGTTTGTAAATTTCCTTGCATTTGAGACAAGCGCGCCTTGAATACATGTTTCCCCCTTCCTCTCTACCTTCCTTTTCCCCATTCGTACACCGTGGGCACCAAAACACCCTCTCCACCCCACCCTCCTCCGTCCGCCGCCGTCCGCCACCCCATCCACCGCCGTCCTCCTCCACCATGCCGGTGTTGATACCTCGACGTCGCCGTCCATTACAAGAGATTGACCTCTCTCATCCACGCCTTCGGAGCGGGATCCTTGCATCCTGTCCTCTCGCTTCATCCCCGTCGTCGTCCACCTTGCCGGCGCCGCTCCTACGACTGTCTTGTCCACCGCGCCCCGCCGCCATCGTCTACCCTCCTAGATCTGCTTCCACGCCGCCGACAGCCATCACTACCGCAACACCGTCAAATTCTCAGCAGATGCGTACACGGCGCCGCACCAGAGGCGGTACTCTTTCATATCTGCTCAACTAATTTATCGCAGCAAGAAAATAGATCGCCACTGCTGTACTCTGATTTCTTGTCTTGGTTGCGAAGTTGCCTTTGTCCGGTTTGCACCTTCAGATCCGCCATGGCATGCTCAACACTATACTCCCAATGCTTATGGTTTTCCCCTTTTATATTCCACACTAGTTAAATCACAATAGACTAAATTTCAAAATCGGGTCAACCGATTTTCAGAGTCACGGAGTTCGCCGTGCGATCAAGGCTCTGGTGGTTGTGGGGCCTCACCGAACAAAGAAAACTCGACGCTGGTGGGGGTTAGGGCGCGGTGGGGGTGTGGTGGCGGAGGAACACAGCGATGGGGGCGGTGGTCCGCCGGGCGTCTGCAGGCGGTGTTTTGTATGGGAAGAATCGAGACGAGGAAGAAGAAGGGTCGAGACGAGGATCTTCATCCAACCGCCTGAAATGGTCGAGAGACAGCCGGGAGTTGCATTCTTAATGCGCCTCGTTCATCCTGTGGGCACCGCGCAACCAACATTTTATTATCCAAAATCTGCTTGCTCTTCTTTACCATGTGTCGGGGTTGGGTGCGATATATGCCAAAGGATGGCTTATCATGGAGGGGCGAGTAGAACGTCAGCCGGTGCCTGAAACGGATGAGGCGAAGACATGCACGCCGCTAATCTTACCCAGCTTCGTGGCTCTCCGAGGAGATAACACCCCATCGCTGCTCATGGTTCTCCGCATGATCACTATGGCAAAGTGAGTACAAGATGCTCCTTGAGCTATTCGGGTGAGGAAGGAGAAGGGCACGACTAGCTCTTCTCTCCCTCTATGTGTGTGTGTCAAACTACTAGGTTCCAACCCTTTGCATGGGTGCCCGGGGAGAGAGGCCTGCCCCGGGGTACAATGGTAATCCGCTGGTGCGGTCAAAGCCGCTGCCTCTTAAGTCGCCGTCTTCTCCGCCGACTTCGGGGCCCGCCGACTAGTGGGCCCCGCCGACGGCCCAACATGGGGCCGACAGCCTTGTCCGCCATGGGCGGTCTTGCCGCTGCGGATTATCAGAGCTGTGCTTCTAATGACGCGAAGCTCGGTCATGGGGTCATGGCAACAAAAGCGCTACCGGGCGGGCGATCACCGCTATTCCTCGCCTTGTCCGGTTAATGGCGATGGAGCCTGTGGGAGGGGCCGGCCGACTCCGGAGGCCGACTCCAACGGGTCCGCTTTTTGGGGTGCTCGCCGCGCTCGGTACTCCCGCCGACAGCGGGTCCCGCTGCCTTCGGTCGCATGATAGGCCATCGTGGGTACAGGATCTGCCCACGGGTTGATGTCAGGCCGGCATGGCAACAAAGGCCGCACCGGACGGAGATCTTCGCAAGACGGGCGCTCAGGCCATACCTAACCTTTTATGAGCGGGCAGGGATGGGCCGCGAGGCGGCTTTTATCCCATCCCGCCAGAGTCGCTCAGCAGGAGGTGGTTGAGTCGCGGGCCGACTCTCAGAGCCGACCTCATTGGAGGTCGCCGCTTGAGTCGGCTTGTCCCGGGCCGCCTGACTCGGCCTAGAGGCGGGCCGACTGCCGCCGACTCTCAAGGCGGCTCTTCGCCTTGGGGTCTTGAGGGCGCAGTCGCCCCGATGTTTTGAAGATCCAGGCTCGGGTCCGCCACCTGCGGCCCATTACTCGGCAGTGAGTCCCCGGCCGGGAGGCGCCGAGGGCAACATGTCGAGGGGCCTCGACAGCTTCATCCCTTTGGTAGAAGAATCTAGACTCGCCCGCCGCCTCCATCTTGGGCCGATTAGCTAGAGTCGGCCTCGCAGGGGCCGCTTGCTCTTCAAAGGTTTCAAGGTCGCAACGGATCCGGATGGCGGCTCGATAAGCTTCCCCGGCAGCCGCCTCGTCGCGGGCCCGCCACGCGACGCCACGCTGGCAGGCTACCGCCAGCCCACGCTGCGGACAAGACAGTTCTGTCAGTGGGCTCGCCATTACCACGCTTCGCGCAAGCAGCGGATCCGCTACGGCGCGCGGGCGGTTGGTTTCACGGCGTTATCAAGGCAGAACGCCGCGGGTTAAATCGGGCGGGGGATGTGGGCGAAGTAATCCCACGCCCGCCTTCTCGACTTCGCAGCTCGGGCGCTTATAAGTAGGCGGGGAGGGAGGGGCGGCGACGCGACGCGCACTCTCTCTTCCCGCCTCCCCGCCTCGTTTTCTTCCTCGCCCGCCACCAACCTCATTTTTCTCGCTCGCTGCGCCAACCTTGCCGCCATGGAGATGAGCTCTCGTCGCCGCCAAGGCTCCCACCCCACAAGGCCCGCGTGGGACGGCTCCATCATCGATTTACCACATCATCGAATTTCTTCACAAACGCGCCGCATCCCCGCAGCCACCTAGTGCGGACTCAGCCCGCGGAGGGCAAAATCACGCCGGCGCCGAGGAGGGCGAAGGGGTCATTTTCCGCTGCACTCATGCGCGAGCTAGGGCTGCCGCGAGCGGCTTCTTCCGCTGCTTTGAGTTTTTCGGCTCCACCGCACCACCTCACCCCCAACACGGTGGTGCTGCGGCCGCCTTTCGCATCCTTGTGCGAAGGCTTTTTCGCGCTCTCCCCACCATCGAGCTGTGGGGAATTCTTCCAAGGCAAGCTCGACCCACATCGCCGCAAGGCCGGGCTCGCGGCGACACGCTCATCGCCAAGAGGAGGCCGGTGCCCGAGAACCCTTTTCCTGCCATCTCCTCATCAAGTCTGTGAAGATGTGGCAGCGCTCATACTTAAGTCAAGAACGCCGCCTCAAGGCGATCTGGTCAACTTGCCGCCCCACGGGCAGCGAGTTGGCGGGCCGACCCACCAGCCTGGTCCTATAGGGCCCGGACGCCGACTCCCGCAGTAACGCCGCCCGTCAGCGTCGCTGCGTCTGCGTGATGATACAAATAAGGGCCTGACTGGGCAGACTTGTTGGTCCGCCTTCGGGCGCCGCCGAAGTTCTCCTCTTCAAGGCCGACCTCATCTGATCCGCCGATGAGCGGCCGCCGACCCCACCGGCTGTGCTCCAAGGACATGCCCCACGCGGAGGTGGTGGACACGGTGAACTTCTTGGCGAATCATGCCTCACGGAGGAATGGCAGTTCGGCAAGGAGCCATACTGCCGCCAATCCCCGCCATTGGTAAGTCGCCTTGCTTCTCTGCTTTCTTCTTAGCCGAATCCGGCTCTAATTTTCCTTGGTTTTTTCCGACTCAGAATCCCCTCATGCCGCCTTCGACCGGCGCCGCGGGGCCGGCTCGTGAATTCGTCCCCGACCGGGCGGAGAGCGACGCCGACGACCCCGACTTGGGTGTGGCGGCGATGGAGGCCGACGCCGAGGGAGGAGGAGGGGCCGACGACTTCAGGCCTTCGGCCACCTTTGCCGATTGGCCTGATGATGACGGCGAGAAGGAAGTCATCCCCCGCCGCCAGCAGAAAGCCAGCCATCCAGGCGCGAGTTCCTCCGCCGCCTTGGGTGGTCGAGGCGGCGCGAAGAAGCGCCGGACCGGCCCAAGTCTACCAGGGGGCCGGGCCAAGAAATTCAGGGGAGCGGCCGCTGTGACTCAGCGCGAAGAGGTGGTCGCGAAGGCTAACCGCTTCCGCAAGGAAGTGAAGAAGCCACCGCTGGTCTCCGCGTAAGTATTTTTTATTCTATCTTGTTTTCTTCTAGTCCGTCTTGTCCGAGTTTTCTCATGTCTTTTTCCTCATCAGGGCTCCCATCACCTTGGAGAGGGTCGCCGCTGCCTCTGTCATGGGGTCGGTGGAGACGTCCGCCAATAGTCGACGGGTTGACCCTGCAGCCGCCCTCCGGGAGGCAATGGAGCGGAATGCGCAGGAGAAGCGCGACGAGGAGGATGCCGCCCGTCGGGAGAAGGCGGAGGCTGAGAAGGCGGTCGGCTGCCGCTGCAGCCAAAGGCGAGCCGAGGAGGCCGACGCCTGGGCCGGGCGCTGCGCCCCCCGCTGAGCTCAGCCGCCAAGACCGCCGGAGTTCACGGGCAGTCGGAGGGAGTCGGTGGTGAGGTCCCTGTCGGGGAGGGAAGGCGCGCGTCTTTCACCGGCGCGCTGCCGCCACCTCCGCCGCCCACCGCAGTCCGAGATCGCGAGGCAAGCAGCCGGGCGGACCCGGCCAGGCCGCCGACCGACGACGAGGCCGCATGCGCAGCTGCTTTTCAAGTCACTCGCCAGCGACGCCGTTTTGAGAAGGCGACTCGGCGCCGCGCTTTGAGACCGGGCGCCGCCAGCTCGCTATCTCGACGCCGAGGCGATAAGCGCCGCCTGCTGGTGGGTGCGAGAGGCGCACGGCCCGCTGAACACGGCGCCCTCGACGCCCGTGCGGTTGCGGGCTGAAGGCGATGCCATCCGTAACCTCTCCAAGGCGCACTGGCATCGCGATCCGCCAGCGGTATGTTTTTTTCAAACTTTTTCTTGCTCTTCTCTGTGGGGGCGCGCTAGTGCACCCACTGGGTGTATTTCCCGAGTTTCGGGCCGGCTGCTGAGTAGGCAGCCCGGAACTTTATTTGCTTACGTCCATGTTTTTTACCGCTCGAATTCTTGTCGGCGAGTATCACAACCTCCGCTTACTGCCTTCAACCGCAACGTTGAGGAGCTGAGCAAGCGGGCTGCTGACCCGGCGAGGAGCCGAGGTGAGTTTTTCTTTATGGGGCGTGTTTGCGCACTGCTGGCTGTAGTCCCCGAGATTCGGCCGATCGCTGCGCAGTGGGCCGGATCTTCCTTGCGACCTTTCTTAGCCGACGACTTCGCCCTTCTTCTTTTTATTCTTCGTAGTCCAACGCCGCTTCGGGGCAGCTGGTACGGCCGAGACCGCTTATGCCGCTAAAGAGGAGGAGGCGGCAAGCTCGCCGCAGAAGGACGACCTGCCGGCTACGCAGCTGGCGGAGCAGAGGGAGCTGCTCAAGTCGGGCGCAGCCGAGGCGAGAAGAAGGAAGCCGCCTCCTGGCCGAATTTGAGAGCGAACGCTCCGCTTCGACCGACAGGAAGCGCAGCCGACCTCCGCTTCCATGAAATCAAGATATCGCCGATGGTGAGTTTGCTTTTACTTTTTCTTTTGGGTTGCCGACTGGCGGGTTAAGCCGACTCCCGTTTTTCCGACTTGCTTCTTCTTCTGGCGACTTCTTCCCGGTCATACGCAGCGCCAATCAGGCCATCGAGGCCGAAGCGAGGCGCCGGAGGGCGGTGGCGCCGAGATCGCAGCCAACGCCTTTGACCCTGACGCAGCAACTCCCGAGCATTGAGGCTCGCTCGCGGCCGCACATCGGATGTTGCGCCATCTTCGCGCGGTTGGTGCCCAGCGATCGCTGCTCGCGGCCGACATGCCGGCTTTCAAGCGACTCCACCGGACCGCCGACCGGCCGGAGGTCAAGGCTGGCCGCCTTGAGGCTTGGAAGGGTTCCGTGGCTCGGTTTGGAGCTCGCCGAGCCCTAGAGTTCGCTAAGGCGTGGTATCCGTGGCTCGACCGACCGGTTGGCCGCGCTCCGCCGAAGCCCAGCGGAGCTGCTGGCCGCGGAGGACACCTCGCCGAAGCGGCGGCGGCGATTGCCGATTACACGACACCAAAGATCTTCGCCCCCGAGCGGGCTGAAGATGGGGGGAGGCACCGCCGAGTGGTTCGATGAACCCGACTACGGCGAGGACTCGTGGAGGTGATCGACCCAGCGCCGAGGATGAAGACGAGGCGGAGGACGGAGACGGCATGGAGGCGCCAAGACGGAGCGGGCGACCAGCCTCAGCCGACTGCGTTTCCAAAGAACGAAGCCGCGCCTTATCCGGGCTAGCCGCCGCCAGAGACGATCAAGCCGAGATCGCCCAGCCGGCCGCCCTGGCGCCGACGCCGCCCCTCCCCGCCTTCCAACCCTATCCGCTGCTTCTTAGGCCGCTGCCTTGCCTTTTATTTTACCTGCTTGCTAGTCTTTGAAAGAACTTGTTAATTTGCACAATTCCACCCGTGGGGTGTATTCTCAACCTCTGTCAAGATCCGCCAAGGGCCTAAGCTTGTGTAAATATTATTCTAATTTTATCTTTCCTTGCTTATTGCTCTTGTGGCTTTTTTCCTTTGCCGCTTTCCTTAGATGCCGCTTGTCCATCGGGCAACCGCCTCATGGATTGCCGCCTAGGTCAAGTGCTTGGCTACTTTGAGAAGGCAAGTACTTGGCCATTTTTCACAGCTTGTTAAGGTTAGGTAGAAAGCGGCAAGTCGGCTCCTTAGGAGTCAGCTTTTACTAAACAGGTGGAAACCGATTTAAACTATGTTTATGCTTTGGGTCCTTAGCTATTTTTTCGTGTGGCGCCTGCTCTACCTTACTCCTACCCACTAAACAATCGCTCATGAAGCTGCGGCTTCGACAGAGACGGCTTAGGCACCGCACGCTACTTGTCCGACTTCAGAAGCATTTCATAGCCCAGCATGGCGAGTCCCCGGCCGACTAGTCGAGCCCGTGCCAAACAGCATAATCAAAGGGTAACATACTCAAAGGCATAATTTTATCATACGATAACAAAGAGGACAGTCCCCGAGCTGCCCTTTGGGGCCCGAGTCTTGGTACTTCAAACACAAAGGGTAGCGTGGTACATACTCGCATCAATCGTGATAATCTTCGGAGGAGATTCAGATTCCATGGCCGCCCGTATCTTTGCCGAGTCGCCCTCTTGCGTGCTCGGGCTTCGAGCGCCGATCGTAGTAGGAGTCGTGGCCCAAAGACTTTGCCGATGATGAATGGGTTTTTCAAGGCGCCGACAGTTTGTGCTGGCCGGCTGTTCGCTGATCAGCCGGAGCACAAGGTCGCCTCTAGGAATGATCTTGGCTTGACCTTCTTGTTGTAGTAGCGCGCAGGCTCGCTGGTAGATGCCGGACCGGCCGAGTGCCAACAGCCGCCTCTTCCAAAGAGATCGATGCCGCCTTGACGTGTTTCTTCGCTTCCTCTTCATTGCACATGGTGACTCGCGTGGAGTCGAACTCTATATCCATTGGGATGATGGCTTCGCACCATAGACGAGGAAGAAGGGTGTGAAGCCGCTGACTTGTTTGGAGTCGCGGCGCAGACTCCAGAGGACGGTCGACAACTCTCGCCAGCAGCCGTCCGAACGCCCAATGGTTCGACCAATGAGGCTTGATGCCGACAGATGAGGCCGTTCGCCGCTTCCACCTGGCCGCTTGATCATGGATGGGCAACGGACGCTAAGTCCGCCGGATGCCTTGCGTCGCGTAGAACGGGCTGTGGCGCCTTTGGCAAAATTTGTGCCGTTGTCGGTGATGATGCTGTGTGGTACGCTGTACCGAGTCGTGATGTCGGCGATGAAAGTCACCGCCAGAGGACCATTCAACTTCTTGATGGGTTTTGCTTCTATCCACTTGGTGAACTTGTCCACCGCGACGCAGTAAGTGAGTTAGGCCACCGCGCCGCTTTGAATGGTCCCACCATGTCCAGCCCCAAATAGCAAAGGGCCGTGATGGGGATAGTCTTGAGCGCCGAAGCCGGTCAAGCGGCTTGGAGCGAAACAGCCGCACCCCTTGCATTTTTGAACTAATTTTGCCTCTTCTAGGGAAGTTGGCCAGAAGAAACCGTGTCGGAAGGATTTGGCGACGAGTGCTTTTGAGGCTGCATGATGGCCGCACTCGCCCTGATGGATGTCTTTGAGAATTGCTTGGCCTTGCTCTGACTCGACGCAGCGCTGTAGACACGGTGACGCCGCTACCGACCAGCTCTCTATTGACTATAGTGTAGGCTGCCGGGCGCTGCACTTTGCCGAGCCAAGGTTTCATCCGCTTGGTAGCTCTCCGCTTACTAAGAACTTCGTGATGGGTTGGGCCCATGAGGGTGCTGCTATTTCTTCGACCGCCAAGATCGCTACTTGGACGAGGGCGGCTGGGCTGGGAGGCGGCGGGTTGGAGTTCGCAGCAGCTTGTCTGTGTTGAAGAAGTCCCCGGCCGACTATTGAGTTCGCAATGGTCGCCAGTCCCCGGCCGGGTTCAAGTCCTGTGGCGGGCTTCACCGCCGCGTTTGGGGGCGCTCATAAGGATTCTTGTGCCGCTCACGAGGCTTTGGAGTCGGATCCGACTTCTTCGTGGGGAGCCGCACAAAGATGGAGTCTGACTGTGATGGCTTGACAGATGGCTTAAGGAGGCGTCAAGGGCGACGCCGATGGTATTGCTCGGCGG
This sequence comes from Aegilops longissima, assembly GCA_021605205.1. Classification (NCBI taxonomy): domain Eukaryota; kingdom Viridiplantae; phylum Streptophyta; class Magnoliopsida; order Poales; family Poaceae; genus Aegilops; species Aegilops longissima. The sequence goes on from CM038676.1 coordinate 479,525,656, forward strand.
TAGAGCCGATTCTTGCCAGGCATCCGCTGGTCGTTGTCGCTTGGCACGTGGAGGAATTCGTGATCCTCAAAATATCCACTCAGCTGCTGTACCGTAAAGCGGTAGCTCGCCATATTTGCATCTTTGGCGCCCCACCGGATGACCGTTGACCACCAAGTCGAGTCGCCATAGCACAGATCCGCGAATGCCAAGCTCTTGGCAAGCCGGAGCCCGTGAATGAGCGCCAGATTCGGGCGACGTTGTTGGAGGCGGCGAATGGATCTGCAGCGCTGCATTTGAGCTTGTCGCCTTGGGGGAAGTGAGGACTATGCCGCTCCCAAGACGGTGCTCATCTTGAGCTATCAGTGCATCCGCCAATGGTGGAGTCGGGCCGCAGCAGGTATCGGGTCTCGCCCGTCGACGAGGAAGTCGCCAGCTGCTTGTGACTTGATGGCGTGCGGGCTGGTAATAGATGGTGTAGGGGCCAACTCTATGGCCCATTTGGCCACTCGGCCCAAGCATCTCGGCCCGGCGATCTCTCGCTAGGGGGCCGTGCAAACCACGGTGATTGGATGCTCTTGAAAGTAAGGCTTGAACTTCTGGCGGCAAAGTGCATGCCGTAACACATCTTCTCGTAGTGGGGTAGTTCGCTTGAGGTCGGCAAAGATTTCGCCAGTAATACATCGTCTTCGGACAGTAGCGCTTGCCTTCCTCCTTATGCTCAACTACAATGATCGGGCTGACTACCTCGCTGGTGGCGGTAATATACAGAGCATGGGCCTTTTGGAGTCGGAGCCGCCAAGATCGGGGAGTAGTCGGCATTCTCTTTAACTCGAGAAAAGTCATTCGCCTTTGGAGTTCCATTCAGAAGGTGGTCTTGTTCATAAGCTGGCATGCAGGAAGAGTTTTCGCCCACCGATCGATGAATCGGCCGATAGACGCCAAGCAGCCGTGAACTTATGCACATCTAGCAGTCGGCGGGCACTTCCATCCTTTCGACGCTTTGCTCTTCATCGGGTTGCACTTTATGCCGCTGCTCGAGACCAGAAACCAAGGAGCTGGCCGGCCGGTAATTCAAGACGATTTCTCGAAAGTTGAGCTTGATCTGAATCGCGAGATTTTCAAAGGTCTCCTTGAGGTCTTTCAACAGCGCTCTCGCCTCCGCCTTCACCACCACGCCGCCCACGTAAACGTATGCTTCGCAAGCTGCTTGAGGAGGCACTTCGCATGCAACGCTGAAAGGTGGCGCCGCGCTCTCGCCGAACGCCATGGTCGCAGCGTATGCTCCAAACGGCATGATGAAGGCGGTCTTCAATCTGTCGGGCCGGTTCAGCTTGATCCGTGATATCCTCGAATATGCATCTAAGAAGCTCAACAGCTCGCATCCGCCGTGGAGTCTATCACCGATCAATTATTGGCAAAGTTTAACGGTCCTTGGGGCAGGCTTTGTTGAGGCTTGTGTAATCAATACACATCCGCCATCGCTTGTTCTTCTTTAGTACCAAGACCGGTTCGCTAACCACTGGAAAGAACACTTCCATGATGAAACCGCTGCGAGGAGCCGGGCCATCTCTTCTCCAACAACTCTTCTTTTCTTCTCGACAAAGCGGCGCAAGGGCTGCCCGACGGGCTTACATCAGATCGGACATGTAACTTGTGCTCGGCGAATCCTGCTTGTACACTGCATGTCTTTGGGGACCATGCGAAGATGTCCCGATTCTCACGGAGGAAATCGACGAGCTCGCTTTCCTATTTGCTATCGAGGTTTGCACCCACGACAACAGATCTCTCTGGGTGCTCCGGGTCCAAGGGTATCTTCTGGTCTCTTTGGCCGGCTTGAACGGGCCTCACTTCGACCTTGGGGTCGCAATATCTCCGCTGCTTGCCAGCCATTGCCACAACCCGATCCAGAGTCGCCTCACCGCGATCACCAGGACTCGCCAGCCGGTTGCTTTCAAATTGCACAGTGACGATCAGAGTCGCCGCCACGGTCCGTAATCCCTTGGTACTGCATCTTCATCTTGAGGTAGGCGAGGGGGATCACATGAACTTGGCCGAGCAGGTCGGCCAAGTAGAGCATGGTAGGGCTGAGGTCCACCACTCAACCAGACCGGCTCTCGGCGAAGTGATCCTTGTCCCCAAAGAGGACGCTCATCGAATCTTGCCAATCGGTGAGCAGGAAAGGCCTGTACAATTCTGGGAACACAATCCGACTATGTCAAGCTGCTTTTGCTTGATTCCTAGCTTCTCCATCGTATCCTTGTACAGATGTTGATGCTGCTGCCTCCGCTCATCAAGATTGCGAGAAGCGAGCAGCCCGCCTATCCGTGGCAAGGGTGGCTCCTAAGACAGGGCGAGGAGCCCGGTTCGCATCACCGGGTGATCAGCCCGCCCAACCGATGGGTTTCTCATCAAAGGCATGAATTTCGAGTATCCGATGCTACTGCATTCACTTCTTGCTGTTGCTGCCGCCTGCTGCGGCGATCGTCACCACACTGGTAAACACCACGTAGGCACCATGCTCTTCTCGGGTAGTCGTTTTGTACAAGGGCCGATCGGATCGACAGCCGGCTGTCGGGCGGCAAGGGAGGCGGCGCCCAAAGAAAGCAGAGGGAGGGCAAGGCCGCCTCCCTTGGCGATCCCGGTGAGCCGCTGGCACTTCCGGTGGTGTGATTTGACAGCTTCACCGCTATGGAACTTGCAGGTCCGCCCAAAGTCTGCTTCAGAAGAGAAGGCCGGCAACCAGTTGACTTGCCGCTTTTCGCCGCCAAGGTGAGGCTGCCCCTCCGCTGGTTCGACCGTTCACACCGCCGCTGTTGGAAGCCGGGCTGCAGGCCTTGCGCCAGGATCATTCTCTGTTGCCGCCGACCGTGTCGCCACCGGAGTTCTGGGAGCATGAGGGGCCACCTTGCCACCAGATCGACTTCGATCTCCGACTTCATGGAGGAGTCGGCAGTGACGATTTGTTCTGCTATGACCAGCAGCTCGTCGAGGGTCTCCGCCGCCGCAGGAGCTTGTGCTTGAGGAGGGTGCCTTCTCGCACCCGGCGTGAAGTACTCGATTGCTTGCACCTCATGCACTCCTTCGCAGGAGTTCCGGAGCTCGCCCAGCAAGGTGAGGTAGTCGCGAGTAGACTCATGGGGCCTTGCACGCACAAGGACAGCCGACGAGGCTTGGGAGGTCGCTTGTACGTGCTCGTGAAGTTGCGGACAAAGGCCTCGTGAAGTCGACCACTGTTGATGCCGGGGCTTCAAGCTGTTCAACCATGTCCGGCCATGCCCCGAGCACGAGGGGAATATACTTTACGGCAACGCGCTTTGTTGCCGCTTCGCTATGCCGACGGCCGGAGTAGTCCACCAGCCCCTCCCGGCTTCACGGAGCCGTGTATTTGGGCGTGTCTCGGGGGAGCGTGAATCCTCTAGGGAAGGGCTCATCTCGGATGTTAGGTCCAAACAGGGCGGGCCCAACTCGCCTTCTTCTTCTAGCGCCAGGATCGGTGGAGTCGACGATCCGGCATGGCGCATCGCTTTCGACTTTCTCGGCGCCAAGGTGGTCGCCGAGAGTCGGATGCTCGACGGTGGCGGGAGACTCGCTTTTCTTCGCGGGGAGGAGGAGGCGATAGTCGCCCCGCCGCTTCCACTACTTTCGGGCGGCCGCCTTCGCCGCGCCGATGGAGATGTGAGTCCGGATATGGCTGACAGCCGGATCCTTGTTCTTTCTTCGCGGACACCGCCATTCGGCGTCCCGGACGCCGCGCTTTGATTCGGCGAGGAGGCAAGTCGCCGTGTTGTCGCTGTGGCGCCTGCAGGCGGCAGCCGCTTTCGACTTCTGCGCAGCGGCTACATCGAGGAGCTGCTGACTCGCTCGCATCAGCGGCGCCTTGCCTCGGTTATTCAGTTTATCCGCCGCCACCTGGGCGGCGCGGATGTTCTCCGTGGGCGTATGCGACACGGGCGATCGCCCTAAACAGATCGGGCGATGGCCACGCCGCTGCTGCTGGACCGCACTCTAGGCGGTTAGGCCTGGCCGGAGCCGGGCGAAGCCGCCTACACAGCGCGATCCATCTCGCGCCGATAGGCTTCCGGCAAGCGCCTCATGCTTGCTGCTTTCAGGCGCCGACGAGGAGCCGGAGGCGGCGTTTTCCAGCGCCCAGCCGGGCGCGTTTTCCGGAATGGGGGCGGCCAGGTCTGCGTAACTGCTGCCGAGAGGGTCACGAGCTCCTCGCCGGAAGGCTCGCCGCGATCGATGACGAGCACCTCCGCGGGCGGTAAGCTTCCGCCGCCTCCGCGCGAGGAAGAGGCTCGTCAGAGACCACCACGCTGGTGGGGAACGCGTCGAGCGACGCGGTGTCGGAGTCGACCAAAGATCGGGTCGGTGGAGCCACGGACCTGTGTCGGCGGCGGCTCACCGGCGACGGGAGCTGCTCGAGGAGGCCCGCGAGGAGGCTTTGGGCCGCCCGCTACCGCCGGATGCAGGCTCGCCGGAGAGGCGAACTCGCCGACAAGTTCGGGCGAGGCAGCTCGCCAGCAAGAGCGACTCAAAGACTATGTAACAGATCAGCCAGCAGACTGCCGCAAGGCGGCTGGGCTGGCTGCGCCGCCAGGAGGAAGAGGGTTCCCGCCCGCAGCAGGTCTCCGGACGACGGTGCACCAGGCCCCACGGGGGCGCCAAATGTCGGGGTTGGCGCGACATATGCCAAAGGATGGCTTATCATGGAGGGGGCGAGTAGAACGTCGCGGTGCTCGAAACGGATGAGGCGAAGACATGCACGCCGCTAATCTTACCCAGCTTCGTGGCTCCTCGAGGAGATAACACCCCATCGCTGCTCATGGGTCTCCGCATGATCACTATGGCAAAGTGAGTACAAGATGCTCCTTGAGTTGTTCGGGGTGAGGAAGGAGAAGGCACGGCTAGCTCTTCTCTCCTCTATGTGTGTGTCAAACTACTAGGTTCCAACCTTTGCATGGGTGCCCCGGGTTTTAGATAGGCCTACTCGGGGTACAATGGTAATCCGGTCGGGTGCGGGTCCAAGCCGCCGCCTCTTAAGTCGCCGTTTTCTCCGCTGACTTGGGCCCACCGACTAGTGGGCCCTCGCCGACGGCTCCAAAGATGGGGTCGACAGCTTTGTCCGCCATGGCGGTCTTGCCGGCTGCGGATTATCAGAGCTGCGTGTTTCTAATGACGCGAGCTCGTCATGGGGTCATGTCAATCAGCGCCGCTTATGGCGATCACCGCTGCTATTCCTCGCCTTGTCCGGGTTAATGGCGATGGAGCCCGTGGAGGGGCCGGCCGACTCGAGGCCGACTCCAACGGGTCCGCCTTTGGGGTGCTCTCGCCGTTTGTATTCCCACCGACAAAGCGGTCCCGCCGCCTTCGGTCATACAGACAGCCCTCGTGGGTACAGGATCTGCCCACGGGTTGATGTCAGGCCGGCATGGCAACAAAGGCTGCCGCCGACGGAGATCTTCACAAGACGGTGCTCAGGGCTATACCTGCCCTTTATGAGCGGGCAGGATGGGCCGCGAGGCGGCTTTATCCCATCCCGCCGTAGTCGCTCAGCAGGAGGTGGTTGGAGTCGCGGGCCGACTCCCTGTAGCCGGCCTCATTGGAGGTCCCCAGCTTGGAGTCGGCTTGTCCCGGGCCGCCTGACTCGGCCTAGAGGGGGGCCGGCACTGTCACTGACTCTCAAGGCGGCTCTTGTCTTGGGTCTTGAGGGGCGCATCTGCCTGATGTTTTGAAGATCCAGGCTCTGGTCCGCCCACCAGAGCCCATTACTCCGACACCATGTTCGATAGAGTTGGCATGTACGTGATCGATAGGCTTTCAATTACTAGCGGCAATACAACACCGTATTTTCAAGCCAGATCCACTTTCCCAATTTATATATCGTGGTTATGGTGTACCCCTGTTATGTACACTATGATCTGCCTAGTTGTTGTGTGCTCTTGTTATCATGGTTTGGCAATATACTCTCTATACAGTATATTATCAACCTATCATCTGCTAGCTATCCTTACTTCTGGAGCCTACTTTTTTGTATACTTGTGCCAGATTATATAAATGCACGCACCATATTTCAGCACTCATGAGCTCTCTCATCAGAATCCAGTGATACCACATAAGTGTTTACATGGGCGCCCCTATATTAGAATATCATCTGCATTACAAAGATAATCTCACAACTATTTATGTTTTCATTGTTCTCGATATTATACGCAATTACGTGAATATCGTAATCCAAGATCGAAGAATATTGTGGAACACTGCAATGACTTACAAAATTGGCACCAAGGCATTGAGTGCCATTCGAAGCAATGAAGCTCAGATGCTCCCCACCTGTTGATTCTTGTTCGAATATCATCCTAATGACTATTCTAACCTCGAGGAGTCAAAGGCGATGGCCCATCCTGTTCACCCATCAAGGTGCATGTTCTAATTTGGCAAGGTTTTATTGATTGCCAGATCTTGCATATGTTGTCTTGCATTTCTTCTACTTTGTTGCACCGCCATCTGCTTAGTTTACTCATCATATAACTCGAGATGCCATGCCTATCCATTATCAATACATATTCCATCTGTCATCATACCATGTTTTTCCACTCAAATCTTGTTCTTGTGCATCAGACATCAAAAAGGAAGAGGGTGATTGCCGAACCTGAAGGAGCACTAGCAAAGTCCTTGAAAAACGTGGTGGTGCCGGAGAAATCGATAAGGCCCCACTTATATTGGCTGTACAACCAAGGACACAAAACATAGGACCGACTCCAGCAGACTGCACCCATACTTCACTGGCCACACCACTAGCCCCACCACACAGGACCTGCACTCCAAAGAAAAGCTATACCGATTTCATTTGCCATAGCACCAGCCGCACACAAAAAAAAATCCCACTCCAAAGAAAAAGTACAGCAAGTCCACCGGCAAGACCTATCCCAACCGCAGAGACGGCCAATTCCTAAAGATTGGAACCCCATTCCATTTATTCCCAGTTTAAAAGACAATGCTTTCAATGTTGTTAGGGACTACGTGCATATATTCCCATCATGGGAAGATTATAGTAAAGACAAACACCATTGTCACATCTTCCCGCCCAACTTACGTAAGTGCTATTATTCATGGTTATTATTTTCCTGTTTTCTCGCTGATCGAACACATCAATGTTTTACATTACATTGTTGTAACTAGGCGAGGGTCAATCTGGATAGTCATGACGAGCAAAGCTTGCTTGTGCTTTTCAAGGAAGCATTGCAGCAAGATTCGTTGTTACCCGAGGAAATCACACTTTGATGGAAAGTCATAAACGAATTTCCGTGAAGTCTCCTCGTGCTAAATTTAGAAGACATTGAATGGAAAACCTTGTTATGCATTGGTCTTGTTCCTGTGATGAGGTAATCGCTATGAAATCACATGACAATTTGAACTTCTACTTTTCCGCATGTGCCTTACGATCTTTTTTGCAGAAATCTGCTCAAGAAGAATTCTGGTTTGAAAAGAACGACGTGATATCGCAAATATGCTGCCCGCTGCTTTGCTCTTGTTAGTACCTGTTGTCCTCAGATCACTGTATTTGCATACATATCTGGTTCATTATGTGACAACAGTATGCATGATAGCTTGCTTAACAATTGTTCGCTCCAAATTATTTGATCTGTATGAATGGTTACATTAGTGTAGAATATATCCAATGCCAATGAACTTTTTTTGCTCTGCATTGTTCTTGTAAGTACATGCTGTCCTTTATCAGTATACTTATATTGACAGGTAGTTGTTCATGTACCATCACTATGCAGCTTATTTTCCTTTGCCCTCCATTTTCTACACATCAGATCTATATTTACTCTTACCATAAGGTTGGTACTGAAGAAGTTTAGGTGTGCATTGCTCTTGGCTGTGACTTTTGCCTGTATCACTGCACATACATTTATAGCTACTTGGTTATGTAGCATCACTCTTCATCTTATCTTAAATATTCTCCATTTTTTCGTATATTATCACATCTATATTTACTCTTAACAAAATGTAGAATAAAGGCAATGCTTATGAAGAAGATTCTGTGCTAAACTACTTGAATTGCGCCCCCACCCCATCAGCATGGACAAGGGCTTTATAGAGCCTGTCCTCACCAGTAATGTAAGTTTGTCCTTCTCAAGCCTTCAAACTTTGTTGTGTATATTTGGTTAGGCATGACTGCAACAGCTGTTTATTTTTGGTGTTTGCATCAAATTGCATGTTTAAAGTTTATTATGTACTCCTCAAAAGTTTGTCCTTCTCAATTTAAGTTTTCAGTTGTACAACCAAGTTCCTTCTTCATACCATGTAAATTAAACTATACAGTAGCAAGTGATCTTCGCTTGCAATCGCATGTATACTGTTCTTCATCCAGAATCCAAAGGTGCGTGAACCTACCCACTACAAAGACAATGTCATATTCTCGCAATGTCTTAACTATGAACAATGCCATATCATTCTACTATTATTTAAACCGCCTTTATTTGCTAATCTGAAATGGGATAAATTGACAAAGACACTAACAATTGATACTTATGAGTTCTTGATCCAGAATCCAAAGGTGTCGTGAAGCTGCCAACCCTTCACAATGTCATTTCCTGCCATGTCTTGACCTGAACAATACCATATTGTGTTAATGCAATTTTAAACTGTGTCACTTTATTCACAAGAAGAAATGTGATGAATTGTCAAGACTGATACTTTTATGTGCAAAACATGTCATATGTCCGCTTGTTTATCTTTCAGAGTGAGGAAGATATAAGTGTTGAACAAGCGCAGCCTCATCATCTTGCTCACCGCTTGCGCTGCAGCTCACAAATAGGCTAACCTTTCTTGAACTCTATTGAAGTGTTGTCGGTTTTGTATATTATTTTGTCGGCGTGTTTATTTGCAATCGGTGGCATCTTTGATGCCCAAAGTATTTAATTTGTTGTCCGCTTGTGCTTTATTATCATAGTTGCGAACTTTGATGCCTAGTGGATGTAATATGCCGTAATTTCTTTATTGTATAGTCTAGGTTTTTTCTTATTCACGATGCTGCAGTTATTTTATCGTATATATATCCTGCCTTCGCAAAGAAACCGACAAACCGTAAAATTACGGTACATAATCGGGCCATGCAATCACGATGTATGATCCGCATCATGGGCCCCGCAAACCGCCCACTAGTAGATTCGGCCTTTAATAGGTCGAGTAACCCCAGCCCTCTTTTCGCAAGAAAACTCAATGGGCTTTAGGAGGCCGAGAAGTAGGTTGGGCCTGAAACGCGTCGAATAGCTCATGGGCGGCAAAGAGTCTTAAATGGACCCTACCCATGATTGTGTGAATCAATTCACGGGCTTTTAGCTGGCCAAAGTTGTCTCGGTCCTTGTTTGGCCCAATCGATATCGGTCATGAAAGCAAGCCGGATGCAAACCGGCCGTAGTTAGGCCCAACTATATGACGGGCTTTTAACAGGCCGAAATTAATATAGGGCCGAAATGTTAAACGGGCCCTTAACAGGCCGAAACTAATATCGGGCCGAATTACTAAATGTGCCTTTAGCAAGTGGGTCCAAAAGCATAGCATCTAGTTAACGGGCCAAATCTGATATGGGACATAATTGAGCCCAAAACCTCTTAAAGGGCCGGACCTGATCTGGGCCGTGATTTGGCCCAGAAAGTGGGAGGCTTTTAACGGGCCGGATCTTATATGGGACATTATTAGGCCCAGAACTTGGCAGGCCATTAATGGACCGGATCAAATATGGGCCGGCATTTGGCCCAAAACATGGCAGCCAGTTAATGGGCCGGCCTACTAGGGTCCTCAAAATCTTGTGGGCCTACAGATGGGCCGCCCATTAATGTCGATTTAAATTGTGGGCCTTTAGCTGGGCTGGCCCATTATGATCCGCAAGAATTTTGTGGGCCTTTACCTGGGCCAGCCCATTATGGCACACAAAAATCTTGTGGGCCTTTACCTGGGCCGGCCTATTATGGCCCACGAAATCTTGTGGGCCTTTAGCTGGGCCAGCCCATTATGGTCCGCAAAATCTCATGGGCCTTTAGCTAGGCCGGCCCATTATGGTCCGCAAAATCTTGTGGGCCTTTAGTTGGGCCGGCCCATTTAAACTTGATGGGCCGTGCCACGTGTCGATGTATCATAGGCGCCTTTTCATCCAATGAGTGGATGACATCTCCCCAATGATGAGTCGACACGCAGTTTCCTCCACCAATGATGATTTTACACGGAAAATACCCATTGGTCGGGCTGTTAACGGGTTATCGGATCCAAAACCCGACCCGATAGCTTAACGGCGTTCCGCCACGGTGGATGCCACGTGTCGGTCACCCTTGACGAAAGCACTTCAGGACGCTACGATTTATCGTCATGGAAGTGGACACTTCGTGATGATAATTTTGGTAATGTCATGGAACACTTCGCGACAAAGACAGTATGACTATCTTGATTCTATCATAAAATCGTCATGGATGTACATGCATGAGAAAAAACGCGACCTACTGTGACAAACACGTATCATCACGGAAGTGTATTTTTTTGTAGTGCCAGTTGTGGTTTTTGCTTGTTGTTTACATCACGGAAAATCAATATCAAATGGAGTCCAAACACCGCGAAACTTTTTATGGACCAGAAGACTCCCGATGGGCCAAAGTTGCACCTGGGGGGTGCCCCGAGGGGGCACAACCCATCAGGGCACGCCAGGGCCCCCTGGTGCGCCCAGGTGGGTTGTGCCCACCTCGGTGGCCTCCTGCACCCCTTCTTTGCACTATAAATTCCCAAATATTCCGAAACCCATCGGGGTTAACCTAGATCAGAAGTTCCGCCACCGCAGGGCTCCGTAGCCACCAAAACCAATCTAGACCCGTTCCGGCACCCTACCGGAGGGGGAATCATCTCCGGTGGCCATCTTCATCACCTCGGCAGCCCCACGATGAGGAGGGAGTAGTCCACCCTGGGGGCTGAGGGTTTGTACCAGTAGCTATGTGTTCAATCTCTCTCTCTCTCTCTCTCTCTCTCTCTCTCTCTCGTGATCTATATCATGGGCTTTGTTAATATGGATGGATCATATGATGTTTCTCCCCTCTATACTCTAATTGTGATGAATTGAATCTTTACTCTTTGAAGTTTTGTCATGTCAGATTGAATGTTCAGATTTGAGAACACATGATGTATGTCTTGTACTATGAATACTTGAGGTGACAATGGGGTATCATATTGATTCACTTGATATACGTTATGGCACTCAACTTGCGGATCCCCGCACTGATGTTGGGGTAATCTATGCATAGGGGTTGATGCACGTTTTTATTATCTTTTCTCCGATAGAAACTTTGGGGTCTCTTTGTAGTTCTTTGTGTGGATTGAGTATTATGAATATGAATATGCTTTGGTGTTATTTTAGTACAGACTCTTTGATAGATCGAATGGAAAAAAATAGCTTTTCGTTATTTTAGTACGAACTCTTGAATAGATTGAGCGGAAAGAATAGCTTTGAGGTGGTCTCGTACCCTATAAACAATTTCTATCTTCTGTTCTCCGCTAATAGGAATTCGGGAGTGATTCTTTGTTGCACTTTAAGGGATAATTATATGATCCAACTATGTTAGCACTGTTGAGAGATTGCACTACTGAAAGTACGGACCCTACGCCTTGTTTTTAAGCATTGCAATACCGTTTTTGTGCCCGTTTACTATTTGCTACCTTGCTGTTTTTATTTATTCAGATTATAAAAATATATTTCTACCATCCATATTACACTTTTATGACCATCTCTTCGCCGAACTAGTGCACCTATACAATTTGTCATTGTATTGGGTGTATTGGGGACACAAGAGATTCCTTGTATTTGGTTGCATGGTCGTTCAAGAGAGACCATCTTCATCCTACACCTCTCACGGATTGATAAACCTTAGGTCATCCACTTGAGGGAAAATTGCTACTGTCCTACAAAACTCTGCGCTTGGAGGCCCAACACGTGTCTACAAGAATAAAGTTGCGTAGTAGACATCAAGCTCTTTTCTGGCGTCGTTGCTGGGGAGTGAGTGCTTGAAGGTATATCTTTAGATCTTGCAATTGAATCTTTTAGTTTCTTGTTTTATCACTAGTTTGGTTTATAAAAGAAAACTACATAAAAATGGAATTTAGGTTGCACCATATTATTGATCATCTTTATAATATATTTCTTTAAAATGATTGTTCGGAAAATTGTGCTCAATTGTTAGAAGAAGAAGTTAATAAAATGCTTGGCACAAAATATTTGAATGATGAGCATGATTGCAATGTTGTTAGTATGAATTCTTTGAATATCCAAAATGCTAATGATGATTGCACAAGTCATGACAAAAATGTTTCTTATAAGCATGTCACTTTTTGTGGAGTGAACTGGGAGTGCAATTGCACACCAAAAAGGGAAGATAGATTTTGTAAGAAGCATAAATATTTAGAAACAAAAAAAATTGCAAGAGAGGCTAGATGATTGTGCTGAAAGATTTAATTTTTTTCGACATCCTTGTGAACTTTGCCATGAATGTGGTCATTTAAATCTCCAATGCAAATTGTTTTATGATCAAATTATGTCCAAAAATTGTGATAACTTGATTACCCTTGAGTGTCATAAAGAGCTTAGTCCTCTTTTGGGGTATGAATAAATGAAACGTATAACTGAGGGTATTCCAAAATTTAATCTCGATAGATTTCTTGATTTTGATCTAGAAGAAATTTATATGTTTTGTGCAGTAAATTGCATTGAGAATCCTTATATTGCCAACTACTTAAAGACAAGAAAACAAATGGAGTATGAAGAGAGTACTAATGAAAGGGAAAATGTTTCCCAATACCCTCCTAGTGTTTATTATGATGAATCAGGTAACGAGGAGGAGCTTCCTATCCAATCAATCTCTTCAACAAGAAGCTTAAAGAAATTAATTAAACCCACACATGATGTGGTGAAGAAGAAGAAAAGAAGAAAGAATAAAGGTAAAAAGGTATCTCTCCCAAATAACGTTGCTCCTATCACCATTGTGCCTCATGAAAGTGAATCAAATATGTTGATGGAGGATGATGATATTGAGTATGATTTTGCGATACCTACTACTTTTTGTAATGATTATGATTGGGAAGACAACGATATCCCTTATTGTTGGGGATATAACTATTTGTGTAAGCCGCCCAGGAGGGGCCGGGTTACGCAAATAAGACTCATCAGGAAGAAGCCCAAAGACCAAGCACGAAGATGGCGGTTCAATAAAGGGTCTAAGGCCCACAGGCGGCTCAAGGCCCATAGTGATAAACCGCCATGATGGCATGACTTGTATCATAAGGTAGATTTAACTAGTCACCGAGCCGGACACTGTTTATGAGCCGGCCGGGACTCTGCAAGCCGCAGGGCGTCAACCCATGTATATAAGGGGACGACCCGCTGGCGGCTTAGGCAAGAAACAACTCATCGAGAGCCGGGCATAGCGTATATCGCTCCCTGGTCATCGAAACATCAAGCAATACCAACCCAACTAGACGTAGGCCTTACCTTCACTGTAAGGGGCCGAACTAGTATAAACCTCTTGTGTCCTTTGTCCTGATTAACCCCTTTAAGCTTCCTAGTTGCGATGGCTCCACGACTAAGTCCTTTCAAGAGGACATCTGCCGTGACAATTCCACGACAGTTGGTGACCACCATGGGGCCAGCGCACGGTGGATTTGAGTTCTTGAAGGGCAGCTTCAAAGGGCTCAAGGGATACGCAGTGGGCCGGATGACCAAGAGTCGTCGCGGCAAGATCTACATCGACAATGAAGGCTGGGGGCCCGACGCCGACTCAATTGAGTATGGGTACCGGGTCCCCTTCGGCGGAATCCACGTCTTCATCGGCCGGATTGGTGAGCCGGGCCCTGAGCCGGACAACTGCATCGACCTCGTCGAGACGGCTCAGCGCGCGAGACCCGCCCGAGTTCAACCCGGCATGAAGCGTGCCTTCGTGGGCTGCATCCACGGAGAGGAACTTCCTAAAGGATCTAAAGATGGTGGTGAGATGGCCGTCCTCTCCGACGGTGATTCGTCCACTGGTTCAACAGATTCGCTGTATCAAGTACAAGAGGGCATGCTTGGGGGCTGTTCCGACGGCTCTAGTATTTCGGACTCCTATGAGCCGCCAAGCTGGGCAGGAGTCTTCATGGCTGGTACTCAACCCGGTCAAAACTCAACGGCTGCATCAGCAATAACGTCCGGGTCAGGAGCGGCTGGGGCAGGAGGCCCTGTGCGCCCGCCGGCTCAGGTGCTGATGGATCTCATGCATAAGCTGACGGCCTTGTTAACCGCCACGGTTATTCCTGCAAATCAAGATGAGCATAACGCGGAGGTGGCAAAGGTGCGTGAGGAGATAGCTCGGGCCAAGGAGGCCTTGGCAGCTGAGGACACCAGGTTAGCTACAGAACGGGCGACTTTGGATGCACGGGCGCAGCAACTCCAGTCAGAGGCTTTCCAGCTTAATATGAGCCTGAACGCATCTAATGAGGTGATGAGAAGGAGGCACCAGAAAACTCAATCCCGTTTGCCTCCGGTTTACGACCCTCGGAAACTTTTCGCTACACCCGGTGCCGGTCCTAGCAACCCGCCCGAAGCAAATCAGTTTATGACAGCCAGAGCGGGAGGACCGGCTCAGCCTTGAGAGATGGCACCTCCTCATGGGAGTATGGCCCCGCCCTGCTATGTACCAATACCACCGGGTCATTTTTCCAACCCCATGGAGAACTTAATCGCAACATCGGCGTGTTTGGCGGCTCTCCCAGTGGACGGTGATGATCCGAAAGCAGTGGAGACCCGAAGGATCAGGGACCTCGTCCAGACAGCATTGGCTCTGCAAGAGACTTATTCCTACAGCCGGGACATGATTCATTCAACTCCTCCGCCTTGGTTAGCTCCGGCTCGTCAAACCGGAGTCCGAGTTACAGCAGGCACATGGAGTCAGAAGATTTGTCAAGCAACGCCCAGCGTCGTAACCTGCCCGACGGATATAACCCGGTGCAGGACCGAATGCGTCAGGAGGACGAGCGGGCGGCTCAGCTAGCGGCTCAACAGGCGGCTCATCAAGATCTCCCATAGTATCCGACGACTTCCGTTGGAGCGGGAGTGACTACTAGAACCGGCGGTGTTCCTTGTTTAGTGCCGGCTCTGCGGGATGTACGTCTACCCAAGGACTTCAAGGGACCTCGAAAGGTTTCGAATTACACGGCCGACTTACAGCCCGGAGCATGGATCAAAAGTTATGAGATGGCCATGGAGCTATTGGAGGTCAGCGACGCAGCAATGGCTAAGTACTTCACCATGATGTTCGACGGAACGACCCGGTCTTGGTTAAAGGGTTTGCCGCCCAATTCCATTAGCTCATGGGCGGAGCTAAAGGCCTAGTTTATCCAGAACTTCAAGGACACTTGCAAGCAATCGATGTCAATTGTGGACTTGACCAATTGTAAGCAGGAGGAGGGTGAATCCACAGCTCATTGGGTGCGCCGGGTCAAGGAAATAATACATTCGTCTGATAAGATGGATGTCGGCTCTGCAGTCCTCGTGTTGGAGAAGAACTGCCGCTTTGAGCCGCTAAGGCAGAAACTGGGGCGCCTTAAGCGTGATTGCAATGATATGGGTACGCTGATGGCAGCTTTAGTCAAGTATGTCGACTCTGATAGTACCATGGATCCCGCGTCTGATGAGGAAAAGATAGGGAAGAGAAAGAAGAATGGCAATTGAAAGGGTCAGCAGCATAACCCGATGAATCAAGGAGGCAACAAGCGTAAGGCTGAGGGTAACCCGGAGTTTGTGGCAAATGCCAATGCGTAGGGTAACAATCAGAGACGTAAGGGAAAGCCGCCCCCTCAATCTGGCGGGTCAGGCCCATCTCTTGAGCAGCTACTCAATGAGCCTTGCCCGAGACACGGCACCCGGGAACGACCTGCCACTCACTTATGGAAAGACTGCGCGATCATGAAGGCTTTCAAGAATTCCAACATGTTTGATGGCAATCATGAGTCGTGCGGCGGCTTAGGAGCCGGCGGCTTTCATGGCCCGGGCGGCGGTTCAAGTTCCGGCTTTCAAGGAAATCAAGGCGGCTATAATCAACAGCAGTCTGGTCAAGGGGGACAGCAGCAGAATAAATCAGTTATCAAAGCCACCGGCAAATGAATGGTGGGCGATCATGTGTTCACCACTAATTTGTGCAAACGTGACCATAAGGTTCATAAGAGGGCCGTGAGTTCTGTTGAGCCGGCGGTTCCCCGTTATTTCAGGTGGTCAGAATAGCCCATTATATGGAGCAGGGAAGATCACCCCCTCCGGGTTGATAATACGGGTCAGTTGGCCTTGGTGGTAGCACCTCAGGTTGGTGGATATAAATTCACTAAGGTACTCATGGACGGAGGTAGCAGCATCAATATCCTCTATTATGAGACCGTCCGCCGCATGGGGTTGACTGATAAGGACTTGAGGACGTCCAACACTGTCTTTCATGGAGTGGTGTCTGGTAAGTCGGTGTACCCAGTTGGCAAGATTGAACTGGAAGTGGCCTTTGGAGATGAGTATGATTCTAGAGCTGAGAAATTAACTTTTGAGGTGCTCAAAATCAAGAGTCCATATCATGCTCTGTTTGGTCGGCCGGCTTATGCCAAGTTCATGGCACGGCCGTGTTATGTTTATCTGCAGCTTAAGATGCCGGGTCACAAGGGCACCATCACTATGCATGGAAGTCGGAAGGTAGCCCTAGAATGTGAGGAGGGCGACGCGGCTTATGCTGAGTCTATTTGTGTAGCAGTGGAGCTGAAGTTTTATCAAGACAATGTTGACCCGGTGGATATGACCTCTCTAAAGAAGACAACCGCCGACCATGACCCGGCGATGAAGTTTAAGTCGACTGATGAAACCAAGCTTGTTGATTTCACTCCAGGCGATTCGTCTAAGCAGTTCAGTATCGGTGCCAATTTGGATCCTAAATAGGAAAGCGCGCTCATCGAGTTCATCCTTGAGAACCGGGACATCTTAGCATGAAAACCTTCTGACATGCCGGGTGTACCGAGAGAACTCGCTGAGCACACTCTCAATATTGATCCGAAGTATCAGCCGGTCAGGCAGTTTCTTCGATGGTTCAACGAAGAGAGACGGAAAGCTATTGAAGAGGAAGTCACCCGGCTCTTAGCGGATGGGTTTATTGTGGAACTTTTTCACCCGGAGTGGTTGGCTAACCCGGTGCTTGTGCTCAAGAAGAATGACACCTAGCGGATGTGTGTGGATTACACGGACTTAAATAGGGCTTGCCCGGCTGATCCCTTTGGTCTCCCCCGTATTGATCAAATCATTGATGCTACGGTGGGTTGCGAGCGTTTGAGCTTTTCGGATGCTTACTCCGGTTATCATCAGATCAAAATGGCAGTTAAGGACCAGGAGAAGACGACTTTCATTACTACGTTTGGAGCCTTCTGCTATGTATATATGCCATTTGGGCTCAAGAGTTCTCAGGCGACTTATCAGCGATGTGTACAGAACTGTCTCCACGATCAAATTGGGCGCAATGTTCACGCTTATGTGGATGACATCGTGGTGAAGTCTAGAGAGAAGGAAACCTTGATATCTGATTTGAAAGAGACCTTTGATAATCTCCGGTTTTTAAGATGATGCTTAACCCGCAAAGTGTGTATTTGGTGTACACTGCGCAGCAAGCTCTTGGGTTTCTGGTCTCAAACAGAGGCATTGAAGCTAATCCGAGAAGATCAAGGCAATTACCTCTTTGGCTAAACGGGCATGCATCAAGGATGTTCAATGATCGGTGGGTCGTGGTTGCGCTTTAAGCCGCCCATAAGTCGGTTAGGTGAGAAGGCCCTACCGCTGTATCGATGATGAAGAAAATGACACTTTTGTCCAGAGTGATGCTGCTATACTGCCTTTGAAGATTTAAAGAGACAGTTGTCTGAGCCGCCGGTCCTTGCGGCTCCCATTGATAAAGAGCCGTTGCTGTTATATGTGGCTGCTAACTCACGAGCTATCAGTGTTGCCATTGTGGTGGAGCGTAAGGAGGCTGACAAGGAGCATACGGTTCAACGGCCGGTTTACTACATCAGTGAGGTGCTCATTGAGTCTAAGCAAAGGTATCCGCATTGGCGTAAACTTGTTTACGGAGTGTTTATGGCAAACCGAAGTCAAGCAGATTTTCAAGGTCATCCTATAAGCGTGGTAAGTTACGCCCCTTGGGAGACATCATCCGAACAGGAAGCCACGGGACGAGTCGCCAAGGGGCCATTGAGCTTGGGCCTCATGGTTTGAAGTACATGCCACGTACCGCTATTAAATCTCAAGCCTTGGTGGATTTTATCAATGATTGACGGAGTTGTAGGCACCGAGGAGAAGCCGATAACACATATTGGACTATTCACTTTGATGGGTCCAGGCAGTTGGAAGGCTCGGGGGCTGGAGTTGTTTTAACTTCCCCCCGAGGTGACAAATTTTGTTATGTGCTCCGGCTTATGTTTCCTTGTACTAACAATGCAGCTGAGTACGAGGCTTTACTCCATGGTCTCAGGATGGCCAAAGAGATGAGTTTGAGCCGGGTAAGGTGTTTGGGTGACTCAGATCTTGTGGCTCAACAGGTGTCAGGCAAGTGGGATTCTAAGGATCCCTTATGGCGGCTTACCGTCGTGAAGTTAATGCTGTGGCTGGACATTTCAAAGGTTATCAAGTGGAGCACATTGATCGAAGGAAGAATGAGGCGGCCGATGCTTTAAGCCGGCTGGGATGCAACGTAAGCCGGTGCCGCCTAACACCTTTCTCGATGTTTTGCATAATCCTTCTATCAAGATACCTACAGAGGAAGAACTAGCAGTGCCAGACCCGTAGGCACAGCTGGTAGCAGCCCTGCACGTCATCCCGAATTGGATAGTGCCATATTTGGCATATATGACCTGGGGAGAGTTGCCTGAGGATGAGACTTTGGCGAGACAAATCATCAGGCGATCCAAATCTATGACGATTGTTCATGGCGAGTTACATCACCGCAGTATTACTGGGGCGTTTCAACGTTGTGTGTCGCCTGCGGAGGGTCAGGAGATACTTCGTGAGATCCATGAAGGAGACTGTGGTCATCATGCCGGCTCAAAATTTCTTGTTGCCAAAGCTTTCCGTCATGGTTTCTATTGGCTGACGGCTCATGCTGATGCGGGGGATCTGGTTAGCCAATGTGATGGATGTCAAAAATTCTCACGATGAGTTCATGTGCCGGCTCAAGAGTTGAGGATGATTCCAATTGCTTGGCCGTTCGCAGTCTGGGGGCTTGACATGGTTGGACCTTTCAAGAGGTCTAAGGATAAAAAGACACACCTCCTGGTGGCAGTGGATAAGTTTACAAAGTGGGTTGAGGCAGAGCCGGTCGAAGAAGTGTGATGCGCCACGGTGGTTCAGTTCATGAAAAAGGTGATCTTCGCTTTGGTTTTCCACACAAAGATCATAACTGATAATGGCACTAATCTCTCCAAAGGTGCCATGGAAGAGTTCTGTCAACGAGAACATATCCAGCTTGATGTTTCGGCTGTTGCTCATCCTCAATCCAACGGTCAAGCAGAGAGAGCTAATCAGGAGATCCTGAAGGGTATTAAACCCCGTCTCTTCGTCCGCTTACAGCGAACTCCGGGTTGTTGGGTGGAGGAGCTACCCTCTATACTGTGGAGCATCAACACTACGCCTAACAGATCTACAGGTTATACACCTTTCTTCATGGTGTATGGAGCAGAGGCAGTCCTGCCAAGTGACATCTGGCACGACTCACCCCACGTGGCGGCTTACGTTGAGGCTGATAATGAAATAGCTCATCAGGATGCACTTGACTTGTTGGATGAGGAGCGAGACTTGGCAATAGCCCGCTCGGCGATTTACCAGCAAGACATGCGCCGCTATCACAGCCGCTGGGTTAGAAGCAGAGCCTTTCAGGAAGGCGACTTAGTGTTCCGGCTCATTCCGGATCAGTCTGATATGCACAAGCTATCCCCTCCTTGGGAAGGACCCTTTGTGGTCAGCAAGAATCTGAACAACGGGTCATACTACCTCATCGATGTTCTAGAGCACAAAGGTTCACGTAAGTAGGATCAAGAGACCCGCCGGCCGTGGAACATCGCTCATCTTCGGCCTTATTATACTTGAGCCACCGGCTCTCAAGATGTATATATTTTAAAAATGTATATATTATATAAAGCAATAAAGCAGGACCTCTATCCTTTTCACCCTCAAAGGTTTATATGTCTTCTTTATCAGGTGGTGGAAACAACCAACAGGGAGCGGATCATATCTGAATCCGGCTTTCCATTTGGTCCGGCTTATGATCATATCTGAATCTAGCCATGATCACTTGGGGGCTTCCTGTTCAAACATAGGTCGTATTCGAACCAAAGAGAACATAGCTGTCGATACCCACTTGATCGGCATATTGCCAAACCCACTTGGGGGCTTCTTGATCATATTTGAATCATAGCTTAACCTCTTTGGGTCTGACGTGGATCGTATTCAAATCAGCGTCATTAAACAACTCTTATGGCCACTTGGGGGCTTCCTGTTCAAACATAGGTCGTATTCGAACCAAAGAGAACATAGCTGTCGATACCCACTTGATCGGCACCGCCAAAGCCACTGGGGGCTATATGATCGTATCCAAATCTTAGCTTAACCCCTTTGGAACGGTTCACTGATCGTATTTGAATCAGAGGCCTTTGAAATTAAGTTTACTATTCATTATACTTTGTAAGTGTAAATGTTATTAAGGGCCAGGTGAACATTATATGTGCCAACTTTCAGGAGTTAAACTCACTCTCATGACTTGGGTCACATAAGCCGGCGAGAATACCAAAAAAAGATCGCAGGTATGCTATTGTGATTATAATCATAAAGCGGCCTTTATATGATGTTTTGGTTCGTACTCCGGGTTATCAATACTTTATGTGACCCCGGATGCGATAAGTCGCCAAGGGAATTCTGTTTGTTTTATATGCAGGATAAGGCAAGCAAGTTTTTAACATCAAGGAAAGATCAACATAAGCTGGAAGTATATAGCGATGGCGGTTTATGAAAGTATTAAGCGCCACAAACACGCGCGAAGGCATGACAAAAATTGAGAGGTTTTTCTACCCTATTACAAGACTCCCCGAGTCTGAATAATGAAGCATTGTTTTCGCAAAGTCATAAACGCCTGGCGGTTCACTCCTTTGGTGGGCTTGAAGATTCCGGGTTATCCTTCTCCGCCTCTCCGTCTGCTGCCCTATCCTGGAAGGTTGACGAGGCCCAGTTAATGCCGCTTAAGGCTTCAAACTCAGCTTCATCATCTATTAAACCGGTTGGGTCAACTTCAGGGGCAAAGGTGTGCTTACGAGTTGGAGGGATCAGGCTGACGTCATCATAGTGAGGTGTTGGAATTCTCCGGTTCTCGCTATCATAGCCCGGGTGATACTTGGTAAGGTCAATATCATTCCCGATGATAGTAGCAACAAGACGTACGACTTTCACACAAGCGGTAAAGTCTGTTTCGTCGAATAAAGAGTCGTCTTCCTTCAAGTTGGGATATCCAAGAGCAACGTCTGCCAGGTCTAATTCTGGAAGCAACGCCTTGGCTCGGCTCAAGGCAGCTATAGCCCCGGTTCTGGCAGATGCCCGTCTTAGCTCTTGGATCCGCTGGGGTAGCACGGCAAGCCGCTTTAGCACATCTTGCAGGAGATGGGGAACGTCATTTGACAATGCTACAATGGCCAAAGCACGTTGTGACCCGGTGTATAGTTGCTCCACCAGAGTGTAAACCGTCTTCAGCTTGATCAACATGTTCTGCTTGAGGTTTGTGCTCCTGGGGCCTGCGTTCATAAGTATAAGGTGAGCCGAAGATAAAACTTAAAATAGTCATCAAAGGAAGGATTGCAATATTTGAGGTTATATATAGTAACTTACCAAAGATTGCTGAGACCATTTGAGATATCTGGCGCTTTAAGCCGGACAGCTCGGCTGTTGCTTCAGCAAGTGACGTTTCTGCTGTCTTGGCCTGGGTCACCAGTGAGGCCTTCTCATCAGCCCAGATTTTCTTCTCCGCCTCAAAATTCTTCTTCAATTTATCTTGTTCAGAGACGCTGAATTCAAATTTGGAGTTGGCCTTTTGAAGTTCAAGTTCTTAGGCTGCCAGGCGGCTCTTCAGGTCAGCAATTTCCGACTCAAGTTGACTTGTGATGGTCTGCATTGATGCTAGGTTATA
Source organism: Aegilops longissima (assembly GCA_021605205.1). Classification (NCBI taxonomy): domain Eukaryota; kingdom Viridiplantae; phylum Streptophyta; class Magnoliopsida; order Poales; family Poaceae; genus Aegilops; species Aegilops longissima. The sequence goes on from CM038676.1 coordinate 479,547,891, forward strand.
ATCAGAATCATGGTAAGATAACATTAAAGTCCCAAGTACTTTGCAAGCAAAGGTACTTGACACTTGGGGGCTAATGTATGCTGAAGAATTTTTAAATTTACAATGTCGGTTCATGGTAATTAAGTCCCAAGCACTTTGCAAGCAAAGGTACTTGACACTTGGGGGCTAATGTGTATCGCAAGTTCAAGCTATCATGTTACAACCGGGTTAAATATCCTCTTTCTAAACCGGACAAAGCAGTGCTAAGCAGTTTTCTAAGTCTACAACATATTTATCCATAAGCAATAGACTTGGGGGCTGATACAGTAAGTATGACTAAGAAGAGTAGCATAAGTTATACCTCAGATTTTTGTTGTATTTGCTTCACCATGTTAACTTCCAGGTCACGGCTGCTATGTACTTGATTGATAGAGCCAAAGACTATGTCTCCAATGCTCAAATGAGTATATTCTGCAATGTCTAACTTGTCCTTTCGGCGCTCCAAAAGCTCCTCCTTGGCAGAGCACTTGGCAAGGACAATGGGCTGACCGGGCTCAACAAACTGAGTCTTCAGAATCTCAACTTCCGGATCAATTGTCTTGGCCGGGCTAAGAGCTTCCGGGTTATCAGAGCTATTGAGAGTATCTTCGGCGGGTGGGTCAGAGGCTGGTTCAGGCGGCGGCTGATGAGTAGAACTGTCAGGAGCGGCTGTGCCAAGCTCCCTTTCAGTCACGACCGGGTCTTGGGACGGCTTGCTCTTTTTTGCCCTCTTACTGGTTTTCACTTGTACGCTGTGGACAAAGGCAGAAGGATGAGTACAAAAGCATGAGTAAAGTAAAGCATAAGGTAAAGAAAATTATATTACCCAGGGGCAGTTTTGAAAGCCGGCATATTAGATTGCATAGACTCGCCGGAGGAAGGAGAGGTATCCTGATAATTGGAGTCAGATGGATTGAGAGGTTGACGAATTAAACCCGCCAAAGGGTAAACAGAACGTAAATCGGAGATAACCTCAGCCCGACGCTTCTTGGTTATGTCAGGTAAGCCGGAGGAGAGCTCTACATCCTTGCTGGTCCGGGTCTGCCTCCGGCTTTCAAATTGTTGTTGCTTCAAAAGAAATTGAGGATCTTGGTAAGCCAAAGGATGTGAAAATCTTACTTTCCAGGTTACTCTTCGAATTTTCTGACACGGCAGGGGCTCGGAGTCAGAGGAGATTATAGTTACCTCTTCCTCGACGGCTTGGCTATTCCCCGTACCTTCCTGAAAAGATTTAATGTCAGCAAGGTGATGATAAAGAGTCAAGGGATTTAAAAAGTTACCTCTTCTTCATCATCATCAGAATCGTCAAGTTTAAACATATCTGAAGCGCTTGGCTTCCTCTTCTTTGAAGTTCCAGTCTTGGCGGCTTTCCTTTCGATTCTTTTTGCCGCTCTGGCTTGTTTGGCTGCCTCATGGTTATACTTGACCTTCCAGAAGTTATCATCGGCCTGTGAAAAATGATAAGGGGTTATGAGTAAAAGTAAGGTATAACACAGTAAGGAGTAATTATTGAAGTTGATGACTTACTGCAGGGGTCGGGTTCTTTTTGCAGAAAGGAAGTAAGCCAAAGGCATTACAGGTCACCGTGCCCTCTTTCAGCAATGTCTGGGTCGTAGCATCCACCACATCATCTGGTAAGTCGTCGGGACTATGACGCAGTGGGTCATTCTTCTCGCCTGAGTAAGTGCACATTAAGCCGGGGCGGCGGCTTAACGGAATCACTCGCCAAGCGACCCAGACTCGGACTAGGTCAATGACGTCTAAGCCATTTCGCAAAAGAGCTTTGATTTTACTAATGGTGGGAGCGAGTGGCAGACGTTCAACAACAGTCAGTTTATCCGGCAGCGGGTGATTGATTCAAAGGCGCAAAGCGCGAAGCGAAGCGAGAGGATTTTCGTCAGCCGGAGAAGTATCCTTGCAGTAAAACCATGTCCGATTCCAATCCTTTGGATAACTCGGCAGTTCAGCATAAGGAAAAAGGCAATCTCTCTGTCGCTGAATCGAGATGCCACCAAGTTCCAAAATGGGCCCGTTGGCGCGTTCATTCTGTCGGTTTAAGTAAAACAATTCTCTGAATAAAAGTAAGCTGGGTTCTTCCCCATGGTACACCTTGCAGAAGACTTGGAAGTTGCAAATATTTGACATGGAATTGGGCTTGATGTCTTGAGGTCTGAGATCGAAGAAATGTAAAACATCCCTGAAGAATTTTGAACCGGGTGGAGCGAAGCCCCGGTTCATGTGATCAGTAAACACGATCACCTCCCCCTCCTTGGGTTGAGGCCTCTCCTCTGATGGGTTAGGAGCACGATAAGACATGACCTCTCTCTTGGGCAGGTGGCCGGATTTCACAAAGTCAGACAAAGTGTTTTCTGTAACAGTGGATTTGACCCAGTTGCAGGTCACGGGAGCTTTGGGAGCCTTGGGTGCCATTGTATAAATTGAAGCCTATGACAAAATAAGAAATTCCGGTTCAAATTTAACCGGAGGAAAACATTTTAAGTCTATTCAAGATGGCGGCTTAAGAAGGGGCCTAATGACATATGCGTAACTATGAAGTGATATTTAAGCCGCTACAGGTACCAAAGGCAGTTAAATTTTCTTAAGCTGCGGGAAGCAAGCAAAGCTGACAGTCAGTGTTGCCCGAAAAGGAAAAAATTTCTAGACCTAGAACTGACATAGATGAAGCTCATACACTCGAACGGGGCCTCTATGCAATGGAAAGGGATCTATGTGCATTTGGAAACGGGTGCGAAACAGCTACCGCAGCAGTTTTATACTGTCTAAAGATCAGAAAAAGGCGTCGGAGGTGGAATCTATCAAGGGTTCGTGACGGACGGCGACGAACACCGACGAACTCGAAAATCACTAATGCAGATATGAGTAACAGGGAGGGAAAAACTTACAGATGCAGAGTTGCTGTGGAGATCCATCGCGTTTTTCTGGTCAAGTTAGGTTGATGCAACGGCCTGAGTTGGTGAAGACGAGGAGATCCACGGCGGCGGCGGCGGTGCTCAAACGACAGAGAGACAGCGAGCGGAGGAAGACGACCGAGAGGGGAGAATGAAGAAGACCTAGGTCGTGCTTATTTATAAGGAAAGGCCGACTGAGACGGCGCGAGAAACGAGGAGACCAGACATCATTATCCGGCGGCCCCGACGCCTCGGTTTTCGGAATGGTTAGTAAAAGCAAAGATTCGTTGGAGGATATGGTGGAGTAAAAAATGAATTTAAGTAAAGCTGACGTCACGGAGGGTTAACACGGATCCAGAAGATGACGTCATGGCGGGTTAAAAAAAACCTTTACACAGGCAGAAGGCAGAAGGTTTATTTCTTAAGGTATTTTAAGATTGACATGAACCGGTTCAAATCAATCTGGGGCCTAATGTTGGGGATATAACTATTTGTGTAAGCCGCCCAGGAGGGGCCGGGTTACGCAAATAAGACTCATCAGGAAGAAGCCCAAAGACCAAGCACGAAGATGGCGGTTCAATAAAGGGTCTAAGGCCCACAGGCGGCTCAAGGCCCATAGTGATAAACCGCCATGATGGCATGACTTGTATCATAAGGTACATTTAACTAGTCACCAAGCCGGACACTATTTATGAGCCGGCCGGGACTCTGCAAGCCGCAGGGCGTCAACCCATGTATATAAGGGGACGATCCGTTGGCGGCTTAGGGAAAGAAACAACTCATCGAGAGCCGGGCATAGCATATCTCGCTCCCTGGTCATCGAAACATCAAGCAATACCAACCCAACTAGACGTAGGCCTTACCTTCACCGTAAGGGGCCAAACTAGTATAAACCTCTTGTGTCCTTTGTCCCGATTAACCCTTTTAAGCTTCCTAGTTGTGATGGCTCCATGACTAAGTCCTTTCAAGAGGACATCTACCGTGACAATTCCACGACACTTATGATCTTGAAAATATTTTTAGCACTTGCTTGGAAGAATATGGTAATAATGTTTGCTATACTATTGGTGCCATTCATGCTAATTATAAGAATGATTGTGATAATATGCAAAACCACAAGCTTGGGGATGCTATGTTTAATGAGTATGACATGTGTGAAGATTTATTTGCTGGAAATAATGCTTGTCCTAAGCTTGGGGATGCTTTGCTTAATGAATATGATCCTTTGATTCCATCTACTTTCGATAAGAAAATTTATTATGGTGATAGCATGCCTCCTATTTATGATGATTACATTGATAAAAGTGGGTTTGGAAGAGTATCAACTATAGGTAGTAGTGATCCCACTATTTTGGAGGGTGTTGAATATTATTACAATATTGATTAAAGTGGATTTGGAGAGGTCATGACTTTATTTAGTGATACATCCACTATTTTGGAAGAGGTTTCAATTGATTATGACAATGAAGTTTCTATCTATGATGATTATTATGATGACATGTATGCCATAAAGAGTGGTAAATCTTCTATGCTTGTGCATCATGAAAAGAGTGTTGTATGCGATAGCTATATTGTTGAATTCATTCATGATGCTACTGAAAATTATTATGAGAAAGGAACTTATGCTCCTACATACCTCAATAATATCAAGTTTCTTCTCTATGTGTTGATTGTTTTAAAGTTGCACTTGTATTGCCTTCCTATGCTAGTTGATTCTTATTCCCATAAGTTGTTTGCTCACAAAATCCCTATGCATAGGAAGTGGGTCAGACCTAAATGTGCTAGTCATATGCTTCATGTTGCTCTCTTCATGTTCTAATTCATATCTTTTATGCGTGCATCATTGAAATCATCATGCTTAGCTTAAAAGGCATTAAAGAAAAGCGCTTGTTGGGAGACAACCCAACACTTTTGCCTATTGTTTTTGTTTGTTCACATGATTATGCTACAGTAGTAATCATGTTTTATAGCTTTTGTTTCAATAAGGTGCCAAGTAAAGCCTTTGGAATCATGTTGGGTGATAGTTGATTTGATCTTGCTGAAAAACAGAAACTTTTGCGCTCACGTAAATAATTCTTATTTTTATACAAATTTCTCACGTGGTCCTAATGTTTCATAATTTTTGGAGTAGCAGAAGTATGGTAGTTATCCAGATCATTACAGACTGTTCTGTTATTGACAGATTCTGTTTTCAATGCATAGTTTGCTTGTTTTCTAGTTTCCATGGCTTATATTTATCAATATAAATTGTGGTAATGATATACTACAGTAGGCATTGTGTGAGAACACTTATGAATCTTTTCTTTGACAGTACCAAAAGTGAAATGGTTTGCTCTTTATCATACTAACCTATCTCACAAAGTTCCGTTAAGTTTTGTGTGATTGAAGTTTTCAAGTTTTGGGTGAGATGTCGATATAAGGAGAATAAGGAGTGACAAGACCCTAATATTGGGGATGACCAAGTAACTCCAAGGTAATATTCAAGGAAGATCCACGCAACTAAGCTTGGGGATGCCCCGGAAGGCATCCCCTCTTTCGTCTCCAACACTATCGGTAACCTCACTTGGAGCTATGTTTTCATTCGTCACATGATATGAGTTTTACTTGGAGCGTCAATTTATTTTGTTAGGATTTGCTTGCTGTTATTTATAATAATGTTTTGCATCTTTTATTTCAATAAATGTGGCATTTATAGCCTTTACTTTGCTTATTTTACAAGTATACATGTTGCTGTTTGAAAACAGAAAGTTTACCGCTGTTGCAAAAAATCCCTAGAAAAGTCATTATTTGATAAAATGTTGAAATTTTTTGCATATTAAGCTCTCATAAAGTTTCTACAGTGTGGTAAATTATCATAATGTTTGGAGTTGAATAAGTATTGATACTCTTGCATTCTTTACAGATTGTACTGTTTTGGCAGATTGCTATTATGTTTGCATTGTTTGGCTATGTTTGTTTGTTTGATGATTCTATTTGAGGAGAGGAGTATTAAATATATAGAGGCATTTAGTATGCAATGTTTAACAATAATTTTAGTGATTTGCTACAGTAGAGAATGATAAGATTTTGCATTGTTTTCTACTAACTTATCTCACGAGTTCTTGTTGAGTTTCGTGTGGATGAAGTTTTTAAGATTTAGGGAAACCGTGATATAAAAGGAATTAAGGAGACACAAAAGCTCAAGCTTGGGGATGCCCAAGGCATCCCAAGATAATATTTCAAGAAATCTCAAGCATCTAAGCTTGGGGATGCCCCGGTAGGCATCCCACCTTTCTTCTTCAACAATTATGCCTAGTGGTAGATTCACACTGGGTTTAGAAAGTGAAATATTTTGAGGCTTGACAATCACAATATTGGTCATACAAACAATTCACGAATAATTAGTATAAGGAAGAGAACTTTCACATGCAAATACACTATCCTGGAAATCTTTTGTGATTGTGAGCCCCCATCAAAATATTATATGCCAAAATTGTTGACGTTGGACAAGGAAGAAAACATAATGATGTATGTTTGTTCATATTCACATAGAAGTCATATTGTGATAGATCCTTCAACATGTGGTGCTTGCCCCCCATCTTTGCTAGCCAAAAATTCCGCACCAAGTAGAGATACTACTTGTGCATCCAAAACCCTTAAACCCAAATCTTATTTTCAAGATTCCACCATACGTACCTAAGGATTGAATAAGATTCTTCAAGTAAGTTTTCATCGGTGCAATAAGGCAATAAAAATTGCTTCTGAAAGTGTGAGATCATTTAGTGTAAGAGAAAATTGAGCGTTGTACGAACTTGTGATGGCAAAGAAAAAAAGTGACAGACTGCATAATAAAGGTTGCTATCATAAGGGGAAATATAACGTGACATTCTTTTGCACTAAGGGGTTGAGCATACAAAAAAATAAGCGCATGGCAACCTCTGCTTCCCTCTGCGAAGGGCCTATCTTTTACTTTTTAGTATTTACTTTTATGCAAAAAGTCAAAGTTTTTCTCTCTAATCCTTTTTATTTTTCTCCTTTGGCAAGCATCATGTGGTGAGGAAAGATCTAGGCACATATGTCCAGTTGAATATGGATAGCATGAGTTATTATTGTTGACATCACCCTTGAGGTGAATACGTTGGGAGGCAAAACAATAAGCCCCTATCTTTCTATGTGTCCGATTGAAACGTTTTGTGTCGTGGTACTAAGACTGACAGTAGAATGGGGGGTAGTATGGAGAGGCAAGATCCTAGCTATGGCGAAGTTGTACACACGAGTTTTACGAGTTCGGGTCCTTCTCAGAAGAAGTAACAGCCCTACGTCTCGGAGCCCGGAGGCGGTCGACTGAATTATGCATATGTGTGTTTACAGGGGTGCGAACCCTTGTTCATGTGGAGGGGGTGGCTTATATAGAGTGCACCAGGACCCCAGCCAGCCCACGTTACAAAGGGTTTAAGGTACATCAAGAGGGGGGCGTTACTGGTAACGCTAGTAATAAAGAGTCATAATTATCATTTAAGCTATGGTGTAATGTCTGACCGTTGCAGTGTGGAGTGGCTTTAGAACTTCTGGCGGTCGAGTGACTTCGAGTCTTTCGAGTGGAATGCTTCGTGGTTGAGTGGATGGTGACTCTTCTTCGAATGCTTCTGGTTTTAAGGTGATGACCTTGGGAAGGGTATCTAGGTCGGGCCTATGACCCTACCCTAGGTACATAGCTTCATCATTAGCCCCCGAATGGATCAGGGTTTGAGTGGAGAAGGAGTTGGAAATACTTCCGATTCACTTTTCGCGTTTCGGATGTGTCTTGTTTGTATCGACGGACCAGCATGGTGACACCAACTTCTTTTTCAGTCGCCTTGGTCCATTCCTGGTTTTTTCGATTGCACTTTTGTTGAAAGAGCTTCGAGTGTTAATATGGAGAAGATCTTCCGTCTGACAGGTTGTTCTGCTATCCGCAGATCTTGCGGGATTTGAATTTTGGGAAGCGTGCGGGGCGGAGGAGGCCGCAGTAATCGGGCTGGATAAGGCAGGGTCGCCTTGATTTTCACGCCACCTTTTTCGCCATGTATCGCGCGCGTGATTGTTGCGGGATTTGATAAGATCGTCCGGGCCTACAGGTCAGTCACTCAGAAGCAACCTCATATAAGGCGACGGACTTGGGTTTTTTGAATAGTGCGCCCTCATTCTTCTTCCTTCCTCTCAGTTTTCCCCACTGCGTCCGCTCCTGCTCCAGCACCACCGCTCCGTTCGAGCTCTGTCCGCCGCGATGGGGAAAGAGAAGACGGAGGCCCTGGAACGCACGAAGAAGACGACGACGAAGGCGAAGAGGAAGACGACCAGCCGGGGCGGATCCTCGTCGAGGTCCGGTCTGCCGCACGGCTGGATCCAGGGCGACTGGATCCGGTCGACGATCTGCCAAGACGACATCGACAATCTGGCGGAGGAGGGACTGATTCCCCACGGATCTGCGCGGCTCCCGAAGAATGAGACTGAGCCTCGACTGCAGGAGGGTGAGTACGTCCTCCTCGCCACTCACATTGACCACGGGTTTTCTTTGCCTCCGCAACCCTTTTTCCGAGCTTTCTTGAACTTTTTTGGGGCACAACTTCATCACTTTCCCCCAACACCATCGTGTAACTTGCTGCTATCGTGTCTCTGTGCGAAAACTGCTTGGGTTGTCGACCACACTGGGGCCTCTTCAAGCACATTTTCACGTGTCGTTCCCAGTCGGTCAAAAAGGCCAATCCGAGTGATGAGAATGTTGGGGAACGTAGTAATTTCAAAAAAAATCCTACGCGCACACAGGATCATGGTGATGCATAGCAACGAGAGGGGAGAGTGTGTCCACGTACCCTCGTAGACCGAAAGCGGAAGCATTAGCACGACGCGGTTGATGTAGTCGTACGTCTTCACGATCCGACCGATCCAAGTACTGAACGTACGTCACCTCCGAGTTCAGCACACGTTCAGCTCGATGACGTCCCTCGAACTCCGATCCAGCCGAGCTTTGAGGGAGAGTTCCATCAGCACGACGGCGTGCTGACGATGATGATGTTCTACCGACGCAGGGCTTCGCCTAAGCACCGCTACGGTATGATCGAGGTGGATTATGGTGGAGGGGGGCACCGCACACGGCTAAGAGATCAATGATCAATTATTGTGTCTCCAAGGAGTGCCCCCCTCCCCGTATATAAAGGAGTGGAGGAGGGGGAGGGCCGGCCCTCTCTATGGCGCACCCTAGGAGGAGTCCTACTCCCACCGGGAGTAGGATTCCCCCCTTCCAAGTAGTAGGAGTAGGAGTCAAGGAAAGGGGAGGGAAAATCCTATATGCCGCTCGTTGCGTCAAACTGCCGGGCCTCAGACAAAGCGAGCGAATCGAAAGCAGCGACGCAACGGGCCGCCCGCTTAACTGCTCCAGCGCTCCCGGTTTTGGGAGGTTCCCAGCTGGGTTTTTTCCGGTTTTGGGAACCTTCTAGAAGGTTCCTGAACCGATTTTTTATTTTCCTTTCTTTTTCTATTTCTGTTTCTTTTACTTTTCTTTTTTTCTTTTTTGTTTTTCAAGTTTATGTTTTCTCTTTCAAAAAAATGTTCGCGCTTTTACAAAAATGTTCAAAATTTTGAAAAAAATTCGTGAACAAGTTTGTTCAAAAAATGTTCTTTTCATTCATAAGTTTGTTCTCAAGATTCAAAAAATGTTCATTCTTTAAGAAATTGTCCAAATTTGTTCTTCGTTTCAAAATTTGTTCTCAGGATTCAAAAAATGTTCGTACTTTTAGAAAATATTTATGTTCAAATTTTGTTCCCAATTTGAAAATTTTGTTCTCTAAATTCAAAAAATGTTCGGGATTTTAAAGTTTTGTTCAAAAAATGTTCTTTTCATTCATAAATTTGTTCTCAGGATTCAAAAAATGTTCATGCTTTAAGAAATTGTCCAAATTTGTTCTTTGTTCTCAAGATTCAAAAAATGTTCGTACTTTTAGAAAATATTTATGTTCAAATTTTGTTCTCAATTTGAAAATTTTCTTCTCTAAATTCAAAAATTGTTCGTGATTTTAAATTTTTATTCAAAATAAAAAAAATCAGAAAATTTTCAAACTTTGGTCGTTTTTGTTCGTAATTTCTTATTTTGGTCCATAATTGAAAAACGTGTTCGAAAGGAATTTTGTTCGTAATTTCTTAACCAAAGTTCAGGTTTCGCTACTCCTTTTAGTTCTTTATAAATCGGGCACTACAAGTTTGTCAACAACTATTGTTGGTCGCACTGGCGAAGGTTGTCTCCTGCATAGCAGGAGATCAACGGACCGACTCCCAGTTCTAGCATCTGCTTAATTTTTTTGCGCATTTCTCTGCCTGATAGCTCGCTTCAGTTCAGCCGCAATGGGCCGGCCCTGTTCAGCCGCACCTGCATGCGGTTTATCAGAATTTGTCATGAACGCGGCGAATAGGAGCTCCTAAAGGGGAGAGAGAAGAGAAGGAAGGAGGGGGCGCAGCCCCTCCCCCTAGTCCAATTCGGACTAGGCCTTGGGGGCGCGCAACATCTCCTCTCTCTTTCCCTTAGAGCAAAATAAGGCCCATATACTCCCCAGCGAATTCCCGTAACTCTCCGGTACTCCGAAAAATACCCGAATCACTCGGAACCTTTCCGATGTACGAATATAGTCGTCCAATATATCGATCTTTACGTCTCGACCATTTCGAGACTCCTCGTCATGTCCTCGATCTCATTCAGGACTCCGAACTACTTCGGTACATCAAAATACATAGACTCATAATATAACCATCATCGAACTTTAAGCGTGCGGACCCTACGGGTTCGAGAACAAAGTAGACAAGACAGAGACACGTCTCCGGTCAATAACCAATAGAGGAACCTGGATGCTCATATTGGCTCCCACATATTCTACGAAGATCTTTACCGGTCAAACCGCATAACAACATACGTTGTTCCCTTTGTCATCGGTATGTTACTTGCCCGAGATTCGATCGTCGGTATCTCAATACCTAGTTCAATCTCGTTACCGGCAAGTCTCTTTACTCGTTCCGTAATACATCATCCCGCAACTAACTCATTAGTTGCAATACTTGCAAGGATTAAGTCATGTGCATTAGCGAGTGGGCCCAGAGATACCTCTCTGACAATCGGAGTGACAAATCCTAATCTCGAAATACGCCAACCCAACAAGTACCTTCGGAGACACCTGTAGAGCACCTTTATAATCACCCGATTCGCTGTGACGCTTTGGTAGCACACAAAGTGTTCCTCCGATAAACGGGAGTTGCATAGTCTCATAGTCATAGGAACATGTATAAGTCATGAAGAAAGCAATAGCAACATACTAAACGATCAAGTGCTAAGCTAACGGAATGGGTCAAGTCAATCACATCATTCTCCTAATGATGTGATCCCGTTAATCAAATGACAACTCATGTCCATGGCTAGGAAACTCAACCATCTTCGATTAACGAGCTTGTCAAGTAGAGGCATACTAGTGACACTCTGTTTGTCTATGTATTCACACATGTATTATGTTTCCGGTTAATACAATTCTAGCATGAATAATAAACATTTATCATGAAATAAGGAAATAAATAATAACTTTATTATTGCCTCTAGGGCATATTTCCTTCAGTCTCCCTCTTGCACTAGAGTGAATAATCTAGATCACATCGCCATGTGATTTAACATCAATAGTTCACATCACCATGTGATTAACACCCATAGTTCACATCGTCATGTGACCAACACCCAAAGGGTTTACTAGAGTCAATAATGTAGTTCACATCACTATGTGGTTAACACCCAAAGAGTACTAAGGTGTGATCATGTTTTGCTTGTGAGAGAAGTTTAGTCAACGGGTCTGCCACATTCAGATCCGTATGTATTTTGCAAATTTCTATGTCAACAATGCTTTGTACGGAGCTACTCTAGCTAATTTCTCCCACTTTAAATATGCATCCAGATTGAGACTTAGAGTCATCTGGATCAGTGTCAAAATTTGCATCGACGTAACCCTTATGATGAACCTTTTGTCACCTCCATAATCGAGAAACATATCCTTATTCCACTAAGGATAATTTTGACCGCCGTCCAGAGATCTACTCCTAGATCACTATTGTACTCCCTTGCTAAACTCAGTGTAGGGTATACAATAGATCTGGTACATAGCATGGCATACTTTATAGAACCTATGGCTGAGGCATAGGGAATGACTTTCATTCTCTTTCTATCTTCTGCCGTGGTCGGGCTTTGAGTCTTACTCAATTTCACACCTTGTAACACACGCAAGAACTCTTTCTTTGACTGTTCCATTTTGAACTACTTCAAAATCTTGTCAAGGTATGTACTCATTGAAAAAACTTATCAAGCGTTTTGATCTATCTCTATAGATCTTGAAGCTCAATATGTAAGCAGCTTCACCGAGGTCTTTCTTTGAAAAACTCCTTTCAAACACTCCTTTATGCTTTGCAGAATAATTCTACATTATTTCCGATCAACAATATGTCATTCACATATACTTATCAGAAATGTTGTAGTGCTCCCACTCACTTTCTTGTAAATACAGGCTTCACCGCAAGTCTGTATAAAACTATATGCTTTGATCAACTCATCAAAGCGTATATTCCAACTTTGAGATGCTTGCACCAGTCCATAGATGGATCGCTGGAGCTTGCACATTTCGTTAACACCTTTAGGATCGACAAAACCTTCTGGTTACATCATATACAACTCTTCTTTAATAAATCCATTAAGGAATGCAATTTAGTTTATCCATTTGCCAGATTTCATAAACTGCGGCAATTTCTAACATGATTCGGATAGACTTAAGCATAGATATGAGTGAGAAACTCTCATCGTAGTCAACACCTAGAACTTGTCGAAAACCTTTTGCGATAATTCTAGCTTTGTAGATAGTAACACTACTATCAGTGTCCGTCTTCCTCTTGAAGATCCATTTGTTCTCAATTGCTTGCCGATCATCGGGCAAGTCAACCAAAGTCCACACTTTGTTCTCATACATGGATCCCATCTCAGATTTCATGGTCTCAAGCCATTTTGCGGAATCTGGGTTCACCATCGCTTCTTGATAGTTCGTAGGTTCATCATGGTCTAGTAACATGATTTCCAAAACAGGATTACCATACCACTCTCGTGCGGATCTTACTCTGGTTGATCTACGAGGTTCAGTAATAACTTGATCCGAAGTTTCATGATCATCATCATTAACTTCCTCACTAGTTTGTATAGACGTCACATGAACCGGTTTACGTGATGAACTACTTTCCAATAAGGGAGCAGGTACAGTTACCTCATCAAGTTCTACTTTCCTCCCACTCACTTCTTTCGAGAGAAACTCCTTCTCTAGAAAGGATCCATTCTTAGCAACAAATGTCTTGCCTTCGGATCTGTGATAGAAGGTGTACCCAACAGTCTCCTTTGGGTATCCTATGAAGACAGATTTTTCCGATTTGGGTTCGAGCTTATCAGGTTGAAGCTTTTTCACATAAGCATCGCAGCCCAAACTTTAAGAAACGACAACTTTGGTTTCTTGCCAAACCACAGTTCATAAGGCGTCATCTCAACGGATTTTGATGGTGCCCTATTTAACGTGAATGCGGCCATCTCAAAAGCGTAACCCCAAAATGATAGTGGTAAATCAGTAAGAGACATCATAGATCGTACCATATCTAGTAAAGTACGATTACGACGTTCGGACACACCATTACGCTGTGGTGTTCCGGGTGGCGTGAGTTGCAAAACTATTCCACATTATTTCAAATGTAGACCAAACTCGTAACTCAAATATTCTCCTCCACGATCAGATTGTAGAAACTTTATTTTCTTGTTACGATGATTTTCAACTTCACTCTGAAATTCTTTGAACTTTTCAAATGTTTCAGACTTATGTTTCATTAAGTAGATATACCCATATCTGCTTAAATCATCTGTGAAGGTGAGAAAATAACGATATCCGCCACGAGCCTCAACATTCATTGGACCACATACATCTGTATGTATGATTTCCAACAAATCTGTTGCTCTCTCCATAGTAACGGAGAACGACGTTTTAGTCATCTTGCCCATAAGGCACGGTTCGCAAGTACCAAGTGATTCATAATCAAGTGGTTCCAAAAGTCCATCAGTATGGAGTTTCTTCATGCGCTTTACACCGATATGACCTAAACGGCAGTGCCACAAATAAGTTGCACTATCATTATCAACTCTGCTCTTTTGGCTTCAACATTATGAATATGTGTATCACTACTATCGAGATTCATCAAAAATAGACCACTCTTCAAGGGTGCATGACCATAAAAGATATTACTCATATAAATAGAACAACCATTATTCTCTGATTTAAATGAATAACTGTCTCGCATCAGACAAAATCCATATATAATGTTCATGCTCAACGCTGGCACCAAATAACAATTATTTAGGTCTAAAACTAATCCCGAAGGTAGATGTAGAGGTAGCGTGCGATCCGCGATCACATCAATTTGGAACCATTTCCCACGCCAAGATCGTCACCTCGCCCTGGCCGTGTTCGCTTAATCCGTATTCCCTATTTCGAGTTGCAAATATTAGCAATGTAACCAGTATCAAATACCCAAAGCTATCATGAGCTCTAGTAAGGTACACATCAATAACATGTATATCACATATACCTTTGTTCACCTTGCCATCCTTCTTATCCGCCAAATACTTGGTGCAGTTCCGTTTCCAGTGACCAGTCTGCTTGCAGTAGAAGCACTCAGTTTCAGGCTTAGGTCCAGACTTGGGTTTCTTCTCCTGAGCAGCAACTTGCTTGCTGTTCTTCTTGAAGTTCCCCTTCTTCTTCCCTTTGCCCTTTTTCTTGAAACTGGTGGTCTTATTGACCATAAACACTTGATGCTCCTTTTTGATTTCTACCTCCGCAGCCTTTAACATTGTGAAGACCTCGGAAATCGTCTTATCCATCCCTTGCATGTTATAGTTCATCACGAAGCTCTTGTAGCTTGGTGGCAGTGATTGGAGAATTCTGTCAATGACGCTATTTGCCGGAAGATTAACTCCCAGTTGAATCATGTGATTATTATACCCAGACATTTTGAGTATATGCTCACTGACAGAACTATTCTCCTCCATCTTGCAGTTGTAGAACTTATTGGAGACTTCATATCTCTCAATCCGGGCATTCTTTTGAAATATTAACTTTAACTCCTGGAACATCTCATATGCTCCATGACGTTCAAAACGTCGTTGAAGTCCCGGTTCTAAGCCGTAAAGCATGGCACACTGAACTATCGAGTAGTCATCAACACGTGATCGCCACCATTCACAATGTCTGCGCAGCTGCCGGCGCAGTGGTACACCTAGCGGTGCTTCCAGGACGTAATTCTTCCAGGCGGCAATGAGGATAATCTCAAGTTACGGACCCAGTCCGTAATTGCTACCATCATCTTTCAACTTTGCTTTCTCAAGGAACGCATTAAAATTCAACGGAACAACAGATGGGCCATCTATCTACAATCAACATAGACAAGCAAGATACTATCAGTACTAAGTTCATGATAAATTTAAGTTCAATTAATCATATTACTTAAGAACTCCCACTTAGATAGACATCTCTAATCTTCTAAGTGATCACGTGATCCAAATCAACTAAACCATAACCGATCATCACGTGAAATGGAGTAGTTTTCAATGGTGAACATCACTATGTTGATCATATCTACTATATGATTCACGCCGACCTTTCGATCTCAAAGGTTCCGAGGCCATATCTGCATATGCTAGGCTCGTCAAGTTTAACTGAGTATTCTGCGTGTGCAAAACTGGCTTGCACCCGTTGTAGATGGACGTAAAGCTTATCACACCCGATCATCACGTGGTGTTTGGGCACGCCAAACTTTGGCAATGGTGCATACTCAGGGAGAACACTTTTATCTTGAAATTTAGTGAGAGATCATCTTATAATGCTACCGTCAATCAAAGCAAGATAAGATGCATAAAAGATAAACATCACATGCAATCAATATAAGTGATATGATATGGCCTTCATCATCTTGTGCTTGTGATCTCCATCTCCGAAGCACTGTCATGATCACCATCGTCACCGGCGCGATACCTTGATCTTCATCGTAACATCGTTGTTGTATCGCCAATCTTATGCTTCTATGACTATCGCTACCGCTTAGTGATAAAGTAAAGCGTTACAGGGCGATTGCATTGCATACAATAAAGCGACAACCATATGGCTCCTGCCAGTTGCCGATAACTCGGTTACAAAACATGATCATCTCATACAATAAAATTTAGCATCATGTCTTGACCATATCACATCACAACATGCCCTGCAAAAACAAGTTAGACGTCCTCTACTTTGTTGTTGCAAGTTTTACGTGGCTGCTACGGGCTTTAGCAAGAACCGTTCTTACCTACGCATCAAAACCACAACGATAGTTTGTCAAGTTGGTGTTGTTTTAACCTTCGCAAGGACCGGGTGTAGCCACACTCGGTTCAACTAAAGTTGGAGAAACTGACACCCGCCAGCCACCTATGTGCAAAGCACGTCGGTAGAACTAGTCTCACGTAAGCGTACACGTAATGTCGGTCCGGGCCGCTTCATCCAACAATATTGTCGAACCAAAGTATGACATGCTGGTAAGCTGTATGACTTATATCGCCCACAACTCACTTGTGTTCTACTCGTGCATATGACATCTACGCATAAAACCAGGCTCGGATACCACCGTTGGGGAACGTAGTAATTTCAAAAAAATTCCTATGCGCACACAGGATCATGGTGATGCATAGCAACGAGAGGGGAGAGTGTGTCCACATACCCTCATAGACCGAAAGCGGAAGCGTTAGCACAACGCGGTTGATGTAGTCGTACATCTTCACGATCCGACCGATCTAAGTACCGAACGTACGGCACCTCCGAGTTCAGCACACATTCAGCTCGATGACGTCCCTCGAACTCTGATCCAGCCAAGCTTTGAGGGAGAGTTCCGTCAGCACGACGGCGTGGTGGCGTGGTGACGATGATGACGTAGGGCTTCGCCTAAGCACCGCTACAATATGATCGAGGTGGATTATGGTGGAGGGGGGCACCGCACACGGCTAAGAGATCAATGGTCAATTGTTGTGTCTCCAAGGGGTGCCCCCTCCCCGTATTTAAAGGAGTGGAGGAGGGGGAGGGCCGGCCCTCTCTATGGCGCGCCCTAGGAGGAGTCCTACTCCCACTGGGAGTTGGATTCCCCTTGCAAGTAGTAGGAGTAGGAGTCAAGGAAAGGGAGAGAGAATGAAGGAAGGAGGGGGCGCAGCCCCTCCCCCTAGTCCAATTAGGACTAGGCCTTGGGGGGCGCACAGCCTCTCCTCTCTCTTTCCCCTAAAGCCCAATAAGGCCCATATACTCCCCGGTGAATTCCCATAACTCTCCGGTACTCCAAAAAATACCTGAATCACTCAGAACCTTTCCGATGTCCGAATATAGTCGTCCAATATATCGATCTTTACGTCTTGACCATTTCGAGACTCCTCCTCATGTCCCTGATCTCATCCGGAACTCTGAACTACCTTAGGTACATCAAAATACATAAACTCATAATATAACCGTCATCGAACTTTAAGCGTGCGGACCCTACGGGTTCGAGAACAATGTAGACATGACCGAGACACGTCTCTGGTCAATAACCAATAGCGGAACCTGGATGCTCATCTTGGCTCCCACATATTCTACGAAGATCTTTATCGGTCAAACCGCATAACAACATACGTTGTTCCCTTTGTCATCGGTATGTTACTTGCCCGAGATTCGATCATCGGTATCTCAATACCTAGTTCAATCTCGTTACCGGCAAGTCTCTTTACTCGTTCCGTAATACATCATCCTGCAACTAACTCATTAGTTGCAATGCTTGAAAGGCTTAAGTGATGTGCATTACCGAGTGGGCCCATAGATACCTCTCCAACAATCGGAGTGACAAATCCTAATCTCGAAATACGTCAACCCAACAAGTACCTTCGAGACACCAGAGAGCACCTTTATAATCACCTAGTTACGCCAGACGCTTGGTAGCACACAAAGTGTTCCTTCGATAAACAGGAGTTGCATAATCTCATAGTCATAGGAACATGTATAAGTCATGAAGAAAGCAATAACAACATACTAAATGATCAAGTGCTAAGCTAACGGAATGGGTCAAGTCAATCACATCATTCTCCTAATGATGTGATCCCATTAATCAAAAGCCAACTCATGTCCATGGCTAGGAAACTCAACCATCTTCGATTAACAAGCTATTCAAGTAGAGGCATACTAGTGACACTCTGTTTGTCTATGTATTCACGCATGTATTATGTTTCCGGTCAATACAATTCTAGCATGAATAATAAACATTTATCATGAAATAAAGAAATAAATAATAACTGTATTATTGTCTCTAGGGCATATTTACTTCAGAGAAGACAAAAGTCATTTAGATGTGTGGGGGTCTTGGAATTCAAATGAGGGGTAAGAGCTCTTTCCAGCCGTAATTCTTTCCGAGTCAGTCCGAGGGTGGCAGTCGACCTGGTTTTACTGCAAAGACCAGCCGACTCCAGGACAGTCGACTGGACTTCCCCCTTTTTCCATGGCTCGCGTGGAGAAGCCCTCCGCCTTGGAAGTGACCCCGGGGGAGAAAGCGGAGGTGAAGGTGCTGGTGGAGCGAGTGGTATACCCCATCCGTGAGGGCGTGACCGGCATGGATCTGCTGGAAGTCTTCCTCAGACGTCGTATTCAGCCACTTCAGGCCCATGACCATCCGATGTGGATGTATTCGGGCATTGAAGATTCCACTCGGATACATCCAGAAGAAGTCGACGAGGACACGGTGGAGAAGTGGTTGAGGGGTATCACTGGCAACAGAGATAACCCCAGGGGGGGCCAGGAGAATCCCTCCACTCGACCAATCCTATGAACCAGACAAGGTCCAACTCCGAATTCCCGAGTGTTATGTTGATTTATCATGCAATTGTATATGGTCCACTGACTGATTTTGTCTTGCTTGTTTTCTTCCAGTCCCTTACTTAGATGTATTCGATGCCCAACGGAGAGCAGGAGCAGGGCCCGGAAGGGGAGGCAAGCGGAGGTGAAAGCGGCGAGTGGCATTCTGACGGTGAAGGGGATGAGGAGAGCGACGACCCGAGTGACGAAGAAGAGGTCGACTCACCTCCCCGCAGGGAAAGGCGGTCCAAGCTCACCCACGATCCGGCAAGCGCCCGCGACAAGGCGACCGTTCAGACCGGGCAGTCGTCAAAGCGTCCTCGGATGTTGTCTCCGGCGCCGACTGAAAAGGCCCCGAAGCAGTCCAAGGTTGTAGTGCAGAAGACCTGGAAAGCGCTGCCCAGAATCAAAATTGACATCCCTGTTGCCTGTGCGTGAGTGTCATGTCTTCATTTTACCCGGAGTTTTGTGTTGTCCATTTTTTGTTGATTTGACCGAATGAATCTTGAAACTAGCAGTGCCGCTACCTCTGGGACCTCTGCTTATAAAAATGAGGATGAGGACATGGAAGATGCGATCACCTCCAACCCAGGTATAATCTTTGTGATCTTGTCTTAGTTTTGTCGATTGAACTGTGATATAATCAATCGGGGATGAAATTTTGAAGACTGATCTTTTTACAGATCCTCTCAACGTCATTGACCTCCCCGACGACGACGAGGACGAGCCACAGAGGCCCTTGGGGAGAAGAAACAAGAAAACGTCTTCTGGCAAGACGCCTCACTCGACGCCGGTATCGGAACCGGTAATTTAGGACGCCGGCGATGCCAATCGGACTTCTGTCTCCTTCGCTATGCCGCTGTCGAGTGCTCAACTTCAGCGTCAACCGCACAGGCTCCCACCGATCCACCATCACTTTTTGCTGCACATTACGTCCTAGAGGACCAGGTGGGTGCTGCAAAAGAGGCTATACGCCAGGCGAGCATTATGATGGAGAAAATGAAGATGGTGCGGGAAGCCTGCCAAGCTACTTATGATGCCTGCTCTGCTCTCCAGAGCAACGTCCAGGTTAGGAGGCCGTCGACTGACTCTTTTGGCTTGTTCTGTTAGGATATGGTACCTGAAAACTTTCTTTCCAAGAATCTTTTCATCTGTCTGCGCTTCGCATCTGTACACCCACTGGGTGTTTTGATATTCCACTGAGCAAACTCTCACTTTGAGTTGACTATGTTGTTGTCGATTGAAACTTTGAACCAATGGGGGCACGCTGAGTGCACCCACTGGGTGTAGTCCCCGAGACCATAGTTGATTGCGGGCACTCGACTGTGGTCTGAGAATCGGATTTTTCCACTCGGCTTGGATATTCCACGTCGAGTGGAAACTGAATCAGTGGGGGCATGCTAAGTTCACCCACTGGGTGTAGTCCCCGAGACCGTGTTCGACTGCGGGCAGTCGACTATGGTCTTAGTTTTTCTTCTCTCTCTTTTTTTGCCTGGATATTCCATGTTGAGTGGAAACTGAATCAGTGGGGGCATGCTAAGTGCACCCACTGGGTGTAGTCCCCGAGACCATGGTGGACTGCGGGCAGTCGACTACGGTCTGAAAACAACTAAATTTGTCGAACTATTGTTCTGAAGTAACTGATCTTTCCATCTGTCGATTGACTGTCCCTTGATTACAAAAATCCTGTGAACTCGGAGTTCGTTTTGCTGAATTGGTGAAAAAACAGATTCAGCTCAATCTCGATCTGGAACTGGCCAAGACAAATTTGCAAAAGGCCAAGGATGAAGCTGCTGGTAAGAGAAAACTCGCTGACTGACTCGTCTTTGTGCCAGATCTTATTTTGCTTTTTGTGAACCGAACGTTGTTTCTTTTCAGACAAAATGAATCAAGCTCTGGCAAAGAAGGACCAAGATCTTGCGGCTGCAAAGAAAGAAGCTGACGAGAAAACTGCACTCGCCGAACAGAAACTAGCTTCAGTCGGCAAATTGGAGGAAGAAAACACCAGGCTGAAAACTGCTCTTGATGAAGCCAATAAAGAAGTGACCCGCCTGAAGAAGGACGAGAACAATCTGAACGAGAAGATGGAAGGTATTGCTCACAGGAGGGACGCCTTGGAGAATTATCTAGGAGGTCTTGCCAAGAAGCTATTCGTCATGCTTGAAGGTATTCTCTTTGACCCGACTGACTCGTTTCTGTCGACTCTACATACAATCACTGACCCATCTTTGAATTGTACGTGCAGAATTTTACCAGAACTTCGAAGAAGAAACTGGGCGACTTGAGACAAGCTTGGACCCCATCCATTCTCCAGTTAAATACGAGGCTGCCATGAATGTACTCCGATTGGAATCTCATGTTGCGGGTGTTGTTGATTACCTTGCTCGACTGAAGGTTGCAATGTCGCGGATCGACACAGCACTCTGGCCAGGGGCAACACTCCAGAATGATCTCGAGTCTCTGATGACTCGACTTAATGAGATTCACAGTCGAGTGCAAGAATGGAAGAAGTCTTTTGCCCGGTGCTGTGCTGATGTGGCCCTGTCTTTGGTTCGTGTTCACTGCAAGGAAGCGCGAGAAGAGAAGCTGGCAGCGATCAAGGTTGCCAACACCAAGAGGCATGACTTCCAATCCTTCATGGAGACCTTCATTGCTGCTGTTGTCGGTGTCAAAACCGGCGGATCTCGGGTAGGGGGTCCCGAACTGTGCGTCTAAGGTCGATGGTAACAGGAGGCGGGGGACACGATGTTTACCCAGGTTCGGGCCCTCTCGATGGAGGTAATACCCTACTTCCTGCTTGATTGATCTTGATGATATGAGTATTACAAGAGTTGATCTACCACGAGATCGTAGAGGCTAAACCCTAGAATCTAGCCTATGGTATGATTGTTGTTGTCCTACGGACTAAACCCTCCGGTTTATATAGACACCAGAGGGGGCTAGGGTTACACAAAGTCGACTACAAGGGAGGAGATCTACACATCCATATTGCCAAGCTTGCCTTCCACGCCAAGGAGAGTCCCATCCGGACACGGGACGAAGTCTTCAATCTTGTATCTTCATAGTCCAACAGTCCGGCTAAAGTATATAGTCCGCTGTCCGAGGACCCCTAATCCAGACTCCTCGGTAGCCCCCTAACCAGGCTTCAATGACGATGAGTCCGACGCGCAGATTGTCTTCGGCATTGCAAGGCGGGTCCCTCCTCCGAATACTCCATAGAAGATTTTGAACACAAGGATAGTGTCTAGCTCTGCAAAACAAATTCCACATACCACCGTAGAGAGAATAATATTTCCAAAAATCTAATATGCTGACACATTCTGCAGCATGACATCATACCACGGCCTGGTCATTATTCGAACCATTTTTCTCAACCATCCACTGCACATATTGCGAGGCGGTTTTCTTGGCACGTCTTGTCGAAGCAGAGACGGTGTCCCTCTTTTCACGGGATTCTCATCAATAGGGTGTGGGTAACCCAATCGTACCCGCTGGCACGACTCCTCGATTTTAGGAAAGTTCCAGACGGTCGTGCGGAGGGCGCTTGATATTCACCCTCTTTATAAAGGGGTCAAGGTTGTCCTTTTCTTTTTGCGCTCGATCTTTCCCTTCTCCCACCCTGAATTCCAGCACCCAAGGCGGAGGCCAAGTGCTTCAGACCTTCAATCATGTACGGATCCAACCTTCAAGGTTGGTGGGTGGCCTCCTCCGTCACAGAGGAGGACATCAAGAAGCTAAGAGAAGCCAGGTATCTGACTGACGAAATCTTGCACAGGCTGCCTGCTCAAGGGCAGGTCATCCCCACTCCCGAACCTAACGAGAGTGTCGTATTAGTTTCCCACTTCCTCTGAGGGCTAGGCCTTAGTCTTGACCCCTTTGTTAGAGGGCTTATGTTCTATTACGGGCTCGATTTCCATGATCTGGCTCCGGATTCCATCCTTCACATCTCGTCATTTATCGTCGCGTGTGAGGCCTTCCTCCGCATCGCCCCACACTTCGGCTTATGGCTCAAGACCTTCAATGTGAAGCCGAAGTTGATCAATGGGCGACACGCAGAGTGCGGAGGCGCCATAATAAGCAAAGGCGTCGATGCCCCATGGCCAAAAGGATCATTCCCCGAGATGTCCAACTTATGGCAGCGGGAGTGGTTTTACATCACGGCTCCCCGAAGTACTAAGTGGGTAGCTGCCCCTGCCTTCCGTTCGGGCCGCCCGCCACAACTAGCATCATGGGTCAACAAGGGGCTAGACTGGGGGCCGGTTAATGACGTGCCGATATTGCAGAGTCGCATCCAGGATCTCCTCAAGAGAGATGTCAGCCTTGTCCAGGTAATGCAAGTCATGCTAGTTCGTCGGGTCCTGCCATGCCAACGTCGATCTCTTCGTATGTGGGAGTTCAACCCGGAAGGACATCGAACCAGTCAGCAATTCTTCGGCGTGATGCTCAAAGAGATGTACAGATTGTTCTTCGGATCACGAATAAAGTGTCCGGACACCACCGAGGATGCGTGCCTAAACTGCAATCGTCCAGACACCCAAGTAAGTAATTCTTCGGGCGAACATGTTGTCTCTTTATTTATCACCACATCATTCTCGAAAAGTCGTTTTTGACCAGACTCGGATAAAAAGGTGAAGATGATCAGTGTTCGCCCTTCCGAAGGCTCACCGGATCCTGTACTAGCCAGGATGCTTGAGCCCGCGCTTTATCAAGCGCCATCAGGGGAAGATAAAGGGAGGAATAAAGAAGCCGAAAGCGGGCCTCACTCATTATTCATTCCAACCGGGGGAATTAGTGCCTCCACGAAGGAGGATAACCGGGGAGAAGAATCTAAAATTCTGTCTCCCCAAGGAAGGAAGAGGACCGCCTCTGAAGACTTGGAAACAATGGTTTCCAAACGAGGGAAGAAACCTTTGTCAGGGGGCCCTACCCTAGAGGGCATCCTTACTGCACAATGCCCGCAAGGGGACCAGCCCTCCACCGAGTTGTAAGTAAACAAAAGTACTTTATAGTAAATATACCGTACTTTATTTCCGAGGGCTATAACCGAGATGCATGTCTTGTAGTTCGAATCGTAGCCCTTCTCGACAGAGTTCGTCTTCGGGGGATCTTCTTCCGGAGATGATGGAGAACGAAACGCCTCCCCATGCCTCCCCGCCTCATGAGGCGGACGACCCAGAGGTGTCATCACGAAGGATTTCTCCTTATCCACCAAGGCCAGAAGGTAACCCTTCGTCCTCCCGAAGTTCGGAGTATTCGGCTCCTAAGGGGAGCAACAGAAAGAGTCCGGAAATATCCGGTGCGTGACCAGACTCACTGATGAATCTTCTGGAGCAAGCGGCTATCTCAGAAGCGCATCGTACGTTAATGGGTACGGTGGTTGAGAGGATCTCAACCGCCGAAAGCGGGTTGCATGAAGCTTTTATGAGCCTGCTGAGAGGCTTTGAGGTACGCAAAGTAATATGTATATTTTTGACGGTACCGCACATGCTAGGTGTGCCCTATGCAGATAGTAGCCCCTGAGACTCTGGTTGCCGTTGAAAAAGGCGGCAAACAGAGGAACATAGTCCCAGGTAATGATCATGCCACTTTCATGTGCAGGCGGCTGAGGGCCCGGTGGCTAGCCGGACTAGTGAGTTTGCCGAACTAAAGCGGCAACTTGATGTGGCGGATGCCGACATCGTGCTTGTAAACAGGCGGCTTGACGAGGCACAGGGTATGTATTCTCCGGTGGTCAACATATATTAAGAGGAGCATGATGCTAGTATCTATAATATGATGTGACTGCAGATGATGTTGCCGCCGTGCAGACCCTTCGGGCGGAACTTGCCCGAGCCAAAGAACAAGCTAGGAGGAGTGATGCAGCCGCCCTAAAGGCGGTTGAAGAGTCAAGAGCCGAACAGGCTGCACATTGCCAGAGCAAAGAGAAAATGGCCAAGATGGCTGTTGAGTTGAAAGATGCCGCCGACCGTTATGAGCTTCTTGAAAGGGAAAGTCAAACGAAGACGGCGGACCTGGAGAAAGCCATGGTAGCGGCCAAGGAAACCCTCTCTAAAATCAGAGCGACGAAGGAGGAGCTACGTCAAGCCGGAGATATCATGGCTGGGAAGCCCTTTTTGTTGCGGACGAAGTTCGGAGATCCTAAGTATGCCCTTCTGGATCAATTATGGAGTTTTGCGGATGCGTACTTGGATTTGGCAACGAGTGCTGCTGATGCGACCAAGTTTTTCGAAGATCAAAAAGATCACGAGGTGGAAAAGTTGTTCTGGTCGCAGTTCAATGCTCCAGCGCGTCCGCTGCTGTTAAATGAGCAAATGACCGAGTGGGCCGAGCTCCATAGGTTGTCCGGACATGCCATGAGGTCTGTCGTGGATCGTCTTTGGCCGGAAGGACCAAGGCCGAATAGTTATTTTGGTCTAGTGCAACGATTCCTTGATGCTGTGTCGTATATCGATGTTGTAAAGAGGTCAGCGTGCATAGAGGGTGCGCGGATGGCTCTTGCCCGTGTCAAGACATACTGGGCAGGTATGGAGGCCACCACTATTACAACCCAGAATCCGGCCATAGGCCAGGTTTCCGCCGGCACTATTTTGAAGAAGTCCTAGAAGGTGCTCGTTTAATAGAGGCTCAGTGCTCGAAGAGTGTCATGTTCGAGTGACATGTATCCCGATTGTAAAAACAATGCTATTTGAATTATTAAGGCTGTGTTTATACTTTTGCCTGAAAGTATTATTATGCCTCCTGTGCGGACGTTTATGTATATATATATATAACCTGAAAGTTTCCAGTAGTCGGCTTCAGCCCCCACGCATATAATGCGGGGGTGTTTGCAAAAGCGTGTGTTCACACTTGATCCAACGTCTTGGTCCATTAAGGAGGTGGTAGCGTGGCGAATGAGGCAATCGAACTATATTGCTTTAACACTTTCACTTAACCATAGGAGTTTGACAATGGGGCTACTATATAGCCCCTGGTACTTCAAGGCCATCCGAAAGTACGGGTGCGACGCACATGACCGGGAAAACCGGCCCTTCGTTAATGCGGAGGAATCCCAAAGATTCCGCTAAGTCATCGAGTGGTTGACCAGTCTCGCGCTTTATCATGATAGTCGCCGGCTTTCATCGAGGTGCTCATCCGAATGAACCGGGCACAATTGCAGTAGTTCTCCCGGTGCCACCTTAGCCGACAGAGCGGAACGTAAGGTAGCAAAACGCGGGAGCCGGGCAAACCCAACATTTGACCAAAGACATGATTCGAGCTGGTGCATATAAGGCCAACTCGCGACGCCAACACTCCCTAAGGTGTTCGGTCTTTACAACATGTCCCGGCTGAGTAACGCCTTTGATAAAGGACCCTAAATTTCCAGCACGCATTAGTCCGACGTGGCGAAATGCCAACAACGCCAAAGATCCTCACGGTTGTGTTAGGTATCCGGGGTGTCAAGCAACAAGAGACAAGAAGAAAGGTTTACATGTGGTCTTAATCTAAAAAGAAACCTTTGAGCGAGGCCCCGCACGCTCAAGCGCTGTGTTCCATTGTGCCGTATCCTAGAAGGGTGTAGCACAATTGTCATCTGTAAAAAAGAAAAACTTAGATGAAAGTCTTCGTGCGAAAAACTGATTATTCTCATTAAAAGTCAATCTAAATGAGGTAAAGCCGAACTGTAGTCCTTTTTACATGCGGGAAGCCCCTGGTAACGCCTATGGGGGTATATCCGTCAAACCAATCTCAGGTTTATCTAAGCTGTTACAGCTAGTGGTGCGCCGGACTCATCTAGCCGTGTCCGCAGTCTTGACGACCGACCATTTATTCTGGTTGGAGAGGCCATTTAGTGTTCGGCTGCTAAAGCCGCCACACGTTCTTCCGTGCGTAAGGAACGCTCAGTGTTTCCGCTAACTATGATGATGCCACGTGGACCGGACATCTTAAGCTTAAGAGAGGCGTAATGCGGTACTACATTAAAATGAGCGAAGGATGTTCTTCCGAGTAGTGCTTGATAGCCGCTGCGGAATGGAGCGATGTTGAAGGTTAACTTTTCACTTCGGAAGTTGTTGGGAGAACCAAATACAACCTCTAGTACTAGAGAGCCCGTACAGCGGGCCTCTGGGCCTGGTATTACTCCTTTAAAGGTAGTATTGCTTTGGCTGATTCTTGTCGGGTCTATCCCCCATTTTGCAGACTGTGTCCTGATATATCAGGTTAAGACTACTGCCGCCGTGCATGAGGACTTGGGTGAGATGGTATCCGTCGATTACTGGGTCTAGCACCAAGGTAGCAAATCCTCCGTGTCGGATACTAGTCGGGTGATCCCTGCGATCAAAAGTGATCGGGCAGGCCGACCAAGGGTTGAACTTAGGGGTGACGGGCTCTTCGGCGCATATGTCTCGGAGTGCGTGTTTGCTCCTTCTTTTTGTTACGTGAATCATGCTCACTGTTTTGACCTCTGGTGGGAATTTTTTCTGTCCCTTGGTGTTTTGCTGGCAAGGCTCATCCTCGTCTTCACTGGGTGTCTCCCTCCCCTTGTGTTCGGCGTTTAGCTTGCTGGCCTGCTTGAAGACCGAGCATTCTCTATGGGTGTGATTTGCAGGTTTATCGGAGGTGCCATGAATCTGACATAACTTGTCTAGAATCTTGTTTAGGCTGAACGGTCCATCTCTGTTGCCTTTAAAAGGCTTTTTCCGTTGACCGGGTCGAGAGCCCCTAAATCCGGCCTTTATCGCCGTGTTGTCTAGGCTGTCTTCGTTATTTCGACGCCTGCTTTTACTACGTCGTGGTTTTCCATTGCCATCCCTGACTTCAGATGTGCCTGGGTCGCTGGTGCTACTATGGGTCAGCCAGCTATCTTCGCCCGCGCAAAAGCAGGTCATAAGGCTTGTTAGGGCTTCCATTGTCCTCGGTTTTTCTTGGCCGAGGTGTCTGGCGAGCCATTGGTCTCGGACGCTGTGTTTGAAAGCCGCTAAGGCTTCGGTGTCCGGGCAGTCGACGATTTGATTCTTCTTAGTGAGAAATCTGTTCCAAAGCTTTCGGGCTGACTCTCCGGGCTATTGAATTATATGACTTAAATCGTTTGCATCCAGAGGTCGGACATAGATCCCTTGAAAGTTAGCCCTAAAAGCATCCTCAAGCTCCTCCCAACTTCCAATTGAATTTTCGGGGAGGCTCTTTAGCCAGTGCTGAGCTGGTCCTTTCAGCTTGAGGGGCAAGTATTTGATGGCGTGGAAAATCGTCTCCACGAGCCATATGGATATGGAGGATGAAGTACTCAATCCAGACCCCAGGGTCTGTCATTTCGTCGTATGCCTCTATGTTCACGGGTTTGAATCCCTCTGGAAATTCATGATCCAGCACCTCATCGGTGAAGCATAGGGGGTGCGCGGCACCCCTGTATTTGGATGTGTCATGGCGTTCTGATGGTTGTAGTGTTCGGTTTTGATTCTGCTCTGGAGCGCGCTTCCTAGATCAGTAGATGGATCTGGTCACGCCGGCTTTTTGATGCAAGTCCTCGCATGAATCGTGTGCTAACTTATGTGCGGCCTCGTTAGCCGCCCTATCGCGACCACGAGGTGGTCGATCCGACCGGTCGGCCATTTTATTTTTTGGCTGTGTAGGCTCTAAGGCCTCATCATCGAATTCAGTGAACAGCTTGCGCTTTGGATAGCTCTTTGTGTGGAGACTGCCACCATACTTTTCTTTAGTGTCGAGCACTTTGTTCCATCTACTGTTGAGCGTATTCTGCGCGGCCTTAAGCCTTTGCTTCTGCTTCTTCAGACTCCTCGCGGTGACAATAAGCCTTCTATGGAGGTTCTCTTGTTCCAAGTGCCTTTCCGGGATGATGTGTGCATCGTCGTCTGGACTGTTTTCCTCTCCGGAGAGAGGTTGATGAGCTTTATCCTCGGCGTCGTCATGATCGGACAGCGGCTCCGCACTATGTTCGCTGTCCGTTGGTTCATCCTGCTCTGTCGCTGGGTCCGTGTGGTCGTTGTTTCCACTGGAGTCGACCGGGGTATTATTTTTTCTTACGCTGTTATCGCTGTTTTTGCCGAGGCGGGATTTGGAGCGGCGCCTACGCCATCGTTTTGGCTGCTTCTCGAGCGAACTATCCCTCGCTGCATCCTTCCATTCCTCATCATTGTTTTCTTTGGTTGTATCCACCATATATATATCGTGTGATGAAGTGGCTGTCCAGCGCCCTGTGGGCGGTGGTTCCTGTTCTTCTCCTGCATCGTCGTCCCTACCGTCGATGTCTTCGGAGTCGAAATCGAGCATGTCGGTTAAGTCATCGACCGTGGCTATTAAGTGGGTGGTGGGTGGGGAACGAATTTCTTCGTCGTCCGCCTCCCACTCGAGCCGGACATAGTTCGGCCAAGGGCCTCCTGAAAAGGAGAGAGACCTTAATGAATTTAACACATCGCCAAAAGGCGAGTGCTGAAAGATATCCGCGGAGGTAAACCCCATGATCAGCGCCCAATCAGATTCGATAGGCATGGACGTAGGCAGTTCGGGCCTGTGGCCGGGGACGAATCCGAGGATCCGGCGACACAGGTCTCATAGGAAGTGAAGTCAGTATTCGGCTCTATCGCCACTAAGTGTGTGGCCTCTGAGGCGGGGTCCATCCACCCGTCCTCAGACGGCGCAATAGACTCCGGATCTAGGGCCGGAGTAGCCACAGGTGTGATCTCCCGAACACCATCCAACGTCAGAGCTAAGTCGTGTTTGCCGTGGATCGTCTGGCGCGACTGACATGGGCTCGAATCCGTCAAAGATCAAGTCTCCGCGGATGTCGGCAGTGTAGTTTAAATTTCCAAACCTGACCTGGCGGCCAGGGGCGTAGCTCTAGATCTGCTCCAGATGGCCAAGCGAGTTGGCCCGCTATACGAAGCCGCCGAATGCAAAGATCTGGCCGCAGAGGAAAACCTCACCCTGGATCGCATCGTTGTCGATGATCGAAGGAGCCATCAAGCCTTGTGGTGATGGCACAGTGGAACTCTCAATGAAAGCACCAATGTCAGTGTCAAAACCGGCGGATCTCGGGTAGGGGGTCCCGAACTGTGCGTCTAAGGCGGATGGTAACAGGAGGCGGGGGACACGATATTTACCCAGGTTCGGGCCCTCTCGATGGAGGTAATACCCTACTTCCTGCTTGATTGATCTTGATGACATGAGTATTACAAGAGTTGATCTACCACGAGATCGTAGAGGCTAAACTCTAGAAGCTAGCCTATGGTATGATTGTTGTTGTCCTACGGACTAAACCTTTCGGTTTATATTGACGCCGGAGGGGGCTAGGGTTACACAGAGTCGATTACAAGGGAGGAGATCTACACATCCGTATTGCCAAGCTTGCCTTCCACGCCAAGGAGAGTCCCATCCGGACACGGGACGAAGTCTTCAATCTTGTATCTTCATAGTCCAACAGTCCGGCTAAAGTATATAGTCCGGTTGTCCGAGGACCCCCTAATCCAGGACTCCCTCAGCTGCCACTCGGATCGCCGATGGAATCGACCTGGACGAATTCGTCGAGCCTGCCAGCCCTCCTCCCGCGGAGTGAAAAAATTCTTATGCTCCACCTTAAATTTGCCTCGGGATGCCGAGTGATTTTGTAACCGTTAAACTCCTTCGGGCTTGATGCCCGAGTACTTTAATCCACGGTCGGAATTTTATGATTTATCTGGATTTGGTTTACCTCCGAATATGTTTGAGCTTGCCTTTGAGTGGAACTTATTCTTCACTCAGAACATTTTTGTACTTGAGATGCAGCTCCGGGGAGGAGGTTCTAGTCGACCTGCACCTCGTCGTTCTTGCGGATCAGGATGGAGCGCATGTTGTACTTGTGGCGCAGCTCCGAAGGAGAAGGTTGCAGTCGACCTGAACCTCATCGTCCTTGCAGATATGGATGGAGCATACATTGTACTTGTGGCGCAGCTCCGAAGGAGAAGGTTGCAGTCGACCTGCACCTCGTCGTCCTTGCGGATATGGGCGTGTTACATACTTAGGCGAGTACTGGACTGCAGCTAAGCCTCCGAGTGGGAGGGTTGCTCTCCACTCAATAGGATTTTTTAAACTTAGGCGAGTACTTGACTGCAGCTAAGTCCCCGAGTGGGAGGGTTGCTCCTTACTCGGTAGGATTTTTCAAACTTAGGCGAGTACTTGGACTGCAGCTAAGCCCCCGAGTCGGAGGGTTGCTCTCCACTCGGTAGGATTTTTCAAACTTAGGCGAGTACTGGACTGCAGCTAAGCCCTCGAATGGGAGGGCTGCTCTCCACTCGGTAGGATTTTTTAAACTTAGGCGAGTACTTGACTGTAGCTAAGCCCCCGAGTGAGAGGGTTGCTCTCCACTCGGTAGGATTTTTCAAACTTAGGCGAGTACTGGACTACAGCTAAGCCCCCGAGTGGGAGGGCTGCTCTCCACTCGGTAGATTTTTCAAACTTAGGCGAGTACTGGACTACAGCTAAGCCCCCAAGTGGGAGGCTGGCTCACCACTCGGTAGGATTTTTCAAACTTAGGCGAGTACTTGACTGCAGCTAAGCCCCCGAGTGAGAGGCTTGCTCACCAATCGGTAGGATTTTTTAAACTTAGGCGAAATAGATTCGCAGCTAAGCCCCCGAGTGAGAGGCTTGCTCACCACTCGGTAGGATTTTATAAACTTAGGCGAAACGGATTCGCATCTAAGCCCCCGAGTGAGAGACTTGCTCACCACTCGGTAGGATTTTATAAACTTAGGCGAAAAGGATTCGTATCTAATAAACTTAGGCGAAACGGATTCGCAGCTAAGTCACCCACTCAGGGATTTTAGACACAAGTATAAGCAGCGACAATCATTCTTAGAAAGACTGTAGAACTCTTGTCTCTAATAAACAAACTACAAAGGTATTTCTTATTACAACTCAACAGAATGAGCTCTTAAGTATAAAAGGGGCGGAGCAGCTCCGCATTCCAAGCCCGTGGCTCGTCTTTCTGATGTTCGACATTGTAAAGATGGTACGCTCCATTGTGAAGCACCCTAGTGATGATGAAGGGACCTTCCCAGGCAGGGGCGAGCTTGTGTTGTTTCTGCTGATCCACTCGAAGAACCAGGTCTCCTTCTTGAAACGCTCAACCTCTCACGTTTCTGGCATGGAATCGGCGCAAGTCTTGCTGATAAATGGTCGACTGGATTAAAGCCATCTCTCATTCCTCTTCTAGGAGATCAACTGCATCTTGTCGGGCCTGTTCTGCTTCATCTTCAGAGAAAATCTCGACTCGGGGTGCGTTGTGAAGCAAGTCACTCGGTAGGATAGCTTCAGCTCCATAGACCAAGAAGAATGGAGTCCGGCCAGTCGACCGATTGGGAGTTGTCCTCAATCCTCAAAGAACTGAAGGAAGTTCATCGACCCAGGCGCCTGCTGCGTGCTTGAGATCACACATCAATCGGGGTTTCAATCCTTTGAGAATCAAGCCATTTGCTCTTTCTGCTTGTCCATACAACTAGGGGTGAGCGACTGAAGCATAGTCGACTCGAGTGCCTCGGGAAGCACAAAAAGCTCTGAACTCATCAGAATCAAAGTTCGATCCGTTGTCAGTGATGATGCTGTGTGGAACCCCATATCTGAATGTCAACTCTCTGATGAAGCTGACGGCAGTACTGGCTTCAAGATTCTTGATAGGCTTGGCTTCAATCCATTTGGTAAACTTGTCGACTGCTACAAGCACATGAGTGAAGCCGCTCCTACCAGTCCTCAGGGGCCCAACCATATCTAACCCCCAAACAGCAAAAGGTCAGACGAGTGGAATGGTCTTCAGGGCCGATGCAGGCTTGTGGGACATGTTGGAGTAAAACTGGCAGCCTTCACATTTGTCAACTATATCTTTCGCCATTTCATTTGCTCGTGGCCAATAAAATCCAACTCGTTATGCTTTGGCCACTATGGTCCGAGAGGACGCATGGTGGCCGTAGGTCCCCGAGTGGATGTCGTTGAGGATCACTCGACCTTCTTCTGGCGTTATCCATTTCTGGCTGACTCCAGTCACACTTTCTTGAACAGCTGTCCTCTTATCACAATAAAGGCTTTGGATCGACTAACGATCTGTCGGGCTTCCTCTTCATCCTCTGGGAGTTCCTTCCTAAGGATATATGTAATGTATGGCACCGTCCAGTCGGGAATTATGACCAAAACCTCCATGATCAAGTCGACCACGGCTGGGACCTCGACTCCAGTCGGATCTGTGGCACTTTTAGGCTGCGGGGGCTCTTCAGTGAAGGGATCTTCTTGAACTGAAGGTGTATGAATGTGTTCCAAAAACACGTTGCTGGGAATGGCTTCTCTCTTGGAACCTATTTTTGCCAAATCATCGGCCGCTTGATTTTTCAGTCGGGGTATATGTTGGAGCTCTAACCCCTCAAACTTCTTTTCCAACTTCCTCACTGCATTACAGTAACCAGTCATAGCTGGGCTTCTGACGTCCCACTCCTTCATCACTTGATTGACTAACAAATCTGAGTCACCGTAGACCGCGAGGCGACGGACGCCAAGTGAAATGGCCATACGTAACCCATATAAGAGTGCTTCATATTCAACTTCGTTATTGGAGGAATCAAAGTGAATCTGGAGAACATATCTGAGCTTGTCTCCTCGGGGATACCAAGACCACCCCAAAGACCGAATCATTCAAATCTTGGATCCGTCAAAGAACATGGTCCAGTGCTCCGAGTGGACTTGAGCCGGCAGCTGCTGTTCGATCCACTCGGCAAGGAAATCTGCTATTGCTTGGGACTTGATACCTTTCTTTGCCTCAAACTTGATATCCAAGGGAAGGAGTTCAATCGCCCACTTTGCCACTCGACCAGTTGCATCTCTGTTGTTCAAAATCTCTGATAATGGAGCGTCGCTGACGACTGTAATGGAGTGGTCAGAGAAATAGTGTGCAACCTTCTTCGTGGTCATATAAATCCCATAGACAAGCTTCTGATAATGTGGATATCTTTGCTTGGATGGAGTCAGAACTTCAGTAACATAATATACGGGGCGTTGAACTTTATAAGCTTTTCCTTCTTCTTCCCGCTCGACCGTAAGTACTGTACTGACAACTTGTCCAGTGGTTGCAATGTAAAGTAGTAAAGGATCTTTGCTGATTGGGGCAGCAAGCACCGGCTGGGTGGAAAGCAGGGCTTGGAGCTCTTCAAACGCTGCATCAGCTTCAGGAGTCCACTCGGACTTATCAGACTTCTTCATCAGTCGGTAAAGAGGCAATGCCTTTTCACCGTGGCGAGAAATGAATCGACTTAAGGCGGCCAAACAACCAGTAAGCTTCTGGACATCGTGCACACGCATGTATGCTTTCATCCGGAGTATAGCACCAACTTTCTCTGGTTAGCGCCGATCCTCGCTCGAAACGAGGAAACTGAGTAATTTTCCGCCAGGAACTCCGAATGTGCACTTTGATGAATTAAGCTTGATATCATACTTTCTGAGGTTGGCAAAAGTTTCAGCAAGGTCAGCCAGCAAGTCAGAACCTTTACGTGACTTGACCACAATGTCATCCATGTATGCCTCCACATTCTGACTAATTTGAGTGAGCAAGCACTTCTGAATCATCCCCATGAATGTGGCTCCAGCGTTCTTCAGGCCGAATGGCATCGTGACATAACAGAAGCACCCGAATGGAGTGATGAAAGCCATTTTTATCTCATCGGGTCCGTACAGTCGGATCTGATGATACCCGGAATAGGCGTCCAAAAAGGACAAGCGCTCACACCCCGCAGTTGAGTCAACTATTTGGTCGATGCGGGGGAGAGGAAAGTGATCTTTCGGGCAGGCCCGATTGATATGCTTGAAGTCAATGCACATGCGAAGTGAGTCGTCCTTCTTAGGGACCATGATAACATTGGCAAGCCACTCGGAGTGGTAAATCTCTCGGATAAACTCAGCTTCCAGGAGCCGAGCTACTTCTTCACCAATTGCTTTTCTCTTCTGTACGGCGGACCGTCGAAGATGTTCCTTGACTGGTTTCACTTTTGGGTCGACTCGCAAACGGTGCTCAGCCAGCCCCCTGGGAACACCTGGCATATCAGAAGGTTTCCATGCAAAGATGTCCCAGTTCTCACGGAGGAACTGGATGAGCGCTTCTTCCTATTTGGAGTCAAGTGTTGTCGAAATGTGAGTCAGAGCAGCATTGGAATTAGTCGGGTGAATATGAATCGGCTTCATTTCACCAAACGACTAAAATGCAGAGTTTGTGGCAGGCTTCTTGGCTCGTAGCAGATCACTCGGATCTGCATTTTTCTGATACTCTTGCAATTATACTACTGCCATTTGGGCATCGGTGATCTTTGAGCCCTTCTGGAAGCACTCTTCCAACTTCTGCCGATTGCCAGTGATAGTGATCACCCCTCTGGGACCAGGCATCTTCAGTTTGAGGTACATGTAACATGGTCGAGCCATAAAACGTGCATAAGCAAGCCTACCCAGAATAGCATGGTAAGCACTCTGGAAATCCAAGACTTCAAACGTCAACTTTTCTTTGCGGTAATTTTTGGAATCACCGAAAACCACGTCGAGGGTGATCTGGCCGAGTGACTCGGCCTTTTTGCCAGGTATAACGCCATGGATACTCATATTGCTTTCACTGAGTTTGGACATCGGAATGCCCATTTCCTTCAAGGTCTTCGCATACAGGATATTTAGGCCACTACCACCATCAGTCAGAACTTTAGTTACTCGAGTGCCTTCAACAACTGGGTCGACCACCAGCGCTTGCCTCCCAGGGATGGCTATACGTGCTGGGTGGTCATACTGGTCGAATGGGATGGCAGTCTGGGACCACTTCAGATAACTGGGTGTCGCCGAAGCAACCATATTCACCTCTCTGTTTATAACTTCCAATCGACTTTTGCTTTCAACATCAGCAAAAATCATCAAAGTGGAATTGATGTTGGGAAAACCATCATCATCTTCCTCTTTATCCTCACTCTTGTCTGACTCCTTTTCTTTTTCCTTGGGTTGTTTCTCTCGGAACTGTTGAATCAGGAGCCGACGTTGCCGAGTGGTGTGTTTGGGGTAAATCAGGTTACCCTCTAAAAGTGCTAGTTATCGACTAAGGGGGTGAATAGGCGATTTTTAGGAAAGTCTTCAAAACACGGATGTTTTGAAGACAAACAATAGAAATGACCTAATTGATATGAAGCGGAAGATAAACTACAACAAGCAAACCATAGTCAAGTATGCAATAACGTGAAAGTACAAGACTAATAGCAGCTTGGTAGTAGGATCAAGATGGAAGATAGTGAGAAGCCAATCAACAAAAGTAGTCAAGCAATGAAGTCAAACAGGTATGACAATAGGCAATGACTTCACGAAGACAAACTCTAAGTAAGGAGAGGAGAAGATAGAACCGTCACTTGTTGAAGACACAGATTTGTTGACTGGGCCCAGCTTGTCGTGACAACTGTACATCTGGTTAGGGAGGCTGAGATTCAACTCAAGACCGCTCTTCACCTTATTCCCTTGAGCAAAGGACACACAGCCCTCGCCTAATCACTCTAGTAAGTCTTCAAGGTAGACTTCCAACCTTCACAGATCAAGCGCTCACCGCAATCCACAATGACTCTTGGATGCTCGAATGCGACGCCTAACCGGCCGGAGGATTCACAGCCCTCAAGTGTAATAAGTCTTTAGGTCACATGCATGTAAAGACTTCATTGATGCCTAACACTCTTTGGCTCGGGTGTTTGGGCTTTGTCCTCGCAAGGATTTCTCTCTCAAAGGCTTCGAGGTGGGTTGCTCTCAAACGACAAAAGTCGTGCACTAACTCCGAGCAGCCACCAATTTATGGTGTAGGGGTGGGCTATTTATAGCCACTAGGCAACCCGACCTGATATGTCCGAAATGACCCTCGGTCACTAAGGAACCGACACGTGTTCCAACGATCGATTTCAAACACACACGACAACTTTACTTGGGCTACAAGCAAAGCGACTCATCCAGCTCGATAAGTTTTGCTCTCATTGTCTTCGCTCAAGACATAGGATTTGGGTTGAGCATCACTTTAGTCATTCTCGACTTTGATCACTTGGACCCCACTTAACAAAGACGGTGGTTCCTATGACTCAACAAAGAAGAAAAGGAAACAACGAAACGACACGCCTTTCAAGGCCCATAGTCTTCACTCAATGTCTTCTCATGTCATAGTCTTCAATGTGAATATCTTCACATGCCACCATTGTCGCCAATGTCTTCATACATTTTAGGGTCATCTCCGTAAGTAAACCGAATCAATGGGAGACACTACTCAAGTATCCTGCAATTCTCACAAACGATTAGTCCTCAACCACATTTGTCGTCAATACTCCAAAACCAACTAGGGGTGGCACTAGATGCACTTACAATCTCCCCTTTTGGTGATTGATGACAAACTGGTTGAAGTTTTCAACGGGATAAAGTATGTGAAATTGTAAAGGATAGGAATTGTCTTCATAAGTGGCAAAGGCTCCCCTCAAGATGTGCATATAAGTAGTTTGCTTTTGGAATGCAAATGCACATGGCAGGTTGTACTTGTGGAGATCCTCTTCAACTTATGAAGATAATTCATCATGCATGAAATGATATAACTAAGAGAATGACATGCATAATGAAAATGGACGTCTGCAGAATGATCTAAGTGCGGAAGTTATCATCGCATATGCGGAATTTATCATCGCACTGCAGTAAAGCAAATAAGTAGCGATTTACCATCGAGTTTAAGTGTTACAACTCAAAGAACCAAATGTATCAAAAACGAGAGTTGTAAACACTAGGCAAAATATAATGCAACCGCCATATGAACCCGCTTGAAGACTATCAAACTCATATGCTTCTCCCCTTTGTCAAGAAGGACCAAAAGGTTTGAAGACATAGAGTGTCTACTCGTCCTCTCCGTAAGAAGATGATGCAGCAGGTTGTCGTTGTTGGTAGGCGGTGCGTATTTAACTTGGTGCAAGGTCGATGCGGGCGAAGTAGGGGCGGTGAAGTAGCATCGGCTTCATCATCGATCACTCGCATTGACAGCTGCATGGAGGAAGAATAGTCGAGTCTTCAAGAGATGGAGTTCGTCGAGGACTGCATTCCGTGGAGGAGTGGAGTCAAACTTGAAGCGCTCATTGAAGCCATCGCCTTGAAGATCTGCTTCAAGACCGAGCAGGATCAAACTCTTCCATGATCGCCGATGTGTCTCGTGAGTGACAAAAGCATTCTTGGTGGCAAGATTTGAATGCGATTGACGCCCACCAAGAGGCTTTGCATCTGTCGCTGAGCCAGGAGTGATGCTTATCTTGTTTCGATGCAAAGGCGACAAGAAGTTCTCGGTCATTGAGGATGCGAGAGCGCTTCCTGGGTCTTTGGCCAATTGTGCTCTCAGTAGCTTCATCAAGCGACCGTGAGGCGACGTGTGTTCCCAACCAGAGGATAAACACGAGATACTGCTTGGACGCCTTCCATGGTTTGAGAGAAGCTATGGTGATCTGCATTCTGAAGTCAAAGTGGCGTTTTGGCAGGCTCAGGGTTTATGGCTTCAATTGACATATCAACCTCTGGTAGAAAGATCAGATGATTGCGAGCAGAAGGCTGATAGTTGATAGCAGATTTCATCTTGATGAGGCGCATGACCCATGGAGCATAAAATTTCAGACCAAAAAGATCAGATCCAGACGTAGCCAATTGCCGGATGAAGAATTCTTGCGTATTGAAGCTGATGCCATTGAGGATGTAAAAGACCAGTGTCTTCATGGCTCCTTCAAGTTTTGCAGATGATGAATGCCCTTTGATAGGCCATAGAGTTCGCCTGATGATGTGATATATTGTACGAGGAAGATACTCAAGGTCATCAACAAGGAATTCTTGAGGGTATTCAGCGTCACGTGGCAGAGGCTTCATCATGCTCAACATCTGACTCATGTTGGGTTCTGGCTTATGAAAGATGCTCTCCAGTGCATCGCGGTGGAGTTGACAACCAGGTTCAAACAGCTCTCCGGGAGTGGGTAGGCTCTGTGAGCTCAATGACGCCAAGAGCTTTGGCTTCATGATTAACATTTCCGTCATCCACTCGAGAACCCATGTCTTCGTGATCTCTGTAGTAGTAGCGTGGATGTGGAGGGTAGCATAGAATTGAAGCAAAATTCTTCATTCCAAGTGTTCTTTATCCGTTACGGCCTCAGCGCACCAAAGATCACGAAGCAATCAAGTGCTTCTTCTAAGCACGGCAGTCCGCAATGGCTTCAAAGTCGAGGCGATATGAGGAAAAATGCGCCTTGATCATACGTAACGCAGGAGTAATAGCTGCATTGCCGATAGCTCCGTAAACGGTCGATGATATCCTTGGCCTTGTGTAGGGGTTCTTTGCTCACAAAGAAAGTGTTGTGGGCTTTGAAGCCATTTGCATTGAAAGAACTCAGAGGTGGCGGTGCTCGAAACCTTGGCGATCGTGGCTTTGGTTTCGGACCGCAGGCCTATGCCCAACATGATATTCAAACCGAGGACCGTGAGGCATGAGGCGGAGGGACGAACGGGCCATCTTACTTGTGGTTAGCTGACCATAGTTGTATGCTTGCTCAATGGTGTAGGGCCTTGGTGGCGGAACTGAGTAGTGGCAACAATCGAGGCTTCAGCTGCTCGGCACAGATGCTTGTGAGCAGTTGCCTCATTGGCTTCAGCACATTTGGTGCAGTTCCCACATTTTCTTCAGCCATGACTGTGTCATTGGCTTCATTGGTGTTGGAGGTGGCAGCCTCAATGTTTTCAACCTCCACTTGAGGAGCTGGAGGGTCGGGCATCGCACATTGATATCGTATAACTTCTTCAATAACAGGGGTGTAGGGACACGCTTCTTCTTCTTCTTGGGTGTCTTCGGTGATGCAGCCGGAATGTCTTCAGCAGCTTTGGCTTCGACTCTGAGACATTCACAGCTTGGAGTGGCTTCGAAAACACTTGACATGCAACAGGTTGGTGGTGCACTTCTCCTTCCGAACGCCGAGAGAGGTACTTGAGGCCTTTGACCTTTGCGGCTCTGCAAATGCAAAGCGACGCCTTTGGAGATGGGGTTGCCTGGGCCTCAAAGTCTTCCTCTTCTTCTTGTTGTTGTTGTTGGGGAGTGACTTGTTGTTGGGGAGTAATAGGGGAGTCTTGTTGCTGTGGGTGATCAGCCCATGATGCATCTCAAGAATTGGCGCCGAGGACGACCAATGCCGATGAGTTCGTTGTTCGTGAGAACAGGCGATGATACCGGGTTTGGTTCGATCTGAGGAAGAACTTCATCATCTTCAACATTGTCATGATGACCAATGTCTTCAGCAGCGGTGGGATCAACTGATGGAATGTCTTCAGCTTCATGAGCCTCTGTGGAAGCAGGCTCATGAACTATCATCCGTCGTTCTTGGATAGTAGAGGCAGGGCGAACCATTGAAATGGGTTCAACAAACAAGGGCTCTGTGTGAGCAGCCCGATTCTTCTTGGTCTTGAGCTTCTTCTTAGAGGGAGCAGCATCAGAGACTTCAGGATGTTTCCTTTTTCTGGCTTCAGCCTCAGCAGCCCTCGTCTTCTTCTGTTCAGAAGCGGTTGACCTGACCTTTGGCTTCGAGCCAGTCATGCTGCTTGGGAAGACTATGCGGGGTTCTTCCTGCCTTGACGGTGCAGCTTGATCAGTTGAAGTCTTTTTTTTTCTTTGCAGCCATTCTGGGGTCAATGCCAGGACGACCAAGAGCCTTGCGCTTCTCAGCCTCATTGTAGGCTAGTACACACTTGTCAGCCAAGCTCTTCATGCGCTCACGAGAGCCTCTGGCTTCTTCACGCTTCTTGAGAAAGGCTTCTTTGAGGTCGTGCAGCATGGCCTTGAAGTTTTTGACATCTTGCACGCTGAGTGCAGCCATATGCTTCTTGAACTGAGCCTTCTCATATTCAATCTTATGCTTCAGTTCAACAATGCGCTGAGCAAGAGCTAGCTCAGAAGCAATGGCTCCATTGAAGGAGACGCTGAGGCCAATAGGAAGTTGCAGATCTTCAAAGCTGATGTTTGGGGTGTCAAACCACTCATCAATGAAGTGATGGATGATTGCTACATCAAAGAGAGGCAAATTGTTGAAAATTTCTGCTTCTTCTTTGCTCTTGATAAGTTTCTCAAGGGCATCATCTGCAAGATCTTCATCACTGGACAGATCAATGTGCTCTTCTCACAAAATGGCAGCAGGAGTCAGTGTCAGATTAGTATTCTTGACAATTTTCTTTTTCTTCTCCATCTTCTTGGAGATACGGGATTGATCTTCAGACTGCGCACTGGCTTCAGGAGGTGCAGTGGCTTGTGGCTTCACACGTGAAGCTTTTGGAGGAGCTGCTGACTTTGAAGCCTTGATTTTCTTTTGCTTCTGCGGCTTTGGAGCAGGAGCAGGAGCAGGAGCTGGGACTTCATCAGAGTCAGCATCGTCATCAGAGTGATCCACTTTGGCACCTTGGACCAAGATGTAAGTGATGAGGCCATCAAGGTTCGAAAAGGGGCTGATGACATTGGGTTTAGCATCACGTGAGCCGTCAGCACGGGGAGCAGAGGGACCAGGGTTGAAGTATAATACCAATGACTTCTTGTTTTCCTTGGCCGAAGCCTTTGCGTGCTGGAAGTTGCGCTTGAAGAGATTATTGTCACGACACCAGAGCAATGACGTTGGGTCGGCATTCTCAGGCTGAGGTCCACGGACCATACAAGGAAAGAAACCCTGTGCAATAGCTTCAGCCATGTTCTTGGGTGGAAGGCCTCGAAAGAGAATATCACCCCAAGGGCTTCTGATAGCATTCTTCTCTGCATATTCCTGGGTCACAAAATTGTACTTGAACCATTGTTCAGCCCAATATCGACGAATTCATTGGATTCGTGTCTTGCGCTGATTGTAATTCTCTTCGGGATCTGTCTTGTAAAGCTCTGCGAGGTCATCAGGCAGATCTTTTGAGGTTCCCCCACGAAGCTGTCTGCCGCCCTTCCTAACTGATTTATCTGCAACCATGAATTTCAAACTGAATCGCCTAATACGCTCGAGGCTTCAAAGGCTTGCGCTTGCTGGACAAACAGAACCGCTTCGAGAGAGTTAAGTTGATGTCAGAAGAATTCTGCAAACGCATGCGCACTATGAGAACCAAGGGATTCTCCCACGGACATGTACCGTGAAAGCATTAGAGATGCGAGGAAGGGAAGAGGTCATATGCATTCTCAGAAGATTTTGAAGATAAATCAGTTTGAAGACATTGACCTCATGATGCGAAGACATTCACTTATACGCTGAGAGTTGGTTCCAGATTTGTACGAATACGTGAATAAGTACAAGTGAGGAATCTAACTAGTTGTGAAGCTTAAGTGAATATACTAGGCAGTATGAGAGGTAGATGTAACATCCCAAAATTCTAAATTTTGGAATGTTATATTAAATAAATAACTATGCTTGTTGTCTGATTGTTGGTTTGATTGAATGAGTGAAACTGAGTGAAATTTGAAACTTTTGAAAGTTGAATGAGAGGGAATGAAATGACTTTCCCAAAACTTTCTCCTTTGCCTTTTGGGTCTCAATGAATTCAAATTCATTCCAACACCAAAACCTAGAGTGAAGATGACATGACTTCTTCCATTTGGAATGAAAAGGTTTTTTGAAAGGATTTGAATTTCATCCGGGAATATTTCAAATTCAAAGCTTTATGCAACTCAATGATTTTCATGAGGGAAGATAAAATGACTTCTTCAATTATATGAAATATGAGTTGGAAGTTAAAAAGTATCAAGTTGAAAGTCATTTGAAAGTGCTTTGAAACCCTCTTTCAAATTTTGAGTTTTGAATTTGAAATTCAAACTTTGGCAAGTGGGAATCATTTCAAAAAACTATGCCTGATAAATACTTGATCAAAAGTATGAGAGGAGCAAACATGACACTCCAAAAATATCAGAGGAAACAATGCCAAAAGTTTTGGATTCAAATCTGAATTTTATTTGAATTTGAAAAAAATGGATTTTTATAAAGTTTGGATTTTGCCTTTGGAAAAATGTTCAAATGAAAGGGAATATTCCCCTGATCATTTTGGTATATATATACCCTATATAAAATATTTATATTTTAAAAGATATACTTTGTTTTGTTTTATTTTAAATAAAATTTTTTTAAAAAAAAGAGAAACCCCCCTCAAAGCGCCACCAGTCCCTGCCCAGCCAGTGCCGAAACCCCAGCGCCAGCGCAGCCTGGGCTGCCCACCAGGCCACCGAGCCAGCCCAGCTCCCTCTCACCTCACCCTCGCCTCAACCCTCCAGATCGGCCACCCGCCGCTCCCCACCCTCCCTCTCACCGACAGCGGGCCCCGCCTTCTTCCTCCCCGTCCCCACGCCACGCCGCCGCCGCAGAGATCGCGGATCCCGAAGGATCCGGATGCCGATCCTCCCGATCGCCTCCCTACCCCGACGAGCCCCCGGCTATTTAAGCCGCCGCCCACACCCCATTCCCCTAGCCCTCGCCGGACCCCCTCCCTCTCTCGCTCGAGCTCACCGGAGCCCGAAGCTCCCGCCGCCGCCATTCTCGTCGCCGTCGCTGCCCTAGACCACCCCGGTCACCCCCGACTCCACCAAACCCCTCCCCGACCTCGTCCGCACCCCCCAGGCTACTTCCCCGACCTCCCCGACGCCCGGAGCCCTCGCCACACTCGTCGTCGTCGCCGCTGCCGCCGCCGAACTCCGGTACGTCGCCGGAGACTCCCTCCCCCGTCCAATGCGCCACCAACGGCCCAGATTAGATCACCCCCGAAGGGGTATCTTTTTAAATAAAACCGCCCGGTCCGGCCGGTTCGTTACGGTTTTATTTAGTTAGGGTTTTTTCTTTTTGAGCCAGCCCGCTTTAGTTTAACCCGAGGCCCTTTTGATTATATTACGCCCGATTACAGATAGGCCCATTAGGCCTTTTTCTTTTATTTTTGTTTTTCTGTTTTAATGTAATAGTTTCGCTTTTGAAAATTCATATCTTTTATTCTGTTTAATATTTTTAGGTGATTCTTTTTGTTGGTTTGCAAATTTTATGTAGTTTCTGTAGAATATATATTTAGCTATGTTAAAATTAATTAAAATTGCTTTAATTTAGTTTTAGTCAGAATAATAAATCTGCTATAACTTGAGTTAGAAAAATTACTTTTGGATGATTCTTTTGTCCCAACTTTATTTTAACATTGCCAAACCATAAAAATTCACTTGGGTATTTTAGGATTAATAAATAAATATATTTAAGCAGAATCTTATTAATCCTAATTAATTAACTAGCTACTGTTTTTCTATTAATTTAATTAGTAAATAAATTTATTTTTAACATGTGATTGATTATTCTAGGATAGCTTCTGTCACTCTAATAGATGAACTTTTATTTATAATTAATAAAAGTTTTATTTTATTTTCTTAATAGAAATTGGATTAGGCCTAATAGGAGTTTCATAATAGGTTTTAAATTAATTCTTTTTGCTCCTAGTTGATTAGTGAAATCTTTTCTGTTAAGTTAACCTAAAACCATGATTAAGTTATGTTAGGAAATTTTTTTGTTATATAAAACTATTCTAGCTATTGTTTGAAGTAGGAAAAACTTTGAATGGGTTTTTCTTTGAGTTTTCCTTTGGATTTTGGTTTGGTTGTTTTGGTGTGTTATGTTACTTTGTTTTGCTATT
Organism: Aegilops longissima; assembly: GCA_021605205.1. Taxonomy (NCBI): domain Eukaryota; kingdom Viridiplantae; phylum Streptophyta; class Magnoliopsida; order Poales; family Poaceae; genus Aegilops; species Aegilops longissima. The sequence continues at coordinate 479,592,433 of CM038676.1, forward strand.
GTGTTATGTGATCCTCATGCTATATGCTTATTATAGTTATTGTTTGCCTCGGTAGAATTTCCTGAGTGCGAGCTTGCTACTACGAATCCCTAGTTTTCAAGATCGCCAACAAGGCAAGTTCACTTTGACCATGTTTTCATACCTATGTTTTATTGCATATAGTGGCACCTTTGCAACCACCCTCAAGAGTGTTATTGAATCCTTGTAATTGAGTAGTATGCATGAGGTAGGAACCCATCACCTGTTACCAAGCCCGGACGTTATTTATTCCAATGCTACGCTATAGTAGACGGGTTTGGTATGAGTACTCGAGAGTGGTGTGAGAATGGAGGATTCTACGCCAATGACGATAACTCCATGATGGAATCTGCAAGGACTGCATCTTCAAGGCCTCAAGACTTCAAGACTCAAGACAAGAATTCAATACACACTCATGGGTGAAGGATTTGTTGACGGGCACCTGGAGAAACCAAGTGGTTGGCCGGGATGCATGGAGAAGCGCCATGACATCTTGCGGAAAGCTTCACCCAGACTCAAAGAGACGGAAGAATACTTCATTCCTGAAGCTTACCTGCAACCGCAAGTCATTATGGGCTCGCTTGGTTGACCTTAGTTGTGACTCTGGTGGGAAGGTACTAGCAGATGTAGAACTATGGTAGGATGGGTTGAGTACCGACAAGTGGTCGAGGAACTCTTTGCAAGACCATGTTTCGGTCATCTTGTTCTCAAACACTCAAGTGCGAGAACGTAAAGAGAGGGATCGAATCTTGCGGGTAAAGTGTACAAACCTCTGCAGAGGGTTTAAACCTAATCGATTAGCCGTGTCCCGCTTCACGGACAATTTGAGCATCCGACTTGGATCTATCTCGAACTCTCAACACCGGATGATAACTTAATTGTGGGCAACTTATGATGATTTTGGGCTATGAGACATCGGTTGGCGGAACCATGTCATAGAAAACTCCATAGTACAGACTTCGTTTATTCCTTTGATGTAGGGAAAATTAAAACCAGCTTTTACGCAAACAAAACTCAGATACAGAGCCACAATGCCATAATGCATATAGTATAGTTTTATCATCTGTTCTTTTATTGTGATCTTGCCGTACATTCAATGTAATCGACCTACACGGCTCGCAACGTATCATGTTGCGTATATTTACTCGACGAGTAAGAGTTACGATACAGGTTACGGTCTACACTCAACCCGCCGATGGCGTTGATGGGACTCCACACCCGCTTGATTGTTTCCACTGAGTATTATGAGGTATATATCATTTTATGTTATTTATACATGTGATTGCACTTTGATATATACATTGATGTACTGTGTGCCGCAAAGATACCGATCCGTGGATGGCACAAGAATACGTAGGCTTGACCGTCCGAGGTCGGGTCGCTATAGAAATGGTATCAGAGCACATGTTGACTGTAGGAAAGCCCCTAGGACAGGATATCTCAAAAACTTTATTTACAAAAAGACTCTTACTTCTCACCTTTTCTGATTTTATCAAATAGACCCTCTCACCTCAAATAGCTAGAATGTACACCTTTTCCCTTTTGATCACCCGGAGGATCAACTGAAGACCCTCCAAGAAGGATTGCATATCGGAGAAACTGATGACCACTACAGAGTTAAGAGGAATTCACCATGTATTAGAAGAATTGAAGTACAACAGTTGGAGACTCCGAAGACTTGAAGGATCTGAAGAATTATTTGACCTTTAGAAGACCAAACCCCTGTTATACACCTACGTTAGATGCGATGAATTGTGAGCTGTCATTTGTTTGATGTTTTCCGACAGCCCCAAAATAAAACCTGTTTCTTCAAAAACTATTGTTTGTATTGTGTGTATATCCCTCCCCACCTCTCTCTCATCTCACCCTAAAACCCTTGAACCCCATAGATGATGAATGAAGTTGGACTGATATTCTCTCGGATCAAGACTCAGCCCGAGGCGAGCTATGGATGCGAACATGGAAAATCACTTGGAGCAATTTGGTTTCAAGGAAGTATGAGGTTCAATATGCTCTTCAATACTTTACAGAAAGTGCTGCAACCTGGTGGAACATGCATCAAGCCCTACAGGGATTTAAGGGAGCAAGAACTTGGGAGGAATTCAAGAAGACCTGTTGAGATCACGCCTCATCCGGAAGCACTATGATAACCCGAGACCTTGTGCTGCAAGATTTATGGAGAAATAGGACACACCGGGAGGAACACAAGGATGGATGCCCTCATTGTGAGGAAGAACACCCAACCGAGGAATGCCCAACTAGTCGGTGACTTGTTTCTTGTGTGAAGGAACCACCCATTACCCGGCAAGGTCACATTTACTCCACGGTGCCACAAACTATTCAGAATGTAAAGAAAGAATGAAAGAAGCCTCCGAGAAGTTATGAAAGAACCAAGGATGAATGAAAGTGTTGAAGACCTTGATGGAGAAGGCCTCAACAGATTTTACTCCAATGCCTGCTATTCATGTGGAGAAGAAGGACATTTTTCACAGTATTGCCCCAAGGGAAGAAAAGAGTATCTGGGATATTTTCCGACAGCAGAAGTGAAGTTTGACCCCCGGGAGATAGAAACTCTGAGCATTACAGCAAAATCCAGGAAGAGAAGACAATCCGAGAACGACGCAACTTTTACAGAGAAGGACCTAAGTCATATCACTTGTTACAGATGCAAGGATTTAGGTCATTACGCTAGTAAATGTCCAGAAAAGAAGCCAAGAATCCAAGGAGTCCACATAGTCACAAAGAAGCCCCGAGACATGTCGGAAGTCATTTGTTTTCGCTGCAAGGGGGCAGGACATTATGCTATTAAATGTCCCGACAAGATGAAAGCTGGAGTTGAGTAGTTGGAATTTTGATATGGAGTAGTAGAAAGCAATTTCATTTTCATGAGCTCAATGAGTTGAATTATGTAATAGATTACTCTGAGATTGTAATAGTTCATGACTCAATAAAGTTGTAATGTCACATGCTGAAAAGCTTTAAGGAGTTGCCATATTTTATCTTGGAAATTAATATTTTTGATGAACATGGAAGAAAGTGAGTTGTGATGCATAAACAGGAAATTGGAAATTGAGTTTGAAGTTCTGTTTGGATGATATGAAGGTATGCCCCAGAGATAAGTACCTTAATTCGAGCATCATTTCGTTTCACAACTGCAGATGACGACCCTTTACGAGTCTTTCCTTAAAGGTCTGAAACCATCATGACCTCGACAAGTGATCATGATTACCCAAGATCCTGAAGGACATGATGAAGCATATTCACCTTGAAGGAGATGCAGTCTACAAAGGCTACCCTTCATGCATAAGGGAGTGGAACTTTGGTATGTGGAGGTACACCTCCACCATTTGAAAGGAGTTTTCCCAAAATGATGGGGCAGTACTTTTTCATTTCACGTGTGCCACAAGCAACTTTCTTCGATGCTGTTCGTGAAGCAGCCATGGAAGCCATACGCCGATCGAGAAATACTTGAAGCAAGACTCCGTTATACTCAGAATACCTAAGCGAAGTGCATATTGAGATGATGGAGGTGAAGCTCAAGGCCACCACAATGAAATGAAGATTGAAGAATTCAAGGCACATGTCGCACAATTCCAAAGGATCAAGAATCCTCAAGGAGGAAAAATGAATAAAGTTGGAAGTAATGTCCACCATACCGAACCATGTGGGTGGCAGCATTTGTAATAAACTTTTGGAATTTGGATTCACGAAAAATGATTAAGGATGTAATGAAAGATTGATATGAGAATAATGAGATGTTATGGATAAACTTGTGCATTTTTGGTCATAGTACTCAGAAACCACAGGATCAATGAAGAAAGAAATGTGTTATCCATGACGGTCCATAGTAGGAAGTCGGACAAAATAAGTTGGAATTTTGCTTTTGATATGATGAAGAAACAGAGTACTACCGATTTAAAGGAGGTGTAATATGGAACAAGAGAGTTACTCCAAGGATGAAGTTAAAGCTACACTAGTGTTGAAGTGGGCCATAACCCACGTGCCCGTGGATTTTGAAAGGAAACTGATATAACCTTGATAAAGGAATAAATTGGAGGAATCAGCAATCCAATCAGCATACGTTTAGTAGGAGATTACGCAAAAACCCAAGAGTGATGAAGTAACGATAGATGTTTTGTTTGGCTTGCAGAAACCATGGATTTACTCGAAAACCAGTCCGAGAACAAGAGAAAATTCTACAATGCTTGTGAGTATGCCCAAGTGTTAGAATACGTGATTCGATATTTACATATGTGGTAATGATTCAAGTACGGGATGGATTGGCCCCCATACCGAAGACTTCTATCATGAACTATCATATGTTGATGGAAAATCAGAGAGACTTGAAAACCCTTGAAGAGTGTCGACGCTATAAGCCCTAAAACCATAGAATGGTAGGACGATGGAACCCCTTTACAGGCAACTGATGCCAATCGTAGGTTATACGGTGAGGTTCAACCTAGACCGTTTTCTGAAGGAGAAACCATAAATTGTAGACCACCATGAGTGTTTCAAAGTTGTCTAGAATGGACACGAGCCTATCACTAAGAAGATCCATTCCCTGACAACTTTCAACTTTGACGGCGACCCAAGATTCTCGAGGAAAACTCTATGCTTCCGACAGAGGATCTATTGTAAGATATGTGAAGGGACGACATTGTCAACACTCCGAGGAAGTATCTGAGTTTATTGAACTGTAACCTTGCTTTTAAGTGTGGTAGCACCCCGACCTTCGACTGAACTCTTGCTAGAAGACCCCAACCCCTAACCTTTTCTTGTTAGTTTCTTCAATCTCGAGGACGAGATTCATTTTAAGTGTAGTAGGTTTGTAACATCCCAAAATTCTAAATTTTGGAATGTTATATTAAATAAATAACTATGCTTGTTGTCCGATTGTTGGTTTGATTGAATGGGTGAAACCGAGTGAAATTTGAAACTTTTGAAAGTTGAATGAGAGGAATGAAATGACTTTCCCAAAACTTTCTCCTTTGCCTTTTGGTCTCAATGAATTCAAATTCATTCCAACACCAAAACCTAGAGTGAAGATGACATGACTTCTTCCATTTGGAATGAAAAGGTTTTTTGAAAGGATTTGAATTTCATCTGGGAATATTTCAAATTCAAAGCTTTATGCAACTCAATGATTTTCATGAGGGAAGATAAAATGACTTCTTCAATTATATGAAATATGAGTTGGAAGTTAAAAAGTATCAAGTTGAAAGTCATTTGAAAGTGCTTTGAAACCCTCTTTCAAATTTTGAGTTTTGAATTTGAAATTCAAACTTTGGCAAGTGGGAATCATTTCAAAAACTATGCTCGATAAATACTTGATCAAAAGTATGAGAGGAGCAAACATGACACTCCAAAAATATCAGAGGAAACAATGCCAAAAGTTTTGGATTCAAATCTGAATTTTATTTGAATTTGAAAAAATGGATTTTTATAAAGTTTGGATTTTGCCTTTGGAAAATGTTCAAATGAAAGGAATATTCCCGATCATTTTGGTATATATATACCCTATATAAAATATTTATATTTTAAAAGATATACTTTGTTTTGTTTTATTTTAAATAAAATTTTAAAAAGAGAAACCCCCAGCGCCACCAGTTCCTGCCCAGCCAGCTGAAACCTCAAGGCCAAAGCAGCCTCAGCCGCCCACTGAGGCCACCGAGCCGCCCAGCTCCTCTCACCTCACCTCGCCTCAACCCCCCAGATCGGCCACCCGCCGCCTCCCCACCCTCCTCTCTCATCGACAGCGGGCCCCGCCCTTCTTCCTCCCCGCCCACGCCACGCCACGCCGCCAGAGATCACGGATCCCGAATGATCCGGGATGCCGATCCCCTCCCCGATCGCCTCCCTTACCCCGACGAGCCCCAGCTATTTAAGTCGCCGCCCCGCACCCCATTCCCCCTAGCCCTCGCTGGACCCCCCTCTCGCCGAGCTCACTGGAGCCAAGCTCCCGCCGCCGCCATTCTCGTCGCCGTCGCCGCCCTAGACCACCCCGGTCACCCCCGACTCCACCAAACCCCTCCCGACCTCGTCACACCCCCAGGCTACTTCCCGACCTCCCGACGCCTGAGCCTCGCCCGACTCGTCGTCCGCCGCCGCCGCCGCCAACCGAACTCCGATGCGTCGCCGAGACTCCTCCCGTCCGATGCGCCACCAACGGCCCAGATTAGATCACCACCGAAGGGGTATCTTTTTAAATAAAACCGCCCGGTCTGGCCGGTTCGTTACGGTTTTATTTAGTTAGGGTTTTTTCTTTTTTGAGCCAGCCCGTTTTAGTTTAACCCGAGGGCCCTTTTTGATTATATTACGCCCAGTGCACAATATAGGCCCATTAGGCCTTTTTCTTTTATTTTTGTTTTTCTGTTTTAACAGAATAGTTTCTGTTTTGAAAAATTCATATCTTTTATTCTGTTTAATATTTTTAGGTGATTCTTTTTTTGTTGGTTTGAAAATTTTATGTAGTTTCTGTAGAATATATGTTTAGCTGTGTTAAAATTAATTAAAATTGCTTTAATTTAGTTTTAGTCAGAATAGTAAATCTGCTATAACTTGAGTTAGAAAAATTATTTTTGGATGACTCTTTTGTCCCAACTTTATTTTAACATTGCCAAACCATAAAAATTCACTTGGGTATTTTAGGATTAATAAATAAATAGATTTAAGCAGAATCTTATTAATCCTAATTAATTAACTAGCTACTGTTTTTCTATTAATTTAATTAGTAAATAATTTTATTTTTAACATGTGATTGATTATTCTAGGATAGTTTCTGTCACTCTAATAGATGAACTTTTATTTATAATTAATAAAAGTTTTATTTTATTTTTCTTAATAGAAATTGGATTAGGCCTAATAGGAGTTTCATAATAGGTTTTAAATTAATTCTTTTTGCTCCTAGTTGATTAGTGAAATCTTTTCTGTTAAGTTAACCTAAAACCATGATTAAGTTATGTTAGGGAAATTTTTTTTGTTATATAAAAACTATTCTAGCTATTGTTTGAAGTAGGAAAAACTTTGAATGGGTTTTTCTTTGAGTTTTCCCTTTGGATTTTGGTTTGGTTGTTTTGGTGTGTTATGTTACTTTGTTATGCTATTGTGTTATGTGATCCTCATGCTATATGCTTATTATAGTTATTGTTTGCCTCGGTAGAATTTCCGGAGTGCGGAGCTTGCTACTACGAATCCCTAGTTTTCGAAGATCGTCAACAAGGCAAGTTCACTTTGACCATGTTTTCATACCTATGTTTTATTGTATATAGTGGCACCTTTGCAACCACCCCTCGGTAGTGTTATTGAATCCTTGTAGTTGAGTAGTATGCATGAGGTAGGAACCCATCACCCTGTTACCAAGCCCGGGACGTTATTTATTCCAATGCTACGCTATAGTAGACGGGGTTTGGTATGAGTACTCGGGAGTGGTGTGAGAATGGAGGATTCTACGTCAATGACGACAACTCCATGATGGAATCTGCAAGGACTGCATCTTCAAGGCCTCAAGACTTCAAGACTCAAGACAAGAATTCAATACACACTACTTGGTGAAGGATTTGTTGACGGCACCTGGAGAAACCAAGTGGTTGGCGGGATGCATGGAGAAGCGCCATGACATCTTGCGAAAGCTTCACCCAAACTCAAAGAGACGGAAGAATACTTCATGCCCGGAAGCTTACCTGCAACCGCAAGTCATTATGGGCTCGCTTGGTTGACCTTAGTTGTGACTCTGGCTGGGAAGGTACTAGCAGATGTAGAACTACGGTAGGATGGGTTGAGTACCGGACAAGGGTCGAGGAACTCTTTGGAAGACCATGTTTCGGTCATCTTGTTCTCAAACACTCAAGTGCGAGAACGTAAAGAGAGGGATCGAATCTTGCGGGTAAAGTGTACAAACCTCTGCAGAGGGTTTAAACCTAATCGATTAGCCGTGTCCCGATTACGGACAATTTGAGCATCCGGACTTGGATCTATCTCGAACTCTCAACACCGGATGATAACTTAATTGTGGGCAACTTATGATGATTTTGGGCTATGAGACATCGGTTGGCGGAACCATGTCATAGAAAACTCCATAGTACATACTTCATTTATTCCTTTGATGTAGGGAAAATTAAAACCAGCTTTTACGCAAACAAAACTCAGATACAGAGCCACAAAGCCATAATGCATATAGTATAGTTTTATCATCTGTTCTTTTATTGTGATCTTGCCGTACATTCAATGTAATGACCTACACGGCTGCAACGTATCATGTTGCGATATTTACTCGACGAGTAAGAGTTACGATCTGGTTACGGTCTACACTCAACCTGCCGATGGCGTTGATGGGACTCCACACCCGCTTGATTGTTTCACTGAGTATTATGAGGTATATATCATTTTATGTTAGTTATACATGTGATTGCACTTTGATATATACATTGATGTACTGTGTGTGCCAAAGATACCGATCCGTGGATGGCACGGTAACACGAGGCTTGACCGTCGAGGTCGGGTCGCCATGATTGACATAATAGATCTAACATTGTATAGGCGAAACCAATTTTGGTAAGAAGGATGAATCTTTGAGGATCAAAAGATGGTAAAATAGAGTTATATTTACCACTCAAGAACTGCTAGACGGAAGAAAAGGAGGCCGAGCAGTTCAATCCATCGTGCCCTAACTTGGCGACGGAGGACAGCTACGGCGGCGGAGAAGACGATGTTCGCGTCGGCGTGAGGACGGCGTCGAGAAGTTACGACAGCTAAGCGCTTCGTCACGCCGTGTCGTCGAGAGCTAGCGGTGGCGCTTAGGGTTTTGACGAGGTGGAGAGGTGGAAGAAGGTCTTCTTTACCGCAGGGACATGTATTTATAAGGAGGTGTGCGGCTCAGCACAATTACTCAGTGTTCTCGGCGGTTCACATCTCGAGGGGCACGTGGCAAGCATGCAACATACTCGAGTTGTCCCACGTTCCCACGCCCGCCAGTTTGTTTGATGGTCGTTCCGCCTCGGATTTCAATAATAAGGATGAATCATTTAAAACAGACTTAAAGTTTGTCTCGTGTCTTCTTCACGACAAGGACGCAGAGAAGACATTCGACAGCTTTCAATAGAATGCATATGATTTGGACAGATAGAGTTTGAGATAGGAAGCATAGAGATTAGGGTCCCATCACGCTCACTTAGTTCAAAAGATTCAACTAGGAAGACATAGCTATAAGTGAATGTTGTAGAGGATGTACAATATATATATCGTAAAGCAACCAAATCAACATAGTGAAGAAAATCATGAAAATAGGTTGAAGTTGAAGACAAATCAAATGCGAAGATATTGAGAAATAACGCCATGAGTGAAACACTTCAAACAGAGAAATTTGGTGGTGGCGTTACCCACCGTATAGGAAGTATTTGACCCAGACACGGCGCACAATTATCGTGGCGCTCCGAATTCAAATTCCACGTTAATGTATTCACACTCAGATTGTAAGTCTTCATTGATTGAATATATACTTTACTTCGTGTGTTGCACATCTAAGTCGTGAACATGCATAAGTGTTAGGATGTGTGCTTGATCACAGGACATTTCAGGATTCCAAGATATTTAGTTCACACCGTAACTTGCAAAAAAAATTCTCATCCAAGGGCTTCGTGAAGATATCTGCCAATTTCTCTTCAGTGTTGACGTGAATGATGTCAATATCTTTCTTCATGACATGATCCCTGAGAAAATGATGACGAATTTCAATGTGCTTTGTCTTCGAGTGTTGGACTGGATTGTTGGCAATTTTGATGGCGCTTTCGTTGTCGCAGAAGAGAGGTACTTGTTTCAGATTGATGCCATAGTCCTTGAGAGTTTGCTTCATCCATAGAAGCTGAGCACAGCAAGATCCAAAGAGCAATGTATTCAGATTCAGCAGTTGAGAGTGATACAGTTCGCTTCTTTGAAGACCAACAGACAAGTGATCGTCCCGTAAAGTGACATGTGCCCGATGTAGACTTGCGATCCACCTTGTCACCAGCATAATCAGCATCCAAAATCCAACCAAATCAAATTTTGAGCCCTTTGGATACCATAATCCGAGTGTTGGGGTGTGAGCCAAATATCGAAGAATTCGCTTCACAGCTAAGTGATGCGATTCCTTTAGTGCCACTTGGAATCGAGCACACATGCAAACACTAAGCATGATATCTGGCCTAGATGCACATAGGTAAAGTAAGGAACCAATCATGGAGCGGTATACCTTTTGATCGAACTCTTTACCATTGTCGTCGGGACCCAGATGGTGTTTGGCTGGCATTGGCGTCGTGTATCCTTTGCAATCTTGCATTCCAAACTTCTTCGCATAATCTTGGAGGTATTTTTCTTGAGATATAAAGATGCCATTCCTTTGTCGATTTAATTTGAAGACCAAGGAAGAACTTGAGCTCTCCCATCATGGACATCGATATTGTTCTTGCATCATGTATCCAAATTCATCACTATACTTCGGTTGGTGCAGCCAAGATAATGTCATCCACATATATTTGGCATACAAACAGTTCACCATCATATGTCTTCGTGAAGAGTGTGGGATCAAGGGATCCAGGTTTGAAGCCTTTGCTCTTCAGGAAGTCTTTGAGCATATCATACCAGTCGCGAGGAGCTTGTTTGAGGCCATACAGTGCTTTATTTAGCTTGTACACCATATCAGGATGTTCTGGATCTTCAAAGCCAGGTGGTTGAGCGACATATACTTCTTCAATCTTGCCGTTGAGAACTGCACTCTTCACATCCATTTGATATAGCAAGATGTTGTGGTGGTTAGCATAGGCTAGTAGTATGCAAATAGCTTCAGGCCTAGCTACAGGAGCAAATGTTTCATCGAAGTCAATTCCTTCAACTTGAGTATATCCTTGAGCCACAAGACGTGCTTTGTTTCTGACGACTTGACCATGCTCATCTTGCTTGTTTCGATATATCCATTTTGTGCCAATAATGTTATGCTTATGAGGGTCGGGGCGCTTGACAAGTTCCCAAACATTGTTCAGCTTGAACTGTTGAAGTTCTTCTTGCATAGCTTGTATCCATTCAGTTCCATAAAGGCTTCAAAGAACTTTCTTGGGTTCGATATTGACACAAAAGAAAAGTGCCCACAGAAATTTGCTAGTTGTGTTGCTCTTGAGCGAGTAAGCGGACCAGTGCATTGATGCTCTCGATTATCTTCTCAATCTGTACTTCATTTGCAACTCGAGGATGAACGGGACGAAGACTTTGCTCTTGCCGATCATTGTCATCATTGGGAGGATTGTCTTCAGTGAGCATTGTCTTCAGTTGGTTAGGTGCGAAATGATAAGTTCCTCTTGAGCTGTGCTTCGAAGGCATGATTTCACCAGCCCCATTAGCTTGATAGATTCGTTGGTGAGCTTCGTCTAGTGTACTTGGCAGGAACTCTCTTTGTGAACCATTGGTTTCATCAAATCGCACGTCCACAGCTTTGACGATTTTGTAGAGATAGAGGTTGAAGACTCAGAAGAGTGCGAGTCCTTTCCGTAAATCGAGCATGAAGCCTTCGTGAGTTTGGGTTCAAATTTTGACTTGTGATGGGGATCCTTGATCCAGCACTTAGCCCCAAAAACTCTAAAGTAACTGACATTTGGCTTCTTGCCAGTAAGGAGCTCATAGGATGTTTTGTTCAGAAGCTTATGGATGTAAACACGGTTGATGACGTGACATGCTTTATCAATAGCTTCAGGCCAGAACTTTCTTGGTGTCTTGTACTCGTCGAGCATTGTTCAAGCCATCTCAATGAGGGTTCTGTTCTTGCGCTCCACGATGCCATTTTGCTGAGGTGTGTATGGAGCAGAGAACTCATGAGTGATTCCCATGGTGTCCAGATAAAGATCAAGTCCGGTGTTCTTGAATTCAAGGCCGTTGTCACTTCGATATGCTTGATCTTGACGCCATAATTGTTCATTGCTCGATTGGCGAAGCGTCAAGACATCTTGCACTTCAGTCTTGTAGAGAATTATGTGCACCCATGTGTATCTTGAGTAGTCATAAACAATGACGGCCATAGAGACAAGCAGTTGTTGTGAGGGTAGAGTAGTGAGTAGGGCCAAACAAATCCATGTGTAACAGCTCAAGGGTTGAGATGTCGTCATGATTGTCTTCGAGGGCGCTTTGCCTAGTCATCTTTCCAACTTCATGCAGCACCACACAAATGATCCTTCTTGAACTTGACACCTTCGATGCCTATGACATGCTTCTTCTTGGCGAGTGTGTGTAAGTTCCTCATGCCAAGATGCCCTAGCCTCCAATGCCAGAGCCAGATTCAAAGCTTTTGCAAGAAGACATAGGGCAAGTCAGGACCTGCCGAGAAATCTACCATGTATAGATCATCTTTCCTATACCCTTCAAAGACTAGAGACTTGTCGATTCCATTAGTACAAGGCAACGATATTTTCCGAATATCACAATCATGTTTAAGTCACAAAGCATTGAGATGACATCAAGTTGAAACCAAGGATTCAACAAGCATCACTTTATCCATGTGTTGATCCTTTGAGATTGCAACTCTACCTAGACCCAATACCTTGCTTTTACCAAAGGTCAAGAAATGTGATGTGACACTTGTCCGATGGACGTAAGGTTGAGTCCATGAGAAGACTTCATCACCAATCATATGATTAGTGCATCCACCGTCCATAATCCATTCAAGCATGAGGTGTCATACCCTACAAGATGCAGTTAGGGGATAGGCTTCACCAAGAGCATTGTGAAGCATAAACATTTGACGGGCAAGTGGATTATTGAAGCTTAAATCAAGATTAGGACTGATAGGATGAATGGCAAACAATTCAGGAACAAAATACATAGTGAGACCATTTGGGCATTTGATCTTGTGCCCTACAAGATGTTTTAGGTCCCCAAAGAATAGCATCGGACGCCTTTGATTTTCGGCCGAGACCCTTTCCGCAAAAGAGAGTTAATTCTTCTTAACCACCCACATCTTCAAGGGTGGCTTAGAAGCAATGAGTCTAAGTGCAGCATCTGAGAACTTGGGCTTTGGAGCCCTAGCAAATAGCCTTGCAGGAGATGAATGATACTCATATGAATAAGCGGAAAAGTTCTTAGTTCTATGAACATAGCGGTTTGAGGACACACGCCATATTCATAAATTTGAGTACGGTTTCCTGCAAAACATTGGCGTTAGGGTGACTCGGTGAGTCCTCTGTCATGTGAAGCCTTTGGACCATATGACGCCTTAGGTCTGGGTTTGTCTTCTTCCTGTGTGTGTCATGATGACATTCACCGGAAGATTCTCAAGACAGCTTTTGGGAACCCAGATCTTCTTCATAGGTGGTCCATTCCTGCAGCTTAGTACCAATATACCGCAAACACTTCACCATTCTGATTCTTGAACAGCTTATAGTTTGCATCAAAGGATTCATCAATGATAATAGGGTTAGCATAGGTAAAGCCAGATAAGGTGGAAGGATCCATCAAGGTCCCTTTGCAGAACCCATGTGGTTTTGGGATACCGCTCAAAGCTTCCAAGAGGAACCATCAACATTCATTTTCCTCTCAACCCAACACCCTCTTTCCTAGGGTTTCGGTTCAGAATCGCTTTTGAGGACATCGCAGTGTCGATGCCCTTTCGCACTTTTATACATCCTGTTTCAAGCAATGTCTTCAACCTAACATTTTCATCAAGAATAGCAAGTGGTATCCTCCATAGAGGGTTAGTTACCACATTAGTAGTTGAAGACAATGCAACAGTAGCAGAGTTGAACATTCAAGAACAGAGGTAGCGATATCATGCTCAAGACATTTTAGACATGGTGGTTCAAATCCATCCCGAGCGGAACTGATCTGCTGAGCGCGAAGTGACTCATTCTATTTTGAAGATCTTCATGAGCCGCCTCAATTTCTCAAGCTCTTGCTTCCTTTCAAGATAATCATAGGAGAGCTTTTCATGAGTAGTTGAGAGCGTTTCATGACGACTTTCAAGTTCTTGGTACTTAGCATGAAGATTTTAATGTCTTCAACTAAGGACGTGAACGTGTCATTTCGCGTCCAACAGGTCATCGCTTTTGTCTAACAGTTTTGAGTATGTTCCATAGCTCTTGTTGTTCGGTTGCAATTTTAGCAAGTGTTTTGTAGCTGGGTTTGGATTCACAATCAGAGTCATCTTCACTTGATGTTTGAAAGTAAGCATCATGCGATTTTACCTTGGCACCACGTGCCATGAAGCAGTAGGTGGGAGCAGGGTCGTCCTTGTCATCAGCTTCAGTGTTGGTGTGGAAGTCATTGTCTTCAGTGTTGAAGATGGACTTGGCAACAATGGCTGTGGCTAAAGCTAGACTTGCAACGCCAGGGTCGGACTCCTCTTCAGACTCCACCTCCACCTCCTCAGAAGCAGACTCCTCCTCTGAATCCATTTCCTTGCTAACAAAAGAACGAGCCTTGCCAGATGAGCTCTTCTTATGAGATGAAGACTTAGATGAGGACTTGGAAGAAGATTTTGAAGATTTCTTCTTCTTCTTGTCATCAGAATCATATTCCTTGCTCTTCTTCTTCTTCTTCTCATTGTCCCACTGTGGACACTCAGAGATATAGTGTCCAGTTTTCTTGCACTTGTGACATGTTCTCTTCTTGTAGTCATGAGTGGAAGCTTCATCATTTCTTGAGCTGGATCGTGAAGACTTTCTGAAGCCTTTCTTCCTAGTGAACTTCTCGAACTTCTTCACAAGCATAGCAAGTTCCTTTCCAATGTCTTCAGGATCATCAGAACCGTAGTCAGATTCTTCTTCAGATGAGGAAACAACTTTTGCCTTCAAAGCGAGTTCGCCATAGTTGGGACCATAGATATCTCTTTTCTCGTAAAGTCGAAACTCATGTGTGTTGAGCCTCTCAAGTATATCGACGGATCGAGTGTCTTGAAGTCGTATGCGTTCTTGTATCATGAGGGCAAGGGTGTCAAAAGAGCTGTCAAGTGATCTCAGAGTGTCTTGACGATTTCATGCTTGGTGATCTCAAGGCGCCGAGAGCATGAAGCTCATTTGTGATGTCAGTGAGGCGATCAAACGTGAGCTGGACATTTTCATTGTCGTTTCTCTTGAAGCGGTTGAAGAGGTTGCGAAGAACACTGATCCTTTGATCTCTCTGGGTTGAGACGCCTTCGTTGACCTTGGATAGCCAGTCCCAGACTAGCTTCGACGTTTCCAGAGCACTCACATGGTCATACTGTCCTTTGGTTAGATGACCACTGATGATGTTCTTTGCAGTAGAGTCCATTTGAATGAACTTCTTGACATCAGCAGGGGTGACACCTTCACCAGTTTTGGGAACGCTGTTCTTGACGACATACCAGAGGTCGACATCAATGGCTTCAAGATAAATGTGCATCTTATTCTTCCAGTAGGGATAGTCAGTTCCATCGAACACGGGGCAAGCAGCGGAGACTTTGGTTATCCCTGCAGTCGACATAGCTAAAACTCCAGGTGGTTAAACCAAATCACACAGAACAAGGGAGTACCTTGCTCTGATATCAATTGAAAGTGCTAGTTATCGACTAGAGGGGGGTGAATAGGAAATTTTTAGGAAAGTCTTCAAAACACGGATGTTTTGGAAGACAAACAATAGAAATGACCTAATTGATATGCAGTGGAAGATAAACTACAACAAGCAAACCATAGTCAAGTATGCAATAACGTGAAAGTACAAGACTAATAGCAGCTTGGTAGTAGGATCAAGATGGAAGATAGTGAGAAGCCAATCAACAAAAGTAGTCAAGCAATGAAGTCAAACAGGTATGACAAATAGGCAATGACTTCACGAAGACAAACTCTAAGTAAGGAGAGGGAGAAGATAGAACCGGTCACTTGTTGAAGACACATGATTTGTTGGACCAGTTCCAGCTTGTCGTGACAACTATACATCTGGTTAGGGAGGCTGAGATTCAACTCAAGACCGCGTCTTCACCTTATTCCCTTGAGCTAAGGACACACAGTCCTCGCCTAATCACTCTGTAAGTCTTCAAGGTAGACTTCCAAACCTTCACAGATCGCGTTCACCGCAATCCATAATGACTCTTGGATGCTCGAACGCGATGCCTAACCGGCCGGAGGATTCACAGTCCTCAAGTGTAATAAGTCTTCGTGTCACATGACATGTAAAGACTTCAAAGATGCCTAACACTCTTTGGCTCGGGTGTTTGGGCTTTGTCCTCGCAAGGATTTCTCTCTCTCAAAGGCTTCGAGGTGGGTTGCTCTCAAACGACAAAAGCCGTGCACTAACTCTGAGCAGCCACCAATTTATGGTGTAGGGGGTGGGCTATTTATAGCCACTAGGCAACCCGACCTGATATGTCCGAAATGACCCTGGGTCACTAAGGAACTGAGACGTGTTCCAACGGTCAGATTTCAAACACACACGGCAACTTTACTTGGGCTACAAGCAAAGCTGACTCATGCAGCTCTGGATAAGTTTTGCTCTCATTGTCTTCGCTTGAAGACATAGGATTTGGGTTGAGCATCACTTTAGTCATTCTGACTTTGATCACTTGGACCCCACTTAACAGTACAGTGGTTCCTATGACTCAACAAAGAAGAAAAGGAAACAACGAAACGACACAGTCTTCGTGCTCCATAGTCTTCACTCAATGTCTTCTCATGTCATAGTCTTCAATGTGAATATCTTCACATGCCACCATTGTCGTCAATGTCTTCATACATTTTTAGGGGTCATCTCCGATAGGTAAACCGAATCAATGGGAGACACTACCTGTGTTATCCTGCAATTCTCACAAACGCATTAGTCCCTCAACCACATTTGTCGTCAATACTCCAAAACCAACTAGGGGTGGCACTAGATGCACTTACACCCTCCTCATCTTTCTTGGTATGAATGTGACAGGGCAAATCCAACACATCATTTCCATATTGATCTTTGACTTTCATGGGATTCCACGGCCCCTTGGGCTTCCCCTTGAACTTTCCTTGAGTCACGGCTAAGGCTTCACCAGGAGCAGCTGGCTCGGCTTTGCACTTCTGCTTCTCGATCGAGTTCCTCCTCCGGTTTCGTGGCATCTGTTTTGTGCTTGCCACTCGGAGCCGATCCTCCTCTTCACCATTAGCATACTTGGTGGCAATTTCCATCATTCGACTCAGAGACATATCCCCAGTCCGACC
Organism: Aegilops longissima; assembly: GCA_021605205.1. Lineage (NCBI taxonomy): Eukaryota > Viridiplantae > Streptophyta > Magnoliopsida > Poales > Poaceae > Aegilops > Aegilops longissima. The sequence goes on from CM038676.1 coordinate 479,609,607, forward strand.
AAACTTCAGGTTCAATTCTCGATACTTGACACCTTCCTTGATGGCACAAACTACTTGGTGATCTGACACATTCTCCACCGTGTGGTGCAACGTGACCATCTCTAGATATAGTCTCTCAAGGTTTCATTCGGTTTCTGCACACAGGACTGCAACTCTGTTAACCCTGTTGGTCGTTTGCATGTACCTTCGAAGGTCCTAACAAACACTCAGGCGAGTTCCTCCCAACTATATATGATGCCCGGTGCTAACTGATTCAACCGCGCTCTAGCCGAGCCTTCCAACATCAAAGGAAGGTGCTTCATGGCCACTTCATCGTTGCCGCCACCAATATGAACAGCTACTCGGTAATCCTCAAGCCAAGTGTCAGGTTTAGATTCACCAGTGAACTTGCTGACTCTAGTCGCCAACCTGAAGTTGGGAGGAATCACTGCATCCCTGATGGCTCTGCTGAAACACTCGGGACCTGAAACATGCACTCTGCTGCCAGTCGGGTAATCTCTGTCATGGCCTTCTCTCAGGCGCTCTGTTCTCGCCAACTGACCTTGAACGAGAATAGATCTCGCATCGAAGCCTGGCTCCCGGGGCTCGACTGGAATCCTTCGCCCACCATTGTGAGGGCATCTGTCATCATGCTGCTGAGGCACGTATGACCCACTCCTTGGGGGAGGCGTGGGCACTCGATGATGATCATCGTGGTCGAGTCGATGATCATACTGCTCCCGGTTTCTGTACTGATCTCATCGGTCTCCATGTCCCTCACGCCTCAGGGGCGATCTTGGGCTGTGAGCCGACTGGACTGTGTCTGCTACCACGGATCTGCTATGGATCCTATTCCGCGACTGAGATACTGCTGTGTTTTGTTCCCCCGCTGCTCGGAGTAAAGCTCTGATCTGCATCAAACCTCTGTCGGCTTCTGGCTGGGAGGGCTGAATCGACTCTGCTATTCGGGCTGCAGCCGTGAGATTTTGAATTGGAGTTCGGTATACCTGAGTTGGAGGCGGAAAAGTTGTCGCCGACCGACTCAGAATCATTGCCGAGCACGCTGCCGAGTGTGTGTGCTGGAGATTCTCCAATGAAAAGGCGCTCAGCCAAGTTGGCCAGGCGTGCCTCCTCCAAGGCCTGAGCCTCGGGGGTTTCTCCAACGATAGGAGTGTGAAGCGCATCCATGTTACGGCGATGAAGTTCCTCCCTCTGCTGCAAAGAGAGGGGCTCGGGGCGGTATTCCTCGTGGGTGTACGACGGATCGCCCCCGCCATCGCCTCCGTCGTTGCGGGGGAAGCCAGGAGGACTGTGCAGTCCGTTGACCATCAGGACTTCCGCCACGGGGTCACTGCTGTCACACTCAGATGCAGTCTCAACGGAGCCGGTCGAACAGACAATAAAGAGTTTCGTCGGGCTCGATTGCCGCAACTTGTGGAGTGGCCGACTGGCGAGCCACCGCGTGCCTCACCCACCACAGGAGCCGCGACCGACCGGAACGCTTGCGCCGGCGAGTAGCAGGGAGCGAGGACACCACAAGGGTCGAGTGATACTGGGTCGACGGCTGTCGCAGAAGGATGCCGTGAACGCACGCGCGAAAGTGCATCGCCCCACGGATGGGGAGCGCCTCGACGTCGAGCGGAGCCTCTTGGAGCCAAGCGGATTCATCGGCGACGAACATGAGCGCGCCGAGACGGATCTCTCGGCCCTCGGCCAATCCTCCGCCAGAAACCATGATGATGGGGATCGAAAAAATTGCAACTTCTCCAACAAGTCAGTAAGACACCTGCCCCACGGTGGGCGCTAACTGTCGTGGTACTAAGACTGACAGTAGAATAGGGGGGTAGTATGGAGAGGCAAGATCCAAGCTATGGCGAAGTTTTACACACAAGTTTTACGAGTTCGGGCCCTTCTCAGAAGAAGTAACAGCCCTACGTCTTGGAGCCCGGAGGCGGTCGACTGAATTATGCGTATGTGTGTTTACAGGGGTGCAAACCTTGTTCATGTGGAGGGCGTGGCTTATATAGAGTGCGCTAGGACCCCAGCCAGCCCACATTACAAAGGGTTTAAGGTACATCAAGAGGGGGGCGTTACTGGTAACGCTAGTAATAAAGAGTCATGATGATCATTAAAGCTATGGTGTAATGTTCGACCGTTGCAGTATGGAGTGGTTTTAGAACTTCTGGCGGTCGAGTGACTGTCTCCATGGTCGAGTATCTTCGAGTCTTTCGAGTGGAATGCTTCGTGGTCGAGTGGATGGTGACTCTTCTTCGAATGCTTCTGGTTTTAAGGTGATGACCTTGGGAAGGGTATCTAGGTTGGGCCTATGACCCTACCCTAGGTACATAGCTTCATCATTTTGCTCATGTGTATGCGGTGAGTGTTAGCAATCATAGAAGACTATATGATGGTTGAGTATGTCAAGCTCTTACTTAAACTCTGTTGAATAAATTGAATTGCAATTGCTTGGTGACAAGAACACAGGTTGTTGAGTTTCCAGAGAGTTCATTGTTTGAACCTTAACATGTGAATTGGTTGCCACTATAACATGAGAAGTTTTATAAGAAAGAGTTGTTGTTTTGATGCTAGGAAAAGTGATTGAAATTATCATTGATCAAACTTATGCACTTTGCTAGCATTCAAACTTCATAAATTATTCTTTTATCATTTACCTACTCGAGGACGAGTAGGAATTAAGCTTGGGGATGCTGATACGTCTCCAACGTATCTATAATTTATGAAGTATTCATGCTGCTATTTTATCATTCTTGGATGTTTTACAATCATTTTATAGAAACTTTATATCATTTTAGGGACTAACCTATTGACCCAGTGCCCAGTGCCAGTTGATGTTTTTTGCTTGTCTTTTACATTGCCGAAAATCAATATCAAACGGAGTCCAAACACTGCGAAACTTTTTATGGACCAGGAGACTCCTGATGGGCCAGAGCTGCACCTGGCGGGTGCCCCGAGGGGGGAAAACCCACCAGGGCGCTCCAGGGCCGCCTGGCGCGCCCAGGTGGGTCGTGCCCACCTTGATGGCCTCCCGCACCCCTTCTTTGCACTATAAATTCCCAAATATTTCGAAACCGATCGGGGTTAACCTAGATCAGAAGTTTCGCCGCCGCAGGGCTCCGTAGCCACCGAAAACCAATCTAGACCCGTGCCGGCACCCTTCCGAAGGGGGGAATCATCTCCATGGCCATCTTCATCATCCCGGCCACCACGATGAGGAGGGAGTAGTCCACCCTCGGGCTGAGGGTTTGTACCAAGAGCTATGTGTTCAATCTCTCTCTCTCTCTCTCTCTCTCTCTCTCTCTCTCGTGATCTATATCATGGGCTTTGTTAATATAGATGGATCATATGATCTTTCTCCCCTCTATACTCTTGTTGTGATGAATTGAATCTTTACCCTTTGAAGTTTTGTCATGTCAGATTGAATGTTCAGATTTGAGAACACATGATGTATGTCTTGTGGTATGAATACTTGAGGTGACAATGGGGTATCATATTGATTCACTTGATATACGTTATGGCACTCAACTTGCGGATTCCCACGGTGATATTGGGGTAATCTATGCATAGGGGTTGATGCACGTTATTATTATCTTTTCTCCGATAGAAACTTTGGGGTCTCTTTGTAGTTCTTTGTGTGGATTGAGTATTATGAATATGAATATGCTTTGGTGTTATTTTAGTATGAACTCTAGGATAGATCGAACAGAAAAATAGCATTGAGTTATTTTAGTACGAACTCTTGAATAGATCGAGCAGAAAGAATAGCTTTGAGGTGGTCTCGTACCCTACAAACAATTTCTATCTTTTGTTCTCCGCTAATAGGAACTCGGGAGTGATTCTTTGTTGCACTTTGAGGGAAAATTATATGATCCAACTATATTAGCACTGTTGAGAGATTGCACTAGTGAAAGTACGAACCCTAGGCCTAGTTTTTGAGCATTGCAATACCGTTTTTGTGCCTGTTTACTATTTGCTACCTTTTTGTTTGATGGTAGCTACAACTACGTCGGTATTTCCCTGGAGAGGGAGGGATGATGTAGCACAGCGACGGTAGGTATTTCCCTCAGTTATGAAACCAAGGTATCGAACCAGTAGGAGAACCAAGCAACAGAACGTAAACAACACCTGCACACAAACAACAACACCTCGCAACCCGGCGTGTTAAAGGGGTTGTCAATCCCTTCCGGGGTACCGCGCCTCAAGATAGGCAAGAGGACGTGAGGTAAATTGTAGTAGATTGATAGATCGAACACCAAATAAAATAAATAGAGATAAAACGCAGCAAGGTATTTTTATATTTTTTGGTTTAATAGATTTGAATAAAAATGCAAAGGAAAAGTAGATCGCAAGGCAAATATATGAGAAAGAAGACCAAATGAGGTTTCACTAGTGGCTTCTCTCGAGAAAAATAGCAAACGGTGGGTAAACAAATTACTGTTGGGCAATTGATAGAACTTCAAATAATTATGACAATATCCAGGCAATGATCATTACGTAGGCATCACGTCCACTACTATTATTAGTAAACCGACTCCTGCCTACATCTACTACTATTACTCCACACATCCACCGCTATCCAACATGCATCTAGTGTATTAAGTTCATGGAGAAACGAAGTAATGCAATAAGAACGATGACATGATGTAGACAAGATCTATCTATGTAGAGATAGACCCCATCATTTTACCCTTAGTAGCAACGATACATACGTGTCGTTTCCCTTTCTGTCACTGGGATCAAGCACCGTAAGATCGAACCCACTACCGGGCATCTCTTCCCATTGCAAGATAAATAGATCAAGTTTGCCAAACAAAACCCAAATATCAGAGAAGAAATACGAGGCTATAAGCGATCATGCATATAAGAGATCAAAGAAACTCAAATAACTTCCATCGATATAAAAAGATATAACTTATCATAAACTCCAAGTTCATCAGATCCCAACAAACACACCGCAAAAAGAGTTACATCATATGGATCTCCAAGAGACCATTGTATTGAGAATCCAGCGAGAGAGAGGAAGCCATCTAGCTACTAACTACGGACCCGAAAGTCTACAAAGAACTACTCACGCATCATCGGAGAGGCACCAATGGAGGTGGTGAACCCCATCCGAGATGGTGTCTAGATTGGATCTGGTGGTTCTGAACTCTACGGCGGCTGGATGGATATTTTGTTGACTCCTCTAGGGTTTCTGGAATATTGGGGTATTTATAGAGCAAAGAGGCGGTCTGGGGGGGCACCCGAGGTGGGCACAACCCACCAGAGTGCGCCTGGGCCTCCTCGCGCGCCCTGGTGGGTTGTGCCTCCCTCCGGGCACCCCCAGGCGGAGCCAAGGCCCGTTGTGTTCCTTCTGGCCCATAAAAATTCTTCATAAAGTTTCAGGGCATTTGGACTCCGTCTGATATTGATTTTCTGCGATGTAAAAAACATGGAAAAAACAGCAACTGGCACTTGGCACTATGTCAATAGGTTAGTACCAAAAAATGATATAAAATGACTATAAATGATTGTAAAACATCCAAGATTGATAATATAACAATATGGAACAATAAAAAATTATAGATACGTTGGAGACGTATCAAACAGCTCGGTGCATCCAGAGCTGGACTAGCAGCTCCACCTCCGTCGATCGCCCCATCTAATCGCGGTATATGTACCGCGTCTGCATAACTACGCACTTAAAATACCTTGGGCAACGACGGAGGCACAATGCGGGAAGGGTCTATAGCGTGGTTTAACCCTATTTTTGACCTCAACCCCTTCCTTTTTCTTCATTTTTCTTCCTCCTATTACAGGTTCGTTAAAACCTAATCACCTGACGGTCGCACAAGGGCTCTTTCACAGGCCCCTTCTATACAAGCGATCGTCGACTTCTCCTCTCAAGGGATTCGGCACCAAGGCGACATCGGCGCAGACGTGCGGCAGGGCGTCAAGGGAACCTTTAAGAATACCCTTTTTTCGGCCCTGTATACAACTTTCCCTTGTGTACAAATTCTCGGCATGTAAAATAGCCTTGATCTTTATGGCATTATCTCTAATAGCATGTTTTGACGTATCAATCAGATTATAATGGAAACAGTTTTTCACCAACCCCTGTTCGGTATTGGTTTATTTCGTAAATATGTATTCCTTCTTTGTGTCAGATTGCCATATATACTTTGGTACGACTCAAATGCCAGGGGCTCTATTCGGCCACACATATTTTCAAAAAGTCCGAACACTTCTAGAGTACACTTCGGCGTCCCGAATATTGCATTATATGCGTCAGCTACGAATCATGTCTTTGGTCAATAGTTGGGTTGCCCCGCTCCTGTGATTACTACCTTACGTTCCGCTGGTTCGGTAGGGTAGTACAGGGAGAACTACTGCGATTGTGTTTCTGGTTCATCCGATCAAACACCTCAGTAGAGAAAGCCGAAAACTGACTGTCATGATAAGGCGAGAGCTGGTCGGCGATTCGATGACTTGCTATAAATCTCTTGCGATTTCTTTCGTATTATACGAAGGACTGGCCTTCGTCCAGTCACGCGCCTAAGGCATCCCAGTCCGGATAGCCGCATACGCACCACGGGCTAGTACTTAGTCCCACCGTCAAACTCCTATGGCTAAGTGAAAGTGATAAAGCCGCATAGTCTGATTGCCTGGTTCGCTGCGCAGACACCTCCTTTACAGACCAAGACCTTGGGTCAAGTGTGATCGTGCCCTATTCCGAACACCCCCATAGCATCTACGTGGGGGCTGAAGCCGATGGCTGGCAAACTCTCAGAATTGAAAAACGGCCGCACAGGAGGAAAGTAGTTTCAGATAAAAGCATACATAATTTACAAGCCCTGGTTCATAACACAAAGTCTGGATAAATATATTACATTCACTCAAACATGATATCCTTTGAGCACTGGCCCTCTACTAGCTATTCGGGCACCCTCCAGGACATCGTCAAAATACCGCTCCAGCTTGCGGTGGTCCTTGCCTTCGGGTGGGCCCTCGATCGCCATGATGGTGGCCTTCATCTTCGCCCAGTGCATCTTGACACGGGCAAAGGCCATCCGTGCATCCTCTATGCACGCCGAGCACTTTACAGCTTCAACTCGGGGCAGTGCGTCGGCGAGTCGCTTCACCAGGCCGAAGTAGCTGCTAGGAATGGGCTCGGTTGGCCAAAGCCGGACTATGACGTCCTTCATGGCCAAGACAGACATCCTATGCAGCTCCGCCAGTTGCATCATCTGGTTGTTCAATAGCGCCGGATGCTCCGGCGCCAGGAACTGTGACCAGAAGAGCTTCTCCGTTGTGTTCCCCTCCTGGGCCCAGAAGAACTGCGCGGTGTCGGCTGCACTCTTCGGAAGATCCACAAAGGTATCTGGAGAACTCCACAATCGAGTGAGCAAGGCATATCTTTGACCGCCAAATATACTCTGCAAAAGAAAGGGCTTACCAGCTGCTATCTGTTCGGCCTGCCGGATCTCCTCCCGAGCCGCCCGGGACTCGGTCCGCGCCTCTTCGGCCTCTTGGAGGGCCTTGGCGTGATCAGCCGCTTGGGCCGCACTCTTCTCCTCGAAGGACTCGCACTTGCCGATGGCGTCCTTCAGCTCTTGCTCTACCTCGACCACCCTCTCCTCATGTTGGCGGTGGGCGACCTGTTCGATCTTTAAATCCGTAGCCGCTTTGCTCGCCTTCGCCTGCTCCTTGGCTTGGGCAAGGGCGCTCTTGAGGGTCTCGACCTCGACCGTGCTACCTGAAATCATAATCATAGCAGCGCATGAGTTTAAACTCTCAATTTGCATATCAATTCAGGCATTTAAGAGCTCTTTTAAACATACCTTGTGCCTCATCGAACCGCTTGTTAATGCAGTCGATTTTATCATCGGCCAGCTTTAGTTTCTGATTGAGTTCGGAAACCTCAGCGGCCTGGGTGGTTGCCGCCAACAGGGAAGCCTGTTATAAAATAGACAAGTACGTCACCACTTCCCAATACAATGTGATCCTCTGTTCGGATTTTTTCAAAGCCGAACACAGTCTCAGGGACTACTATCTATATACAGGCATATTTCCTATACATGAATAGTGTCTAAGAGTATTACGTCGCATACCTCAAAGCCTGTTAGCAGGCTGGTGAAGGCTTTGTTCAGCCCGCTCTTGGCGGACTGAACCTTCTCAACCAACATACCCATCAGGGTACGGTGCTCCTCCATGATGGTGGCATGTCGTAGTGTCTCCACCAGAGTATTCGGCGCCTCCGGATTGGTGGAGGTCGCCGTCGGAGTTGACGCTACCCCCTCCTTCAAAGGGGGTTGCTTGCTCGATTCCGGAGCCATGTGGGTCTCCGGAACAGTGTTCGGTTGGGGGGCGGACTGGTCAGGGCCCCTGCCGTCAGTCTCCATGGGGGTTGCACCCCCCATGTTCTCAGCAGCCGAGGCCTCACCCCCAAGCTCCGCATTGGCAGCCTTCCTCACCTCTCCGTGGCCCGGAGAGGCCCTTCGGGACAACACCTCGGTGTCATCCACGGTGGTTGGCGGAGAGGCTCGCGGAGGCGTCTCTCTCTCCACCATCTCTGGTGCCAGAGAGCTCCCTTCAGATAGTGATGGATGGGGGAGGTCGCGATCAGGACTGAAATACACACAACATAATATGTTATGTTAAAAACATAAAAGACCGGATATTTGTGAAATATCCTTTGATACTTACGATATGTCCAGGGGCTTTGCCCTGGGGCGCCTCTTGGGGATGTGTTCGGCATCCGAATCCGAACCATCTGAGAGGGTTATCTTCCCCCTCTTGGACACCCACTCCTCCAGGTTTGAGGAGGCTGCCCTTTTCTTTTTCCTCCCCTTGACGGGAGAGTCACTTTCCGCCTCCTCCTCTTCATCTTCATCTCCCTCGTGGGAGGAGGGGACTTCGTTCTCTCTGGACACTACGTCCGAAGTACCCTTACGGCGAAGGCCGCCCTTGGCCTCCTTGCTCTTCTTCTTGGCCCTCTTCTCCGGCGCCTGATAGGGCGCCGGAACCAGCATCTTCGTGAGCTGGGGTGTGGCCGGATCTTCAGGCAGCGGTGCCAGACACTTGATCCGCTCCGCCTTCGTTGTCCAGCCCTGTGCGAGGTACAGAGAACTCATTATGCCTAAGGATTTATGGACCAAAGGTATGTTTGCGAATAACACACTTACAGGAGTGGCTGGATTATTGCTTTCGAGGCCGATGTCTTCGGTCTTCTCCGGCCACGTCTTCTGGGCCTTGAAGAGTAGCTTCCAGATCTCTTGTGTGTTGTGCCGAAGAAGCGCCGCATGGCTCGGGGACCTTCCGGATTGAACTCCCACATGTGGAGAGGCCGGAGTTGGTAGGCAGGATCGGGCGAAAGAGCATCACATGAATCACGTCTGTGAGACTGGTGTTTTTGCTTATCATGTTTTTGATGCGTTTTTGCAGCATCAACACTTCCACGGTCGACCCCCAGTCCAGACCCTTGTTGGTCCACGACGCAAGCCGCATAGGGGGTCCGGATCTGAACTCACGAGTGGCCGCCCACCTGGCACCTGATACGTCTCCAACGTACTATAATTTTTTGATTGCTCCATGCTATTATATATTCTGTTTTGGATGTTTAATGGGCTTATTTATACACTTTTATATTATTTTTGGGACTAACCTATTAACCCAAGGCCCAGTGCAAATTGCTGTTTTTTGCCTATTTCAGTGTTTCGCAGAAAAGGAATATCAAACGGAGTCCAAGCGGAATGAAACCTTCGGGAGAGTTATTTTTGGAACAAACGTGATCCAGAGGACTTGGAGTGGACGTCAAGTATTCAACGAGGAGGCCACGAGGCAGGGGGCGCGCATACCCCCCTGGCCGCGCCCTCCACCCTCGTGGGCCCCTTGTTGCTCCACCGACCTACTTCTTCCTCCTATATATACGTACGTACACCCAAACCATCGAGGAGCGCCACGAAAACCTAATTCCACCGCCGCAACCTTCTGTACCCGTGAGATCCCATCTTGGGGCCTTTTTCAGCGTCCTGCCGGAGGGGCATTGATCACGGAGGGCTTCTACATCAACACCATACCCTCTCAGATGATGTGTGAGTAGTTTACCTCACACCTTCGGGTCCATAGTTATTAGCTAGATGGGTTCTTCTGTCTCTTTGGATCTCAATACAAAGTTCTCCTCGATTCTCTTGGAGACCTATTCGATGTAATCTTCTTTTGTGGTGTGTTTGTCGAGATCAGATGAATTGTGGGTTTATGATCAAGATTATCTATGAACAATATTTGAATCTTCTCTGAATTCTTTTATGTATGATTGGTTATCTTTGCAAGTCTCTTCGAATTATAAGTTTGGTTTGGCCTACTAGATTGATCTTTCTTGCAGTGGGAGAAGTGCTTAGCTTTGGGTTCAATCTTGCGTGCTCGATCCCAAAGGATGAGGGGAAACGACACGTATTGTATTGTTGCCATCGAGGATAAAAAGATGGGGTTTATATCATATTGCATGAGTTTATCCCTCTACATCATGTCATCTTGCTTAAAGTGTTACTCCGTTCTTATGAACTTAATACTCTAGATGCATGCTGGATAGCGGTCGATGTGTGGAGTAATAGTAGTAGATGCAGGCAGGAGTCGGTCTACTTGTCACGGACGTGATTCCTATATACATGATCATACCTAGATATTCTCATAACTATGCTCAATTCTATCAATTGCTCGACAGTAATTTGTTTACCCACCATAATACTTATGCTATCTTGAGAGAAGCCACTAGTGAAACCTATGGCCCCGGGTCTATTCTCCATCATATTAATCTTCCATGAACAAGTTATTTCTATCGCCGTTTATTTTGCAATCTTTACTTTCAATCTTTATGATAAAAATACCAAAAATATTATCTTATCATCTCTATCAGATCTCACATTTGCAAGTGGCCGTGAAGGGATTGACAACCCCTTTGTTATGTTGGTTGCAAGGTTCTTATTTGTTTGTGTAGGTACAAGGACTTGCGCGTGGCCTCCTACTGGATTGATACCTTGGTTCTCAAAAACTGAGGGAAATACTTACGCTACTTTGCTGCGTCACCCTTTCCTCTTCAAGGGAAAACCAACGCAGTGCTCGAGAGGTAGCAAGAAGGATTTCTGGCGCCGTTGCCGGGGAGGTGTGCGCCAAGTCAAGTCAAGATTTGATTTCCCGACAACGAGCCATTTCTGGCGCCGTTGCCGGGGAGTCTACACAAAGTCAAGACATACCAAGTACCCATCACAAACTCTTATCCCTCGCATTACATTATTTGCCATTTGCCTCTCGTTTTCCTCTCCCCCACTTCACCCTTGCCGTTTTATTCGCCCTCTTTTCCGTTCGCCTCTTTTCGCTTACCTCTTGTTGCTTGTTGCCCTTATGGCCCTGCCTAGATTTGGTAATCTTCACATTAAAAGGTTGGAAGAGATTGAAAGCAACGTCAGAAGCTTTATGACTTTACAGTTTGTGCATAATAATTTCTTTATAAACGAGCTTAAGGAACAAAAAGGCTTTATGGAGTACATGAATAAAGAACTTGATGACATGTCTAAGGAATTTTATGGTTTGAAATCTCAGATTGCTCATCTTGAAAAATTAATAGCTGAAATTTCGGATAAGCAGGCCACCTTAGTTAATAAGATGGCTGCCAAACCGGAAAGTTTTTATGAGAATAAAGATGAAGATCTAAAAGTAATTGATGTGTCCCCTATTAAATCCTTGTTTTGCAATATGAATCTTGATAATGATGGGACTCGAGATGAGTCAACTTTAGTTAGAAGGCGTCCCACAAAATTCGGAGTTTTTAGATCTTGATGCTAAAATTGGTAAAAGTGGGATTGAAGAGGTTAAAAATTTAGATAGTAATGAACCCACTATCTTGGATTTCAAGGAATTTAATTATGATAATTTCTCTTTGATAGATTGTATTTCCTTGTTGCAATCCGTGCTAAATTCTCCGCATGCTTATAGTCAAAATAAAGCCTTTACTAAACATATCGTAGATGCTTTGATGCAATCTTATGAAGAAAAACTTGAGTTGGAAGTTTCTATCCGGAGAAAACTTTATGATGAGTGGGAACCTACTATTAAAATTAAAGTTAAAGATCATGAATGTTATGCTTTGTGTGATTTGGGTGCTAGTGTTTCCACAATTCCAAAAACTTTGTGTGATTTGCTAGGATTCCGTGAATTTGATGATTGTTCTTTAAACTTGCACCTTACGGATTCCACCATTAAGAAACCTATGGGAAGAATTAATGATTTTCTTATTGTTGCAAATATGAATTATGTGCCCGTAGATTTCATTGTTCTTGATATAGATTGCAATCCTTCATGTCCAATTATTCTTGGTAGACCTTTCCTTAGAAGGATTGGTGCAATTATTGATGTGAAGGAAAGAAATATTAGATTCCAATTTCCGTTAAGGAAAGGCATGGAACACTTTCCTAGAAAGAAACTAAAATTACCTTATTAATCTATTATTAGAGCTACTTATGGATTGCCTACCAAAGATGGCAACACCTAGATCTATCTTCGCTTTTATGCCTAGCTAGGGGCATTAAACGATAGCGCTTGTTGGGAGGCAACCCAATTTTATTTTATTTTATTGCTTTTCGGTTCTGTTTAGGAATAAATAATCCATCTAGCTTCTGTTTAGATGTGGTTTTGTGTTTTAATTAGTGTTTGTGCCAAGTAGAACCTTTGGGAAGACTTGGGGAAAGTCTTTGCGATCTTGTTGTAAAAAACAGAAACTTTAGCGCTCACGAACCTACAACTTTTTACTGGAGAGTGATATTTAGTTGATTCTTTTTGAAGATGATTAATAGATAAATTCCTCACGTCGAGAAATTTATTTTGTAATTTTTGGAGTTGCAGAAGTTTTCATTAGTTACATCTTACTACAGACTGTTCTGTTTTTGGCATATTCTGTTTTTCGTGTGTTGTTTGCTTATTTTGATGAATCTATGGCTAGTAATGGAGATTATGAACCATAGAAAAGTTGGAATACAGTAGGTTTAACACCAATATAAATAAATAATGAGTTCATTACAGTACCTTTAAGTGGTTTTTTGTTTTCTTTCGCTAACGGAGCTCACGAGATTTTCTGTTAAGTTTTGTGTTGTGAAGTTTTCAAGTTTTGGGTAAAGATTTGATGGATTATGGAATAAGGAGTGGCAAGAACCTAATCTTGGGGATGCCCAAGGCACCCCAAGGTAAAATCTAAGGACAACCCAATAGCCTAAGCTTGGGGATGCCCCGGAAGGCATCCCCTCTTTTGTCTTCGTCCATCGACAACTTTACTTGGAGCTATATTTTTATTCACCACATGATATGTGTTTTGCTTGGAGCGTCTTGTATGATTTGAGTCTTTGCTTTATAGTTCACCACAATCATCCTTGTTGTACACATCTTTTGAGAGAGAGACACACATTATTCAGAATTTATTAGAATACTCTATGTGCTTCACTTATATCTTTTGAGCTAAATTTTTTGCTCTAGTGCTTCACTTATATATTTTAGAGCAAGGTGGTGGTTATATTTTATAGAAATTATTGATCTATCATGCTTCACTAATATTATTTTGAGAGTCCTTAGAACAGCATGGTAATTTGCTTTGGTTATAAAATTAGTCCTAATATGATAGGCATCCAAGATAAAAACTATAAAGTGCATTGAATACTAAGAGAAATTTGATACTTGATAATTGTTTTGAGATATGAAGATTGTGATATTAGAGTCATGCTAGTTGAGTAGTTGTGAATTTGAGAAATACTTGTTCTAAAGTTTGCGATTCCCGTAGCATGCACGTATGGTGAACCGTTATGTGATGAAGTCGGAGCATGATTTATTTATTGATTGTCTTCCTTATGAGTGGCGGTCGGGTACGAGCGATGGTCTTTTCCTACTAATCTATCCCCCTAGGATCATGCGCGTAGTACTTCGTTTGGATAACTAATAGATTTTTGCAATAAGTATGTGAGTTCTTTATGACTAATGTTGAGTCCATGGATTATACGCACTCTCATCCTTCCACCATTGCTAGCCTCTCTAATATCGCGCACCTTTCGCCGGTATCATATACCCACCATATACCTTCCTCAAAACAGCCACCATACCTACCTATTATGGCATTTCCATAGCCATTCCGAGATATATTGCCATGCAACTTACCACTGTTCCATTTATTATGACACGCTCCATCATTGTCATATTGCTTTGCATGATCATGTAGTTGACATTGTATTTGTGGCAAAGCCACCTTCATAATTCTTTCATACATGTCACTCCTGATTCATTGCATATCCCGGTACACCGCCGGAGGCATTCACATAGAGTCATATTTTGTTGTAATTCTTGAGTTGTAAGTAAATAAAAGTGTGATGATCATTATTAGAGCATTGTCCCATGTGAGGAAATGATGATGGAGACTATGATTCCCCCATGTCGGGATGAGACTTTGGACGAAAAAAAGAGAAAGAAAAGAGGCCAAAATAAAAAAAAGAAGAAAGAAGGCCCAAAAAAAAGAGAAAAAAGAGAGAAAAGAGAGAAGGGACAATGTTACTATCCTTTTTCCACACTTGTGCTCCAAAGTAGCACCATGATCTTTATGATAGAGAGTCTCCTATGTTGTCATTTTCATATACTAGTGGGAATTTTACATTATAGAACTTGGCTTGTATATTCTAATGATGGGCTTCCTCAAAATGCCCTAGGTCTTCGTGAGCAAGCGAGTTGGATGCACACCCACTTAGTTGTTTTGTTGAGCTTTCATACACTTATAGCTCTAGTGCATCCGTTGCATGGCAATCCATACTCACTCACATTGATATCTATTGATGGGCATCTCCATAGCCCGTTGATACGCCTAGTTTATGTGAGACTATCTTCTCCTTTTTGTCTTCACCACAACCACCATTCTATTCCACCTATAGTGCTATGTCCATGGCTCACGCTCATATATTGTGTGAAGATCGAAAAAGTCTGAGAACATCAAAAGTATGAAACAATTGCTTGACTTGTCATCGGGGTTGTGCATGATTTAAATACTTTGTGTGATGAAGATAGAGCATAGCCAGACTATATGATTTTGTAGGGATAAATTTCTTTGGCCATGTTATTTTGAGAAGACATGATTGCTTTGTTAGTATGCTTGAAGTATTATTATTTTCATGTTAATATTAAACTTTTATCTTGAATCTTTCGGATCTGAACTTCATGCCACAATAAAGAGAAATACATTGAAGAATATGCTTAGTAGCATTCCACATCAAAAATTTTGTTTTTATGATTTACCTACTCGAGGACGAGCAGGAATTAAGCTTGGGGATGCTTGATACGTCTCCAACGTATCTATAATTTTTGATTTCTCCATGCTATTATATATTCTGTTTTGGTTGTTTAATGGGCTTATTTATACACTTCTATATTATTTTTGGGACTAACCTATTAACCCAAGGCCCAGTGCAAATTGATGTTTTTTGCCTATTTCAGTGTTTCGTAGAAAAGGAATATCAAACGGAGTCCAAATAGAATGAAACCTTCGGGAGAGTTATTTTTGGAACAAACGTGATCCAGAGGACTTGGAGTGGACGTCAAGAAATCAACGAGGAGGCCACGTGGCAGGGGGCGCCTACCCCCTGGGCGTGCCCTCCACCCTCGTGGGCCCCTCGTTGCTCCACCGACCTACTTCTTCCTCCTATATATACCTACGTACCCCCCCCCCAAACCATTGAGGAGCACCACGAAAACTAATTCCACCGCCGCAACCTTCTGTACCCGTGAGATCCCATCTTGGGGCCTTTTCCGGCGTCCTGCCGGAGGGGGCATCGATCATGGAGGGCTTCTACATCAACACCATAGCCTCTCCGATGATGTGTGAGTAGTTTACCTCAGACCTTCGGGTCCATAGTTATTAGCTAGATGGCTTCTTATCTCTCTTTGGATCTCAATACAAAGTTCTCCTTGATTCTCTTGGATATCTATTCGATGTAATCTTCTTTTGCGGTGTGTTTGTCGAGATCTGATGAATTGTGGGTTTATGATCAAGATTATCTATGAACAATATTTGAATCTTCTCTGAATTCTTTTATGTATGATTGGTTATCTTTGCAAGTCTCTTTGAATTATCAGTTTGGTTTGGCCTACTAGATTGATCTTTCTTGCAATGGGAGAAGTGCTTCGCTTTGGGTTCAATCTTGTGGTGCTCGATCCCAGTGACAGTAGGGGAAACGACACGTATTGTATTGTTGCCATCGAGGATAAAAAGATCGGGTTTATATCATATTGCATGAGTTTATCCCTCTACATAATGCCATCTTGCTTAAAGCGTTACTCCGTTCTTATGAACTTAATACTCTAGATGCATGCTGGATAGCGGTCGATGTGTGGAGTAATAGTAGTAGATGCAGGCAGGAGTCGGTCTACTTGTCACGGACGTGACGCCTATATACATGATCATACCTAGATATTCTCATAACTATGTTCAATTCTATCAATTGCTCGACAGTAATTTGTTTACCCATCGTAATACTTATGATATCTTGAGAGAAGCCACTAGTGAAACCTATGGCCCCCGGGTCTATTCTCCATCATATTAATCTTCCATCAACTAGTTATTTCTATCGATGTTTATTTTGCAATCTTTACTTTCAATCTTTATCATAAAAATACCAAAAATATTATCTTATCATCTCTATCAGATCTCACTTTTGCAAGTGGCCATGAAGGGATTGACAACCCCTTTTATCGCGTTGGTTGCAAGGTTCTTATTTGTTTGTGTCGGTACAAGGGACCTGCGCGTGGCCTCCTACTGGATTGATACCTTGGTTCTCAAAAACTGAGGGACATACTTACGCTACTATGCTGCATCACCCTTTCCTCTTCAAGGGATAACCAACGCAGTGCTCAAGAGGTAGCAGCGCCGCAGGGTTCGGTGATGTAGAACCACTCCTGCTGCCACACCTTGACGGTATCCATGAAGGCCCCTTTAGGCCAAGTGGTGTTGGGAGCTTGCTCACCATGGCGCCACCGCAGTCCACATGCTGCCCGTCGACCACCTTCAGCTTCACATTGAAAAAATTTAGCCACATGCCGAAGTGTGGGGGGATGCGGAGTAGCGCCTCGCACACCATGATAAACACCGAGATGTGGAGGAAAGATGTGGAGGAAATCTAGCCCGTAGTAGAACAGGAGGCCGCGGACAAAGGGGTGGAGGGGAAACCCTAGTCCGCAGAGGAATTGAGGGATGAACACAACCCTTTTGTCGGTCTCCCGGGTGGGGATAACTTGCTCCTTGGCAGGGAGCCTGTGTGCGATGTCCGCAGACAGGTACCCCGACTCCCAGAGCACCTTGACATCGTTCTCCGTGACGGAGGAGGCCTCCCACTTGCCCTTCGAGCCAGATCCAGGCATGGCTGGAGAGGTTGGTGGTGGTGGGAAAGATTGAGACTTGGGCGTTGGAGCTTGAGGATGGGAAAACAGGAGAAGGAAGAAGGCGTGGGGAGAAAAGAGGGATATTTATCCACTTATATAGGAAATGAATATCAAGCGCCCCCCTCAAGCCTTAAAACTCACCTGTTCCCAAGGGGTCGTACGAATGACACGGTTGGATTACCCAAAACTGTATTGATGAGGATCCCGCAATAAGTGGGCACGATCTGTGTTTTCACGAGATGTGTTAATAGAGGCCGCACCTCGAAACGCGATGCGGGAGGCAAAAAACGGTTCGAAATGTTAAAGAGGCCAGATGTGGCGTTTTGCCGAAAAGTTGTCAGATGATAGATATTATTTCGATTAAATATTTTGCCTTCGTGGTTGAGGGTTGTGACTGTCATGCAGAGCCGGATATAGTTCTTTTATTTGAAAGATTGCTTTGAAATATTCGGGAGGAGGAACCCTCCTTGCAATGCCGAAGACAATCTGCGTGTCGAACGTATCTGATACGTCTCCAACGTATCTATAATTTTTTATTGTTCCATGCTATTATATTATCTGTTTTGGATGTTTAATGGGCTTTACTAAGCACTTTTATATTATTTTTGGGACTAACCTACTAACCCAAGGCCCAGAGCAAATTGCTGGGTTTTTTGCCTATTTCAGTGTTTCGCAGAAAAGGAATTTCAAACGGAGTCCAAAAGGAATGAAACCTTCGGGAGAGTTATTTTTGGAACAAACATGATCCAGAGGACTTGGAGTGGACGTCAAGAAATCAACGAGGAGGCCACGAGGCAGGGAGGCGCGCCTGCCCCCCTGGGCGGCCCCCACCCTCGTGGGCCCCTCGCAGCTCCATTGACCTACTTCTTCCTCCTATATATACCCATATACCCCGAAACCAACCAGGAGCACCACGAAACCCTATTTCCACCGCCACAACCTTCTGTACCCGTGAGATCCCATCTTGGGGCCTTTTCCGGTGCTCCGCCGGAGGGGGAATCGATCACGGAGGGCTTCTACATCAACACCATAGCCTCTCCGATGATGTGTGAGTAGTTTACCACAGACCTTCGGGTCCATAGTTTTTAGCGAGATGGCTTCTTCTCTCTCTTTGGATATCAATACAAAGTTCTCCTCGATCTTCTTGAAGATCTATTCGATGTAACTCTTTTTGCGGTGTGTTTGTCGAGATCCAATGAATTATGGGTTTATGATCAAGATTATCTATGAACAATATTTGAATCTGCTCTGAATTCTTTTATGTATGATGTGTTATCTTTGCAAGTCTCCTCGAATTATATTTTTGGTTTGGCCTACTAGATTGATCTTTCTTGCAATGGGAGAAGTGCTTAGCTTTGGGTTCAATCTTGCGTTGCTCGATCCCAGTGACAGAAGGGGAAACGACTCGTATTGTATTGTTGCCATCGAGGATAAAAAGATGGGGTTTATATCATATTGCTTGAGTTTATCCCTCTACATCATGTCATCTTGCCTAATGTGTTACTCTGTTCTTATGAACTTAATACTCTAGATGCATGCTGGATAGCGGTAGATGTGTGGAGTAATAGTAGTAGATGCAGAATCATTTCGGTCTACTTGTCACGGACGTGATGCCTATATACATGATCATGCCTAGATATTCTCATAATTATGCATTTTTCTATCAATTGCTCGACAATAATTTGTTCACCCACCGTAATACTTATGATATCTTGAGAGAATCCACTAGTGAAACCTATGGCCCCGGGTCTATTTTCCATCATATAAGTTTCCAATCTATTTTTACTTTGCAATCTTTACTTTTAATCTTTATCATAAAAATACCAAAAATATTATCTTATCATCTCTATTAGATCTCACTTTTGCAAGTGGCCGTGAAGGGATTGACAACCCCTTTATCGCGTTGGTTGCAAGGTTCTTATTTGTTTGTGTAGGTACGAGGGACTTGTGTGTGGCCTCCTACTGGATTGATACCTTGGTTCTCAAAAACTGAGGGAAATACTTACACTACTTTGCTGCATCACCCTTTCCTCTTCAAGGGAAAACCAATGCATGCTCAAGAGGTAGCAAGAAGGATTTCTGGCGCCGTTGCCTGGGAGTCTACACACAAGTCAAGACATACCAAGTACCCATCACAAACTCCTATCCCTCGCATTACATTATTTGCCATTTGCCTCTCGGTCTCCTCTCTCCCACTTCAACCGTGCCGTTTTATTCGCCCTCTTTCTATTCGCCTCTTTTTCGCTTGCTTCTTGTGTCTCGTTTGCCATCATGGACAGTCCTTTATCTATTCCTTTGTCTCCCGAGAATGAAGTTCTTAATTTTAAACAAAGAGAGGGAGAAAATCTAAAAGATGCTTAGTACAGAATTTGCAATGCTCAAAATAGATCTACCAGGAAGCAATATACTTCCGTTCTTCTTCGCAATTTTTATGTAGGCATCACCCCTTGGAATAGATATATTCTTGATACCATTACCGGAGGGAATTTCTTGGGTAGCCATACTTTTGATTCTTATAATGCTATGTTAGATTTATTTGGCCCACCACCTCTTTTGGTTAATGGAACTGTTCTAACTTTGGAACATGTGATGCAAAGGCTGGAAATTATTGAAAATAAGGTTGTCACTATAGAATTGATTGAAAATTTGGATAAAAATATACACAACCAAATTATCCAATACAGATCTAAGGTAGGAGTTGCCCTTAAAATTTTTAAAGAAAAGGAACCCATAGTTAACGAAAAGATAGATCAAGATTCCACAAGAATTGATAAAATTGAGGATATTATTACCAACTTAGGTTCTGCCTTTTCTTCCGTGAAAAATACTCCAAAACCTTCTAATGCTAAATTTGCTAAATTGATGTATGTTCCTAAAAATAAGGGTGAAACTTCTAGTAAGGGAAATGCGGATCTCAAATCCATAAGTGTTCACCCCAACTTTCCCGCTATCATTAAGGAACCTTTTGCTACAAATGATTTTCTCGATTTCTTGCCTAGGAGTTTGATCATTAATAAAAAGAAGGAAACTCCTAAGGGTTATAAGTGTTCTATTGAATAATTGCCTACCAAAGATGATAATACCTAGATCTATCCTTGCCTTTATGCCTAGCTAGGGGCGTTAAACGATAACGCTTGTTGGGAGGAAACCCAATTTTATTTTTGTTTCTTGCTTTTTGGTTCTGTTTAGTAATAAATAATTCATCTAGCCTCTGGTTAGATGTTTTTTCATGTTTTAATTAGTGTTTGTGCCAAGTAGAACCTTTGGGAAGACTTGGGTGAAGTCTTTTTGATCTTGCTGTAAAAAAACAGAAACTTTAGCGCTCACGAGATTAGCTACAACTTTTTACTAGAGAGTGATATTTAGTTTATTCTTTTTGCATATGACTAATAGATAAATTACTCACATCCAGAAATTTATTTTAGAATTGTTGGAGTTCCAGAAGTATGCGTTTGATACAGATTACTACAGACTGTTCTGTTTTTGACAGATTCTGTTTCGCATGTGTTGTTTGCTTATTTTGATGAATCTATGGCTAGTATCGGAGGTTATGAACCATAGAGAAGTTGGAATACAGTAGGTTTAACACCAATATAAATAAAGAATGAGTTCATTACAGTACCTTGAAGTGGTATTTTGTTTTATTTCGCTAACGGAGCTCATAAGATTTTCTGTTAAGTTTTGTGTTGTGAAGTTTTCAAGTTTTGGGTAAAGATTTGATGGATTATGGAACAAGGAGTGGCAAGAGCCTAAGTTTGGGGATGCCCAAGGCACCCCAAGGTAAAATTCAAGGACAACCAAAAGACTAAGCTTTGGGATGCCCCGGAAGGCATCCCCTCTTTTGTCTTCGTCCATCGGTAACTTTACTTGGAGCTATATTTTTATTCACCACATGACATGTGTTTTGCTTGGAGCGTCTTGTATGATTTGAGTCTTTGCTTTTTAGTCCACCACAATCATCCTTGATGTACACACCTTTTGGGAGAGACACACGTTAATCGTAATTTATTAGAATACTCTATGTGCTTCACTTATATCTTTTGAGCTAAACAATTTTGCTCTAGCGCTTCACTTATTTCTTTTAGAGCACGGTGGTGGTTTTATTTTATAGAAATTTTTTATCTCTAATGCTACACTTATATTATTTTGAGAGTCTTTTAGAACAGCATGGTAGTTTTCCGTGGCTATAAATTTAGTTCTAATATGATAGGCATCCAAGATGGATATAATAAAAACTTTCATATAAGTGCATTGAATACTAAGAGAAGTTTGATACTTGATGATTGTTTTGAGATATGAAGATGGTGATATTAGAGTTATGCTAGTTGAGTAGTTGCGAATTTGAGAAATACTTGTTCTAAAGTTTGTGATTCCCGTAGCATGCACGTATGGTGAACCGTTATGTGATGAAGTCGGAGCATGATTTATTTATTGATTGTCTTCCTTATGAGTGGCAGTCGGGGACGAGCGATGGTCTTTTCCTACCAATCTACCCCCCTAGGAGCATGCGCGTATTACTTCGTTTTGATAACTAATAGATTTTTGCAATAAGTATGTGAGTACTTTATGACTAATGTTGAGTCCATGGATTATACGCACTCTCATCCTTCCACCATTGCTAGCCCCTATTATACCGCGCACCTTTCGCCGGTATCATACACCCACCATATACCTTCCTCGAAACAGCCACCGTACCTACCTATTATGGAATTTCCATAGCCATTCCGAGATATATTGCCATGCAACTTACCACCGTTCCATTTATTATGACACGCTCCATCATTGTCATATTGCTTTGCATGATCATGTAGTTGACATCGTATTTGTGGCAAAGCCACCTTTAAAATTATTTCATACATGTCACTCTTGATTCATTGCATATCCCGGTACACCGCCGGAGGCATTCACATAGAGTCATATTTTGTTCTAAGTATTGAGTTGTAATCTTTGAGTTGTAAGTAAATAAAAGTGTGATGATCATCATTATTAGAGCATTGTCCCAAGTGAGGAAAGGATGATGGAGACTATGATTCCCCCACAAGTCGGGATGAGACTCCGGACGAAAAGAAAAAAGAGAGAACGAAAAGAGGCCATAAAAAGAAAAAGAAAAAAGAAGGCCCAAATAAAAAAAATGAGAGAAAAAGAGAGAAGGGACAATGTTACTATCCTTTTTCCACACTTGTGCTTCAAAGTAGCACCATGATCTTCATGATAGAGAGTCTCCTATGTTGCAACTTTCATATACTGGTGGGAATTTTACATTATAGAACTTGGCTTGTATATTCCAATGATGGGCTTCCTCAAAATGCCCTAGGTCTTCGTGAGCAAGCGAGTTGGATGCATGCCCACTTAGTTTCTTTTGTTGAGCTTTCATACACTTATAGCTCTAGTGCATCTGTTGCATGGCAATCCCTACTTACTCACATTGATATCTAATGATGGGCATCTCCATAGCCCACTGATATGCCTAGTTGATTTAAGACTATCTTCTCCTTTTTTGTCTTCTCCACAACCACCATTATATTCCACATATAGTGTCCATGGCTCACGCTCATATATTGCGTGAAGATTGAAAAAGTTTGAGAACATCAAAAGTATGAAACAATTGCTTGGCTTGTCATCGGGGTTGTGCGTGATTAAATACTTTGTGTGATGAAGATAGAGCATAGCCAGACTATATGATTTTGTAGGGATAAATTTCTTTGTCCATGTTATTTTGAGAAGACATGATTGCTTTGTTAGTATGCTTGAAGTATTATTCTTATCATGTCAATATTAAACTTTTGCCTTGAATCTTTCGAATCTGAACATTCATGCCACAATAAAGAAAATTACATTGAGAAATATGCTAGGTAGCATTCCACATCAAAAAATTTGTTTAATCATTTACCTACTCGAGAACGAGCAGGAATTAAGCTTGGGGATGTTTGATACTGAAGGAAATATGCCCTAGAGGCAATAATAAAGTTATTATTTATTTCCTTATATCATGATAAATGTTTATTATTCATGCTAGAATTGTATTAACCGGAAACATAATACATGTGTGAATATATAGACAAACAGTATGTCACTAGTATGCCTCTACTTGACTAGCTTGTTAATCAAAGATGGTTATGTTTCCTAACCATGAACAAGGAGTTGTTATTTGATTAACAAGGTCACATCATTAGTTGAATGATCTGATTGACATGACCCATTCCGTTAGCTTAGCACACGATCGCTTAGTATGTTGCTATTGCTTCCTTCATGACTTATACATGTTCCTATGACTATGAGATTATGCAACTCCGCTTACGGAGGAACACTTTGGTACTACCAAACGTCACAACGAATCGGGTGATTATAAAGGAGTACTACAGGTGTCTCCAAAGGCAGATGTTGGGTTGGCGATTTCGAGATTAGGATTTGTCACTCCGAATGCCGGAGAGGTATCTCTGGCCCTCTCGGTAATGCACATCACTTAAGCCTTGCAAGCATTGCAACTAATGAGTTAGTTGCGAGATGATGTATTACGGAACTAGTAAAGAGACTTGCCGGTGACGAGATTGAACTAGGTATTGGATACCGACGATCGAATCTCGGGCAAGTAACATACCGATGACAAAGGGAACAAAGTATGTTGTTATGCGGTTTGACCGATAAAGATCTTCGAGAATATGTAGGAGCCAATATGGGCATCCAGGTTCCGCTATTGGTTATTGACCAAGAATAGTTCTAGGTCATGTCTACATAGTTCTCGAACCCGTAGGGTCCGCACGCTTAAGGTTTCGATGACAGCTTTATTATGAGTTTATGAGTTTTGATGTACCAAGGAGTTCGAGTCCCGGATGAGATCGGGACATGACGAGGAGTCTCAAATGGTCGAGATGTAAAGATCGATATATTGGACGACTATATTCGAGTTCGGAAAGGTTCCGAGTGATTCGGTATTTTTCGAGTACCGAGAGTTACGGAATTCGTATTGGGCCTTAATGGGCCATACGGGAAAGGAGAAAAAGGGCCAAAAGGGTGGCCGCCGCCCCCTTGGACTAGTCCGAATTGACTAGGGAGGGGGCGCCTTCCTTCCTTCTCCTTTTCCCTTCCCTTTCCTTCTCTCCTACTCCTAATACATGGAAGGGTTCCTAGTTGACTAGGAAAGGGAATCCTACTCCCGTGGGAGTAGGACTCCCATGGCGCGCCATAGTAGAGGGCCGCCTCCTCCTCCTCCCTCCTTTATATACGGGCAGGGGCACCCCATGAACACACAAGTTGATCTTCGTGATCGCCTTAGCCGTGTGCGGTGCCCCTCCACCATATTCCACCTCGGTCATATTGTAGCGGTGCTTAGGCGAAGCCCTGCAACGGTAGAACATCAAGATCGCCACCACGCCGTCGTCTTGACGGAACTCCTCCCGACGCTTTGCTGGATCGGAGCCCGGGATCGCCATCGAGCTGAACGTGTGCCAAGAACTCGGAGGTGCCGAGTAACGGTGCTTGGATCGGTCGGATCGTGAAGACGCACGACTACATCAACCGCGTTGATATAACGCTTCGCTTTCGGTCTCACGAGGGTACGTGGGCGGACACTCTCCCTCTCGTTGCTGTGCCATCACCATGGTCTTGCGTGTTCGTAGGAAATTTTTGAAATTACTACGTTACCCAACAAAGGCATCCGAGCCAGGTTTTATGCGTTGATGTCATATGCACGAGTAGAACACAAGTGAGTTGTGGGCGATATAAGTCATACTTGCTTACCAGCATGTCATACTTTGGTTCGGCGGTATTGTGAGATGAAGCGCCCGACCGACATTACGCCAGACGCTTACGCGAGACTGGTTTCACCGCTGCGAGCACTCGTTGCTTAAAGGTGACCGGCGGTGTCTGCCTCTCTCACTTTAGTTGAACTGAGTGGCTACGCCCGGTCCTTGCGAAGGTTAAAACAGCACCAATTTGACAAACTATCATTGTGGTTTTGATGCGTAGGTAAGAACGGTTCTTGCTCAGCCCGTAGCAGCCACGTAAAATTTGCAACAACAAAGTAGAGGACGTCTAACTTGTTTTTGCAGGGCATGTTGTGATGTGATATGGTCAAGACGTGATGCTATATTTTATTGTCTGAGATGATCATGTTTTGTAACCGAGTTATCGGCAACTGGCAGGAGCCATATGGTTGTCGCTTTATTGTATGAAATGCAAACGCCATGCTTTACTTTATCACTAAGCAGTAGCAGCCGTAGAAGCAATAGTTGGTGAGACGACAACGATGCTACGATGGAGATCAAGGTGTAGCGCCGGTGACGATGGTGATCATGACGGTGCTTCGGAGATGGAGATCACAAGCACAAGATGATGATGACCATATCATATCACTTATATTGATTGCATGTGATGTTTATCCTTTATGCATCTTATCTTGCTTTGATTGACGGTAGCATTATAAGATGATCTCTCACTAAAATTATCAAGAAGTGTTCTCCCGAGTATGCACCGCTGCCAAAGTTCGTCGTGCCCGCACACCACGTGATGATCGGGTGTGATAAGCTCTCGTCCATCTACAACGGGTGCAAGCCAGTTTTGCACACGCTGAATACTCAGGTTATACTTGACGAGCCTAGCATATGCAGATATGGCCTCGAACACGGAGACCGAAAGGTCGAGCGTGAATCATATAGTAGATATGATCAACATAAGATGTTCACCATTGAAAACTACTCCATCTCACGTGATGATCGGTTATGGTTTAGTTGATTTGGATCACGTGATCACTTAGATGACTAGAGAGATGTCTGTCTAAGTGGGAGTTCTTAAGTAATATGATTAATTGAACTTTAATTTATGATGAACTTAGTCCCGGTAGTATTTTGCAAATTATGTTGTAGATCAATAGCTCGCGTTGTTGCTTCCCTATGTTTTCATATGTGTTCCTAGAGAAAATTGTATTGAAAGATGTTAGTAGCAATGATGCGGATTGGATCCGTGATCTGAGGTTTATCCTCATTGCTGCACGTAAGAATTATGTCCTTAATGCACCGCTAGGTGATGACCTATTGCAGGAGCGTATGCGACGTTATGAACGCTTGGCTAGCTCAATATGATGACTACTTGATAGTTTAGTACACCATGCTTAACGGCTTAGAATCGGGACTTCAAAGACGTTTTGAACGTCATGGACCATATGAGATGTTCCAGGAATTGAAGTTAATATTTCAAGCCAATACCCGAGTTGAGAGATATGAAGTCTCCGACAAGTTCTATAGCTAAAAGATGGAGGAGAATCGCTCAACTAGTGAGCATGTGCTCAGATTGTCTGAGTACTTCAATCGCTTGAATCAAGTGGGAGTTAATCTTCCAGATAAGATAGTGATTGACAGAATTCTCTAGTCACCATCACTAAAGTTACTAGAACTTCGTGATGAACTATAATATGCAAGGGATGACGAAAACAATTCCCAAGCTCTTCGCGATGCTAAAATCGGCGAAGGTAGAAATCAAGAAAAACATCAAGTGTTGATGGTTGACAAGACCACTAGTCTCAAGGAAAAGGGCAAAGGGAAGAAGGGGAACTTCAAGAAGAACGGCAAGCAAGTTGCTGCTCGAGTGAAGAAGCCCAAGTCCGGATCTAAGCCCGAGACTAAGTGCTTTTCCTACAATGGAACTGGTCACTGGAAGCGGAACTACCCCAAGTATTTGGCGGATAAGAAGGATGGCAAAGTGAACAAAGGTATATTTGATATACAAATTATTGATGTGTATTTTACTAGTGTTCGTAGCAACCCCTCGGTATTTGATACTGGTTCGTTGCTAAGAGTAGTAACTCAAACAGGAGTTGCGAATAAACAGAGACTAGTTGAAGGGGAAGTGACGATGAGTGTTGGAAGTAGTTCCAAGATTGATATGATCATCATCGCACACTCCCTATACTTTCGGGATTAGTGTGGAACCTAAATAAGTGTTATTTGGTGTTGAGCATAAATATGATTTGATCATGTTTATTGCAATACGGTTATTCATTTAAGTAAGAGAATAAATTGTTGTTCTATTTACATGAATAAAACCTTATATGGTTACACACCCAATGAAAATGGTTCATTGGATCTCGATCATAGTGATACACATATTCATAATATTGAAACCAAAAGATGCAAAGTTAATAATGATAGTGCAACTTATTTGTGGCACTCGCCGCTTAGGTCATATTGGTGTAAAGCGCATGAAGAAAACTCCATGTCGATGGACTTTTGGAATCACTTGATTATGAATCATTTGATGCTTGCGAACCGTGCCTTTTGGGCAAGATGACTAAAACTCCGCTTCTCCGAACAATGGAACAAGCTACCGACTTATTGGAAATAATACATACCGATGTATGCGATCCAATGAATGTTGATGCTCGTGGCAAGTATCGTTATTTTTCGACCTTCACAAGATGATTTGAGTAGATATGGGTATATCTACTTGATGAAACATAAGTCTGAAATAGTTGAAAGGTTCAAAGAATTTCAGAGTGAAGTGGAAAATCATCGCAACAAGAAAATAAAGTTTCGCGATCGATCGTGGAGATGAATATTTGAGTTACGAGTTTGGTCTTCAATGAAAACAATGTGGAATAGTTTCACAGCTCACGCCACCGGAACACCACAACATTATGGTGTGTCCGAACGTCAGAATCGTATTTTATTTTGATATGGTGCGATCTATGGTGTATCTTACCGATTTACCACTATCGCTTTGGGGTTATGCATTAAAGACAGCTGCATTCACGCTTAATAGGGCACCATCTAAATCCGCTGAGATGAAACCGTATGAACTATGGTTTAGCAAGAAACCTAAGCTGTCGTTTCTTAAAGTTTGAGTTGTGATGCTTATGTGAAAAAGTTTTCACCGATAAGCTCGAACCCAAATCGGAGAAATGCGTCTTCATAGAATACCCAAAGGTAACTATTGGGTACACCTTCTATCACAGATCCGAAAGCAAGATATTTGTTGTTAAGATGGATCCTTTCTAGAGAAGAAGTTTCTCTCGAAAGAAGTGAGTGGGAGGAAAGTAGAACTTGATGAGGTAATTGTACCTTCTCCCTTATTGGAAAGTAGTTCATCACAGAATCAGTTCCAGTGATTCCTACACCAATTAGTGAGGAAGTTAATGATGATGATCATGAAACTTCAGATCAAGTTGTTACCAAACCTCGTGGGTCTTCCAGAGTAAGATCCGCACCAGAGTGGTACGGTAATCCTATTCTAGAAGTCATGTTACTAGACCATGATGAACCTACGAACTATGAGGAAGCGATGATGAGCCCAGATTCCGCGAAATGGTTTGAGACCATGAAATCTGAGATGGGATCCATATATGAGAACAAAGTGTGGACTTTGATGGAGTTGCTCGATGATCGGCAAGCCATATTATATAAATGGATCTTCAAGAGGAAGACAGATGCTGATAGTAGTATTACTATCTACAAAGCTCGACTTGTCGCAGAAAGGTTTTCGACAAGTTCAAGGTGTTGACTACAATGAGATTTACTCAACTGTAGCGATGCTTATGTCTGTCCGAATCATGTTAGCAATCGCCACATTTTATGAAATCTGGCAAATGGATGTCAAAATACATTCTTTAATGGATTTATTAAAGAAAAGTTGTATATGATGCAACCAGAAGGTTTTGTCAATCCTAAAGGAGCTAACAAAATGTGCAAGCTCCAATGATCCATCTATGGACCGGTGCAAGCATCTCGAGTTGGAATAAACGCTTTGATAGTGTGATCAAAGCATATAGTTTTATACTGAGACTTGCGGTGAAGCCTCGTATTTACAAGAAAGTGAGTGGGAGCACTACAGCATTTCGATAAGTATATGTGAATGACATATTGTAGATCGGAAATAATGTAGAATTATTCTGCAAAGCATAAAGGAGTGTTTCAAAGGAGTTTTTCAAAGAAAGACCTCGGTGAAGCTGCTTACATATTGAGCATTAAGATCTATAGAGATAGATCAAGACGCTTGATAAGTTTTTTCAATGAGTACATACCTTGACAAGATTTTGAAGTAGTTCAAAATGGAACAGTCAAAGAAAGAGTTCTTGCCTGTGTTACAAAGGTGTGAAATTGAGTAAGACTCAAAACCCGGCCACGGCAGAAGATAGAAAGAGAATGAAAGTCATTCCCTATGCCTTGGCCATAGGTTCTATAAAGTATGCCATGCTGTGTACCAGATCTATTGTATACCCTGCACTTTGAGTTTGGCAAGGAGTACAATAGTGATCTAGGAATAGATCATCGGACAGCGGTCAAAATTATCCTTAATGGAATAAGGATATGTTTCTCGATTATGGAAGTGATAAAGGTTCGTCGTAAAGAGTTACGCCGATGCAAGTTTTGACACCGATCTGGATGACTTTAAGTCTCGATCTAGATACATATTGATAGTGGGAGCAATTAGCTAGAGTAGCTCCGCGAGCATTGTTGACATAGAGATTTTCAAAATACATACGGATCTGAATGTGGCGGACCCGCTGACTAAGATTCTCTCACAAAGCAAAACATGATCACACCTTAGTACTCTTTGGGTGTTAATCACATAGCGATGTGAACTAGATTACTGAATCTAGTAAACCCTTTGGGCCTTGGTCACATGGCGATGTGAATTATGGGTGTTAATCACATGATAATGTGAACTATCGATGTTAATCACATGGTGATGTGATCTAGATTATTGACTCTAGTGCAAGTGGGAGATCAAGGAAATATGCCCTAGAGGCAATAATAAAGTTATTATTTATTTCCTTATATCATGATAAATGTTTATTATTCATGCTAGAATTGTATTAACCGGAAACATAATACATGTGTGAATATATAGACAAACAAGATGTCACTAGTATGCCTCTACTTGACTAGCTTGTTAATCAAAGATGGTTATGTTTCCTAACCATGAACAAGGAGTTGTTATTTGATTAACAAGGTCACATCATTAGTTGAATGATCTGATTGACATGACCCATTCTGTTAGCTTAGCACACGATCGCTTAGTATGTTGCTATTGCTTCCTTCATGACTTATACATGTTCCTATGACTATGAGATTATGCAACTCCGCTTACGAGAGGAACACTTTGGGTACTACCAAACGTCACAACATAACTGGGTGATTATAAAGGAGTACTACAGGTGTCTCCAAAGGCAGATGTTGGGTTGGCGATTTCGAGATTAGGATTTGTCACTCCGAATGTCGGAGAGGTATCTCTGGGCCCTCTCGGTAATGCACATCACTTAAGCCTTGCAAGCATTGCAACTAATGAGTTAGTTGCGAGATGATGTATTACGGAACGAGTAAAGAGACTTGCGGTGACGAGATTGAACTAGGTATTGATACCGACGATCGAATCTCGGGCAAGTAACATACCGATGACAAAGGGAACAAAGTATGTTGTTATGCGGTTTGACCGATAAAGATCTTCGAGAATATGTAGGAGCCAATATGGGCATGCAGGTTCCGCTATTGGTTATTGACCAAGAATAGTTCTAGGTCATGTCTACATAGTTCTCGAACCCGTAGGGTCCGCACGCTAAGGTTTCGATGGATGTTTTATTATGAGTTTATGAGTTTTGATGTACCGAAGGAGTTCGAGTCCCGGATGAGATCGGGGACATGACGAGGAGTCTCGAAATGGTCGAGACGTAAAGATCGATATATTGGACGACTATATTCGAGTTCGGAAAGGTTCCGAGTGATTCGGTATTTTTCGAGTACCGGAGAGTTACGGAATTCGTATTGGGCCTTAATGGGCCATACGGGAAAGGAGAAAAAAGGGCCAAAGGGTGGCGCCGCCTCCCTTGGACTAGTCCGAATTGACTAGGAGGGGGCCCTTCCTTCCTTCTCCTTTCCCTTCCCTTCCTTCTCTCCTACTCCTAATACATGGAAGGGTTCCTAGTTGGACTAGGAAAGGGGAATCCTACTCCCGGTGGGAGTAGGACTCCCCATGGCGCGCCATAGTAGAGGGCCGCCTCCTCCTCCCTCCCTCCTTTATATACGGGGCAGGGGCACCCATGAACACACAAGTTGATCTTCGTGATCGTTCCTTAGCCGTGTCGTGCGCCCCTCCACCATATTCCACCTCGGTCATATTGTAGCGGTGCTTAGGCGAAGCCCCGCAACGGTAGAACATCAAGATCGCCACCACGCCGTCGTCTTGACGGAACTCCTCCCGACGCTTTGCTGGATCGGAGCCCGGGATCGCCATCGAGCTGAACGTGTGCCAAGAACTCGGAGGTGCCGAGTAACGGTGCTTGGATCGGTCGGATCGTGAAGACGCACGACTACATCAACCGCGTTGATATAACGCTTCGCTTTCGGTCTCACGAGGGTACGGGACGGACACTCTCCCCTCTCGTTGCTGTGCCATCACCATGGTCTTGCGTGTTCGTAGGAAAATTTTTGAAATTACTACGTTACCCAACAGATACGTCTCCAACGTATCTATAATTTTTTATTGTTCCATGCTATTATATTATCTGTTTTGGATGTTTAATGGGCTTTACTCAGCATTTTTATATTATTTTTGGGACTAACCTACTAACCCAAGGCCCAGTGCAAATTGCTGTTTTTTTGCCTATTTCAGTGTTTCGCAGAAAAGGAATATCAAACAGAGTCCAAACGGAATGAAACCTTCGGGAGAGTTATTTTTGGAACAAACGTGATCCAGAGGACTTGGAGTGGACGTCAAGAAATCAATGAGGAGGCCACGAGGCAGGGAGGCGTGCCTGCCCCCCTGGGCGCGCCCCCCACCCTCGTGGGCCCCTCGCAGCTCCACCGACCTACTTCTCCCTCCTATATATACCCATATACCCGAAACCAACCAGGAGCACGACGAAACCGTATTTCCACTGCCGCAACCTTCTGTACCCGTGAGATCCCATCTTGAGGCCTTTTCTGATGCTCTGCCGGAGGGGGAATCATTCATGGAGGGCTTCTACATCAACACCATAGCCTCTCCGATGATGTGTGAGTAGTTTACCACAGACCTTCGGGTCCATAGTTATTAGCTAGTTGGCTTCTTCTCTCTCTTTGGTTCTCAATACAACTCTTTTTGCGGTGTGTTTGTCGAGATCCGATGAATTGTGGGTTTATGATCAAGATTATCTATGAACAATATTTGAATCTCCTATGAATACTTTTATGTATGATGTGTTATCTTTGCAAGTCTCTTCGAATTATCTGTTTGGTTTGGCCTACTAGATTGATCTTTCTTACAATGGGAGAAGTGCTTAGCTTTGGGATCAATCTTGCGTTGCTCGATCCCAGTGACAGAAGGGGAAACGACATGTATTGTATTGTTGCCATTGAGGATAAAAAAGATGGGGTTTATATCATATTGCTTGAGTTTATCCCTCTACATCATGTCATCTTGCCTAATGCGTTACTCTGTTCTTATGAACTTAATACTCTAGATGCATGATGGATAGCGGTCGATGTGTGGAGTAATAGTAGTAGATGCAGAATCGTTTCGGTCTACTTGTCACGGACGTGATGCCTATATACATGATCATGCCTAGATATTCTCATAATTATGCACTTTTCTACAAATTGCTCGGCAGTAATTTGTTCACCCGTCGTAATACTTATGCTATCTTGAGAGAAGCCACTAGTGAAACCTATGGCCCCCGGGTCTATTTTCCATCATATAAGTTTCCAATCTATTTTTACTTTTGCAATATTTACTTTTAATTTTTATCATAAAAATACCAAAAATATTATCTTATCATCTCTATCAGATCTCACTTTTGCAAGTGGCCGTGAAGGGATTGACAACCCCTTTATCGCGTTGGTTGCAAGGTTCTTATTTGTTTGTGTAGGTACGAGGGACTTGCGTGTGGCCTCCTCTTTGGATTGATACCTTGGTTCTCAAAAACTGAGGGAAATACTTACACTACTTTGCTGCATCACCCTTTCCTCTTCAAGGGAAAACCTACGCATGCTCAAGAG
Organism: Aegilops longissima; assembly: GCA_021605205.1. Classification (NCBI taxonomy): domain Eukaryota; kingdom Viridiplantae; phylum Streptophyta; class Magnoliopsida; order Poales; family Poaceae; genus Aegilops; species Aegilops longissima. The sequence goes on from CM038676.1 coordinate 479,642,999, forward strand.
GTAGCAGTATTGTCATTGAAGACTGGTTCAGGGGCTACTGAGGGAGTCCTGGATTAGAGGGTCCTCAGGTGTCCGGGCTATGTGATATGGGCCGAATTGATGGGTCGTGAAGATATAAGGTAGAAGACCTTTCCCCGTGTCCGGATGGGGCTCTCCTATGCGTGGATGGCAAGATTGGTGTTCGGATATGTAATTTATTTCTTCTGCAAGCCGACTCTGTACAACCCTAGGCCCCTCTGGTGTCTATATAAACCGGAGGGTTTAGTCCGTAGAGGCTACCAGAATTCACATAGGCTAGACAACTAAGACTTAGCCATTACGATCTCGAGGTAGATCGACTCTTGTAACCCATATACTCATCAAAGACAATCAAGCAGGAAGTAGGGTTTTACCTCCATTAAGAGGGCCCGAACCTAGGTAAACATCATATCCCCTTTGTCTCCTGTTACCTTCGATCCTCAGACGCACAGTTCGGGACCCCCTACCCGAGATCGGCCAGTTTTGACACCGACATGGATCCCCCTCCAATTCATGAAAGATCTCCCCCTTAGGGTTCCACCCTACAACAGCGGTAGTACCGCTTCCGCTGCTACTTCCACTCATTTTTTAGCCTCTGTACTCATTTGCCTCTCCGCGGTAGTAGGGTGGCAGTAAGGCACTGCGGTACTACCGCCATACTTTGCCCTACCTCCGCTGCTCCCCTGTATACTGCAACCCCAGTGGTAGTACAGCTGGACCGAGCGGTAGTACCACTCCTGCGGCACTGCTGCCTTGGGGTACTTCGCCTTTGCACTATACTCAGGGATCTTTCGCCCGAGCGGTAGTACCGCTTGTGTGCATCGAGTGCGCCGGGTATTCCCCTTTCCCACGCCCTCCACGTACAGGGGGAAACCCTAGGACCAGTCCAGGTAGCAGCGTCGTCATCGTCGCGTTGCTTCTCACAGGTGTTGCTTGGTATGCGGCTATCCGAAGTGCTAGGAGTGTGGTGCAAATTCTTCGGAGGACGCAGCGGTTGCGGGTCATCATTGTTTTCGTCGATCCGACTCAGTTGACATTAGTTTCTTTTTTCTTTCTCTTTTATTTCTTTTTGGCGTGCTGGTGCTTGTGTTGTTTGGCCCAGCATTGAACTCACATTTTTATCAGTTGGTTCCTATATCAATATAATGAGGCGAAAGCCTACTTCGAGAGAACTAACAGTTCTGATGATCATGTGAGGGGAGTAGTAATTGCACCTACCACATCTCCACTTAATCATCTTCTCTTTATTGATGACTCTGTTAATGTTCAAGGCGAAGGAAGGAGGAGCTATTAAAATGCGAGAAATCATTCAGAGTTCTTGTGATGCCTCTGAAAGTGAACCTTTCAAAATCGTGTAAGTATTTCCTTCAGTAAGGGCTGTCAAATGAATGGAGGCTGCTAATCAAAGAGATTCTGAATGTACTCGTGGGTCATGGACTGCTACTTCACGTGGTGTAGTCTGATGAAAGCAATTTGCTACAGTGCTGGATTATCTTTCGAGCAATAAACAAAGAGCCGACAGCGGTCGGAGCGGGTCCGCTGCAGGCTGCACGTGACCGCTGCCGCTACCGCCAAGCGCTTTGTAGAAGACGGATCGAAAACCATCACATGCCGAGCCGATCCATCATTCCCTCGGCACGGCCTGTGACTCCATTCAGATCGATCCCAGTCCACAGAAACGTCAATGGCGTCCGTGAAGCTCGCCGCCGCGCTCGCTCTTGTCGCCGTGTGCGCCGCGCTCGCGGCGACGCCGGCCACGGCGTTCCCGCCCGAGAGCTGCGCGACGCAGGGCAGCTACTTCATCAACTGCCTTCGCCGCGGGTTCGGCGAGAGGTGCTGCGCCATGGTGGAGAACCCCAGGTGCTTCTGCCAAGTGGAGCGGGAGGCCGAGATCCGCTGCGTGCCCGGGCGGAGCTGCCCGAGCCGTGGCATTGCCAAGGTCGTCAAGGTCGCCGAGATGCATCTTTCCTGCATGAGGAACCTCAAATGCAAGCGTGCCTAAGCTTAGCTGCTTTGCTTCATTTTTGTATGTTTTCTCTGCTTCCTCGCGGTGTGCTGCTCGTATTGCCGTAACTATGTGTGGTTTGTTTCGTTTGGGTTGGCGGTAGCTGTGGTACTCTTTGGATTCTCTTCATCCGCTCCATCTTAGGAAAAGGCGGTATGTTTCTGCCAAGTGTGTTGTTCTAGGTGATGAATCTGTGCTAGATTGTTGTGGGTCAGTTTGTCGTTCACAGTGTCTTCTTCAAAATACGCCTGTTTTTTTTTTTATGAAGTTGTGGGTGCAGTTAACTGATCTGTACTATGAGTATCCGATCTGTGATTTAAATCACGCATGTAACTGATATGTACTATGAGTGTCAATCTGTATGCTTATGAGTATCATTCCATATATGAGCATCATCGTATATACTCACGAGTAGCATTCCATATAGAATTATTACATGCATGTAGTTGTGTAAAGTATGGCACCCCAATTATAGACTTACGGTTTTCTAGAAGAATTATAGAATCACATTTTTTTTGCGAAAACACATGTAAATTTATTCAGACTCGCAACCATCGCAGATAGATTGTAGATTATAGAATCACATGTTTTTGCGAATACAAATGTAAATTTATTCAGACTCGCAACCATGGCAGATAGATTGCAGATTCAAGATCCAAGAAATTACAAGTAATTCCTACAACTAAAAATTACAATGAAATCTTTTGTAGACATCTTCCCCGTGGTATCAATCTTTGTTAGATGGCATAGCGCCAATACTTTCATAAATAGAGTGCAATTGCACTAGAGCAGTGATACTGCAACTCATTCACCTGCAAGAACTTTATCAACAATAAAGTTATCTAAAAAAACCTTGAGTCGCCTATCCAGCAAGACGGGAAGCCTTGAGCAATGAAACTACTTGGGCCCGGGATGATCCCCTACAAGTGTAGACCGTCGAATCAAAAAATCATCACCATAATGTCGAGGAAAGATTCCAACAACACGGAAAAATCAAACCAACAAAAGCAACAAGAGACAATAGCATGAACTCATCAGATTGGAATAATTGACTCTGCGAGGACACACACCTCTCTGCCTTCATGACATCGCCACAAAGAACCGAAGTCATTTTATTCGCAAAAATACCATAAAGAATACTAGAAAATGTTTACAAATTAGAAAAATGCTAACGAATAAAAACTGGTCATGAATTTGGATTTTTTATGATATTCTGAAATGTTGATGAATTAAAGATGGAAAGGAAATAAAAAAACAGAACAAAAAAATGGGAAAAAATCAGGATAAACATGTGGAAAAAGAATTCTCATCATTCAACGTGCATGGAGAAAGGCCCACCACAACATGCAATCATTCATAATAAAAAGCCAACTCAACATGCAAACATGCATGAGCATTTACATTCTATTATGATATTTCCATTATACAATAAGCAAACACCACAAATCATATTTATTTCAGCTCTAGTTTCCATATTAGCACTAGTAGAAAAAGGGCCTATTGTCCCGGTTCATAAGGGTCTTTAGTCCCGGTTCTGGAACCGGGACTAAAGGGTCGGTACTAAAGCCTCCCCCTTTAGTCCCGGTTCTTACACGAACCGGGACTAAAGGCTCTCCACGTGGCCGCTGCCTGGAGGTCCACCTTTAGTCCCGGTTGGTAACATCAACCGGTACTAAAGGAAATTTTATGATTTTTTTTTAAAAAAAAAATTGGAAGTTTTTTTTTGGATTCCTTTTTTATTTTCAAATTTCTAAATTATTTTAACCTCTCATCTCTAATCACCCCTCACCCCTCATCACTGCTCAATTTAACCTCTAATCATCCCTCATCATCTAATTTCCCGGACGGTCACCCATCCTCTCACTACTCCAGCCTGAGCACGCGTAACTTCCGGGTTCTATTCTCCCTTGTTTCCAAGTCTGCACTTGTTGTTTTCCTGACAATAGTAAGATGTCAATCCTATTAACCTCAGGAATTTAGCTTGAGCATGAAGTCACACATTTCACTGTTTGAGTTTGAAACTATTGTTCTAAAAAATAACACTAATATTTAGTAACAGTAATATTAGTACCGGTTCATGGCACGAACCGGGACTAAAGGTCCCAACCCCATTAGTACCGGTTCGTGTCTCAAACCGGGACTAAAGGTCTAATCTTTAGTCCCGGTTTGAGGCACGAACAGGGATTAAAGGGCATCGCACCCTTTAGTCCCGGTTTTTAGGCACAAACCGGGACTAAAGGGCTCAGGTGAACTGGGACTAATGCCTTAGCCGCATGAACCGGGACCAATGCTCACATTAGTCCCGGTTCGTGACTGAACCGGGACTAATGTGAATATTGCCCCGGACCAAAGCCCTGTTTTCTACTAGTGTAGGCTGGTCATAGTGGGGGTAACATAAGTGGTATCATGCACTTGGGACTCACAGACATGCTTATGTGGCAGACAATTAAAGAAAAGAGAGAGGGTTATAGTAACATAGGTAGATACCGTATCATAATAAATGTTATGCTACTATGTGTCATGCATAGTAATAAATGAAACGACCTATGATACTAATCTAGTATGATACTATGCACTATGGATGTACTCCCCCCGTCCGGAAATACTTGTCATCAAAATGGATAAAAGGAGACGTATCTAGATGTATTTTAGTTTTAGATACATCTATTTTTGTCCATTTTGATGACAAGTATTTTCGGACGAAAGGATTAGTATAATACACTATCATATGCATGATACTAGTATATGAAATTCCCCACTATCCAGCCTTATTACTTCAAATAATCGGGGGAAGAAGCTTATCGAAATTGAGAAACAATAAGACGCAGCGAGCTACGCCTCTCCACAGCGACTAGGCGTTCCCATCCGTTTGATTCGGACATGCATGGCCTGGATTGCCTCTGTCATCCATCAGTGGCTTCTGGCCCATTTTTACTGCTAACGGTCCCCAGTCAGCCCGGGCCAACGTTACAGGGCTGCTGCTCCCGACGTTGACCTGTGAGCCTCCTTGTTAGATGGGCCGGTAGGCAACTGATCATTATGGAGGAGCATCTGTGGCGTTAGATTTATCAGCCCGCATGTTTTTTTTTGCAGGTAGACCACAAATTCACGTAATAGCCGGCGTGCAACGTTTGGTCCATGAGTCCATCAAAACGCTGGGTTACGCTCAATATTTTTTTCTTTTCAAAACGCTGAGTGCAACAGCAGAGGAAACGCACGATGGGTACTCTTCCCATGGTGGCTACTCGCCTACTCCCAAAGCCGATCTGGGTGATGAATTTAAATGCCTGCCTGTTGCAAAATCCTTCTTTCTTGTAATTTACCTATATATAGTTCAGTGATTCAACGAGCTTTTTGTTGATATGCGTTGGATCTTTACAACTTAGAGATATTCAAAGCTGATCAACGTAACATAATTCAAACTGTTCAAATTCTACCAAGCATGTAAAGTATTTTCCATATTCATATCATTACTTTTGATATTTTAAAATTTTATAATTATTTTTTAGATATGAGCGGGCGCGGCAACGCCCGCTTTTATGTTCTAGTAGCCCGTAACACTTCTCTACTCCCGCTAGTGTGCCGGCCCATGAGAAGCATGTCAGTTAGCGAGCACTACTTTATCAGCTATACCTAGCAATTGCAGCCCTCAAGAGCCAAAGCTAGAATCCTAGAGCTTTTGTCTAATAAAACGCCACCCCGTTGGCGACGTAGAATCAAAGGTCCAACATTTTTGTTCATTTGCACAACGTAATGGCATTGAAATATTTCTGCAAATACGCGACTCTTTCTTTACCATCTCAGAAGACGACTAGGGCCCCGCCGATATGTGTTGGTGAGCCCGTGGATTCGCCTCCCTCTGCTAGTCGCTACGACGATCGATGGCGGGGAAGGGAATCATAGTGCTTCGGCTCCAGCTAGTCTATAGGTTAGGGTTTTAGTCCTTGTAAAGGCAGTGCCCAAGTGGGTAGCTACGCTCCATCTTTGAGTTGGTTTTCCGGGTTTCGATCCTTATTGAGTTCATCTGTTAGAGCGGATTAGATGGTGCTCCGACTTAGGTTCCTACTGACTCCACAGTGCGGCGAGGTTATGATTTCTCGTTGTGCGAACGCGACGACAAGATTTGGTGTTAGGTTCTTCAAGTTGATTCAAGAGTTCAACGACGCCGACTGCAACTCCAGAACACTAGTGTTTAGGCACACTCACGAAGACTTCTCCACTGTCATCCACAAGATTAGGCCGACTATGATATGGGGACAACAACAACGGCGTGTCAGCGGCTCGTTCTGGTGAGCCTTTATAATAGATCTGTCTTCATGTTTTATTTTGTTGACATAAACCAGTGTCAACTTCCTATCCTTTGCAGTTACGTACATGTTGTGTGAATGAGATATTATTAATAATTTAGTATTTCCTCCGATCCAAAATAAGCGTAGCAGCTTAGAACTTAGGTTACTTTGCTGCGACACTTATTATGGATCAGAGGGAGTAGTATATATATGCATCCTTCAACATTTCACTATGAAAAGAAACATTAATTACATGGCAGGTCAATCAAGTCCTAAAATTTCTTTGATGAGAAAAATGGGCAAATCCTAACTGACACTCGTTGTGTTCTCAAAAAAAAAAAGCCAGCATTTCGCATATAGGCAGCTCACCCACGATTTGTTTTGGGCCGGCCCACTTTGGGAGCAAACAGTACTACATAATAATGAAAGAAGTCCATTTTTCACTCCCAAATGCGTCCCGAGGGACAAATACCCCCTGAACTCGAATTTGATATGATTTTCACCCCCAAATCCTCAAAACCGGATAAATCTCCTCCTTCAGTGCTTTTACTGCCGACTTGTCAGATTTTAGGTGGTTTTGAAAGATGGTTAGGCATTTGACTCTTGACGTGGCACCGACCAGTTTTCTTTGCATCAGACCAGTTCATCCTTGCTCCATTCTTTTTTCTTCATTCGCAATGGTTGTCGTTGTAGACCATGGCAACGAGGGCGTTGTCGTAGAGGTTGTTGCAGTCCAAATCCTCAACCATGTTTTGGGAACCTTCTAGAATGTTTCTGTCTAGCATTATTTTCTCTCTATTTTTATACCATTTTGTTTGGATTTTTTATTTTTCTTATTTTTTTTAAAATGTTGGACTCTTGAAAAATGTTCATGATCCAAAAACTTTCAAAAAAATTCGAAAAAAATGAAAAAATCATGAAACTTTTAAACTATGTTCTTTTTTAAAATTGTTAATTTTTTAAAATGATCAACAAATATTAAAAATTGCTCACATTTGTCAAAAAAATGGTCACAAAACATTTAAAAAAAGATCACGTTTTGTACTACCTCCATTCCAAAATATATGAATTTAGCCTACCAAAATGTCATATATTTTAGAACGGAGGTAGTAGTAGATTACCAAAAGATGCCCACAGTTTGGTAATTTACTACTCTCGAGCTGTTGAACAGTGCAATGTTTTTGGGACGTGTCTAGAGGGTGGCCGGCTGCCCACTAGTGCGATCCAGCGGCCGGCTAAATAAGGTAAGTACCTGTCCTTTTCATGTTCAGAAAAAGAAAACGAAGGAAACAACCATCCGATCGGCCACTCGCACTAGTGCCTGTTTGGACAGCCGCTGCATGCATGCGTCTAGTGCATGCATACTGATGCATTAAATGTTCCGTATGTTCGTCATTTATGCATTAATTTTTGGTTTTCAAAATTATAGAAGACATATCTTCTAAACCGCGTGTCAAAATTCAGATCTGTTTTCACCATTGAAACCCTTGCGACGTGCTCTTCAAAAGTAGATCCCGCATGGGGATGTTTCGACGAACTAGTCTTCCTGCCAACTAAACATCAATATGTGTGCAACTAGACTACATTGCCGCGCCAACTGAGCATATGTGCGTGCAACTAGTGTCCTGCCAACTAAACATCAAATGTGTGTGCAACTAGACTAGATTACCGCGTCAACTGAGCATATGTGTGTGCCAAATAGTCCTGCCAACTAAACATTAAATGTGTGTGCAACTAGATTACAACTTTAGTTTCAAAGGTGCAGCTTTAAACGTTAGTTTCAAAGATCTCGTCACGTCGACCCCAACGGTGAAGACGAATCTGAATTCCGACACGTGGTTTGAAAGATATGACTTTTTAAAAAATTGAAGAACCGGAATAAATATACGTGAATTTGCTTTGTTGTCCACCGGATATAATAAATCTGAAAGCATTTAATGATTAATCACATGCACTAGCAAACAAAACCTCGCATGCATGTGTGTGGCAGAGCCGGCCGCTCGTTTTCTTTCGTTAGCGCGCGGCCACTTTTTAGATTTTGGAATGTTTTTGTTACGTGTGTTTTTCTTTTTGCGCCGAATCTAGCACGGACTCCTACCGTATCGTGCGCAATAGCCTGAAGAAAGAAAGGGTGACGTGGACTTCCCTCTTCTTGCATTCTGACGTCGCAGCAGATTGCATATTTATCAATTTTCTTATTAAATACACCTATCCATCTGGTACATTTACAAGCTTCTATCTACTAGTCCGAGTCTTTGACTTCCAAAGCCAGCCTATAAATACTGCATATTCTCTCTGACATATAAGTTCTTGCTTCATAGCAAACCAAGTGGGGAAAGGAAAGAAAGCATACTTGGAACTTCGCCCAACGCCACCGATCATGGGCGCAAGAAACGCTATCATGTGCTTGGTGTTGATTCTTGTATTGTTCCCGGATCATGGCTCCGCAGGTTAGTGCTCCTCCCTCCGTCTCAGTGACAATCGACTACAGGTTCTTCATCATGGATATTCATATTCATACATGCATGTTAATTCATTGCAGGATGCTGGGTGAATATCAATGGCGGCCCACTTTGCATAGGCTTTCTGTGCAAGGCGACATGCTTGATTGCGGAGAAGATGTTTAACTGCGTTCTCAAGGAACACAGGTGCGAGGGGACGCCACTCAATAGCGAATGCATGTGCTATCTCTGCGACAAATAGTCGGTTAACATGGGAGCTGAAGATAGCCTCATGATTACAAAGTGTCAAACAAAGGGAATGAATAATTTCTACTTAGTAGAAACAAGTATCCTCAAATCCCATGCAATCTTCTGCATTTTTCAAATGTCGTGTCATCAATATGCATGCATACTCCAAGATTTCGCTGCAAAGCAACAGCAGGCATGTGGATGGCATGCCAAAATCGATGTACTTTCATGGACGAAATGGCAGCCTCCTTCCTCACTGAACTTGAGCTAGTTTCACGGATATCATATTTTTCCCTGTCGGAGTTATAGGTAGTCGACAACAGAACTAACACGAAGTTTGATGACTGTCCTCTATCAGAACTTGTTCAGGAATAGGATGGCATCACTGCTAAGTGCTAACCACTGCTATGAAAAAATAAGGTACATGAGGAGGACGGACACCTAGCCGCAGTGTCCCATTATCTCTCTGTTAGAGCATCTTCAATAGATGATGTAGATGTATAAATACCTACATCACTTAGATCCGAAAACATCCCTCCAACAGATGATGTAGTTATAGATTTTTTTTCTCAGAATTTACACTATATGTATTTTGCATTACTTGGTGATGCAAATGTACGCGAGCAAACGCGCAGTGGTGTAAAACGGCTGCCCACCGCGCGGACGCTGTCTGCCTTTGGAAACTTCCCCTCTCCCAGCGCCGTCCGCCCACCGCACCCCACCGCCGGCAGATCCGGCCTTCCCACCCCTGCCGCCGCCGAATCCATAGCTTCCCCGCCGCCGCACGCCTCGGAATCGCCATATTTGAAGCCACCACTGCCCGATTCGAAACTTCTCCGACGCCGCGTCGTCCCACCAGCACCCGATTTGCAGCTTCTCCGCCCCGCCGCCGCCGACTCGAAGCTTCTTTGCCTCGCCGCAATCCGATTCGAGGCTTCTCCGGCTCGCCGCCGCTGATTCAAAGTCGCACCCGCGCAGTCGCCATGCCGCCGAAGAAGATCTCGAAGAGCAAGACCAGCTACTTCGGGGTGCGGGAGAAGCCGTCTGGGACTTCGATGCCGAGTTCCAGTGCGACGGCTATCGCTACTGGCTCAACACCTTCAAGTACTCGGAGGTGGCTGCACATGGGTACGACGTTGCCACTTGGCGTTTCGGCGGGTCGAGGCACGACATGAACTTCCCGGAGATCGAAACCTGGGAGGATACATAGTGAAGTAGAAGAAGGAGAAGAAGGAGGAGGAGAAGCGAAAGCAGAAGCAGAAGAAGAAGGAGGAGGAGGAGAAGCAGAAGCAGAAGCAGAAGGAGAAGGAGAAGGATAAGGAGAAGGAGGAGAAGGAGAAGGAGGAGAAGGAGAAGGAGGAGAAGGAGAAGGAGAAGGAAGCAGAAGCAGAAGAAGAAGGAGAAGCAGAAGGAGAAGAAGAAGGAGGAGAAGAAGGAGGAGAAGCAGAAGAAGAAGCAGAAGAAGAAGGAGGAGAAGAAGGAGGAGAAGAAGGAGGAGGAGAAGAAGGAGAAGCAGAAGAAGGAGAAGCAGAAGAAGGAGAAAGGAGCAGGAGGAGAAGGAGGAGGAGGAGAAGGAGAAGGAGAAGAAGAAGGAGGAGAAGAAGAAGGAGGATAAGAAGAAGAAGAAGAAGAAGAAGAAGAAGAAGAAGGAGAAGAAGAAGGAGAAGAAGCAGGAGAAGAAGCAGGAGGAGAAGGAGGAGGAGAAGGAGGAGGAGAAGGAGGAGGAGGAGAAGGAGGAGAAGGAGGAGGAGAAGAAGAAGGAGAAGAAGGAGGAGAAGAAGAGGAGAAGGAGGAGAAGAAGAGGAGGAGGAGAAGGAGATGCTTTCAACAACAAAATGTAAAAAGAAACATTTCTTGATATTGGAGAAAGAAACGAACCAAGGAAACTAGTGTTATGTATTTCGCTTGATGTAGAGGGCAGGGTTATTCACCCTTTTTGAAAAAAGGGAACCAGGGTTACTCGTTAGGGCATCTATAGTTGGACTCACCGGCGAAATAGCTCCTCATCCTCCTCAGCATCAGAATCTGAGTCGGATAATAAATTTCTAATATCATCTGGATCAAAACTCTCTAGTTTTGATTATAAATCCACATTTCTAGCATTTTCTTTTCTCTTATTAGCAAAGAACAAGTCACTTCTGCTTTTCTCTAAACTCTTGATCATAGAAATAGTACAATCTATTTCCTCAGGAGTTTTACCTAGACTAACACCAATACATCGTGTGGTGTGAGAAATGAAACTAGGCATTGTATTTAAAACAGTAGGTGTATTAGTACCTGGTGCCATTTCCAGATTTTTCTTCTTTGCCATTTCAGTAGCCTTGTCCATAGTCTGTCCCTCATCTTTATTCTTATGCCTATCACTCCTTCTCCTAGCAGCTTCATCAAGCGCCGCCTTGTCTTTTGCTTTCTGAACTCTGGCTTCAGCCTCCCTCATTTTCTGCTTTTTGACTGCATCGACACCACACAGGTCTTGCAAGGGGTATTGTAAACATACGCCAACTTTGTCAGATAAGGGAGTTTGCTTCTGATTCACTTCTCTCCCGAGAGCGGTCACGGTCTGAGTGGAGCTAATGAGAGAAGGGCTCCTATTTTCCTTATCTTGTGCTAGTAGCAGATTCTCATTTTCCTCCGCAATAATCTCCCTCTCAACATTGGCATTGATTACTTTAACTTTTTGAGTGCTAATCCCAAGCCTCCTAGCAAAGTCATCTGTGTCTTGAGTGCAATCAAACTCTTCTTCCCTTTGGCTGTCAGGCACTTCTGTGAAATCCTCCAACATAGCAGCGCTATTAGCAAACTCAGCATTAACCTGTTCCATGATGTCTACTACGCAACCTTCTTCTTGTAGACGTTGTTGGGCCTCCAGGTGCAGAGGTTTGTAGGACAATAGCAAATTTCTCTCAAGTGGATGACCTAAGGTTTATCAATCCGTGGGAGGCGTAGGATGAAGATGGTCTCTCTCAAGCAACCCTGCAACCAAATAACAAAGAGTCTCTTGTGTCCCCAACACACCCAATACAATGGTAAATTGTATAGGCGCACTAGTTCGGCGAAGAGATAGTGATACAAGTGCAATATAGATAGTAGATATAGGTTTTTGTAATCTGAAAATATAAAAACAGCAAGGTAACAAGTGGTAAAAGTGAGCGTAAACTGTATTGCAATGCTAGGAAACAAGGCCTAGGGTTCATAATTTCACTAGTGCAAGTTCTCTCAACAATAATAACATAATTGGATCATATAACTATCCCTCAACATGCAACAAAGAGTCACTCCAAAGTCACTAATAGCGGAGAACAAACGAAGAGATTATGGTAGGGTACGAAACCACCTCAAAGTTATTCTTTCCAATCAATCCGTTGGGCTATTCCTATAAGTGTCACAAACAGCCCTAGAGTTCGTACTAGAATAACACCTTAAGACACAAATCAATCAAAACCCTAATGTCACCTAGATACTGCAATGTCACCTCAAGTATCAGTGGGTATGATTATACGACATGCATCACACAATCTCAGATTCATCTATTCAACCAACACATAGAACCTCAAAGAGTGCCCCAAAGTTTCTACCAGAGAATCAAGACGAAAACGTGTGCCAACCCCTATGCATAAGTTCATGGGTGGAACCCGCAAGTTGATCACCAAAACATACATCAAGTGAATCACGTGATATCCCATTGTCACCACAGATACGCACGGCAAGACATACATCAAGTGTTCTCAATTCATTAAAGACTCAATCCGATAAGATTACTTCAAAGGGAAAACTCAATCCATTACAAGAGAGTAGAGGGGGAGAAGCAACATAAGATCGAACAATAATAGCAAAGCTCGCGATACATCAAGATCGTGCCAAATCAAGAACACGAGAGAGAGAGAGAGATCAAACACATAGCTACTGGTACATACCCTCAGCCCCGAGGATGAACTACTCCCTCCTCGTCATGGAGAGCGCCGGATGATGAAGATGGCCACGGTGAGGATCCCCCCCGGCGAGTGCCTAACAGGTCCCGTTGGTTTTGGTGGCTACATAGGCTTGCGGCGGAACTCCCGATCTATTCTCTTCCCGATCGTTTTAGGGTATATATATATATATATATATATATATATATATATATATATATATATATATATATATATATATATATATATATATATGTATATATATATAGGCGGAAGAAATACGTCAGGAGCCACGAGGGCCCACGAGGTAGAGGCGCGCCAGGGGTGGGCGCGCCCCTGCTCGTGCCTTCCTCGTTGCTTTCTTGACGTGGACTCCTGCCTCTCGGGTTGCTTTCTTTCCAAAATAACTTCTCCAGAAGGTTTCATTCCGTTTCAACTCCGTTTGATATTCCTTTTCTTCGAAACACTGAAACAAGGGAAAAAAACAGGAACTGGCACTGGGCTCTGGGTCAATAGGTTTGTCCCAAAAATAATATAAAAGTGTTTAATAAAGCCCATAAACATCCAAAACAGATATTATAATAGCATGGAACAATCAAAATTTATAGATACGTTGGAGACGTATCAGCATCCCCAAGCTTAATTCCTGCTCGTCCTCGAGTAGGTAAATGATAAAAATAGAATTTTTGATGTGGAATGCTACTTGGCATAATTTCAATGTAATTCTTCTTAATTGTGGTATGAATACTCAGATTCGAAAGATTCAAGACAAAAGTTCATATTGACGTAAAAGTAATAATACTTCAAGCATACTAACTAAGCAATTATGTCTTCTCAAAATAACATGGCCAAAGAAAGTTCATCCCTACAAAATCATATAGTTTAGTCATGCTCCATTTTTATCACACAAGAATGCTCTCATCATGCACAACCCCGATGACAAGCCAAGCAATTGTTTCATACTTTAGTAATCTCAAACCTATAAACTTTCACGCAATATACGAGCGCGAGCCATGGATATAGCACTATGGGTGGAATAGAATATGATGATGGGGGTTATGTGGAGAAGACAAAAAAGGAGAAGATCTCACATCAACGAGGCTAATCAATGGGCTATGGAGATGCTCATCGATTGATGTTAATGCGAGGAGTAGGGATTGCCATGCAATGGATGCACTAGAGCAATAAATGTATGAAAGCTCAACAAAAGAAACTAAGTGGGTGTGCATCCAACTTGCTTGCTCACGAAGACCTAGGGCACTTGAGGAGGCCCATTGTTGGAATATACAAGCCAAGTTCTATAATGAAAAAATCCCACTAGTATATGAAAGTGACAAAACAAGAGACTCTCTATCATGAAGATTATGGTGCTACTTTGAAGCACAAGTGTGGCAAAGGATAGTAGCATTGTCCCTTCTCTCTTTTTCTCTCATTTTTTTGGGCCTTCTCTTTTTTTATGGCCTTTCTCTTTTTTTTTTGGGCATTCTCTTTTTTTATGGCCTTTCTTTTTTTTATTCCTCACTTGGGACAATGCTCTAGAAAATGATGATCATCACACTTCTATTTATTTACAACTCAATGGTTACAACTCGATACTAGAACAAAGTATGACTCTGTATGAATGCCTCCGGCGGTATACTGGGATATGCAATGATTCAAGAGTGACATGTATGAAAATTATGCATAGTGGCTTTGCCACAAATACGATGTCAACTACATGATCATGCAAAGCAATATGACAATGATGAAGCGTGTCATAATAAACGGAATGGTGGCAAGTTGCATGGCAATATATCTCGGAATGGCTATGGAAATGCCATAATAGGTAGGTATGGTGGCTTTTTTGAGGAAGATATAAGGAGGTTTATGTGTGAAAGAGCGTATCATATCACGGGGTTTGGATGCATCGTTGAAGTTTGCACCAACTCTCAATGTGAGAAAGGGCAATGCACGGTACCGAAGAGACTAGCAATGATGGAAGGGCGAGAGTGTGTATAATCCATGGACTCAACATTAGTCATAAAGAACTCATATACTTATTGCAAAAATCTACAAGCCATCAAAAACCAAAGCACTACGCGCATGCTCCTAGGGGGATAGATTGTTAGGAAAAGATCATCGCTCGTCCCCGACCGCCACTCATAAGGAGGACAACCAAAGGACACCTCATGTTTCAAATTTGTTACATAACATTTACCATTCGTGCATGCTACGGGACTTGCAAACTTCAACACAAGCATTTCTCAAATTCACAACTAATCAAATAGCATGACTTTTATATTATTACCTCCATATCTCAAAACAATTATCGAGCATCAAACTTCTCTTAGTATTCAACACACTCATAAGAAAGTTATTACTAGTCTTGAATACCTAGCATATTAGGATCATTTAAGCAAATTACCATGCTATTTAATACTCTCAAAATAATATAAGTTAAGCATGATAGTGCATCTATTTCTTCAAAATAAAACCACCATTGTGCTATAAAAGATATAAGTGAAGCACTAGAGCAAACAACAAACTACTCTGAAAGATATAGGTGAAGATCAATGAGTAGTTGTATAATTATACAACTATGTGAAGACTCTCTAACATTTAAGAATTTAATATCTTGATACTTTATTCAAACAGCAAGAAAAGCTAAAGAAAATAAAATGACGCTCCAAGCAAAACACATATCATGTGGTGAATAAAAATATAACTCTAAATAAAGTTACCGATGAACGAAGACGAAAGAGGGGATGCCACCCGGGGCATCCCCAAGCTTAGGCTCTTGGTTGTCCTTGAATATTACCTTGGGTTGCCTTGGTCATCCCCAAGCTTAGGCTCTTGCCACTATTTATTCCATAGTCCATCGAATCTTTACCCAAAACTTGAAAACTTCACAACACAAAACTTAACAGAAAACTCCTAAGCTCCGTTAGCGAAAGAAAACAAAACACCACTTCAAGGTACTGTAATGAAATCATTATTTATTTATATTGGTGTTAAACCTACTGTATTCCAACTTATTTATGGTTTGTAAACTATTTTACTAGTCATAGAGTCATCAAAATAAGCAAACAACACAATGAAAACAGAATCTGTCAAAAACAGAACAGTCTGTAGTAATCTGTAACTAACGCAAACTTCTGGAACTCCAAAAATTCTAAAATAAATTGGTGGAGCTGAGGGATTTGTCTAGTAATCATCTGCAAAAAGAATCACCTAAATAGCACTTTCCAGTAAAAAGTTCTAGCTAATCTCGTGAGCGCTAAAGTTTCTGTTTTTTACAGCATGATCATAAAGACTTCACCCAAGTCTTCCCAAAGGTTCTACTTGGCACAAACACTAATTAAAACACAAAACCACATCTAAACAGAAGCTAGATGGATTATTTATTCCTAAACAGAACCAAAAAGCAAGAAACTAAAATAAAATTGGTTTGCCTCCCAACAAGCGCTAATGTTTAACGCCCCTAGCTAGGCATGATGATTTCAATGATGCTCACATAAAAGATAGGAATTGAAACATATAGAGAGCATCATGAAGAATATGACTAGCACACTTAAGTCTAACCCACTTCCTATGCATAGGGATTTTGTGAGCAAACAACTTATGGGAACAATAATCAACTAACATAGGAAGGCAAAACAAGCATAACTTCAAAACTTTAAGCACATAGAGAGGAAACTTGATATTATTGCAATTCCTACAAGAATATATTCCTCCCTCATAATAATTTTTAGTAGCATCATGAATGAATTCAACAATATAACCAGCACCCAAATCATTCTTTTCATGATCTACTTGCATAGAAAATTTACTACTCTCCACATAAGCAAAATTCTTCTCATTCGGAATAGTGAGAGCAAACTCAACAAAATAACTATCATGTGATTGAAAATTAAGATCAAGATGACAAGTTTCATGGTTATCATTATTCTTTAAAGCATACGTGTCATCACAATAATCATCATAGATAGGAGGCATGCTTTCATCGTAGTAAATTTGCTCATCAAAGCTTGGGGGACAAAAAATATCATCTTCATCAAACATAGCTTCCCCAAGCTTGTGGCTTTGCATATCATTAGCATCATGGATATTCAAGGAATTCATACTAACAACATTGCAATCATGCTCATCATATAAATATTTAGTGCCAAACATTTTAATACATTCTTCCTCTAACATTTTGGCACAATTTTCCTTTCCATCATACTCACGAAAGATATTAAAAAGATGAAGCGTATGAGGCAAACTCAATTCCATTTTTTCTATAGTTTTCTTTTATAAACTAAACTAGTGCTAAAATAAGAAACAAAAAGATTCGATTGCAAGATCTAAAGATATACCTTCAAGCACTCACCTCCCCGGCAACGGCGCCAGAAAAGAGCTTAGTTGACGGGGTGTGAGTGCCGCTTACCTAGCCTCCCCGGCAACGGCGCCAGAAAAGAGCTTGATGTCTACTACACAACCTTCTTCTTGTAGACGTTGTTGGGCCTCCAAGTGCAGAGGTTTGTAGGACAGTAGCAAATTTCCCTCAAGTGGATGAACTAAGGTTTATCAATCCGTGGGAGGCGTAGGATGAAGATGGTCTCTCTCAAGCAACCCTGCAACCAAATAACAAAGAGTCTCTTGTGTCCCCAACACACCCAATACAATGGTAAATTGTATAGGTGCACTAGTTCGCGAAGAGATGGTGATACAAGTGCAATATAGATAGTAGATATAGGTTTTGTAATCTGAAAATATAAAAACAGCAAGGTAACAAGTGGTAAAAGTGAGCGTAAACGGTATTGCAATGCTAGGAAACAAGGCCTAGGGTTCATACTTTCACTAGTGCAAGTTCTCTCAACAATAATAACATAATTGGATCATATAACTATCCCTCAACATGCAACAAAGAGTCACTCCAAAGTCACTAATAGCGGAGAACAAACGAAGAGATTATGGTATGGTACGGAACCACCTCAAAGTTATTCTTTCCAATCAATCCGTTGGGCTATTCCTATAAGTGTCACAAACAACCCTAGAGTTCGTACTAGAATAACACCTTAAGACACAAATCAATCAAAACCCTAATGTCACCTAGATACTCCAATGTCACCTCAAGTATCCGTGGGTATAATTATACGATATGCATCACACAATCTCAGATTCATCTATTCAACCAACACATAGAACCTCAAAGAGTGCCCCAAAGTTTCTACCGGAGAATCAAGACGAAAACGTGTGCCAACCCCTATCACTACAAAAAAATACACTTCCATGATGATACGTGTTTGTCACAGTAGGTCGCGTTTTTTGTCATGCATGTACATCCATGACAAATTTATGACAGAATCAAGATAGTCATACCGTCTTTGTCGTAGAAGTGTTCCATGACATTACCAAAATTATCATCACGGAAGTGTCCACTTCCATGACGATAAATCGCGCGTCACAGAAGTGCTTTCGTCAAGGGTGACTGACACGTGGCATCCACCGTAACGGAATGCCGGTAAGCTATCGGGTCGGATTTTGGATCCGGTAACCCGTTAACAGCCACGTGTAAAATTCTCATTGGCTGACGGATCCACGTGTCAGCTCCGCGTTGGCACAGGTGTTACTCATCCAACGGTCGAGATGGGCCTATGATATGTTGACACGTGGACCGGCCCAACAGTGGCCCACAAAGTTTAAATGGGCCGGCCCAACCGAAGGCCCATAAGATTTAGCGGACCATAATGGGCCGGCCTAGCTAAAGGCCCACAAAATTTAGCGGACCATAATGGGCCGGCCCAGCTAAAGGCCCACAAGATTTTGCAGACCATAATGGGCCGGCCCAGCTAAAGGCCCACAAAATTTTGCGGACCACAATGGGCCAGCCTAGCTAAAGGCCCACAAGATTCTGCAGACCATAATGGGCCGGCCCAGCTAAAGGCCCAACATTCTCTGTCAAATCGGCCCGTCAACGGCCTTTCCTAAACTTGTCATCAACGCGGCCCATGGTCACTTCTGGCCCATTAACAGTCGGCTAAGTAATTGGGCCGAATCACGGCCCGGTGTATTTCCGGCCTGTTAAAGGTCCGGCTTCATTTGGGCCCATTTACAGGCCATCAAAACTTTCAGCCCATAAATGACCGTGAAGGATTTGGGTCATATTTGGCCATGTCTGACATTCGGCCTGTTAGAGGCCCACTATAGATTTGGGCCACTTTCGGCTTGTTGTCATTTTCGGCCTGTTAACGCCAGACGTAAACCATGGGCCATATGTGGCCCAACTTCATATCGGGCCCGTTAACGGCCCATATAAAAATGACGATAATCTAGCCCGGCCGAAGTGCCGGCCTGTTAAAGGCCCGTGTATTAGGTCGGCGCATTTACGGCCCGTCCGAATTTCGGCCTGTCAAAGATCCGCGTCGCAAATGGGCCACCATTTCGGCCTGCTAAGTCCAGTGGGTTATTTGGCACAATCAAGGCCCAATCTCACATTCGGTCTATTAAAGGCCCATGTTTTTTATGGGCTCGAGATATTTACACCTGTAAACAACCTATTTTCTTGAGGGCCCAAATTATGTTTAGGCTCATTAAAGGCACACTATGGGCACAGCCTACGAAATATATGAAAGCTTATGCTGATTTAGGCCCAGATATTTTAGTGGGCTACATGCCAATTTCGCCCAGAATCGTTTTAGCCCAATTGGAATGGGCCCGTGAATGTTGGCATGTTGGGCTCCTCTGAAGCTTTTGGCGAATACATTACTAAGATAAACCTACACTATACAAAAACAGCGTCAGTAATTACTGCAGCACTGGGCGGCATCATAAATGTTGTATCACAACAAAATAAATTCCAACCATACAACAAAAGGCCTGTTGGCATAAAGTTTACATCCTTCCAGATAAAAGCACCATCGATGTATAGAAGCACGATCATTTGACCTGAGTGCTAATGTTTCAGTCAGAGAATCGATGGAGCAAACGATCTCCACCTTTTTCCGCCATTGCTCTTGAACAACAAAGCGAATGTCTGATAGTCTGGTTTCAAAACCATTCATATCTTGACGACATTTCTGAACCACTATTCTTGTTTCCGAAACAGCGTCCCTTAGGGATTGGACTTGTGTTTGGAGCACAGATATATCACTCTGTCTAGCAGGAAGATTTGTTCAGTAGGCGATTTGGACGAGGTTACCTTGACAACCAACCCAGAATTACGCAGGAAGGTGCTTTTTGCACTGTTAGTGGAGAGATACTAAAGCACTGCAGCAAGAGGTGACATTGTGCATGTAGTAGCCTCGTCACCTTCAGGTGGTTGTGGCTGTTCAATCATTTGTTCCATAGCTTCCTGAAAGTTTGAACTTGTAGATTAGTGTACCAGATAAGTTACTAATGAGAAAAAAACAAACAAAGTAGGTTAAACGTTTATACATAACTTATTTTGGTGAACTACTGTAATACATCAGCATGTATTGTAGTGCCAACTACATAATAAAATCACTTTCGAACATATGTCCATGTAGCATGCCTCAGTATTGTCTATTTCCTCACATTCGTTGACATCTAAGGATAAAGAGACATGGTTTAAAGTAGGATGAACATAGTATGACATCATTCATATCATGGGCAAACAGATATAAAACAAACAACCTATTTTATCATTGTGTGCGCACGTGAACATAACGACTAGATTACAGATCAAGACCAAAAGAATATCCTTCATCTCTTTTAAACCATGTTAGGTGAAATGATACGTTAAGACAACTGTGTATAAAAGTGAACAGAGTAACTGACATTGGCTGCAAACCAAGTAGTTAAATGAACACATCACAGTACCAATCAGTTCAAGGCAAGAGGAGTAAGGACTTACAACAGCGGCTTGAACTGGTGTGCTCATGCCCTTCATCTTGCTGGTGTGGCAATCCTTGAAGATTTGCACTGCATTCGGTTCAGGTTCTTTTTGGTCCGCACGGGCTTTCCTCTGTATTTGGAACAAGTCAATATAGATACGATAATATGGCACAAAAAGAAGGAAGTAGCAGCTATTTACAAGAGCCTCGCGAGCAGCAATATAGCTACGAGATCCTGTTGTCATTGGAATTTCACTTTAGAACGGTTGGTTTTGTTCTTCAAACAGTTAGCCTAGAAGAAGATACACTTGTAAGGCACATACATAAATACAAGTTCAATATGTGGTCTGATCAAATACATATAGCCTACCTGATACTTTGGATCGGACCGGTGTTTAACGAGGGCTGTCCAGTCTTCATCTGTAATATATTCCATTTGGAGATGTTTGGGCGATTTCATTGTTAGCCTTGCCTTCAAAGTGAGATTTTCTAAGGTGGTACCGATACTCGCAGAAGCGGTGAAAAACATGAGTGCATGCTTGTTTAGTTGCATCATCTTTCGGATCCAACTTGAACCTCATCTGTTGAAAAAAGAATGTGAGTCTTATTAGGAGGAAGCTAGAAAGTATGGGACAAAGCAAGACAATATTACTAATTGCGATGAATAACATTACTTACAGATAAATGGTCAAGGAAGGTGTTAAACTGGGTATTGTCTTTCTCATTCCTGTACTGGATCCACATTGGGAGGATACGTGCATGACACCTAACGACAACGGCTGCCTCTGATACTAACTTGGTTGACTCTATATCATCACGTGGCCTTTTTAAACCTGCCTCAAAATGGATCTCCATTCTTCCTCCTTTAGATTTTGTTAATCTGTCAAGCATTATCCCTGATGTTTGTTTCCGCTTGCGCCGTGGTGCTAGTTCAACAACGAATATGGAAAGTGTTAGTGTACATCAAACTGTGAGAGTACATATAAAGGAGCATGCAATCGCAACTTGACTCGGTCGGTACCGCCTTGGTGTTGATGCTCATGAGGTTCATCTGATCTTGCCAAGTCCTGTTGTGTCGGCAGTGCTTCAAAGTAATGTTAGGTGTGAAGGTAGCTTGGGAACCGGCGATTCGGAGCAAATGAGCGAGTAATCGTTGAGATCTTTGAATACAGTTGAAGCGGATGCTGCAGCTGGTGGAGTAGGTGATACTTGTGTTTGTAGATTTAGCCGGTGGACTTGGACCTTCTCTCGCACTATAAGTACCAGAGAATCTCGACGGCAGAACCTTTTCCGTTTCACCCGACGAGTAACAATACTCCCTACTATATTATTTTCCTTGCTCTTTTTTGACTTTGCCATGTCAAGCTGTACCCACAACACAAAATAATAAAATCACTCTTCAGAACTAATTGATGCATGATACAGACAAGCAATACTTTGATGTAAGACAACCATATGAGGATGGAATATGTAAGAAAAATAGGACGGCATGACATATTCACAGCTACGATGTGCAAACTAAGCAGAAGGATTTTCAAGAAAATAGAAGTAATGCAAGCTAGACAGCATATGAAAGATGCAACCAATATTACTCTGCCAAGTTAAAAGTGTCTTGTCATAAGTGGCAATTCGAAAAATTAGAAGCAGTACAACGTAGAAATCAATGCAAGATGCAACCACTATCAAACTGCCATGTTAAAAGCGTCCAATCATGAGTGACTGATGCGGGATACACAACAACAGTACTTTGATGTAAGAACATGGTATGATAGATAAATGTAGTGTATTCTAGACACAGAAAGCCATGTCATATGCACATGTATAACGTATAAACTCAGCAGGTGCAATTTAATCAAAATAGAAGAAATACAGGCTAGACAACATATGCAACATGAAACCAATTATCACATCACAACTTAGAGCAAGCACCTGCGATGGTGGAGTACGGGAGATGAACTCATCATGTAGACTTGGGACTTCAACTTCATTAGCAGTAGCAGGGGCAAATCTAGAGAGTCTATGTTTGCGTCGGTGCGGAGGACCACCAACATCCCCTAACTTACTCTTTTCCTTCCTATTTTCTGATATTGACTTATGAAGTCAAAACCACAAGAAGATGAATAAAATTAGCTCTGCATAACTGGTTGATGCATGATCTGATTTAACACTACTTTGTTGTAAGGCAAGCGCAGGATAGGAGGATGGAATATATACAAAAAAAGACAGCGTTTCATATTCACACGTACGATAGGAGGATGGAATATGTATCAAAAAACAGTAAGATGAAGGCATTTCAACAAAATTAGAAGAAATGAAGCTAGGCACCATATGAACATGCAACCAATATCACTCTTTCAGGTAAAAAGTGTCTCGTCATAAGTGCCATTTCAAGAAATTAGAAGCAGTACAAGCTAGAAGACAATGCAAGATGCAACCTACATCACAGTCCCAAGTTAAATGTGTCTTATGGGTAAGTGATCGTTGCAGGTATAAGTTGTAAGCTACGCAGATGCGATTCAACATAATCAGAAGCAATACAAACTAGACATCATACGGAAAACGCAACCACGTATAACAGTTCCATGTAAGAGCAAGCACTTGTGATGGTGGAGTAGGGGAGATGTGCTCATCATGTACACATATGTTCTAGAAACATGAACACGTGTCATATTCACAGGCATTATGTGTAAAGTAAGCAGATACAATTCAAGTTAGAAGCAATACAAGCTAGACATCATACACAACATGCAACCACATATAATACTGTCAAGTTAGAGAAAGCACCTGTGATGGTGGAGTAGGGGAGATGTGCTCATCATCTACACAGCTACATTGACTGTCCAACCTTGTGTTGTCTTGCGAATCTTGTTGGGAGGATGGCGGAGTAGAATCTGTAGAGACCCACTGTTTTAGTTGCTCCGAAGGAACACCATCATCCACTGCCGGACTAATTTCCTTCAGCTGTAATGATTTTGCATTGTGAAGTCAAACCGATAAGAAAAAGGAATAAAATTCGCTCTTCAGAACTCATTCATGCATGATACTGACGAACACTACTCGGATGAAAGGCAAACACATGATGCGAGGATGGAATATGTATGAAATACAGGATGGTGTCACATATTCTCACCTATGATGTGGTAACTAAGCAGAAGGCATTTCAACAAATTAGAAGCACTGCAAGCTAGACACCATATGAAAGATGCAACCAATATCACTCTGCCAAGTTCAAACTGTATGGCGTTTCAAAAAATTAGAAGCAGTACATGCTAGAAATCATATGCAAGACACAACCCATATAACAGTGGCGACTTAAAGGTGCCTTATCATAAGTGACTGATGTGGGATATGCAAGAATAGTAGTATGATGTAGAAACAGGAACACATGTCATATTCACAGGCATTATGTGTAAAGTAAGCAGATGCAATTCAACAAAGTTAGAAGCAATACAAGCTAGACATCATACGCAACATGCAACCACATATAATAGTGCCAAGTTAGAGCAAGCACCGGTGATGGTGGAGTAGGGGAGATGTGCTCATCATCTACACAGCTACGTTGACTGTCTAGCCTTGTGTTGTCTTGCGAATCTTGTTGGGAGGATGGCGGAGTAGAATATGTAGAGAACCTCCGTTTCAGTTGCTTGGAAGGACCACCATCATCCAATGCCTTGCCAATTTCCTTCAGCTTTATTGATTTTGCATTGTGAGGTCATACTGACAAGAAAAAGGAATATCATTCGCTCTTCAGAACTCATTCATGCATGATACTGACGAACACTACTCTGATGAAAGGCAAAGTCATGATACGAGGATGGAATATGTACGAAAAAATGGACGGCTTGACACATTCACATATATGATGTGGTAACTAAGCAGAAGGCACTTCAACAAATTAGAAACACTGTGAGACACCATATGGAAGGTGCAATCAATATCACTCTGCCAAGTTAAAACAGTCTCGTCATAGGTGGCGTTCATCAAACTAGAATCAATACATGCTACAAATCATATTCAAGACGCAAACCAATATCACACTGCCAACTTAAAGGTGTCCCATCATAAGTGACTGATGCAAGATACACAAGAAGAGTAGTTTCATGTAAGAACATGGTGTGATAGACAGATATAGTATGTACCAAAAACAGGAAAGCGTGTCATATTCACATGTATCATGTGTAAGCTAAGCAGATGCAGTTTACACTAATTAGGAGCAATCTGAGCTAGACACCATATGCAACATGCAACCAGATATCACATTGCCAAGTTAGAGCAAGCACCTTGGATGGTGGAGTAGAAGAGCGGAGACTTGGACCTTGTAATGCACTATCGGACAAGGAGAATCGGTCAGATGCTCCGTTTACGTTCTTCAGAGGACCACCATCATCGCCTTCCTTACTCTTTTCCTTCCTCTTTCTTGATTTTGCCTGTCAAGTCAAACCCACAAGAAAAAGGAATAAAATTTTCTCTTCGAACTCATTGATGCATGATCTTGTGAACACTACTTTCATGTAAGGCAGCCGCATGATAGGAGGATGGAATATGTATGAAAAACAGGACGGTGTGACATATTGACATGTATGATGTATAAAGTGTAAACTAAGCACAAGGTGCTTGAACTTGTTAGAATCAATGCAAGCTAGAAACCATATGAAAGATGAAACCAATATCACTCGCCAAATTAAAAGGGTGCCCTAAAAATGTATTTGACCAAATTAGAAGCAATACATGGCAACAGGCTAGAAATAATATGCAATATACAGCGAATAAAGGTGACTCATCGTAAGTGATTGATGCAGGATACTAAGAGAGGTAGTTTCATGTAAGAACAAGGTTAACACATAGATGTAGTGTGTACCAAAATAGGAAGGCATGTCATATTCACAGGTATAGTGTGTAAACTAAGAAGATGCAATTTACCCTAATTAGAAGCATTACAAGCTAGACACCATATGCAACATGCAACCACATATCACTTTGCGAAGTTAGAGCAAGCACACATGATGGTGGTGTAGGGAAATGCGGTCATCGTGCATGAGAGCTACGTTCAATATCTTCATTTAGGCTTGCTGTTTCTTGAGAATCATGTGGAGAGGATGAAATTGCATTCTTTATAAGAGAATTGCGTGTCATATTAACCCACGCGTGTGACTGTCTCATCATAAGCGATAGACGCAGGATACACAAGAACAGTAGTTTGATGTAAGAACATGGTGTGATAGGCAGATGTAGTATGTACCAAAAACAGGAAGGCGTGTCATATTCACATGTATAATGTGTAAGCTAAGGAGATGTAATTAACAAATTAGGAGCATTGATGAGGGATACACAAGAAAAGTAGTTTGATATAAGAACATGGTTAATAGAAAGACGTAGTATGTACCAAAAACAGGAAGGCATGTCATATTCACAGGTATAATGTGTTAACTAAGCAGATGCAATTTACCCTAATTAGAAGCATTACAAGGTAGACACCATATGCAACATGCAACCACATATCACACTGCCAAGTAAGAGCAAGCACCTGCGATGGTGGTGTGGGGGAATTGCGGTGATCAACTAGAGAGCTACGTTGACTATCTTCATTTAGCCTTGCTGTTTCTTGAGAATCATGTGGGAGGATGACACTGCACTCTTTAAGCAGTAGGGCGTCTCACAGTAACCCACTCGGTGACTGTCTCATCATAAGTGATTGACGAGGGATACAAAAGAGCATTAGTTTGATGTACGAACATGGTTAATAGACATATGTAGTATGTATCAAAAACAGGAAGGCATGTCATTATCAAAGGTATAATGTGTAAAGTAAGCGATGCAATTTAACCAAATTGGAAGCAATACAAGCTAGACACCATATGCAACATGCAACCACATTTGACAACAAAGTTAAAGCAAGCACCTGGGATGGTTGTGTGTGGCAATTGAGATCATCAACTACAGAGCTACGTTTACTATCTCCTACTGCTGACACCGCACCCATTAGAGCGCTGAAACGCTTAGTGCTTATCTTCGAATTACACTGAAGCCACTTCTGTCTTTTCTTTTTTGCATTCATCAACACTGCGTCAGAGTCTGAAATACCCATGCATAAAAAAACAATAGTGTGAGTATGGGTGAAGTGTGTGCACAATTAGTACAGTGTAAAGGTAGCAGATAGCAGGTCGGTGAGAAATAAATGATGGGAGACATATGATATCTCTACAACATGCATGGCACACTAAATTACTACAAGATTCTATGAAAATAACAGTGGACTGAAAGCAAATAGGTTAGTCCATTTTTTCTGCACCGTCCGATGTACAAAGAATGGGCAGATCGCCTTCATCTACCTCCAGCCAGTCATTGTTGACGATCTTCCTCGAAACGCCAGCGACCACCGGCCCAGTATTCCTCCCCTGCCTGCGCCCTCCCCTCGACCTCACCGCACCGCCGTGCTTGGCACCGCACCCCCAGCCATCCACTCAAGCCCCGCCGACCTCCAGATCGGGCGCAAGCAGCTCCTGCGCCCCACACCCCTATGATAGACAGCGATGCGCCGCTTCCCGGGAACAAAGCGGACTAGGTGCTCTGCAGCAAAGCGGGTGCTGCTTCTTTTAATTGCGGTTCGACCGACCCTGAATTGAAATCCAGCGGACTCTGACCTCTAGCAAAGGTGAAATAGTAAAAGGAGGAAACCTTGTGCATTTAGTATCACGAAGAAGATGCAGATGAAGCGCTCAATTAGTTTCTTTAAATGGGATGAATACGGTGTGGCGGAGATGTAAGATTTGCATGAATAAGGGAAGAGGAGTACCTCTTTCTACTGGCAGTGATGTGTCCTCCTTCAGTTTTTCCGATGATCTTCTTGCCGGAAACCAGAAGTTGTGGAGGACGGTGCAGCCTTGGACGAACCCATGGCCAAGTTGTTGAGTGTGGTGCGGTGGCCATCTGTCGGCGGCGGGGAAGAAGATCAGAGGCTGCGAACGATGTCGTAGCGGGAACAACTCCGGTGCGGTGGACGGTTCCGACAGTGGAGCCGCAGCAGTGAGGCACAGGACGGCGTGGTTGGAGTGGTTCTGGTACGGCGCACGTTGGCGTCCGCATCGTGGAGGTAGCTCTGCCTCGGCTTCAGCTGCTAAGTCCTTGAGGGTGTTGCGGTTGTGGTTGCATTGGACGACGATGTCGGGGTACCGGCTCTGGTGTGATGGAAGAGGGCGGCGGTGGATTGGCCGCTATGGGGTAGTGGACGGACTGACGGAGGAGGCTGGGATTTCGCGGCTGGTGGAGAGGGCGTTTTCGCGCCCATGGAGTACGAATGGGGAAACGGAGGGAGGCGGGGAACTAAGGGGGAACAATGTTTCGATTTGAGACGCGCTTGTTTAAAATTTGGGGAAAGTTACAAACTTTGCCCCATCTAAAATTCGGACATATTGCGGGTTGGGGTAGGACAGGTCATGTCGTGTCCCAAATGTGGGCGGGATAGATTTCGCCGGCGCATGGGTGTTTAGGCGCCCATGGCGTGATGAATGCTTCTTGGAGGCGGTTGAGACCGACATCTTGGTGAAGTTACAAACCTACCTGGTTTAGACCTTCGACATCGGGCTGATAGGCTACGGGCGGAGTCGACGATAATTTCCTACCACCAAAACATTATCTCGCGGTTTGGGTGACCAGAGGCCTATTTGGCGCTTGTTCAATATTTGGGACCAGAAGCATTAACGTTTTCGGTTCTCTTGAATTGAACTTTCAGGATTTGTCAAACTTCACAAATCTTTACTCTTGAAAATCCTAAAGCTACGATTATTTTGGAATGGATGCACTACAAGAAATATGTCAACTTGTGACCTTGACTATTGGTCACTGAAAGGTCATGGTTTTTCATTTGCGACCTTTTTGTGACCAAAAACAGAAGGTCAAAAGCTGGCGGTCGTAAACTGACTATAGCGACCTTCTCTGTTAGAAGGTTGTAGACGTTTACGACCAAAATAGGCCTACTGTTTTGTTTTGGTCACTAGCAGCCTCCTCAGGCCACGTAGGCATCTGACGTGGCAATCTGATGTGGCACAAGAATCAGCCCGGTCCGGTTAGGTGTTTTATATGGGCCGAGCCCATTAATTCAGCCTTTTATTATTATTTTTCCTTGTTATTCTGGTCCGCTTCATTGGCCAAGCCCAACGTTGTAGCCTTCTTTATTGTTGGCCCATGGCCTTTTATTATTTATTGCTTTTCTATTTTCAGCCATTATATATTCAAGCTGGTCCCACTAGTCAGATGGGTCCCACTTGTCATGATCATCTCTCAAATTAGTCCCACATATCAGAAATGCACAAATTTGACAGATTATTTTCATAAGTGGACCCATTGGTCAAGTTTCCATTTCACAAGTTTTCAGATCACATACATAATCAAAAAGAACACATAAATTTCATCAAATATACCACTAAATAAATCTATTACAATCTTTACAACACATATATGCTACAATATGCTACTCTTCACTAAGTAGAACTTGATGGCTTCACACTTCACAGCTTCACACTTGCTTCACACTTCACACTTGGGCATCGTAAAGAGGAACAACCACAAATTTAAATCTCAATTGCAGATAGGCCATATGCAGAAGCGGTTCAAAGTTGAAACAACATCAATTAAACACACGCATACGAAACATAGGAGTCAAAATGCAGTATAGGACCAGGACAAGGAAACTCCTGTTATCAAATCAACACACGACTTGTAGCAAAACAGCAATGAATACATTATAACGAGAGCATCATCCTGGAAAGAAACAGCACCGAAACATGTGGATATCTCATGTGAGCATCATGCTGTGGTTTTATTAAACAATGATACAACAACAGAATACAATATCTTCAATGCAAATTATGGTACTTGTAGCAAAATAGTTTGAAACAACAACTACACAATACATTATAACGAGAGTAAGCTTGAATCAGACATTGACAGATTGCTGCTAGTGCATACTACTATGATTCACACTAGAGGAAATTTTCAGAAGAACAAATAATGAAAACTGTGCAAATGCTCAAGAACTGGTATTTGTTGTACCAGGAATAGGTACTTGCATACTGAAGTTTTCAGAAGAACAAATAACTGAAGCGATTATTCATGAACATGCGTATTAAAGAAACAAGAACAGAAAATTTTCAGTAGCACTTGTCATTGGAATTCAGAAGCATTTATCACACAAATTCAGAACTGGAGGTAAGTGATGAGGCAGCAACGGGATAATGACCTCCTGCTAGCTCTCAAGTGGAAGATGATCCATAGACAAGCAAAGTGCCAAGATTCTGGAAGAACAAAAAAAATCAATATAATTAATTAGATTCTGCTGCTAAGTGCCAAGTCTCAAGGAGGCCACCACACGGAGCAGTCCCGAGAAGGAACAAAAAATTATCAAGAACATGGTTTGGTTTACTATGCCAACCAAGTATCTCATATAACTGAGTATACTTCTATGGAAACTAAGCTCTTGTTTGACAAGTCCCAACACTGCTATGCTAGAAAATCAAGGAATTTGTGCAAACACCACATAGCTTGTTGCAACTTCTTACTACCATATTTAAAATCCAATGAGTTATTAATCAAAACTAAACCATTTAATCAAAGAAAAGTGGAAACATTAATTAAAGTAGCCTGTGTGGTTATTATACAAATTATAGTCACCTACTTCATTAAGGAAATTACCGTTACGCTCTCTGAATAGTATGCGCTTTAGAATTCCTATTTCCAAATATCTCTCACATCAGCACTAATCACCCATTAGTGCAATAGGTACTCGTTGGTCTAGATTTTGCCTTGGATTAAAGGTGATATAAGGAGGAAACATTAGCGAGCACATGACGATAGATGACTTAATTAGGTAGTACTAAAGCGGCGCTCAGAGACAGTACGGATGTAACAATGTACGCCACATTCGAAAGCGGTTAAAACTAGTGAGTATCAACACTTCAATGCTTAAAAGTATTATTTATTTATTTAATCAGCCACCAAAGCACTAATTACTTGGACAAAAAAGGATTTCCAAAGTGATATAAATAAAATACTTCATCTATTCAAAAGCAAAATGGAACCGGTTGTGTAGACCATACGCATCTTGATACAAAATTCAAAAGCAAGATCGGAACCATTGTGTAGACCATACGCAGCTGCTGATACTTCATCTATTCTAGATTGTGCGATTATTGATTAGAATTCCTTAACTATACATGTTTCAGTTCGATCCAGATCAACTGTAGAGCATCACCAACCAAGATAGCTAATGCTAAGCAGCCATGAAGTGGTTTTTGCTCTCTTCACTGTGCGCAGCTGAGAAATTTACCGACTAGCAGTACTAGAGCAAGTCAGCTCGACCAGCTGCAAAAGTAAACATTCCTGGTCTTCCGAGAAATCAATTGAGACCCAAGAACATCTCAGTCGACTGAGAATTAGCATAGCAGCAACACCGCAGAAGTAAAACACGCACGCGGAATATATGCCATGTTACGGAAACCCCGAATAGTAAGTAATTGAAAGTTCTAGTTATCGACTAGAGGGGGGGTGAATAGGCGATATTTAGGAAAGTCTTCAAAACACGTATGTTTTGAAGACAAACAATAGAAATGACCTAATTGATATGCAGCGGAAGGTAAACTACAACAAGCAAACCATAGTCAAGTATGCAATAACGTGAAAGTACAAGACTAATAGCAGCTTGGTAGTAAGGATCAAGATGGAAGATAGTGAGAAGCCAATCAACAAAAGTAGTCAAGCAATGAAGTCAAATAGGTATGGTAGATAGGCAATGACTTCACGAAGACAAACTCTAAGTAAGGAGAGGGAGAAGATAGAACCAGTCACTTGTTGAAGACACTGGATTTGTTGGACCAGTTCCAGTTGCTGTGACAACTGTACATCTGGTTAGGGAGGCTGAGATTCAACTTAGAAGACCGCGTCTTCACCTTATTCGCCTTGAGCTAAGGACACACAGTCCTCGCCCAACCACTCTGGTAAGTCTTCAAGGTAAACTTCCGAACCTTCACAGATCATGTTCACCGCAATCCACAATGACTCTTGGATGCTCGAGCGCGACGCCTAACCGGCCGGAGGATTCACAGTCCTCAAGTGTAATAAGTCTTCAGTCACAGACGTAAAGACTTGATGATGCCTAACACTCTTTGGCTCTGGGTGTTTGGGCTTTGTCCTCGCAAGGATTTCTCTCTCTCAAAGGCTTCGAGGTGGGTTGCTCTCAAACGACAAAAGCCGTGCACTAACTCTGAGCAGCCACCAATTTATGGTGTAGGGGGTGGGCTATTTATAGCCACTAGGCAACCCGACCTGATATGTCCGAAATGACCACGGGTCACTAAGGAACTGACACGTGTTCCAACGGTCAGATTTCAAACACACACGACAACTTTACTTGGGCTACAAGCAAAGCTGACTCATCCAGCTCTGGATAAGTTTTGCTCTCATTGTCTTCGCTCGAAGACATAGGATTTGGGTTGAGCATCACTTCAGTCATTCTGACTATGATCACTTGGACCCCTTAACGATGCGGTGGTTCCTATGACTCAACAAAGAAGAAAAGGAAACTACTGAAACGACACGGTCTTGGCCCATAGTCTTCACTAAATGTCTTCTCGTGTCATAGTCTTCAATGTGAATATCTTCACATACCACCATTGTCGTCAATGTCTTCATACATTTTTAGGGGTCATCTCCGGTAGGTAAACCGAATCAATGAGGGACACTACCTGCGTTATCCTGCAATTCTCCTGCAATTCTCACAAACGCATTAGTCCCTCAACCACATTTGTTGTCACTACTCCAAAACCAACTAGGGGTGGCACTAGATGCACTTACAATCTCCCCCTTTTTGGTGATTGATGACAAACTGGTTGAAGTTTTCAACGGGGATAAAATATGTGAAATTGTAAAGGATAGGGAATTGTCTTCATAAGTGGCAAAGGCTCCCCCTGAAGATGTGCATATAAGTAGTTTGCTTTTGGAATGAAAATGCACATGGCAGGTTGTACTTGTGGAGATCCTCTTCAACTTATGAAGATAATTCATCATGCATGAAATGATATAACTAAGAGAATGACATGCATAATGAAAAATGGACGTCTGCAGAATGATCTAAGTGCGGAAGTTATCGTCGCACATGCGGAATTTATCATCGCACCAGAGTAAAGCAAACAAGTAGCAGACGACCATCGAGTTTAAGTGTTACAACTCAAAGAACCAAATGTATCAAAAACGAGAGTTGTAAACACTAGGCAAAATATTATGCAACCGCCCTTATGAACCCGCTTGAAGACTATCAAACTCATATGCTTCTCCCCCTTTTGTCAGTACGGACCAAAAAGGTTTGAAGACATAGAGCGTCTACTCGTCCTCTTCAGAAGTAGATGATGCAGCAGGGTTGTCGTTGTTGGTTGGCGGTGCAGACGAGCTTGGTGCAGTGTCGATGCGTGCAGAAGTAGGGGGCGGTGAAGTAGCATCATCTTCATCATTGTTCACTCTGGCATTGAAAGTTGTCGTGGAGGAAGACTAGTCAGAGTCTTCAAGTGATGGAGTTCGTCGTAGGACTGCATTCCGTGGAGGAGTGGAGTCAACCTTAAAGCGTTCAGTGAAGCCATCGTCTTGAAGATCTGCTTCAGCACTGAGCAGGGTCAAACTCTTCCAGGATCGCCGACAGGTCTAGTGAGTGACAAAAGCATTCTTGGTGGCAAGGTTTCGAATGCGATTGACGTCCACCAAGAGGCTTTGCATTTGTCGCTTGAGACAGGAGTGATGCTTATCTTGTTTCCGATGCAATGCGATAAGAAGTTCTCGATCATTGAGGACTCGAGAGCGCTTCCGAGGCCTTTGGCCAATTGTGCTCTCAGTGGCTTCAGCCCGCGCACGGTGAGGCAGACGTGTGTTCCCAGCCATAGGATAGACACGAGATACTGCTTGGATGCCTTCCATGGGTTGAGAGAAGCTATGGTGATCTGCATTCTGAAGACAAAGTGGCATTTTGGCAGGCTCAGGGTAAATGGTTTCAATTGACATATCAACCTCTGGTAGAAATATCATATGATTGCGAGCAGAGGGCTGATAGTTGATAGCAGAGTGCATCTTGATGAGGCGCATGACCCATGGAGCATAAAATTTCAGACCAAACAGATCAGATCCAGA
The DNA here is from genome assembly GCA_021605205.1 of Aegilops longissima. Classification (NCBI taxonomy): domain Eukaryota; kingdom Viridiplantae; phylum Streptophyta; class Magnoliopsida; order Poales; family Poaceae; genus Aegilops; species Aegilops longissima. Next base: position 479,676,890 of record CM038676.1, read on the forward strand.
CGCAGCCAATTGTCGGATGAAGAATTCTTGCATATTGAAGCTGATGTCATTGAGGATGTAAAGACCAATGTCTTCATTGCTCCTTCAAGTTTTGCAGATGATGAATGCCCTTTGATAGGCCATAGAGTTAGCTTTGATGATGTGATATATTATACGAGGCGATACTCAAGGTCATCAAGAAAGAAGTCTGAGGGTATTCAGCGTCATGTGGCGATGGCTTCATCATGCTCAACATCCGACTCATGTCGGGTTACGGCTTATGAAATATGCTCTCCAATGGCATCGCGGTGGAGTTGACAACCAGGTTCAAACAGCTCTCCGGGAGTGGGTAGGCTGTGAGCTCAATGACGTCAAGAGCTTTGGCTTCACGATGAACATTTCTGTCATCCACTCGAGAACCCATGTCTTCGTATCTCTGTTGTAGCCAGCGGATGTGGAGGGTAGCATAGAATTGAAGCACAAGTTCTTCATTCCAAGTGTTCTTTATGCATGTGAAGCCAAGCAGACACTGCATCACGAAAGCAATCAAGTGCTTCTTCTAAGCACGGTAGTCCGCAATGGCTTCCGATGTCGAGGCGCATATGAGGAAAATCGCCCTTGATCATCTGAACACGGAGTAATAGCTTCATTGCTGATAGCTCCAAAACGGTCGATGATATCCTTGGCCTTGTTTAGGGTTCTTTGCTCTGTCAAAGAAAGTGTTGTGGGCTTTGAAGCCATTTGCATTGAAAGAACACAGTAGAGGTGGCGATGCACGAAACCTTGGCGCCTTGGCTTCGGCTTCGGACACGAGGCCTATCGCAATATGATATTCAAACTGAGGACCAGAGGCATGAGGCGGAGGGACCAGAACATGCCATCTTACTGTGATTAGCTGGCCATAGTTGTATGCTTGCTCAATTGTGTAGGGCCTTGGTGGCGGGCTGGAGCGGTGGCAACAAGCGAGGCTTCAGCTGCTCGGCGAGATGCTTCGAGGCAGATTGCCTCATTGGCTTCAGGCACATTTCCTTCATTGGCTTCAGGAGCTGTTGGTGCAGGCTCCACATTTGCTTCAGCCATGACCAAGTCATTGGCTTCATTAGTGTTGGAGGTGGCAGCCTCAATGTTTTCAACCTCCACTAGAGGAGCTGCAGGGTCGTGCACCGCACGCGTTGATATCGTGAATAACTTCTTCAATTCTGAGGGTGTAGGGACACGTTCTTCTTCTTCTTGGGTGTCTTCGGCTGATGCAGCCGGATTGTCTTCAGCAGCTTTGGCTTCAGACCCGGAGACATTCGCAGTTGGTGTGACTTCTGAAAACACTTGACGTGCAACAGGTTGGTGGTGCACTTCTCCTTCTGGAACGCTCGAGAGAGGTACTTGAGGCCTTTGACCTTTGCGAAGCCTGCGAAATGCTGGCGACGCCTTTGGAGATGGGGTTGTCTGGGCCTCAAAGTCTTCCTCTTCTTGTTGTTGTTGTTGTTGGGGAGTACTGGGGGAGTCTTGTTGTTGCGGGCGATCAGCCCATGAAGCATCCTGAGCAATTGGCGTCAGAGGACGACCAATGCTGATGAGTTCGCTGTTCGCATGCAGAGCAGCGATGATACCACATTGTATTCAATTTGAGGAAGAACTTCATCATCTTCAACATTGTCATGGTGACCAATGTCTTTAGCAGTGATGGGATCAAGCTGCTGGAATCTCTTCACTTGAGGAGCCTCTGTGGAAGCAGGCTCATGAACAGTCATCTGAAGTTCTTGGGTTGCGACGCGGGGGCGAACCAATTGAAATGGGTTCAACAACCAAGGGCTCTGTGGGAGCATCCCGATTCTTCTTGGTCTTGAGCTTCTTCTTGGAGGGAGCAGCATCGAGGCGTCGAGATTTTTCCTTTTTCTGGCTTCAGCCTCGGCAGCCCTCGTCTTCTTCTTTCGAAGCGGTTGACGGACCTTTGGCTTCGAGCCATTCATGCTGCTTGGGAAGACTATGCAGGGGTTCTTCCTGCCTTGAAGGTGCAGCTTGGTCGATTGAAGACTTCTTCCTCTCTGCAGCCATTCAGGATCAATGCCGGGGCGGCCAAGAGCCTTGCGCTTCTCAAATTTCATTGTAGGCAAGCACACACTTGTCAGCCAGACTCTTCATGCGCTCACGAGAGCCTCTGGCTTCTTCACGCTTCTTGACAAAGGCTTCAGGAGGTGCAGTAGCCAGTGGCTTCACACGAGAAGCTTTTAAAGGAGCAGCTGACTTTGAAGCCTTGACTTTCTTTAGCTTCTACGGCTTTGGAGCAGGAGCAGGAGCTGGAGCTGGGGCTTCATCAGACTCAGCATCATCATCAGAGTGATCCACTTTGGCACCTTGGACCAAGATGTAAGTGATGAGGCCATCAAGGTTTGAAAAGGACCGATGACATTGGGTTCGACATCCGTGAGCCATCGGCCACGGGGAGCGAGAGGGACCAGGGTTGAAGTCTAATCCCAATGACTTCTTGTTTTCCTTGGCGAAGCATTTGCATCTTTGGAAGTTGCGCTTGAAGAGATTATCGTCCGACACGAGCAAGAGCGTTGGGTCGGCATTTTCAGGCTGAGGTCCACGGACTATACAAGGATAGAAACCTTGTGCAATAGCTTCAGCCATGTTCTTGGGTGGAAGGCCTCGAAAGAGAATATCACCCCAAGGGCTTCTGATAGCATTCTTCTCGGCATATTCCTGGGTCACGAAATTGTACTTGAACCATTGCTCAGCCCAATATCGACGAATCCATTGGATTCGCGTCTTGCGCTGATTGTAATTCTCTTCGGGATCTGTCTTGTAAAGCTCTGCGAGGTCATCAGGCAGATCTTTTGAGGTCCCCCCACGACGCTGTCTACCGCCCTTCCTGACTGATTTATCTGCAGCCATGAACTTCATATTGAATGGCTTCAATACGTTCAAAGGCTTGCGTTTGCTGGACAAACAGGCGGCTTCGGAGAGTTAGTTTGATCTTGTAAGAATTCTGCAAGCGAATGCGGACTATGAGAACCAAGGATTCTCCACGGACATGTACCGTGACAAAGATGAGAGATGCGAGGAAGGGAAGAGGTCATATGCATTCTCGTAAGATTTTGAAGATAAATCAGTTTGAAGACATTGACCTCATGATGCGAAGACATTCACTTATACGCTGAGAGTTGGTTCCATATTTATGCGAATCCGTGAATAAGTACAAGTGAGGAATCTAACTAGTTGTGAAGCTTAAGTGAATATACTAAGCGATCGAGATGCGAGCAGAATAGATCTAACATAGTATGGGCAGAAACCAATTTTGGTAAGTAGCATGAATCTTGAAGATCAAAAAGATGGTAAAAATAGAGTTATATTTACCACTCAAAGAACTGCTAGACGGGAAGAAAAGGAGGCCGAGCAGTTCAATCCCTAACTTGGCGACGGAGGACACCTACGGCGGCGGCGGAGATGACGATGTTCGCGGCCGGCGTGGACGGCGTCGGAGAAGTCGTGGCAACTAAGCGCTTCGTCACCGGCGTCGTCGAGAGCTAGCGGTGGCGCTAGGGTTTTGACGAGGTGGAGAGGTGGAAGAAGGTTTTCTTTACCGCAGGGGACATGTATTTATAAGGGGGTGTGCGGCACAGCGCAATTACACAGGTGCCCCTGGCGGTTCACATCTGAGGGGCACGTGGCAAGCATGCAACATACTCTGAGTTGTCCCACGTTCCCACGCCCGCCAGGTTTGTCGGATGGTCGTTCCGGCTTCTCCGAATTTCAACAGTAAGGATGAATCATTTAAAATAGACTTAAAGTTTGTCACTGTGTCTTCTGCTGACAAGGACGCAGAGAAGACATTCGACGGTTTCAATAGAATGCATATGATTTGGACAGATAGAGTTTGAGATAGAAAGCATAGAGAGACTAGGGTCCGATCACATTCACTTAGTTCAAAAGATTCAACTTGGAAGACATAGCTATAAGTGAATGCTGTAGAGGACAGAACAATATATATATATATATATATATATATATATATTAGACAGCAACCAAATCAACATAGTGAAGAAAATCATGAAGATAGGTTGAAGTTGAAGAAAAATCAAATGCGAAGATATTGCAGAAATAACGTCATGAGTGAAACGCTTCAAACAAAGAAATTTGGTGGTGGCGTTACCCACCGTATAGGAAGTATTAGACCCAGACACGACACACAATTATCGTGGCGCTCCGAAGTCAAAATCCACTTTAATGTATTCACACTCAGAATGTAAGTCTTCATTGATTGAAGATATACTTTACTTCGTGTGTTGCAGATCTAAGTCATTAACATGCATAAGTATTAGGATGTGTGCTTGACCACAGGACATTTGAGGATTCCAAGATATTTAGCTCACATCGTAACTTGCAAAACCTTTTCTCATCCAAGTGCTTTGTGAAGATATCTGCCAATTGCTCTTCAGTGTTGACGTGAATGATGTCAATATCTTTCTTCATGACATGATCCCTGAGAAAATGATGGCGAATTTCAATGTGCTTTGTCTTGAGTGCTGGACTGGATTGTTGGCAATCTTGATGGCGCTTTCGTTGTCGCAGAAGAGAGGTACTTGTGTCGATTGATGCCATAGTCCTCGAGAGTTTGCTTCATCCATAGAAGCTGAGCACAGCAAGATCCATCAGAATGTATTCAGATTCAGCAGTTGAGAGTGATACAGTTACGCTTCTTTGAAGACCAACGGACAAGTGATCGTCCCGAGAAAGTGACATGTGCTGATGTAGACTTGAGATCCACCTTGTCACCAGCATAATCAGCATCCGAAAATCCAACCAAATCAAATTTTGAGCCCTTTGGATACCATAATCCGAGTGTTGGGGTGTGAGCCAAATATCGAAGAATTAAGCTTCACGCTAAGTGATGTGATTCCTTTGGTGCCGCTTGGAATCGAGCACACATGCAAACACTAAGCATAATATCTGGCCTAGATGCACATAGGTAAAGTAAGGAACCAATCATGGGCGGTATACCTTTTGATCAAACTCTTTACCATTGTCGTCGGGACCCGGATGGTGTTTGGCTGGCATTGGCGTCGTGTATCCTTTGCACTCTTGCATTCCAAACTTCTTGAGACAATCTTGGAGGTATTTTTCTTGAGATATAAAGATGCCATTCCTTTCTTGTGAATTTGAAGACCAAGGAAGAACTTGAGCTCTCCAATCATGGACATCGATATTGTTCTTGCATCATGTATCCAAATTCATCACTATACTTACGGTTGGTGCGGCGAAGATAATGTCATCCACATATATTTGGCATACAAACAGTTCACCATCATATGTCTTCGTGAAGAGTGTGGGATCAAGGGATCCAGGTTTGAAGCCTTTGCTCTTGAAGTCTTTGATCGTATCATACCATGCGAGGAGGAGCTTGTTTGAGGCCATCTGATGCTTTATTTTGCTTGTACACCATATCGGGATGTTTTGGATCTTCAAAGCCGGTGGTTGAGCGACATATATTTCTTCTTCAATCTTGCCGTTGAGAAATGCACTCTTCACATCCATTTGATAGAGCAAGATGTTGTGGTGGTTAGCATAGGCTAGTAGTATGCGAATAGCTTCAAGCCTAGCTACAGGAGCAAATGTTTCATCGAAGTCAATTCCTTCAACTTGAGTATATCCTTGAGCCACAAGCCATGCTTTGTTTCTGACGACTTGACCATGCTCATCTTGCTTGTTTCGATATATCCATTTGGTGCCAATGATGTTATGCTTGCGAGGGTCAGGACGCTTGAAAAATTCCCAAACATTGTTCAGCTTGAACTGTTGAAGTTCTTCTTGCATAGCTTGTATCCATTCTGGTTCCATAAAGGCTTCAGCACCTTTCTTGGGTTCTGATATTGATACAAAAGAAAAGTGCCCACAGAAATTTGCTAGCTGTGTTGCTCTTGAGCGAGTAAGCGGACCAGGTGCATTGATGCTCTTGATTATCTTCTCAATCTGTACTTCATTTGCAACTCGAGGATGAATCGGACGAAGACTTTGCTCTTGCTGATCATTGTCATCATTGGGAGGATTGTCTTGGTGAGCATTGTCTTACGGTTGGTTAGGTGCGAAATGATAAGTTCCTCTTGAGCTGTGCTTGAAGGCATGATTTCACCAGTTCCCATTAGCTTGATAGATTATTTGGGTGGAGCTTCGTCTAGTGTACTTGGCAGGAACTCTCTTTGTGAACCATTGGTTTCATCAAATCGCACGTCTACAGTTTTGACGATTTTGTAGAGATAAAGGTTGAAGACTCTGTAGGAGTGCGAGTCCTTTCCGTAACCGAGCATGAAGCCTTCGTGAGCTTTAGGTTCAAATTTTGACTTGTGATGGGGATCCTTGATCCAGCACTTAGCCCCAAATACTCAAGTAGCTGACATTTGGCTTCTTGCCGATGGGAGCTCATAGGATGTTTTGTTGAAGCTTATGGATATAAACACGGTTGATGGCGTGACAAGTCGTATCAATAGCTTGGGCCAGAACTTTCTTGGTGTCTTGTACTCGTCGAGCATTGTTGAGCCATCTCAATGAGGGTTACTGTTCTTGCGCTCCACGATGCCATTTTGCTGAGGTGTGTATGGGCGGAGAACTCATGAGTGATTCCATGGTATCGAGATAAAGATCAAGTCCGGTGTTCTTGAATTGAGTGCCGTTATCACTTTTGATATGCTTGATCTTGGCGCCATAATTGTTCATTGCTCGATTGGCGAAGCGTCTGAAGACATCTTGCACTTGAGTCTTGTAGAAATTATGTGCACCCATGTATATCTTGAGTAGTCATCAACAATGGCGAAGCCATAGAGACAAGCAGTTGTTGTGAGGATAGAGTAATGAGTAGGGCCAAACAAATCCATGTGTAACAGCTCGAAGGGTTGAGATGTCGTCATGATTGTCTTGAGGGTGCTTTGCCTAGTCATCTTTCCACTTCGCAGCACCACACAAATGATCCTTCTTGAACTTGACACCTTCGATGCCTATGACATGCTCTTCTTTGAGTGTGTGTAAGTTCCTCATGCCAAGATGCCCCACCTCCGATGCCAAAGCCAAGATTCAAGCTTTTGCAAGAAGACATCTGACAAGTGTGGACCTCTTGAGAAATCTACCATGTATAGATCATCTTTCCTATACCATTAAAAGACTAGAGACTTGTCGATTCCATTAGTACAAGGCAGCGATATTTTCGAATATCACAATCATGTTCAAGTCACAAAGCATTGAGACAGGACATCAAGTTGAAACCAAGGGATTCAACAAGCATCACTTTATCCATGTGTTGATCCTTTGAGATTGCAACTCTACCTAGACCCAATACCTTGCTTTTACGGTGTAAGCAAGAAATGTGATGTGACTCTTGTCGATGGACGTAAGGTTGAGTCCATGAGAAGACTTGATCACCAATCATATGATTAGTGCATCCACCGTCCATAATCCATTACGAAGCATGAGGTGTCATACCCTCTGATGCAGTTAGGGGATAGGCTTCACCAAGAGCATTGTGAAGCATAAACATTTGACGAGCAAGTGGATTATTGAAGCTTAAATCAAGATTAGGACTGATAGGATGAATGGCAAACAATTCAGGAACAAAATACATAGTGAGACCATTTGGGCATTTGATCTTGTGCCCTACAAGATGTTTTAGGTCCCCACAATATCATCGAGGCGCCTTTGATTTTGGTGGAGACCCTTTCCTGCAAAAGAAAGTTAATTCTTCTTAACCACCCACATCTTGAGGGTGGCTTAGAAACAATGAGTCTAAGTGCAGCATCGAGAACTTGACTTTGGAGCCCTAGCAAATAGCCTTGCGGGAGATGAATGATACTCATATGAATAAGCGAGAAAAGTTCTTAGTTCTATGAACATAGCGGTTTGAAGACACACGCTCATATTCATAAATTTGAGTACGGTTTCCACGCAAAACATTGGCGTTAGGGTGACTCGGTGAGTCCTCATGCATATGAAGCCTTTGGACCATATGACGCCTTTGGTGCAGGGTTTGTCTTCTTCCTGGTGGTGTCATGATGACATTCACTGGAAGATTCTCAAGACAGCTTTTGGGAACCCAGATCTTCTTCATAGGTGGTCCATTCCTGCGATTAGTACCAATATACAGCAAACACTTCACCATTCGATTCTTGAACAGCTTATAGTTTGCATCAAAGGATTCATCAATGATAATAGGGTTAGCACAGGTAAAGCCAGATAAGGTGGAAGGATCCTTGAAGGTCCCTTTGCACAACCCATGTGGTTTTGGGATCTTTGCTCGGGCTTCGAGAGGAACCATCAACATTCATTTTCCTCTCAACCCAACACCCTCTTTCCTAGGGTTTGGTTCGAATCTGCTTTTGAGGACATCATAAAGTCTCGATGCCCTTTCGGACTTTTATACATCCTGTTTCAAGCAATGTCTTCAACCTAGCATTTTCATCAGCAATAGCGGTGGTATCCTAAGCGAGGGGTTAGTTACCACATTAGTAGTTGAAGACAATGCAACAGATAGCAGCGATTGAACATTCAACAACGAGAGGTAGCGATATCACGCTCAAGACATTTTAGACATGGTGGTTCAAATCCATCTGGCGGAACTGATCATTGGCGCGAAGTGACTCATTCTCTTTTGAAGATCTTCATGAGCCGCTCTCAATTTCTCAAGCTCTTGCTTCCTTTGAAGATAATCATAGGAGAGCTTTTCATGAGTAGTTGAGGCGTTTCATGGCGACTTTCAAGTTCTTGGTACTTAGCATGAAGATTTTAATGTCTTCAACTAAGGACTGTGAGCGTGTCATTTCGCGTCCAACAGTCATCGCTTTTGTCTAACAGTTTTGAGTATGTTCCATAGCTCTTTGTTGTTCGGTTGCAATTTTAGCAAGTGTTTTGTAGCTGGGTTTAGATTCACAATCGAGTCATCTTCACTTGATGTTTGAAAGTAAGCATCACGTGATTTTACCTTGGCACCGCGTGCCATGAAGCGATAGGTGGGAGCAGGGTCGTCCTTGTCATCGGCTTGAGCGTTGGTGTAGAAGTCATTGTCTTGATGTTGAAGATGGACTTGGCAACATAGGCTGTGGCTAAAGCCGGACTTACAGCGCCGGTCGGACTCCTCTTGGACTCCACCTCCACCTCCTCAGAAGCAGACTCCTCCTCTGAATCCATTTCCTTGCCAACAAAAGCACGAGCCTTGCGAGATGAGCTCTTCTTATGAGATGAAGACTTTGATGAGGACTTGGAAGAAGACTTTGAAGATTTCTTCTTCTTCTTGTCATCGAATCATATTCCTTGCTCTTCTTCTTCTTCTTCTCATTGTCCCACTGTGGACACTGAGAGATATAGTGTCCAGTTTTCTTGCACTTGTGACAGGTTCTCTTCTTGTAGTCATGAGTGGAAGCTTCATCATTTCTTGAGCTGGATCGTGAAGACTTTCTGAAGCCTTTCTTCCTAGTGAACTTCTGGAACTTCTTCACAAGCATAGCAAGTTCCTTTCCAATGTCTTGAGGATCATCAGAACCGCAGTCAGATTCTTCTTCAGATGAGGAAACAACTTTTGCCTTCAAAGCGCGAGTTCGGCCATAGTTGGGACCATAGATATCTCTTTTCTCAGAAAGCTGGAACTCATGTGTGTTGAGCCTCTCAAGTATATCAGACGGATCGAGTGTCTTGAAGTCAGGGCGTTCTTGTATCATGAGGGCAAGGGTGTCAAAAGAGCTGTCAAGTGATCTCGATAGTGTCTTGGCGATTTCATGCTTGGTGATCTCGGTGGCGCCGAGAGCATGAAGCTCATTTGTGATGTCGATGAGGCGATCAAGCGTGAGCTGGACATTTTCATTGTCGTTTCTCTTGAAGCGGTTGAAGAGGTTGCGAAGAACACCGATCCTTTGATCTCTCGGGTTGAGGCGCCTTCGTTGACCTTGGATAGCCAGTCCAGACTAAGCCGGCGTTTCGAGCACTCACACGGCCATCTTGTCCTTTGGTCGGATGACCACAGATGATGTTCTTTGCGGTGAGAGTCGAGTTGAATGAACTTCTTGACATCAGCGGGGTGACACCTTCACCATATTTGGGAACACCGTTCTTGACGACATACCGAGGTCGACATCAATGGCTTCAAGATGCATCGCATCTTATTCTTCCATAGAGGGATAGTCGGTTCCATCGAACACGGGCAAGCAGCGGAGACTTTGATTATCCTGCGATCGACATAGCTAAAACTCCGGTGGTTAAACCGAATCACACGAGAACAAGGGAGTACCTAGCTCGATACCAATTGAAAGTGCTAGTTATCGACTAGAGGGGGTGAATAGGCGATTTTAGGAAAGTCTTCAAAACACGGATGTTTGAAGACAAACAATAGAAATGACCTAATTGATATGCAGCGGAAGATAAACTACAACAAGCAAACCATAGTTAAGTATGCAATAACATGAAAGTACAAGACTAATAGCAGCTTGGTAGTAAGGATCAAGATGGAAGATAGTGAGAAGCCAATCAACAAAAGTAGTCAAGCAATGAAGTCAAATAGGTATGATAGATAGGCAATGACTTCACGAAGACAAACTCTAAGTAAGGAGAGGAGAAGATAGAACCACCACTTGTTGAAGACACGAGTTTGTTGGACTAGTTCGATTCTTTGTGACAACTGTACATCTGGTTAGGGAGGCTGAGATTCAACTCGAGAAGACCGCGTCTTCACCTTATTCCCCTTGAGCTAAGGACACACAGTCCTCGCCCAATCACTCTGGTAAGTCTTCAAGGTAGACTTCCGAACCTTCACAGATTATGTTCACGGCAATCCACAATGACTCTTGGATGCTCGAGCGCGACGCCTAACCGGTGGAGGATTCACAGTCCTCAAGTGTAATAAGTCTTCAAGTCACACAGAGACGAAAGACTTGATGATGCCTAACACTCTTTGGCTCTGGGTGTTTGGGCTTTGTCCTCACAAGGATTTCTCTCTCTCAAAGGCTTGAGGTGGGTTGCTCTCAAGCGACAAAAGTCGTGCACTAACTCTGAGCAGCCACCAATTTATGGTGTAGGGGTGGGCTATTTATAGCCACTAGGCAACCCGACCTGATATGTCGAAATGACCACAGGTCACTAAGGAACTGACACGTGTTCCAACGGTCACATTTCAAACACACATGGCAACTTTACTTGGACTACAAGCAAAGCTGACTCATCCAGCTCTGGATAAGTTTTGCTCTCATTGTCTTCGCTCGAAGACATATGATTTGGGTTGAGCATCACTTGATCATTACGACTATGATCACTTGGACCCCACTTAACGATGCGGTGGTTCCTATGACTCAACAAAGAAGAAAAGGAAACAACGAAAGGACCACGATCTTGGCTCCATAGTCTTCACTCAATGTCTTCTCATGTCATAGTCTTCAATGTGAATATCTTCACATACCACCATTGTCGTTAATGTCTTCATACATTTTTAGGGGTCATCTCCGGTAGGTAAACCGAATCAATGAGGGACACTACCTGCGTTATCCTGCAATTCTCACAAACTCATTAGTCCCTCAACCACATTTGTCATCAATACTCCAAAACCAACTAGGGGTGGCACTAGATGCACTTACAATCTCCCCCTTTTTGGTGATTGATGACAAACTGGTTGAAGTTTTCAACGGGGATAAAATATGTGAAATTGTAAAGGATAGGGAATTGTCTTCATAAGTGGCATAGGCTCCCCCTGAAGATGTGCATATAAGTAGTTTGCTTTTGGAATGCAAATGCACATGGCAGGTTGTACTTGTGGAGATCCTCTTCAACTTATGAAGATAATTCATCATGCATGAAATGATATAACTAAGAGAATGACATGCATAATGAAAATGGGCGTCTCGAGAATGATCTAAGTGCGGAAGTTATAAATGCGCACATGCGGAATTTATCATCGCACGAGTAAAGCAAACAAGTAGCGAGCGACCATCGAGTTTAAGTGTTACAACTCAAAGAACCAAATGTATCAAAAGCGAGAGTTGTAAACACTAGGCAAAATATTATGCAACCGCCCTTATGAACCGGCTTGAAGACTATCAAACTCATATGCTTCTCCCCTTTTGTTAGTAAGGACCAAAAGGTTTGAAGACATAGAGCGTCTACTCGTCCTCTTGAAGTAGATGATGCAGCAGGGTTATCGTTGTTGGTTGGCGGTCTGAGGCGAGCTTAGTGCGGTGTCGATCGCGCGCAGTAGTAGGCGGTGAAGTAGCATCATCTTCATCATTGATCACTCTGGCATTGACAGTTGCAGCGGAGGAAGAATAGTCGAGTCTTCAAGTGATGGAGTTAAATCGTGGGACTGCATTCCGTGGAGGTGGAGTCAAACTTGAAGCGTTCGATGAAGCCATCGTCTTGAAGATCTGCTTGACCTTGGCGAGGTCAAACTCTTCCATGATCGCCGACATGTCTCGTGAGTGACAAAAGCATTCTTGGTGGCAAGGTTTGAATCGATTGGCGTCCACCAAGAGGCTTTGCATTTGTCGCTTGAGCCAGGAGTGATGCTTATCTTGTTTACGATCGTGCGACAAGAAGTTCTCGATCATTGAGGACTCGAGGCGCTTAGAGGCCTTTGGCCAATTGTGCTCTCGGTGGCTTCAGTCCGCGCCGCGGTGAAAGCGACGTGTGTTCCCAGCGGAGGATAGACACGAGATCTGCTTGGGCGCCTTCCATGGGTTGAGAAAAGCTATGGTGATCGCATTACGAAGACAAAGTGGCATTTTGGCGGGCTCGGGGTAAATGGCTTCAATTGACATATCAACCTCTGGTAGAAATATCATATGATTGCGGCGAGAGGATGATAGTTGATAGCGAGTGCATCTTGATGAGGCGCATGACCCATGGAGCATAAAATTTCAGACCAAACAGATCAGATCGAGACGCAGCCAATTGTCGGATGAAGAATTCTTGCGTATTGAAGCTGATGCCATTGAGGATGTAAAGACCAATGTCTTCATTGCTCCTTCAAGTTTTGCAGACGATGAATGCCCTTTGATAGGCCATAGAGTTAGCTTTGATGATGTGATATATTATGCGAGGCGGATACTCAAGGTCATCAACAAAGAAGTCTGAGGGTATTCAGCGTCATGTGGCGGTGGCTTCATCATGCTCAACATCGACTCATGTCGGGTTACGGCTTATGAAATATGCTCTCGATGCATCGCGATGGAGTTGACAACCAGGTTCAAACAACTCTTGAGGAGTGGGTAGGCTGTGAGCTCAATGACGTCAAGAGCTTTGGCTTCATGATGAACATTTCTGTCATCCACTCGAGAACCCATGTCTTCGTATCTCTGTTGTAGCAGCGGATGTGGAGGTAGCATAGAATTGAAGCACAAGTTCTTCATTCCAGTGTTCTTTATGCATGTGAAGCCGAGCAGACTGCATCACGAAAGCAATCAAGTGCTTCTTCTAAGCACGGCAGTCCGCAATGGCTTCATGTCAAAGGCGCATATGAGGAAAATGTGCCCTTGATCATCTGAACACGTAGTAATAGCTTCATTGCTGATAGCTCGAAGCGGTCGGATGATATCCTTGGCCTTGTGTAGGGGTTCTTTGCTTTGTCAAAGAAAGTGTTGTGGGCTTTGAAGCCATTTGCATTGAAAGAACACAGAGGTGGCGGTGCACAGAAACCTTGGCGATCTTGGCTTGGCTTGGACACGAGGCCTATCGCAATATGATATTCAAGCCGAGGACCCGAGGCATGAGGCGGAGGGACAGAGCAGACCATCTTCTTGTGATTAGCTGACCATAGTTGTATGCTTGCTCAATTGTGTAGGGCCTTGGTGGCGGGCTGGGCGGTGGCAACAAGCGAGGCTTGAGCTGCTCGTGCGAGATGCTTGGAGCAGTTGCCTCATTGGCTTCGAGCACATTTCCTTCATTGGCTTGAGGAGCTGTTGGTGCAGGCTCCACATTTGCTTCAGCCATGACCAAGTCATTGGCTTCATTCTGTTGGAGGTGGCAGCCTCAATGTTTTCAACCTCCACTTGAGGAGGCTGGAGGGTCGAGCCTTTGCACGTTGATATCGTGAATAACTTCTTCAATTACGGGGGTGTAGGGACACGTTCTTCTTCTTCTCGGGTGTCTTGGTGATGCAGCGGATTGCCTTCAAGAGCTTTGGCTTGGACTGGAGACATTCACAGTTGAGTGGCTTCGAAAACACTTGGCGTGCAACAGTTGATGGTGCACTTCTCCTACAGAGCGCTCGAGAGAGTACTTGAGGCCTTTGACCTTTGCGAAGCCTGCGAAATGCTGGCGACACCTTTGGAGATGGGGTTGTCTGGGCCTCAAAGTCTTCCTCTTCTTGTTGTTGTTGTTGTTGTTGGAGAGTGACTTGTTGTTGGGGAGTACTGGGGCAGTCTTGTTGTTGCAGGCGATCATCCCATGAAGTATCTGAGCAATTGGTGTCGGAGGGCGACCAATCTTGATGAGTTCGCTGTTAAATGCGAGCAAAGCGATGATACCACATTGTATTCAATTTGAGGAAGAACTTCATCATCTTCAACATTGTCATGGTGACCAATGTCTTGGCGATGATGGGATCAAGCTGCTGGAATCTCTTCGACTTGAGGAGCCTCTGTGGAAGCGAGGCTCATGAACAGTCATCTGAAGTTCTTGGGTTGCGAGGCGGGGCGAACCACGAAATGGGTTCAACAACCAAGGGCTCTGTGGGAGCAGCCCGATTCTTCTTGGTCTTGAGCTTCTTCTTGGAGGAGCAGCATCGAGGCGTCAAGATTTTTCCTTTTACGGCTTCAGCCTCGGCAGCCCTCGTCTTCTTCTGTTCAGAAGCGGTTGACCGGACCTTTGTCTTCGAGCCATTCATGCTGCTTGGGAAGACTACGCGGGGTTCTTCCTGCCTTGAAGGTGCAGCTTGGTCAGTTGAAGACTTCTTCCTCTTTGCAGCCATTCAGGGTCGGCGCTTTGGGCGGCCAAGAGCCTTGCGCTTCTCAGCCTCATTGTAGGCAAGCACACACTTGTCAGCCAGACTCTTCATGCGCTCACGAGAGCCTCTGGCTTCTTCACGCTTCTTGAGAAAGGCTTCTTTGAGGTCGTGCAGCATGACCTTGAAGTTTTTGACATCTTGCACGCTGAGTGCAGCCATATGCTTCTTGAACTGAGCCTTCTCATAGTCAATCTTATGCTTCAGTTCAACAATGCGTTGAGCAAGAGCTAGCTCAGAAGCATTGGCGCCATTGAAAGAGACGCCGAGGCCAATAGGAAGTTGCAGATCTTCAAAGCTGATGTTTGGGGTGTCAAACCATTCATCAATGAAGTGATGGATGATTGCCACACCAAAGAGAGGCAAATTGTTGAAGATTTCTGCTTCTTCTTTGCTCTTGATAAGTTGCTCAAGAGCATCATCTGCAAGATCTTCATCACTAGACAGATCAATGTGCTCTTCACGCAGAATGGCAGCGAGAGTCGATGTCGATTCAGTATTCTTGAGAATTTTCTTTCTCTTCTCCATCTTCTTGGAATCTGAGATTGATCTTGAGATCGCACACGGGCTTGGGAGGTGCGATGGCTGGCTTCACACGAAAGCTTTTGAAGGAGCGGTGACTTTGAAGCCTTGACTTTCTTTAGCCTGCGGCTTTGGAGCAGGAGCAGGAGCTGGGCTGGGCTTCATCGGACTCAACATCATCATCGAGTGATCCACTTTGGCACCTTGGACCAAGATGTAAGTGATGAGGCCATCAAGGTTTGAAAAGGGACCGATGACATTGGGTTCACATCACGTGAGCCATCGGCCACGGGAAGCGAGAGGACCAGGGTTGAAGTCTAATCCCAATGACTTCTTGTTTTCCTTGGCGAAGCCTTTGCGTCTTTGGAAGTTGCGCTTGAAGAGATTATCGTCCACGACACGAGCAAGGGCGTTGGGTCGGCATTTTCAGTGAGGTCCACGGACCATACAAGGATAGAAACCTTGTGCAATAGCTTCAGCCATGTTCTTGGGTGGAAGGCCTCGAAAGAGAATATCACCCCAAGGGCTTCTGATAGCATTCTTCTCGGCATATTCCTGGGTCACGAAATTGTACTTGAACCATTGCTCAGCCCAATATCGACGAATCCATTGGATTCGCGTCTTGCGCTGATTGTAATTCTCTTCGGGATCTGTCTTGTAAAGCTCTGCGAGGTCATCAGGCAGATCTTTTGAGGTCCCCCCATGACGCTGTCTGCCGCCCTTCCTGACTGATTATCTGCAACCACGAACTTAAAATTGAATGGCTTCAATACGTTCAAAGGCTTGCGTTTGCTGGACAAATAGGAACTGGCTTCGGGAGAGTTAGTTTGATGCTGTAAGAATTCTGCAAACGAATGCAGACTATGAGAACCAAGGGATTCTCCACGGACATGTACTGTGACAGCATTAGAGATGCGAGGAAGGGAAGAGGTCATATGCATTCTCGGAAGATTTTGAAGATAAATCAGTTTGAAGACATTGACCTCATGATGCGAAGACATTCACTTATCTGGCGAGAGTTGGTTCCAGATTTGTACGAATCCGTGAATAAGTACAAGTGAGGAATCGAACTAGTTGTGAAGCTTAAGTGAATATACTAAGCAGAACGAGATGCAAGCAGAATAGATCTAACATAGTATGGGAAGAAACCAATTTTGGTAAGTAGGATGAATCTTGAAGATCAAAAAGATGGTAAAAATAGAGTTATATTTACCACTCGAAGAACTGCTAGACGGGAAGAAAAGGAGGCCGAGCAGTTCAATCCACCATGCCCTAACTTGGCGACGGAGGACACCTACGGCGGCGGCGGAGATGACGATGTTCGCGGCCGGCGTGAGGACGGCGTCGGAGAAGTCATGACAGCTAAGCGCTTAAACCGGCATCATCGTCGAGAGCTAGCGGTGGCGCTAGGGTTTTGACGAGGTGGAGAGGTGGAAGAAGGTATTCTTTACCGCGAGGGACATGTATTTATAAGGGGTGTGCGGCTGCGCAATTACACAGTGCCTGGCGGTTCACATCTGAGGGGCACGTGGCAAGCATGCAACATACTCTGAGTTGTCCCACGTTCCCACGCCCGCCAGGTTTGTCGGATGGTCGTTCCGGCTTCTCCGGATTTCAACAATAAGGATGAATCATTTAAAATAGACTTAAAGTTTGTCTCGTGTCTTACTGGCGACAAGGGCCAGAGAAGACATTCGACAGTTTCAATAGAATGCATATGATTTGGACAGATAGAGTTTGAGATAGAAAGCATAGAGAGATTAGGGTCCGATCACATTCACTTAGTTCAAAAGATTCAACTTGGAAGACATAGCTATAAGTGAATGTTGTAGAGGACAGAACAATATATATATATATATATATATATATATATATATATATATATATATATATATATATATATTTGACAACAACCAAATCAACATAGTGAAGAAAATTATGAAGATAGGTTGAAGTTGAAGACAAATCGAATGCGAAGATATTCCAGAAATAACGCCATGAGTGAAACACTTCAAACAAAGAAATTTGGTGGTGGCGTTACCCACCGTATAGGAAGTATTAGACCCAGACACGGTGCACAATTATCGTGGCGCTCCGAAGTCAAATTCCACTTTAATGTATTCACACTCAGAATGTAAGTCTTCATCGATTGAAGATATACTTTACTTCGTGTGTTGCACATCTAAGTCATCAACATGCATAAGTGTTAGGATGTGTGCTTGATCACAGGACATTTGAGGATTCCAAGATATTTAGCTCACACCGTAACTTGCAAAACCTTTTCTCATCCAAGGGCTTTGTGAAGATATCGCCAATTGCTCTTGGTGTTGGCGTGAATGATGTCAATATCTTTCTTCATGACATGATCCACGAGAAAATGATGGCGAATTTCAATGTGCTTTGTCTTGAGTCTTTGGACTGGATTGTTGGCAATCTTGATGGCGCTTTCATTGTCGCAGAAGAGAGGTACTTGTGTCAGATTGATGCCACAGTCCTTGAGAGTTTGCTTCATCCATAGAAGCAGAGCACAGCAAGATCCAGCAGCAATGTATTCAGATTCAGCAGGTGAGAGTGATACACAGTTCTGCTTCTTTGAAGACCAATAGACAAGTGATCGACCCAGAAAGTGACATGTGGCTGATGTAGACTTGCGATCCACCTTGTCACCAGCATAATCAGCATCCAAAAATCCAACCAAATCAAATTTTGAGCCCTTTGGATACCGTAATTTGAGTGTTGGGGTGTGAGCCAAATATCGAAGAATTCGCTTCACAGCTAAGTGATGCGATTCCTTTGGTGCCGCTTGGAATCGAGCACACATGCAAACACTAAGCATAATATCTGGCCTAGATGCACATAGGTAAAGTAAGGAACCAATCATGGAGCGGTATACCTTTTGATCGAACTCTTTACCATTGTCGTCGGGACCCAGATGGTGTTTGGCTCGCATTGGCGTCGTGTATCCTTTGCACTCTTGCATTCCAAACTTCTTCAGACAATCTTGGAGGTATTTTTCTTGAGATATAAAGATGCCATTCCTTTGCTGACAAATTTGAAGACCAAGGAAGAACTTGAGCTCTCCCATCATGGACATCTGATATTGTTCTTGCATAATGTATCCAAATTCATCACTATACTTCGGTTGGTGCGGTAGAAGATAATGTCATCCACATATATTTGGCATACAAACAGTTCACCATCATATGTCTTCGTGAAGAGTGTGGGATCAAGGGATCCAGGTTTGAAGCCTTTGCTCTTCAGGAAGTCTTTGATTGTATCATACCGGTAGCGAGGAGCTTGTTTGAGGCCATACAGTGCTTTATTTAGCTTGTACACCATATCGGATGTTTTGGATCTTCAAAGCCGGTGGTTGAGCGACATATACTTCTTCTTCAATCTTGTCGTTGAGAAATGCACTCTTCACGTCCATTTGATAGAGAAAGATGTTGTGGTGGTTAGCATAGGCTAGTAGCATGCCCCAGCCTCCGATGCGAGCCGCGATTCAAGCTTTTGCAAGAAGACATCTGACAAGTCATGGACCTGCTGAGAAATCTACCATGTATAGATCATCTTTCCTATACCCTTCAAATACTAGAGACTTGTCGATTCCATTAGTACAAGGCAATGATATTTTCGAATATCACAATCATGTTCAAGTCACAAAGCATTGAGATGGACATCAAGTTGAAACCAAGGGATTCAACAAGCATCACTTTATCCATGTGTTGATCCTTTGAGATTGCAACTCTACCTAGACCCAATACCTTGCTTTTACCGGTGTCGAGCAAATGTGATGTGACTCTTGTCGATGGGCGTAAGGTTGAGTCCATGAGAAGACTTGATCGCCGATCATATGATTGGTGCATCCACCGTCCATAATCCATTACGAAGCATGATGTGTCATACCCTACTGATGCAGTTAGGGGATAAGCTTCACCAAGAGCATTGTGAAGCATAAACATTTGACGAGCAAGTGGATTATTGAAGCTTAAATCAAGATTAGGACTGATAGGATGAATGGCAAACAATTCAGGAACAAAATACATAGTGAGACCATTTGGGCATTTGATCTTGTGCCCTACAAGATGTTTTAGGTCCCCACAATATCATCGACGCCTTTGATTTTGGTGGAGACCCTTTCCTGCAAAAGAAAGTTAATTCTTCTTAACCACCCACATCTTGAGGGTGGCTTAGAAACAATGAGTCTAAGTGCAGCATCGAGAACTTGACTTTGGAGCCCTAGCAAATAGCCTTGCAGGAGATGAATGATACTCATATGAATAAGCGAAAAAGTTTCTTAGTTCTATGAACATAGCGGTTTGAAGACACACGCATATTCATAGATTTGAGTACGGTTTCCTGCAAAACATTGGCGTTAGGGTGACTCGGTGAGTCCTCTGTCTATATGAAGCCTTTGGACCATATGGCGCCTTAGGTGCAGGGTTTGTCTTCTTCCCGGTGGTGTCATGATGACATTCACTGGAAGATTCTCAAGACAGCTTTTGGGAACCCGGATCTTCTTCATAGGTGGTCCATTCCTGCAGTTAGTACAAACATACACGGCAAACACTTCACCATTCGATTCTTGAGCAGCTTATAGTTTGCATCAAAGGATTCATCAATGATAATAGGGTTAGCACAGTAAAGCCAGATAAGGTGGAAGGATCCACTGAAGGTCCCTTTGCAGCAAACCATGTGGTTTTGGGATCTTGCTCGGGCTTCGGTAGGAACCATCAACATTCATTTTCCTCTCAACCCAACACCCTCTTTCCTAGGGTTTGGTTCAGAATCGCTTTTGAGGACATCATAAAGTGTCGATGCCCTTTCGACTTTTATACATCCTGTTTCAAGCAATGTCTTCAACCTAGCATTTTCATCGGCAATAGCGGTGGTATCCTCTGCGAGAGGGTTAGTTACCACATTAGTAGTTGAAGACAATGCAACGATAGCAGCAGTTGAACATTGACAGCAGAGGTAGCGATATCACGCTCAAGACATTTTAGACATGGTGGTTCAAATCCATCTGGCCGGAACTGATCTGTTGGCTGAAGTGACTCATTCTCTTTTGAAGATCTTCATGAGCTGCTCTCAATTTCTCAAGCTCTTGCTTCCTTTGAAGATAATCATAGGAGAGCTTTTCATGAGTAGTTGAGAGCATTTCATGATGACTTTCAAGTTCTTGGTACTTAGCATGAAGATTTTAATGTCTTCAACTAAGGATTGTGAGCGTGTCATTTCAGCGTCAACAGGTCATCGCTTTTGTCTAACAGTTTTTGAGTATGTTCCATAGCTCTTTGTTGTTCGGTTGCAATTTTAGCAAGTGTTTTGTAGCTGGGTTTAGATTCACAATCGAGTCATCTTCACTTGATATTTGAAAGTAAGCATCACGTGATTTTACCTTGGCACGCGTGCCATGAAGCGATAGGTGGGAGCAGGGTCGTCCTTGTCACCAGCTTGACGTTGGTGTAGAAGTCATTGTCTTGATGTTGAAGATGGACTTGGCAACATAGGTCGTGGCTAAAGCCGGACTTACAGCGCCGGGTCGGACTCCTCTTGGACTCCACCTCCACCTCCTCGAAAGCAGACTCCTCCTCTGAATCCATTTCCTTGCCAACAAAAGCACGAGCCTTGCGGATGAGCTCTTCTTATGAGATGAAGCCTTTGATGAGGACTTGGAAGAAGACTTTGAAGATTTCTTCTTCTTCTTGTCATCGAATCATATTCCTTGCTCTTCTTCTTCTTCTTCTCATTGTCCCACTTGTGGACACTCGGAGATATAGTGTCCAGTTTTCTTGCACTTGTGACAGGTTCTCTTCTTGTAGTCATGGTGGAAGCTTCATCATTTCTTGAGCTGGATCGTGAAGACTTTACGAAGCCTTTCTTCCTAGTGAACTTGGAACTTCTTCACAAGCATAGCAAGTTCCTTTCCAATGTCTTGGGATCATCGGAACCGCAATGATTCTTCTTGGATGAGTAAACAACTTTTGCATTCAAAGCGAGTTCGGCCATAGTTGGGACCATAGATATCTCTTTTCTCGAAAATTTGGAACTCATGTGTGTTGAGCCTCTCAAGTATATCGAGACGGATCGAGTGTCTTGAAGTCGGGACATTCTTGTATCATGAGGGCAAGGGTGTCAAAAGAGCTGTCAAGTGATCTCGAGTAGTGTCTTGACGATTTCATGCTTGGTGATCTCGGTGGCGCCGAGAGCATGAAGCTCATTTGTGATGTCGGTGAGGCGATCAAGCGTGAGCTGGACATTTTCATTGTCGTTTCTCTTGAAGCGGTTGAAGAGGTTCGCGAAGAACACGATCATTTGATCTCTCCGGGTTGAACCGCCTTCGTTGACCTTGGATAGCCATCCCAGACTAACCCGGCGTTTCGAGAGCACTCACACGGCCATCTTGTCCTTTGGTCGATGACCACAGATGATGTTCTTTGCGGTAGAGTCGATTGAATGAACTTCTTGACATCGGCAGGGGTGACACCTTCACCAGATTTGGGAACACCGTTCTTGATGACATACCAGAGGTCGACATCAATGCCTTCAAGATGCATGCGCATCTTATTCTTCCAGTAGGGATAGTCAGTTCCATCGAACACAGGGCAAGCAGCGGAGACTTTGATTATCCCTGCAGTCGACATAGCTAAAACTCCAAGTGGTTAAACCGAATCACACAGAACAAGGGAGTACCTAGCTCTGATACCAATTGAAAGTGCTAGTTATCGACTAGAGGGGGGGTGAATAGGCGATTTTTAGGAAAGTCTTCAAAACACGTATGTTTCGAAGACAAACAATAGAAATGACCTAATTGATATGCAGCGGAAGGTAAACTACAACAAGCAAACCATAGTCAAGTATGCAATAACATGAAAGTACAAGACTAATAGCAGCTTGGTAGTAAGGATCAAGATGGAAGATAGTGAGAAGCCAATCAACAAAAGTAGTCAAGCAATGAAGTCAAATAGGTATGATAGATAGGCAATGACTTCACGAAGACAAACTCTAAGTAAAGAGAGGGAGAAGATAGAACCAGTCACTTGTTGAAGACACATGATTTGTTGGACCAGTTCCAGTTGCTGTGACAACTGTACATCTGGTTAGGGAGGCTGAGATTCAACTCAGAAGACCGCGTCTTCACCTTATTCCCCTTGAGCTAAGGACACACAGTCCTCGCCCAATCACTCTGGTAAGTCTTCAAGGTAGACTTCCGAACCTTCACAGATCTGCGTTCACGGCAATCCACAATGACTCTTGGATGCTCGAGCGCGACGCCTAACCGGTGGAGGATTCACACAGTCCTCAAGTGTAATAAGTCTTCAAGTCACATGAGACGAAAAGACTTGATGATGCCTAATACTCTTTGGCTCGGGTGTTTGGGCTTTGTCCTCGCAAGGATTTCTCTCTCTCAAAGGCTTGAGGTGGGTTGCTCTCAAGCGACAAAAGCCCTGCACTAACTCGAGCAGCCACCAATTTATGGTGTAGGGGTGGGCTATTTATAGCCACTAGGCAACCCGACCTGATATGTCCGAAATGACCGTGGGTCACTAAGGAACTGACACGTGTTCCAACGGTCAGATTTCAAACACACACAGCAACTTTACTTGGGCTACAAGCAAAGCTGACTCATCCACTCGGATAAGTTTTGCTCTCATTGTCTTCGTCGAAGACATAGGATTTAGGTTGAGCATCACTTGATCATTACGACTATGATCACTTGGACCCCACTTAACAGTACGGTGGTTCCTATGACTCAACAAAGAAGAAAAGAAAACAACGAAACGACACAGTCTTCGTGCTCCATAGTCTTCACTCAATGTCTTCTCATGTCATAGTCTTCAATGTGAATATCTTCACATACCACCATTGTCGTCAATGTCTTCATACATTTTAGGGGTCATCTTGGTAGGTAAACCGAATCAATGAGGACACTACTGCGTTATCCTGCAATTCTCACAAACGCATTAGTCCCTCAACCACATTTGTCGTCAATACTCCAAAACCAACTAGGGGTGGCACTAGATGCACTTACAGTAATCTTGGGCACTAGTCAGGGGTTTGTCTGCACTGTTTGATGTACGTAGCTGCTAAACTTGCTGCCTAGCATTGACTAGCGCGAGGCAGCTCGGCCAGCTGCAAGAACAAAAAGAGGACAAATACTACCGGTGCTAGGAATCGCACTGCCATCAGCAATCAACGTCTACCTTAAAAATCTAAACAACCAGCGTCAAGTAAGTCCAAACAATCTGCGTCTAGTCATGCGATGATTCAGGCATGCGAAACAGACACAGATTAGGATGGATATGAGATGAGAGGGAACGGGTTATCTCGCACTGGGAGAAGAGGCTGGCCTCGGCGGCCTCCCAGGCGGCTCGCCAGCCCATGGGCAGCGGAAAGGCGAGGGCGTGGGGCTCGGCGGGGCGGCGGAGGAAGAGGAAGGGCGTGCGTGCAAAGCGAGGAGGGGCGGGTCGAAGGGCACCACGGTGGCACCACAGTGGCCGCCAGTAGGATCTGGCGAGGAGGGTTCGCGAGTCCTTCAGATCTCGCGATGGCTGGAGGTCGCAGCGGATCGAGGGCTTGACGACGACACGTGTGAGGAAGAAAAACAAATCGGGCATGTGTGAGCAGCATCCAGATCGAATCGAAAGGGGAAGAGAAGAGGGCGAGAGAAGACCTTGTTGACGAGTTCCATGGTGTCGAGCGCGCGTGACGAGGGCGCGGATCCGGAAGCAACGCGGCGGATCTGGCTGCCGCCTGACCTGCTGCTGCTGCTCAACGGGTGGAGGTAGATGCGCATGGGCGCGTGGGACTGCTGCAGGGGGGAGGGGAGGAGAGCGAGGGAGTCGGGGGAGATGAGGACGACGAGGAGCCATGGGGCACGAGGGGTTACTGCTCTGTGGGCCTTGATAGGTGGAGAGAGTGGGGTGGGGCGGAGAAGAGGTGGGGAGTGAGGCCGGGCGAGGTGTGGTGGCGGGAGGAAGGGGCGGTGGGCGAGGGGGACGAGGCGATTGGATCTGGGGAGAAGGGGGGGCGATGGAGAAGGGGATCTGGGGAGAAGGGGAGGCGGCGATGGAGAAGGGGATCTGGGGAGAAGGGGAGGCGTCCAGGGGCGCCCTGACGTCTGTGATCTGGGCGGCCATCATCGGGGTGGTTAGTGCGATCTTGGTGGAGGGGACGGGAGGGGCGGCGGCTAGGGTTTGGCGGCCAGTGCGGGTCTGCGGGATTAGAACGATGGTGAGTGCGTGCGTGGGGTTTGGAGCGGTGGTGAGTGGGTGCGTGGGGTCTGCGGGTACGATGGGGAGTAGGGGCGTGGGTGAGAGGGTGAGGGGTGAGGGCTGCCGTTGGATTCTGGAGCATCCGACGGTTCTGATGCATGATCCACGTGATAGGCTCCTAGACCAATCAAAACGCAGCAAGCAATTTAAAGATTTTATGACCATCTAAATTGATCAAAATCAATTAGATTAAAGATAAAAAATTTCATGAAAACTTCCTTTTTCATTTTTTGAGTGCTTAAAATGAGTATTTTTTAAAGGATCGACCAAATATTTTTCAAATGATACCATATTTTGCACAAAGTTTGCATTTTGGATTGGCAAACAATATTGACAAAGAGAGTTTTTATTTTTTTTTGCACGAAAAATCAATTTCCATTTTTCGAGTGCCCAAAATGAGTTTTTTTGTGAAGGACCTACCATATATTTTTTGCAAAATTGGACCACATCATTTTTATAAAATACTAGGTCATATTTAATGCACAATTGACCAAATGGTTGGGTGTCAAAAGTTTTGATCCACCTCTCGTGAAAAAGACAAATTTTCGCCGATTCAGCTAGAAGCGGGTCAAATTTGAACTGCGGCTGCCTCATAGTTTGCTTTTTATTTTTTTTCCAAAAATCATTTCTAGGTACATAAGTATCTATTTAATCAGAGAAACATCAAACTTTTTCCAAGATTCAACCACTAGCTAGGAATGGTCATTCCCGCCGTTCTGACCGTATTTTGAAACGGGCATAAAAAATTCAAAAAAATTCAAAAAATTGGAAAACCTTCGCATTGTGTCAATATATGTGACCAAGTTTCCAGGAAAAATAACAAACTTGTAATACGGAAATTATTTTTAAAAAGTGTTCTCAGAAATGAGCTGTCATGCATGAAGATTCATGGCTTTCAAGCCAAATGATCAATCTTATGGCCACATTCATGGCATAGTTTGTTCAAATGATCTCGTATTGTGCAAAAGGGTGCATCTTGGAATGGCAAACAATGTTGCCTAAGGAAGTTTTCATTTTCATTGGACGGAAATTTCATTTTCCATTTTCCGAGTGCCCGAAATGAGTTTTTTTTGTGAAGGACCTACCATATATTTGTTGCAAAATTGGACAAAATCATTTTTATAAAATACTAGGTCATATTTTATTCACAGCTGACCAAATGGTTGGGTGTCAAAAGTTTTGATCCACCTCTAGTGAAAAAGACAAATTCCCGCCGATTCAGCAGGAAGCGGGTCAAATTTGAACTGCAGCTGCCTCATAGTTTGCTCTTTATTTTTTCCAAAAATCATTTCTAGGTACAAAAGTATCTATTTAATCAGATAAACACCAAAAAAAATTCCAAGATTCAATCACTAGCTAGGAACGGTCATGCCCGCCGTTTTGACCGCATTTTGAAACGGGCATAAAAAATTCAAAAAAAAACAAAAAATTGAGAAACCTTCGCATTGTGTCATTATATGTGACCAAGTTTCCAGGAAAAATAATAAACTTGTAATACAGCAATTATTTTAAAAAAGTGTTCTCAGAAATGAGCTATCACGCGTGAAGATTCAGGGTTTTCAAGCCAAATGATCAATCTTATGGCCACATTCATGGCATAGTTTGTTCAAATGATCTCATATTGTGCACAACGGTTCATCTTGGAATTCCAAACAATGTTGCCTAAGGGAGTTTTCATTTTCTTTGCACGGAAAATTCATTTTTCATTTTCCGAGTGCCCGAAATGAGTTCTTTTTGTGAAGGACCTACCATATATTTGTTGCAAAATTGGACCAAATAATTTTTCTAAAATACTAGGCCATATTTGATTCACAATTGACCAAATGGTTGGGTGTCAAAAGTTTTTATCCACTTCTGGTGAAAAAGACAAATTCCCACCGATTCAGCTGGAAGCGGGTCAAATTTGAACTGTAGCTGCCTCGTAGTTTGCTCTTTATTTTTTCCAAAAATCATTTCTAGGTACATAAGTATCTATTTAATCAGAGAAACACCAACAAAATTCCAAGATTCAACCACTAGCTAGGAGCGGTCATTCCGCCGTTTTGACCGCATTTTGAAACAGGCATAAAAATTCAAAAAATCAAAAATTGGGAAACCTTCGCATTGTGTCATCATATGTGGCCAAGTTCCCAGGAAAAATAATAAACTTATGTCGACATTTATTTTAAAAAGTGTTCTCGAAGCGAGCTATCACGTGTGGAGATCAATGGCTTTCAAGCCAAATGATCAATCTTATGGCCACATTCATGGCATAGTTTGTTCAAATGATCTCATATTGTGCACAAGGGTGCATATTGGAATGTCAAACAATGTTTCCTAAGGAAGTTTTCATTTTCGTTGGACGAAAAAACCATTTTCCATTTTTCGAGTGCCCGAAAGGAGGTGTTTTTGTGAAGGAACTACCAAATAATTGTTGCAAAATTGGACCAAATCATTTTTATAAAATACTAGGCCATATTTAATGCACAATTGACAAAATGGTTGGGTGTAAAATATTTTGATCCACCTCTCGTGAAAAAGACAAATTTCCGCCGATTCAGTTGGAAGCATGTCAAATTTGAACTGTAGCTGCCTCATAGTTTGCTATTTATTTTTTCCAAAAATCATTTCTAGTTACATAAGGACCTATTTAATCATAAATACATGGTTTGGTAGCGATACGTCGAGGTTTGGGCGGTGGCCGAGGGCCCCAACTCTAGAGCGCGTAAACTCGCATGCCCACCGCGTGACCGTGGCGTTGCCATGTGTTCTGGGCGGCCTAGGCATGTCTAGTGGGTTGGGCACTTCCCAGGTTGGTGCTAGGAAGAAAATTACAACATAAGATTCTCACGAGGAGACCGGTCGATGCTCAAACATGAATTAGTAGCCAAGTGTTTGATTAGCGGTACGGGAAATGTACATGGATAATGGGCGTGAGTTTTGGATGAGGATGACCAGTTACTAAGAAGACCGTGTTCACAAATTTTCAGCTCAAAAGGAGGAGCCTAGGTGGTACTTGCTTTGCAAACTACCACACTGGACATAACTACGAATGTTGAAGCTCGGCTCAAAATAATGAATGGATTGAGCTGGCATTTGGTGGAGGATGGTTATTTGGGCATAGGATAGCACTGTAGAAAATGGATACTATTTGGACATGCCAAAGTGGTACTTCCTTCACAAACTGTTATTCGAACAGAATAGGAAAATGAATATTTTGAATTATTTTTGAACTAGGCAAGGAAGGTTTTACATATTTGACGAAGATATGACCCAAAGAATTTATGAGATTTTTTGGGAATTTTGGGAATGATAGAAATATAGGTTGCTTCACAACCTAGGGCAAAAACGCCACATGGACATGACACATAGGCAAAACGATGAGGTGGCACCTAGTCATAGCAACCCACCACAATTTACAAGGTTATGACCATCTATATTGGTCGTTAACAACTAGAAATAAGGCAGCGGACTAGCGCTGTTTGCTTTATGACCATTTAGTGTAAGGAAATTACGACCTTCGACCAAAATGGTCGCAATGGTTTAGGGTTTGGAGCCCCAGAACAACTTTTGACCAATTGGTGCGAAATGGTCATAGATCTATGACCAATTGTTCGAGGTCAGACAGAAGGTCACTAGTTGACATATTTCTTGTAGCGATGGGGTACATTTGAATATACATTATACACGAGTATATATTAAAAAATATGCAACTTACCTCAGTTCATGCATGGTTCGAGATATAATCTCCTTGGTTGCAAAAAAAGTTAGATATGCGTATGAATATATATAGCATGTTCAAACTCACAACAAAGATTGATGCCCTTTTACATCTGATTTACAAATGCCATTATCTCGGGTTCAAATAGATGAATGCACTTCCTATGAATTGAATCTTGAAACCCCTTTATGTTGAATTAGACATGTATTCTATTTAAGTAGCTAGCAATTTGGAATGTATCCATGCAAGTGACAAATGTATAAAGTGCTTCACACTAACAACATGGAGTGCACTAATTAATGTTTATATCTGAATTGCAAAAGCATCCATTGCATGTATTTCAAACCGCTCTCACTCTATGGATCGATAATATGAAATAAACACATGCACATGCTAGAATTCAATAGAGTATGGGTGTCTGATAGACCGATTTTCGTCCATACGCAATTAGCAAAATTCATGATCTCATCCAGAAATAATAATGCCATATATATTTTAATTTAATGCGTAGAACCGCCTTTTAAACGTAGATGCACTATGCCTCGCCCCGTTCTCACAGACGCGTTATATATCTCTCTATCTAACGCATAAGTGCACACACTTTATATGCATCGGCATTTCTCTTTCACACATGCTCACAATCTCTCTCAGGGTGTCGGGGTGTCTCACGCACATGCTCTCCCTGTTTCTCTCTCTCTCTCTTTCTGACTAGTATGTACCACTCTTTTCACTAATCTCAGTTGGAAAACACTATTTCTCTCACATGCATATATACACATGCACGGTCTCCACTAGCCCTCTATACGCACATATATGTGCCTACGTGTCTCCATACGCACATTATATTTAGGCCTCTCTACACATTGCCCCCCCGACACACCTCTCGCTTAGTAGTTGGCGAGATATGATTTCATCATATCATTGGTAGGATATCCTGGTTGTTAGGCTGGATGGTAATACAAGGCAAAGTTTTACCCTAGTTCGGATCGGACCCTTGCGGTTGAAGAAAGAGCCTACTCTGATGCTGTATATTAGTGATAGGGGTGTGTACAAAATGCAGCGTGAATACCGGGCATTGTGCGTGTGTGTATACTATCGACGAACTAGCCCCCAAGCTTGTGTAATATACTAAGGGCCTAGGGTTACAAATCATATATAGTCGGCTTATCACCGGTGGGGATAGAGTCCTCCATGACTCTGGTAACCGTGTTGTCGCCGAGTCCTCCACATGGGTCTTCGTATAACACGTCTCGGTCCAACCTATATGTGGCGCAGGATGGAACCGACCCATGAGTCTTCATGTTGACCCACCACAACTGGAAATGATGTGTCCACCACACCACACACGCAATCGGTCACTAAGAAAATAAGCATATACAATAGTACAACGGTATCTAGCTCACGATACGTGTCCATATTTTGTTGATGACATTAACGGACTTTGCATTTGATGCGTGCTCCGTATTTTGTTGACGGCACTTACAGTCATTGTATTTGAAGCGAAAGCACGATATGGTCACTGGACTTCAGAATAAGCTCGTCACGGTCACTACATACATTTTGTCGTGCTAACCAACATGTGGTTGGATGGTTAGAGGATAGTGGTTTCTCGATCCCACCAAGGTTAAAGTCCCGGTGCTCGCATTTATCTTGTGTTAATTTCAGTATTTTCCGGCGATGTACGTTAAGTGGGAGGAGACGTTCCACTCGACTACGAGGCACCTATGGTGACTTCGTAAAATCTCAAGATCATATATGCTGGCCCACTCTCTCGAAGGTGCTCATAGGGGTAGGGTTGGCGTGTAATGCGCTTATAGCGGTGAGTGCTTGCGGCGTATATATGAGCCCTTGCGTCTGTACCGTGTTAAACAAATACATGTCATGATTATACGGTCACTGGCTCACCCGTACAACTCCGTATTTTGTTGATGAAACAATCAATTGACCAGTCAAACGTTCCACGCGGCACAACTAGTGTTGCGCCATCGAGGCGCGTAACCGTGGGGCCCACCTGTTAGCCCGTATACGAAAGAAAGAAATGGTAGTTTGAGTGTGTACTGTGTTAATAAAATAGGAGTACATTTTAGGGTGATCATACGGTCACTGGCTCACCATACAGCTCCGTAATTTATTGATAACATGATCAATTGACCAGACAAACGGTCCACATTCAGCAGCGCACATTACCATAGGGCCCACCCGTCAGCACGTATATGAAGGACATAAATGGTAATAAATTAGTGGTCGGTGGGTATTCGAAGTCATGATACCTCTGGGCAGTGGGGAAGCGAGCCGTCCTTTACGTTGAAGCATATACCTCCGGGGCTCCCGGCAGTCCGGCGATCGTGCTGCCGGACATGAGGAACACAAATCGATCGGCGGGCGACCATTTAGGCCAGGTATTATATACCATGCTGTCGAAACTAACACCGCGTAGTTCATTTGAATGTAATGTAATCCGTCATGTTTGTATGAAAATCCGTATTTTATATGATTTCCGTCGTTGTTTATATGAAATATCAGTTTGTCTCGTATATCGTGAATTTTGTCCGGTTGGTTGAGTTCTTTGTCATAATGTGTGCGGCTACGGTTGGATGGCGTAATTTATGGTCGCCGGTCGGTCTGCGGGGCGGCTCGAAGCGGCGTTAATGGGACAAAAACACATCTCTTGAGCTCGTCTCCAACGTGCTTGTTGGAGGATCATGACAACATGAGCACCGAGCCATTCCTCGTTCATCGGTGGCAAAGGCACCCGTGGACAAAAGGGTCGCCAATATTTTGGCTACCGGGCAAGATCAAACAGCCCCTCCCAACAGATTCAAATCCCTCATTCGCCGTGGAATTTTGCCATGTGTTGTTTTCATGGACTAGCAAGATGCCTGTGCATTGCACGGAACATCAAGATGCATTTTTTTACAAACTCCCGCATGCATGCAAGGGATAATTAATGTCCTCCTTTGCTAGTACCACGAGGCAAACACCATTAATATTGCATCGATTAGTGTTAGTGGCCTTGTATATCTGCAAATTGTAATTTTATAGTGGCCTTGTATATAAAAATGAAGGGAGAAAGATGAGAGATAAGGTGAGGAGGAGGGGCGTGGTGGTGGTGGTGGTCGGATGGGCGGAGGCATGGGGATGGGCGGCGCATTATGTCTAGGGTTTGTATCTCTCTCACACACACCCACGTGGGTGGGGGACGTGCCTGAAGAGAAGAGGTGCAGCACGGCGCCGTGCTCCGTCTCTTTCCCAACCACACCAGCGGGTGCAGGTGGAGCTCATTTCTGTCTGAAAAAGGCAGCCCATGTGGTAATTTGGCACGTGTCTTGGTTGTCCACTTGGTGGAGGGAGGATCGTCTACCACGGGTGAACAAACAAATTGCGACTTGACGCGTTATGTTAAATTAAAAAAGAGGCAAACCATGTGGGGCCTACCTTAGAGGCAAGTCTCTATACACCGGAGTACTTTTGATGTGTCCCGTTAACTTTCATGAGCAGGAGACTTGCTTAGCGCCGTCTCCCCGCCCACGGGTGCGGTGGCTCGTGGGATGAGGTGAAGCTTGCTTACAGTAGTAGTAGTACTACTACTACATGCACGCCTTTGCGCCGCTCCCGCCCACGCCCAGTGGCTCATAGCACGAGGAGAAAATTTTACTACTCCCTCCGTTTACTCCTCGTCCCTACTACGTACTACTTTGGTTAGTACTCCCTCCATTTACTTATACAAGGCCACTATAAAAAAAATACATTTTGCATCTATACAAGGCCACAAATAGTAATCAAGAAAAGTTACTACTCCCTCCTTTCCAGTTTATGGCTCAATTTCAAAATCTCTCCAACCAAGGTAGACGGTGAGTGGTCGAATTAATTTCGTAGTTTGCACAAGTAATTAGTACGCTCGTTTTTCTCAAGAAGTTATGTTTACCGAGGCATTAATTAGAACGAATGCATGAATGACCACTAAATTTCCATGAACTTGTACATGCATTGGTTAGTTTCCTCTTGACACTGCTTGCGTCGGGTGATCTAACGCACCTCGAAATCCAACATGCAATGGTAGTAGAATTGAGACTTATCAAACGGAAAAACGAATGTTTTTTAGATGAGCCCTATAAACCCTAGTGGGTACGTACTCCGTAAAAACAGATTTTTCCAAAACTAAGTCGCTCCCTTTCATGAATTCTGTAGTATACTCCTCCGTCGATGCTCCCTTTCATGAATTTTGTACTTCCTGTCGCCGACATGTGGGACATATAGCAACCGGGTCGACGTGTCAAGCACCAAATAACAGTGCAGAACAGCAGGGGGGACGCACCCTGAGGGAGTCCTGGACTAGGGGGTGTCCGGATAGCTGAACTATCATCACGGCCGGACTCCAAGACTATGAAGATACAAGATTGAAGACTTCGTCCCGTGTCCGGATGGGACTTTCCTTGGCGTGGAAGGCATACTTGGTGATACGGATATGTAGATCTCCTACCATTGTAACCGACTCTGTGTAACCCTAACCTATCCGGTGTCTATATAAACCGGAGGGTTTTAGTCCGTGGGGCGAACAACAATCATACCATAGGCTAGCTTCTAGGTTTAGCCTCCTTGATCTCGTGGTAGATCTACTCTTGTACTACCCATATCATCAATATTAATCAAGCGGGGTAGGGTATTACCTCCATCGAGAGGGCCCGAACACAGGTAAAACATCGTGTCCCTTGTCTCCTGTTACCATCCGCCTAGGCGCACAGTTCGGGACCCCCTACCGAGATCCGCCGGTTTTGACACCGACATTGGTGCTTTCATTGAGAGTTCCTGCGTATCGCGTCACCGATAGGCCCGATGGCTCCTTCGATCATCAACAACGACGCGGTCGGGTGAGACTTTCCTCCTCGGACAGATCTTACGTATTCGGCGGGTTTGCTGCGGGCCAATTAAGCAGCCATCTAGAGCAGATCGAAGCTTCGCCCCCGCCATCGAGTCAGATTTGGAAGTTTGAACTATCGGCCGATATCCGCGGAGACTTGATCTTCGACGGATTCGAGCCGCAGCCAAGCGTGCCACACTGTCTCGATGGGCATGATTTAGCTCTGCAGCCGAATAGTGCCCTGGAGGCCGCACCCGCTTCCGCTCCGACCCTTAATCCAGAGTCGGATTCCCCGATCGAGGACGGGTGGTTGGACACCGCCTCGGGGGCTACCATCTCTACGGCGATTGAGCCAAACTCCATCCCTGTCCCTTGCGAAGACCTCGACTCCAGGGTGTCGGACTCCTCCCCGGACTCCGAACCCTCCGCGCCCCTGCCAATCGAATCCGATTGGGCGCCGGTCATGGAGTTCACTTCCGCGGACATCTTTCAGCACTCGCCCTTTGGCGACATCCTGAATTCACTAAAGTCTCTCTTTTATCGAGAGAGCCTGGCGGACTACGGACGGGAAGGTTGAGATGCGGACGACGAAGAAATTCAACGCCCACCCACCACCCACTTTGTAGCCACTGTCGATGATTTAACCGACATGCTAGACTTGACTCCGAAGACATCGGCGGTATGGGCGACGATGCGGAGGCGACCAAGACCAGCGCCTCTGAGGGACTGGAAGGCCACCTCGTCATCGACATATACATGGTGGATATCCCAAGAGATGGGAGCGGCGATGGAACAACGGAGGATGACCCTCAAAAAGCAGCAAGCGTCGGCGTCGTGACGCCGCTCTAAATCCTGCCACAGCAAAAGCGGTGATTCGATGCGGAGATAATAACACCGGACAGCACGAAGACAACCCCTCCAAAGGGGACTCAGCGCGGGAGGAGGAGAAGCAAGTCCGCACGACAATGCGGCGAAAAGAGAGGTCGAGGGCGATAATTACGCGCCTCCCTCCGAAGATGAGGCAAGCCTCGGCGGCGGCAATTTGTCGTGCACGAGGATCCGCCCTAACGGGGCGTTTCAAGCGAAGGCTTATAGCCACGGCAAGCAGCTTCAAGAAAAGCAGCAACAGCTTAGAGCTGACCAGGGACACTGCTAGGAAGCGGATGGATGAAGTCCTTGCAGCCAAGAGTATGAACTCGAGCGCCCCTCAAAGGCTACCCCAAGCGAAGGCCGTTGCCTCGATCGGAGGAGGAAGCACCCAAGTCACCAGCGCCGACGACATGGCAGACCGGCCACCCGTGGCGCGACGAGAGAAGCCTTTCGCCCACCGCTCAAGCCACACCCGGCGCCGCTCAAAAAGTACCAAAGCGCGGGAAAGCGTCCGGACTTGCGAGATATATTGGAGGATAAGGCAAAACATACAAGATCGATCTACGGATCACGTGGGCGTAACGACGGGATGATTACCGTCGTGCGGATCAGCAAACCACAGCCGGGCGAACACGATGAACAAAGCTCATATGAGCTACGTCGTGATATAGCCCAATCTGAGGCGCCGCACACCCACTATGCTTCACAAATGAAGTAATGGATCATCAAATCCTCGAGGGCTTCAAACCCGTAAACATCGAATCAATGCGATGGTACCACAGATCACGTGGTGCGGATCGAGACTATCTCCTCCATATCCACATGGCCCGCGGTGATGATCTACATGCCTTCAAATACCTCCACTCAAGCTTAAAGGACCAGCTCGGCATTGGCTCAACAGCTTGCCAGCAGAATCAATTTGTTATTGGGAGGACCTGGAAACCGCATTCCTTGATAACTTCCAGGGCACATATGTGCGACCACCAGACGCCGATGACCTTAGCCACATAATCCAGCATCCAGAAGAATCGGCCAGACAATTCTGGACACGGTTCCTAACAAAGAAAAATCAAATTGTTGACTGTCCGGATGCAGAGGCCCTTGCAGCCTTCAAACATAACATCCATGACGAGTGGCTTGCCCGGCACCTAGGACAGGAAAAGCCAAAATCCATGGCAGCCCTCACAACACTCATGACCCGCTTTTGTGCGGGAGAGGACAGCTGGCTAGCTCGAAGCAACAACTTGGCCAAACATCCTGATAGTTCAGATACCAAGGACAGCAATGGTAGGTCGCGTCGCAACAAGAACAAGCGCCGCATTAACGCCGATAACACTGAAGATACGGCCGTCAATGCCGGATTCAGAGGCTCTAAACCCGGTCAGCGGAAGAAGCCATTCAAAAGAAATACCCAGGGCCCGTCCAACTTGGACCGAATACTCGATCGCTTGTGCGGATACATGGCACCTGAAAAACAGCCAATCACACCAACAGGGACTGTTGGGTGTTCAACAAGCGAGCAAGTTAAGTGCGAACTCAATGGCAAGGGCTGCATAGCGATGGCGAGGAAGAGCCCGGCCGTCGAATAATAGAGGACGAAGGGTTTTCCCACGCAAGTGCGGACGGTGAACATGATATACGCAACCCATATAGCCAAAAGGGAGCGGAAGCGTGCACTAAGGGACGTATATGCGATGGAGCCAGTCGCCCCGAAGTTCAACCCATGGTCTTCCTGCCCGATCACCTTCGATCGAAGGGACCACCCCACTAGCATCTGTCATGGCGATTTCGCCGCATTGGTTCTTGACCCAATTATCGACGGATTTCACCTAACCAGAGTCCTGATGGACGGCGGCAGCAGCCTGAACCTGCTTTATCAGGATACAGTGCGCAAAATGGGCATAGACCCCTCAAGGATTATACCTACAAAGACGACCTTTAAAGGCGTCATACCGGGTGTAGAGGCCAGTTGTACGGGCTCGGTTACACTCGAAGTGGTCTTCGGATCCCCGGATAACTTCCAAAGCGAAGAGTTAATCTTCGACGTCGTCCCATTCCGCAGCGGCTATCATGCACTGCTCGGACGAACCGCATTTGTAAAGTTCAATGCGTTGCCGCACTACGCATACCTCAAGCTCAAGATGCCAGGCCCTCGAGGAGTAATCACGGTCAACGGAAACACCGAACGCTCTCTCCGAACAGAGGAGCACACGGCGGCCCTCGCGGCGGAGGTACAAAGCAGCCTCTCACAGCAACTCTCGAGTCCGGCCATTAAGCGTCCGGACACTGTCAAGCGCGCCCGGAGTAACCTACAACAAGACCGCCTAGCACGATTCAAGCACGCGTAGCAATCCGGCCCCAACCCCAGCCCTCGCAAAATTGCGAAGCTAGTGTTACGCGTACATAATTACGCTCTAGAGTTACCATGGGCATATGGGGAGGGGCAAGACCACGGCACGCCAAGAATGCGGCTCGACCGCACCAGGGGCTCCCGATTGTGTCATTCTTTTCCTTTTTCCTTTTTCTTCCTTTTCTTACTTTCAGACTCCGTCTTTGGAAGTCCCGTCCGGCACTAGAATCGCCGAACTCACGATGCAACAGCCAAGGAAGCGAAAGCCACGTCGAGTGTTCGGTGGTCTCTATTACGAGCATTATACCTGTTTTACATACCATCCCGCGGCTTACCCTCGGAGGGGGACATGTTAGATAGTCCCATCCCTTGCTTATCGCACTATTTGTATCGTTCTGCTTTCATTGCAGTACCTTTTTGAATAAAACAATACATAGCTCTTGCTTATTATTGCACTACTTCCTTTATCTATACACATGTTCATTCCATGACATGTGGCAACCAGACACTTTGGTGCGGCCAATACACCAAGGGCTTAAGTATCCCATAATTATGGTGTGATAAGTCCGAACACTTTCACAAGTCGGCACCCGAACTTATAGCATTATATGAATCGGCTCGAATCATGTCTTGGGTCAATAGTTGGGTTTGCCTGCTCCGTGTTTTGGTACCTTATGTTCCGTTATATCGGCTAAGGTAGCACCGGAGAACCATGCGATTGTGCCCAGTTGAGCTGGGTCGAGCACCTCGATGGAAAAGCTAAAACCGACCGTCACGATAGGGCGAGAGCGATCGCTGTTCGAGAGGTTTTTCGGTCCCTAAAGACTTATGCCGCTTAGAGCGAGGAACCGAATTGTCCGGCCAAGGCGTGGATAGCGCCCGAACTTCGGTCTTCCGAATACTAGGGGCTTCACGAAATTTAAAATTATAGAATTCTATGGCTAAGTGAGAGTGTTCAAGCATTATAAGTCCGATTGCCTTGTTCGTTGTGTTGGCGCCTCCTAGATGGACCCAAGAATGGGAACAAGAGTGCTCAAGTTTATCCCAACACCCCAAAGACTGTGGCATGGGGGCTGAAACCAACGACTTGCCATCTCTCAAATTTGATAAATGGCCGCATAGAAGGTCATATTTTAAATTAACAAGCGTTGCTTAGCGCATATGAACAAGTTTTCAGTGTATAGGATAACAAATGCGAGTCTATTCAAAAATTACATCTTTGGAGCACTCATCCGGTATTCGGCGGGCACCCTTCAGGAGGCCCTCATAGTACATTTCGGGCGTGCGATGCTCCTTGCCCTTCGGTGGCCCGTCCGTCACAAGCTTCTCCGCATCCAGCTTGCCCCAGTGCACTTTAGCACGGGCAAGGGCCCGACGGACACCTTCAATGCAGACGGAGCGCTTGATGACTTCAATCCGTGGACAGGCATCCACCAGCCGCTGCACCAAGCCGAAGTAGCTCCCGGGCATGGCCTCCAATGGCCACAACCGCGCTATAAAGCCCTTCATGGCCTGTTCGGCGACCTTGTGGAGCTCGACCAGCTGCTTCAGCTGGTCGCTCAGGGGCACCGGATGTCCGGCCTCAGCATACGGAGACCAGAACACCTTTTCAGTCGAGCTCCCCTCCTTGGCGCGGTAGAATGCGGCAGCATCAGACACACTATGGGGGCAAATCTGCGAATGCTCCTGGAGAGCTCCGAATCTGGGCAAGTAATAGGTAATTCACTTTCACATGCTTGCTTTGCATAAAGAATGCCTTACCCGCCACTATCTTCTTTAACGACTCAAATTCTTGGAGGGCTTTTTGGGCCTCGGCCTTAGCAGCTTTGGCACTCTCAAGAGCCGAGGCGAGCTCGGACTCTCGAGTCTTCGAGTCACGCTCCAAACTCTCGTGTTTTTCCACGAGCTTGGAGCTCTTGCCGCATCTGTAGCCAGCTCGCCTCCCCTTCTCTCGCTCGGTGCGTTCCTGCAGCCGCTTTGTTTTCGACCACGGACACGCTTCCTTCGAGGTCGCCACCTCGTTCATAGCCCTGCAGCACCCATGTTATTCCTGTTATCTTTGCAACCAAACCTTTCTATATGGTATTTCTTTAATAAGGTACTACGACCTTCCTTGTCCTCGAGCTGCTTCTTGGCTTGGCCGAGCTCGTTCTCGGACCGATCGAGGCTCTGCTTAACGCATCGACCTCCGCATCGGTCGACAGAGGTCAAGCGCAGCCTTGCATTCCCATATTGACATACTTATGTTAGACTCCTGCGTATATCTTCTTAGATCCTTAGACCGGCTTTTCTTTCCGAACACCGAACTAAGCATCAGGGGCTACTGTCTATGCGGTAATATCTTTACATATTCTAAACTTACCTCAAAGCCTGTTAGAAGGCTGGTATGCAGCTTCGGTCAGCCCGCTCTTGGCAGATCGAATCTGTCGGATCACCGCACTCATAACAGTGCGGTGCTCCTCCTCGATGAAGGCGCCGTTGAGCGCCTCCAGTAAGCTATCCGGTGCCTCCGGTTGGACGGAGGACACCAGCGTCTTACCCTTCTTGCGAAGGGACCGCTTGCCGGACTCCGGAACCGCTAAAGGTTCCGGCATGGAGTCCGGACAAGGGTCGGGCTTAGAGCCCCTGGGGGTCTTGCCCCCCACGCGCCTGGAGTCCGGGAGGTTGCCTTGTGGCGCCTCCTGCGCCACTTCCTCTTGACCAAGCCCCTCTTGGGGCCCCACTACGGCGTCGTCCGCGGCGTGAGGTGAGGAGGCGGTCGAAAGTGAAGTACTCTCCATTTCCGACGAACCCAGGGACCCGCTCGTCGAAGAGGTGAACTCGCCCTTGGGCGGGCTGCATGATGGTTCGGTATTAGAGAACACTATGCAATGATGAAAAGCCATGGGTATCTAGACACTTACGATATCGCCAGGGGCTTGGCCCTTGTTGGCCAATCCTCCTCGTCGTCGTCGATGTTGGTGGAGAAGTCCGGACGAAGGGATTTTCCCTTCTTGGACCCTCTGGCCTCCCCAGTTGGGGCGGCCTTCCTTTTCCTCTCCTCCTCACTGGGGAGAAGCTTCTTCTTCCTCCTCCTCGTCTTGAGGAGAAGATTCGCTTGAGAATCTAACAAAGACTGGCGTCGGGAGCTCCTTCGAGTTCCCGTGGCCTCCTTCTTGGCCTTCTTCTCCGGCACCACATGGGGTGCCGGAGCCAGCAGCCCCATCAATCAGGCGTCCATTGGTCTTCGGCAAGGAGCCGGACAGTTAATCTGTCCGGACGTCTTCAACCAATCTGTCAAAGAATAGGGAGTTTTAGATCCCACGTAGAGTCAATCTATGAAAAAGAGTCCCGTAAAGGGTAAAATAACTTACCTCGCCGGCTTGACGCCATGAGCTGTATCCGCGATCTTTGTTAGCGGACGCGGGCTTGGCGCCTTGAACAGCACCTTCCGGGCATCTTCGTGCGTAGTATCAAGAGCCGGCTCAAGGTTCGTGCTGTGCGGATCGAACTCCACAAATTGAAGGCCCGTTGTTGGCATGGGAGAATCCGGCGGATGAGCATCACCTGGATTACGTCGACAAGCCTGAGATTCTTGTCCACCAGGTTTCGGACACATGTTTGGAGTCCGGACAGCTCGTCCGAATCCCCCCACTTCAGGCTCGTCTCTTTCCATGACAAGAGCCGTGTGGGGAAGCCAGATCTGAATTCGGGGGCCGCCACCCATTCAGGGTCGCGTGGCTCGGTGATGTAGAACCACCCCGATTGCCACCCCTTTATTGTCTCCACAAAGGAGCCCTCGAGCCATAGGACTTTGGCCATCTTGCCGACCATGGCGCCTCCGCACTCTGCTTGACGACCGCCCATAACCTTCAGCCTGACATTAAAGGTCTTCAGCCATAGGCCGAAATGGGGCTAGATGCAGAGGAAGGCCTCGCACACGATGATAAACGCCGACATGTTGAGGATGAAATTCGGGGCCAGGTCGTGGAAGTCCATCCGTAGTAGAACATGAGCCCCGGACAAATGGGTGAAGTGGAAAACCTAGTCCATGGAGGAAGTGGGGAGAAACACCACCCTCTCATGGGGCACAGGGGTTGGAATGAGCTGCCCTCGTCGGG
This sequence comes from Aegilops longissima, assembly GCA_021605205.1. Lineage (NCBI taxonomy): Eukaryota > Viridiplantae > Streptophyta > Magnoliopsida > Poales > Poaceae > Aegilops > Aegilops longissima. The sequence goes on from CM038676.1 coordinate 479,717,500, forward strand.
CAGCTCAGGCGCGATATCGCGGGACAAGTATCCGGCCTCCCGCAGTCTTGTGATGTGCCCCTCGGTGACGGAGGAGGCCATCCATCTGCCTCCCGCTCGACATGGTTGGAGAAGGTTGAGGAGGAATGTGGACTTGGGTGCTAGAGCTCGAGTCTTGTGAAATGTATGAGCAAAGGAGGAAGAAGGCGTGGGTGAAAAGGTGGATCCTTATCCCTTATATGGACGGACGGCTATGTGTCCCCCACCAGCCTGGTAAAACTCGCTTATCTCCCAAGCGCCGTAATCAATGGCGCGGATGGGTTACCCACGTCCGTATTGATGAGAATCCCGGAATAAGGGGGCATGATCTATGCTTTGATAAGACGTGCCAAGGAAACCGCCTCGCTAAACGCACTAAGGTGGAACGGTAAAAAACGATTCATAAAAAGGCCTTGCCGTGGTGTGATGTCACGCCCGAATACGTCGCAGATCTGTGCAAAAGTTATTCTCTCTACGGTGGTATGTGGAACTTGTTTTGCGAGCGAACACTATCCTGGTGTTCAAAACCTTCTATGAAGTATTCGAGGAGGAACCCGCCTTGCAATGCCGAAGACAATATCGCGCTTGACTAAATCGTCATTGAAGCCTGGTTCGAGGGAGCTCTTGAGGAGTCTGGACTAGGGGTGTCCATATAGCGAACTATCATCACGGCGGACTCCAAGACTATGAAGATACAAGATTGAAGACTTCGTCCCGTGTCCGGATGGGACTTTCCTTGGCGTGGAAGGCAAGCTTGGCGTCTGGATATGTAGATCTCCTACCATTGTAACCGACTCTGTGTAACCCTAACCTATCCGGTGTCTATATAAACCGGAGGGTTTTAGTCCGTAGGACGAACAACAATCATACCATAGGCTAGCTTCTATGGTTTAGCCTCCTTGATCTCGTGGTAGATCTACTCTTTTACTACCCATATCATCAATATTAATCAAGCGGGGTAGGGTATTACCTCCATCGAGAGGGCCCGAACCTGGGTAAAAACATCGTGTCCCTTGTCTCATGTTACCATCCGCCTAGACGCACAGTTCGGGACCCCCTACCCGAGATCCGCCGGTTTTGACACCGACACACCCCACTCGTACCGGCCCAGTAGTAGTAATGAGCAATGAGACGTCAAATCACAATGCCGCACCTTCCCAGACGGACGAAGCAACCATTATTTCACACTTCGGTTCGCCATCATCTCAAACCACGTAGTATTGCTTCTGCCTCAAGAGGGACACGCGCATCTCCTTGGTACATCATGACACGTGGGACCGCATGACAGGCCATGCTCCCCCGCCGATCGCTCGGTAAAATCACCTCATTTTTACTATACTTCCTCCGTATCGGTTTACTAGTACATGGCATGCACGTCGTTCTAGGTTGAGAATTTAACTGGCTATATATGTGATGAACAGTACTCTAGCCTTTTAAAAAATGTATACTTTTGTAAAGTAGTACTATCGATGGATTGCGCCATGGAGCAAAAATTGAAATTAAAAAAAGGTGGTACATATAGAGGCGCTAAATGCCAAATTATGCATATAGTACTATTAAAAAAGCTAGCACGTGCTTAATTGGGGTGCTAAATTCTATTAAAGAAATACTAGTAGTATGTACATACTGAAGAGTTACAGTAAGAGAAGAAACATAACATAGTTCTGCTGGGGGCTCAGCACAACACACCCCTCAAATTAAACTAAGCACACCTGAAATTAAACTATGCAACTAATCCGGTAGACACTGCATTAGAAGTTTATAACCACCATGGGAAACGACACTGCCACCTTAGTCGGAGTCCTCATCCACGTCCTCAACTTCATCCTTGTCCCTCTTCCTCTTGGCCGATACTTCTTTTCTTGAACCGCACACTTGGCTGTTGCTCTTCATCCAACCCTTGTAGATATTGAAACAAAGGTAGCCATCCATTGCAGCGTAGTGGATGTTGTCTATATCTAGTACATTCCGCTGCCATGCATGACGATGAAACGTTTAATGAGGTTTCTCCAGTTTACGGTACGAAGGATGAACCATGGCTCCTGCCAGGTCGACATGAAGGTGACGAGAGGGCACCGGCCGATTCTTATGGAGGTCGAAGGGGTTGCCTACAACGAGGCCTATCCGACCTAGGACTTCTTTGTCGTTCTTAAAGTCTACAGTAACGAAATTCACTGTTTTGTCCTTGAGGAAGTTCTTAAAATCCTGGCACTCAACGTCGGCATGGCATATGTGGTAGACCAAGCAAACTTTATGTATGCAAACCTGGATCACGGCGGGCTTCTTCCTCTCTTCGTCCTTTAGATCCTTCTCTCGTCCCAGGACTGTGGGGTACTCAACATCTAGCCCAGCGACCCACTCATCATCTGAGGTTTTGAACATGCGTCTGAAGCGAGAAAGGCATCCTTTCACCGTCGCGGAAGAACATGTGTAGATGACGTCGAACTCATCGCCGGTGATGGTTCTAACCTTGTACTCACCGCCGATCGTGGAGATTTGGGACGCCATGGATTTGGGAGGGGGGTTAGGATTAGTGGAACTGCCGTAATGTGAATGGACGGGACGACTAGGAGCGAACCGCCGTAGTATTGAAGGACATGCGGGGACGAGTAGGAGCGAACTGCCAGCGTGCGAACAGCAGGGTAGTGGCTTTCCATTCTCCCATGATACGGGCTTCCGAGAGCTCTTGAATCTGAGATCGAATGGTTGCATGGCGTGATTCTAGACCTATGGGTGAATATCCTATCCTGGAGGGTTATTCTGCAAATTTTCAGCAACTTAGCATGCGACCGTTTGATCTCAGATCCAAGGGCTGCCAGTAGCCCGTATCATGGTCGCGCCTACCACGACCGTCGCGTCGCTCGCGCAGTCGCGCCCTTGGAGATTTAACACGGTGCGTTAGGCTATCTGATGTTGGCATGTCAAACATAGTCATCACTTAGTCACTCATACTACAACAAGGTTGGATATAAGTGTATTTTTTTTACTTCTCTCTATCTCTTTCTTCGTACTCCCTCCGTCCCATAATATAAGAACGTTTTTGACACTAGTGTAGTGCCAAAAACGTTCTTATATTATGGGACACAGGGAGTACTAGTATTTATTGCATTTGCCAAGGAGTGACCTCTTCCAATGAAATGGTGTTGCTAAGTTTGCTTCATTTAATTAGCTATAGACTCAAAATTGTCTTTTCACCTAGGTACACGCGCTTAGCACCGTTTCTTCCTTGGGTCACCAAACTAGTCTCTCTCTTCTTGATTAACTTGCCACATCAGACTTTATGCCTATATGGCAAGCTTAAGCACCTGTAGGAGCAAGTAAAAGTAAGTACAATAGTGCGCTTTACATGGCATTTTTGCATATGTGGAGGAAAGAGAGGCAAGGAAAAAGTGGAGAAGTGGGCTCTCATGCAAGAGCCAGCCTCTACTACATGGTGGATGCTACCTCTTGAGCACTGCGTTGGATTTCCCCGAAGAGGAGAGGATGATGCAGCAAAGTAGCGTAAGTATTTCCCTCAGTTTTTGAGAACCAAGGTATCAATCCAGTAGGAGACCACGCACAAGTCCCTCGTAGCTACACAAAACGATAGCAACTCACAACCAACGCGATTAGGGGTTGTCAATCCCTTCACGGTCACTTACGATAGTGAGATCTGATAGAGATGATAAGTAATATTTTTGGTATTTTTTGAAAGATAGATGCAAATTAAAAAGTAAAAGCAAAGTAAAAACAAAGCAAGTAAATAAAGTGATAGAGATTGATATGATGAGAATAGACCCGGGGGCCATAGGTTTCACTAGTGGCTTCTCTCAAGAGCATAGATATTCTACGGTGGGTGAACAAATTACTGTTGAGCAATTGACAGAATTGAGCATAGTTATGAGTATATCTAGGCAATGATCATGTATATAGGCATCACGTCCAAAACAAGTAGATTGAAACGATTCTGCATCTACTACTATTACTCCACTCATCGACCGCTATCCAGCATGCATCTAGAGTATTAAGTTAAAAACAGAGTAACGCCTTAAGCAAGATGACATGATGTAGAGGATAAATTCATGCAATATGATAAAACCCCATCTTGTTATCCTCGATGGCAACAATACAATACATGCCTTGCAACCCTTTACATCCTTTGGTAAGGACACCGCAAGATTGAACCCAAAGCTAAGCACTTCTCCCATTGCAAGAACTACCAATCTAGTTGGCCAAACCAAACGGATAATTCGAAGAGACTTGCAAAGATAACTCAATCATACATAAAAGAATTCAGAGAAGAATCAAATATTTTCCATAGAAAATACTGGATCATAGACCCACAATTCATCGGTCTCAACAAACACACCGCAAAAAGAAGATTACATTGAATAGATCTCCACGAGAGAGCGGGATAACATTGTATTGAGATTCAAAAAGAGAGAAGAAGCCATCTAGCTACTAGCTATGGACCTGAAGGTCTGAAGTAAACTACTCACACTTCATCGGAGGGGCTATGGTGATGATGTAGAAGCCCTCCGTGGTGGATGCCCCCTCCGGCGGAGCTCCGGAACAGGCCCCAAGATGGGATCTCGTGGATACAGAAGGTTGCGGTGGTGGAATTAGGTTTTTGGCTCCTGTTTTGATCGTTTGGGGATACGTAGGTATATATAGGAGGAAGGAGTACGTCGCTGGAGCGTCAGGGGGCCCATGAGGTAGGGGGCGCGCCCTCCACCCTCGTGACCGCCTCTGGCACTTCTTGGAGTAGGGTCCAAGTCTCCTGGATCACGTTCGGTTGGAAAATCACGTTCCCGAAGGTTTCATTCCGTTTGGACTCTGTTTAATATTCCGTTTCTTCGAAACACCGAAATAGGCAAAAACAACAATTAAAGGCTGGGCCTCCGGTTAATAGGTTAGTCCCAAAAGTAATATAAAAGTGGAAAATAAAGCCCAATATAGTCCAAAACAGTAGATAAAGTAACATGGAGCAATCTAAAATTATAGATACGTTGGAGACGTATCAGGCATCCCCAAGCTTAATTCCTGCTCGTCCTCGAGTAGGTAAATGATAAAAAAAAGAATTTTTGATGCGGAGTGATACTTTGGCATAATTTCAATATAAATCTTCTAACTTGTGATATGAATATTCAGATCCGAAAGATTTAAGACAAAAGTTCATATTGACACAAAAATAATAATACTTCAAGCATACTAATCAAAGCAATCATGTCTTCTCAAAATAACATGGCAAAAGAAAGTTCATCCCTACAAAATCATATAGTTAGGCTATGCTTCATTTTCGTCACACAAAGATGTTCCCAACTTCTATACCCCCGATGACAAGCCAAGCAATTGTTTCATACTCAAATAATCTCAAACTTTTCAACCTTCACGTAATACATGGCGCGAGCCATGGATATAGCACTATGGGTGGAATAGAATATGATGATGGGATTGTGTGGAGAAGACAAAAAAGGAGAAAGTCTCACATTGACGAGGCTAATCAACGGGCTATGGAGATGCCCATCAATTGATGTCAACATGAGGAGTAGGGATTGCCATGCAACGGATGCACTAGAGCTATAAGTATATGAAAGATCTACAAAAGAAACTAAGTGGGTGTGCATCCAACTTGCTTGCTCACGAAGACCTAGGGCATTTTGAGGAAGCCCATCATTGGAATATACAAGCCAAGTTCTATAATGAAAAATTCCCACTAGTATATGAAAGTGACAAAATGAGAGACTCTCTATCATGAAGATCTTGCTGCTACTTTGAAGCACAAGTGTGGTAAAAGGATAGTAGCATTGTCCCTTCTCTCTTTTTCTCTCATTTTTTTGGGACTTTTTTTTGGCCTTGCTTTTTTTCTTCTTCTTCTTCTTTTTTCTTTTTTTTCTTTTTTTCGTCCGGAGTCTCATCCCGACTTATGGGGGAATCATAGTCTCCATCATCCTTTCCTCACTTGGGACAATGCTCTAATAATAATGATCATCACACTTTTATTTTTCTTACAACTCAACAATTACAACTCGAAACTTAGAACAAAATATGACTCTATATGAATGCCTCCGGCGTGTACCGGGATGGTGCAATGAATCAAGAGTGACATGTATGGAAAATAATGCATGGTGGCTTTGCCACAAATACGATGTCAACTACATGATCATCCAATGGCAATATGACAAAAGTAATATATGTCATATTAATGATGATGAAAGTTGCATGGCAATATATCTCGGAATGGCTATAGAAATGCCATGATAGGTAGGTATGGTGGCTGTTTTGAGGAAGATATAAGGAGGTTTTTGTGTGATAGAGTGTATCGTATCACGGGGTTTGGATGCACCGGCGAAGTTTGCACCAACTCTCAAGGTGAGAAAGGGCAATGCAGTACCGAAGAGGCTAGCAAAGGCGGAAAGGTGAGAGTGCGTATAATCCATGGACTCAACATTAATCAAAAGAACTCATATACTTATTGCAAAAATTTAGAAGCCATCAAAAATCAAGTACTAAACGCATGCTCCTGGGGGTATATATTGATAGGAAAATACCATCGCTCGTCCCGACCGCCACTCATAAGGATGCACAAGCCAGGTACACTTCATGTTTCAAATTTGTTACACAACTTTAACCATACGTGCATGCTACGGGACTTGCAAACTTCAACACAAGTATTTCTCAAAACCACAATTATCAACTAGCACGACTTTGATATTACCACCTCCATATCTCAAAACAATTATCAAGCATCAAACTTATCTTAGTATTCAATTCACTCAAAAAGAAAGTTTCACATATCTTGAACACTAAGTATATTAACATTAAGCAAATTACCATGCTATTAACGACTCTCAAAATAATCTAAGTGAAGCATGAGAGATCAATTGTTTCTTTAAAACAAATCCACCACCGTGCTCTAAAATATCTAAGTGAAGCACTAGAGCAAAAATTATCACGCTCAAAAGATATAAGTGAAGCACTATGAGCAAAACTATCAAGCTCAAAAGATATAAGTGAAGCACATAGAGTATTCTAACAAATTCCAAATCATGTATGGCTCTCTCAATAGGTGTGTACAGCAAGGATGATTGTGGTAAACTAACAAGCAAAGACGCAAATAATACAAGACGCTCCAAGCAAAACAAATATCATGTGGTGAACAAAAATATAGCTCCAAGTAAATTACCGATGGAAGTGGACGAAAGAGGGGATGCCTTCTGGGGCATCCCCAAGCTTTGACTTTTTGGTGTCCTTGGATTATCTTGGGGGTGCCATGGGCATCCCCAAGCTTAGGCTCTTGCCACTCCTTGTTCCATAATCCATCAAAAGAATTCACCCAAAACTTGAAAACTTCACAACACAAAACTCAACAGAAATCTCGTGAGCTCCGTTAGAGAAAGAAAACAAAAGACTACTTCAAGGTACTGTAATGAACTCATTCTTTATTTATATTGGTGTTAAACCTACTGTATTCCAACTTCTCTATGGATTATAAACTATTTTACTAGCCATAGATTCATCAAAATAAGCAAACAACACACGAAAAACAGAATCTGTCAAAAACAGAACAGTCTGTAGCAATCTGTAACTAACGCAAACTTATGGAACTCTAAAAATTCTACCAAAATTAGACGACCTGGAAATTTTTTTTATTGATCTGCATCAATTGGAATAAGTATTTTATCACGTTCTGGTGGTTTTTAACAATTCGGGCACTGAGCGCAAAGTTTCTGGAAATTACAGCAAGATCAAATAACTATCATCCAAGAAGATCCAATAGGTTTAGCTTGGCACAAACAGTAATTAAAAGATAAAATCACATCTAAACAGAGGCTAGATGGATTATTTATTCCTAAACATAAGCAAAAACAAAAAAAAAACAAAAAAAATTTGGGTTGCCTCCCAACAAGCGCTATCGTTTAACGCCCCTAGCTAGGCATAAAAGCAAGGATAGATCTAGGTAGTGCCGTAGTAATAAGATAGATCGGTGAAACTCATTTCATATTCTCTACGTTCGGCAGCAGGTTTTCTTTGAGGCAAGCAAAAGTAATCAAAAGGGCTAAATTTAATAGGAGAAAAGTCCCCAAGATCAATTTTAGGAGGTATAGGCTCCTCTTTCGGCCCTTCGTATTGCACAACCAATTCATCATTATAAGCATTCTTTTTATAGAACTTTGTGAGCCTATACTCAAGAGAGCATCCTAGCTCATTATTTCGAATAGCCAAATCATCATTAAGCTCAGAGATTCTATCAATTAAAATATTGGTAGGCACCTTTTTTCTAAGATTTTCATTAAAAGCAACATAGTCGATAGATTGAAAACGCATTATTTCTTCTTGATCAAAAAGGATAGATTCTATGGGAGGATGACCAACGTCTACCCTATAATGCGCAAAGATTTCTTTGGCTTCTCTTATTATAAATCTGAATTCATGAGCCAAAAAGATAGTAGCGGCACGCTTAACAGAGGAGTGTTCAATATTAGAAAATTCTAGGAAAATTCTTTGTATAGAAGGGTGCATATGCATAAATTGCCTTTCAAGTTCAACTATAAGCATGGCAATAGCGTATGCAAGACTACTAGTTCTATGGAGAATAGAACCACCCATAGAGGGTAGAGCACCAGCACAAGTAAAGAAATCTTGAATAACTCCTTTTCCAATAATATTACCTCTACCGATTCGAAATCTTTTTGTGTGATAGGTAGTGGATTCTTCAGCAGGAGCTTCAGAAATTTCCATATTATTATCGCCCATATCGGCGACAATTTCCCCAATTTCAGACATAGCGACAAGCAAGCAAACTAACACACGAGCAAACAAAAGGCAAAGGGGAAAAGAGGAGGAGATTGGGAAAGAGAGGGCAAATAAAATGGCAAAGGTGAAGTGGGGGAGAGGAAAACGAGAGGCAAATGGCGAATAATGTAATGCGAGAGATAGGGATTGCGATGGGTACTTGGTATGGTTGACTTGCTTGCGTGAGCCTCCCTGGCAGCGGCGCCGGAAATTCTTCTTGCTACCTCTTGAGCACTGCGTTGGATTTCCCCGAAGAGGAGAGGATGATGCAGCAAAGTAGCGTAAGTATTTCCCTCAATTTTTGAGAACCAAGGTATCAATCCAGTAGGAGACCACACACAAGTCCCTCGTACCTACACAAAACGATAGAAACTCGCAACCAACGCAATTAGGGGTTGTCAATCCCTTCACGATCACTTATGATAGTGAGATCTGATAGAGATGATAAGTAATATTTTTAGTATTTTTTGACAGATAGATGCAAAGTAAAAAGTAAAAGCAAAGTAAAAACAAAGCAAGTAAATAAAGTGATAGAGATTGATATGATGAGAATAGACCCGGGGGCCATAGGTTTCACTAGTGGCTTCTCTCAAGAGCATAGATATTCTACGGTGGGTGAACAAATTACTGTTGAGCAATTGACAGAATTGAGCATAGTTATGAGTATATCTAGGCAATGATCATGCATATAGGCATCACGTCCAAAACAAGTAGATCGAAACGATTCTGCATCTACTACTATTACTCCACTCATCGACCGCTATCCAGCATGCATCTAGAGTATTAAGTTAAAAACAGAGTAACACCTTAAGCAAGATGACATGATGTAGAGGGATAAATTCATGCAATATGATAAAACACCCATCTTGTTATCCTCGATGGCAACAATACAATACGTGCCTTGCAACCCTTTACATCCTTCAAAGGACACCGCAAGATTGAACCCGTAGCTAAGCACTTCTCACATTGCAAGAACTACCAATCTAGTTGGCCAAACCAAACGGATAATTCGAAGAGACTTGCAAAGATAACTCAATCATGCATAAAAGAATTCAAAGAAGAATCAAATATTTTCCATAGATAATACTGGATCATAAACCCACAATTCATCGGTCTCGACAAACATACCGCAAAAAGAAGATTACATCGAATAGATCTCCACGAGAGGGGGAGAACATTGTATTGAGATCCAAAAAGAGAGAAGAAGCCATCTAGCTACTAGCTATGGACCCGAAGGTCTGAAGTAAACTACTCACACTTCATCGGAGGGGCTATGGTGATGATGTAGAAGCCCTCCATGGTGGATGCCCCCTCCGGCGGAGCTCCGGAACAGGCCCCAAGATGGGATCTCGTGGATACAGAAGGTTGCGGCGGTGGAATTAGGTTTTTGGCTCCTGTTCTGATCGTTTGGGGATACATAGGTATATATAGGAGGAAGGAGTACGTTGGTGGAGCGTCAGGGGGCCCACGAGGTAGGGGGCGCGCCTAGGGGGGCGCGCCCTCCACCCTCGTGACCGCCTCTGGCACTTCTTGGAGTAGGGTCCAAGTCTCCTGGATCACGTTCGGTTGGAAAATCACGTTCTTGAAGGTTTCATTCCGTTTGGACTCCGTTTGATATTTCGTTTCTTCAAAACACTGAAATAGGCAAAAAACAGCAATTCTGGGCTGGGCCTCCGGTTAATAGGTTAGTCCCAAAAGTATTATAAAAGTGGAAAATAAAGCCCAATATAGTCCAAAATAGTAGATAAAGTAGCATGGAGCAATCAAAAATTATAGATACGTTGGAGACGTATCAGTGGAGCATTGGGAGAGGCACCTGTATGGAGGTGGTCAGGAATCGGGAGACTCACGTCGGTCGTAGCGCCGCGGTTAAAATGATAATGGCAAGTCAAATCACGGGCCTCGCCATCCAGCAAAGATAACTTCATTGTCAAATCACACAGCCCTACGTTTGCAGCAGCCTACTCCCTCGTCTTCTCGCGTCTCTGTCGAACCGACTAGGGGAACTGCCCCGCCGCCTACCGCGCAGGAAAAGCCACACCCTTGACTTTTAAATACAACTACATCCGCTTAAGAATCCAATGATATACTTTTTGTGACATAGTAACTCATATTTAGTTAGTCAAATGGATGACCTAGAACTACGTGCAGGACCTATAAACCGAGATGCCTAAAAATAAAAAACCGAGACGGAAAGGGTAGTTCAGCACGTATCTTTTCAGATCAATATAGTCGGGATTCACCAAGGAGCAAAACCAAGTGGTAGGCTGCTCCTGTCGTGTTGGCGTAGCAACTCAAGCAAGGTCAGTCCGCACACGAAATGGAGACACACTTAATAGGACCCTTTGGCCGACATGTGGCTCATCCACCGTCTTGTTCCACGTGAGATGCACCAAATTACAGTTCGGAGCAGCGGTTGGAATTGGAGGCACCCCGGTCGTAGCGCCGCAGTAGTAGAAAATGAGCGATGAGGGGTCAAATCACAAAGCCCCACCTTTCCTGCATTAAGCTGGAGTGCTGGACGGACGAAGCAACCATCATTTCACTCTAGGGCGCAAGAGCATAAAGAAAAGAGAAAACAATGATGCGTGCGGCAGCTACCTAGGGTAGGGGTCTCCACTACAGATCCTTTTTTTTGAAAGTGCCTCCACTACAAATCGGCTTCTCCCTCGTCCTCTTGAAGAAAACCGGTGATGAGTGCGGCGGTAGGGTTTGTAGGAGTACTACGGCGTGCGGGGCCACGTCGTAGTAAACGGGTTCGAGTCGACGCCTTAAATATGTGTGGGCCGCTTGGTTTTACGAGAACGAGGCAGCATTTTGGGTTCGGGGATCAGTGGAGATATAGTACGTACAAAAAATTGTGGACGTAGGTTCGACCGGAAGGCAATGATGCATGGGCCCTGCATTTTGATATATCCGGGGCCGCCTGAAATTTGCTACTCTACTCAAAACTAGTAAGGTACACATGTATTGAACGCATGAGATTTTGAAACCAAATTATGAATAAACACACACTATAGCATGTAAAGCTTTGAGTCATATATGCATGATGTAGATGTTCGTTTAGTTCTTATAGTTCATCTCATTCAAAATCAATTAGTTTTATAAAAATGTTAAGATTCATGGGGTTGTGCATTGTAAATCATAAAGTAAAAACAAATAATGGAAATTCATTTAGAAAAAATAATCAATTATGATACGTAAGATTCTAGAACAAAGGAGAAGTGCTTGTGTTTTGAGGTTTGTGCATTATGCTTAAGTTCAACCATGGAGTCTTCTAAATTGTACATGTGGCAGATCTGGTGGAATGTTGATGATATCCAACGGCCAGTAGTGCTCGGATTTTCCTATCTCTGCACTGTCGGGTTAGCTTCATCTAGCGACCATCTTTCAAAGTTATTGGCACACTATATAGTTCTTGTGCCATAGTTGCATGTTTTGGAAAAAAACTACTAGTGGGTTGTACTATCTATTTAGGAATAGAAGATGTAACATGGAAGTTGTAGGGAAAGAGATGACATGGAGCATCTCAATTCTTATGAGTAGGGATTGGAAAAGAGATGTCATTTGGTTCACATCATAGGAACTTCTCTATTGAATCTAGAGATGACATGTATCTCAATTCCTATGAGGAGGGAGTATAGGAATCCATTCGTATGAACCAAGTGGCTCTAAAGCTATAGAAATGATATCATGTTTATTTCCTTTGAAATGTGGAGTATATGAATCTATTCCTATGAACCAATTGGCTCTAAAGGAAAAAATCCTATAAAAATCATATCATATAGAGTTCCTATGATATTCCTCGACACTAAAGGATGCTTGAAATTGTTGCGGGTGATACGATGGTCTTTCTTTGTAGACTCCTCACCCATCTTTATAGTTACCCCTCGAAGATGAATGAAATGATATATACAGGGTATTCTACATGTGCAATTTGGTACACAAAACTTCGGTAAAAGTTTGCGAGGTTCGAATTTTCAATAAAGCTATATGCACTGCATTTCGGAACGGAGGGAGCATACGGCAGTTGCTAACACTCACGTGGAAGATTTATGTGTAGGAGGAGTGGCTGTTCTGTTAAATGACATGGCAAAACTGACATTGTCGGATGCCGATCTAACGGTTCTTATGGTGTTCGTCAGGAAAAGGGTTGTGGCGAACGTTTGTCGGATAATGATTTACGGACACATGCATTGCATTGATACGTGCCCCCTCACTCTCACGCACACACACCCTCACGAGTCACGAGTCTCCCGAGTCCTCTCGCAGATTCGCACGTCGCACCCACCGTCTATCTGCAGGTAGACATCATGCACATATGTGCTCTTCACACCCTACCCTCAGAACTTCTAAAAAACAAAAGACGGCGCGCACATTTTATTTTAGCTCACACGTCACACACTTATACTATTACTCTTGCAGAGAACGTTCTTTGGGCATAGTATATTGTACTCTCACGAAGAGAAGTGGTGCACGCACGCACTAGTTCTCTCAAACCCACTCGCGGGTACACGTAGGAGCGCATTTTTTTAAGCTGGTACAACAAAATCACTCCACTATATATAAAAGCAGGAGCCTTAGCGCTTGCTTTACTAGGGTTCCTCTCGTTCACTCTCTCATGCTCTCCAGATCTAAGCAAGACATAGGTGGCCACACTCTCTCTCAGCTCACGACTGGTCACAAATCCGGCCGGACAACCTCGACCGGGGCAGGGGTGTAGGTGCATCGTTCATGCTGTCGTCAGTGGCGAGAGAGGAGACCAACGGCTGCCCGCGCGTCCCGATGGGCGGCCGTGCCGTTCTCTCCGAGAGAGCACCGGCTTGGGAGGGCCTCCAACCCTTCTTCCACCCTGCGGTATTGTGGCCACGATGCGGCCTCCCGACGCCTTATTTGCCACATGCCGACGACCCTCAGGTATATATTCCTTCGAAACCTGCCTTTCTCTACTGCCCCAGCTCCCTTCGTGTGGATCCTTTTCTACTTCCGTCCGCTGTTCCAAAGCCACCTAGACTTCTACTATTATTAGAAGTAAAGCTAGTTCATACAGTCGACTCAAAGCGTTGGTTCAAACAGGGAAGAAAGTGGGAAAGCTGTAGCATGAATCTAGGACTTGGTTCTAAGAGGAAACGGGGGAAAGTAGTAATATCTGTCACTTTTTAAATAACCGTATTTCGTATTTGCGCAAATAGGGATGTCTGTCTCCATATCGTTTCGGGATGTCTGTCTCCGTATCGTTTCTATCCGCGCAATCAAAAGCACACACCTCAGTTTTAGTACAACTGCGCAAAATGAGATGGCTATCCCTCGTTGCCGTCGTCTAACCTCCCATCTTCAAGGTATCCCTACAATGGTAGTAACTAAGGTAGAATGACCAACGCAATCTAAAAGAAGTTGATTAAATGCGTTTTACTTCCTGATTGCATCTGAGGGACGAGAAAAACAACTGCATCCTAGTCCGGAATGCACTTTCTACCAGTTCATCCATGGACCGAGGACTAGTCGCACGGCTGCTGGGCGGTTTTTGGACACGTCTTGCGGACAAGAGGCATTGTGGTCTGCTTATTTCTGTAAATAGCGGTGCTTAAATTTAGTGGAATGCACAAGAATTTCACTGGTCGATTACCTTTGCATGGTTCAGTTCAGCATTCCAATTGAGACCACAATTATAACTGGTTATTCTGGAATGAGAGAACCTAACCCTGAATGGTGGCAACAAGAAAAAACCAGAGTGAACTCCAGGAAATTTAAGCCTGCCGGGAGGCCCTTTGCTCAGAGAAGCCTTTTTCTTGTTTTTTCCTGATTTGTAAACCTTCTCACAACTTTGTCTTTTGCTGTGAACTAGTATATGTTTGTTATGTTCTATGAATCATTGAGATGTATAAAATTGCTTAACTTATGCTTTTCAAGTTTTTTATGAAGACGGGTTTAATGTGAGTGTTCCACATGAGCGCTGGACTAGCGTGTGAACGTTTGGAATTTATTACACTGTGGCCTCAATTAACTGCATGAACCACTATAACAAGATACATAGTTGCTTATATGTCAGACAGCAGATTGTTGATTGTTAGTTGGTCGATAGCCTAGTGTTGAAGCGAGCTGAGCCAATGTGCCATGTTTGCACAACTGCTTACAAGTGGGGTAGCACCAACAGTGTTTACAAGTACTTATGTATACGTCGGTATACGGTTCTCGAGCAGTGCTCTATTTCATCAAAACACACTGCTCAGTATGATAAACCGTGACAACTTATGTCTTACCATGCCATATTCATGAAAAAACTAGTGAGGGCGCATCTGTTTGGCAACAATTACGATGGTTCTCACATGATTCACGGGCACACAAAAGTAGCAGCAGTTCCCATAGACGGATTCAAACAGAGTACTAGCCTCAGAGGGGTCGATAACAGGCAAGGTTCGGATAATTTGACACAATCCAAACTACTATTGAACACTAGCTGGGGCAACTATTTCATGCCTCGATCTAATTTGGGCTGGACACAAGACGGACCTTGCCATGAACATCATCGAGGGCGTCCCGCAGCAGCTCAATCTGTGAACCTTCATGAAGACAACCTTGTGGCCTTGCCATCGATAAACTTGTTTGTGGAGGCATGCCACGTCATCTTCTGCGTAAGCTTGACAAGAACAGTATGCCTCACAAATGAAGGAGTAGCTTTGAACTTCTTGTGCTTGAAGACACCTGGACAACACGCTTGACAACAAGTGAGGCTGGAATACAACTCTTCATTGGTATAACCGCAAATGGCTTCCTGGATCCAACAGCCTAAGAACTCTGTTTTCCCGTCGTATATTCAGGTCATCCGCCTCATAGCGAGTGACATGTACAACCACACAATCTTTATCCGCATCGGGCTCTAATTGAAACGAAACAAATTCTGAATTACTTTTCATTATAAGAAACACAAGTTATTTAAACCACTATGTATAGCATGACATCGAAGCTAATAAAATTTTGCATTATTAATCACCACATACTTCCTTTTCTAAAAAATCACCACATACTTAGATGAAAAACCACAATCGAGATCGGCAAAGAAGGAAATCACCTTGGGCAGCTCAGCCGGGGGACACATCCTCGAAGGGGGAAAACTACTCCTGCAATGCCACGGGGTTGTAACCTCAAGCAGGCGTTGACCATCTCAAGAGTGGCCGTGGCGTGATCTGGGTCGGCTCGGTGGTTGCCTCCATCTTCTTGGAGCTCTCTATCTCGTGAGGATCAGCCTCCCGCGTCTGCTCCAATATCGGCAGATCTTTGCCTGGTTCTCCTTGGTCCATCATGAAACTAACGAATACTAGGAGACCACTGAAAGGAAAACACAATCGCAATGACAATGAAACAAAAAAGAGAGTGAGGATCGGTTACTGCTTTGCAGAAGTTCTTTTTTTTTCTCTGAACGAAAATATACCAACATCACGGATCCGCTTACCTTCCCTTTGTTCGAAGAGAAGAACAGTGGCAGATGCAAGTGTTACCTTTCTTGAAGATGGTGAGGGAGAAGGGGAGTCAACGAAGAGTGAAATGATGGTTGCTTCGTCCGTCAAACTTAGACTGCGGGGAGGTGGGTTTTGTGATACGATGGCTCGTTCTTTGCCGCTTCGACCAAGGTGACTCTCCTTTGCATCTGCCTTCTAATTTGGTGGATGGCATTTGGGCCCTTGCGCTGCATGGCCCGCATGTCGGTGAACAAAGTATAACGACATTCAGTAGTGGGAGACGTTTCAATGACCTAGGAGGATCGAAGCGGCGAGAGTGTCTCCTTTGTACTAGTAGTAATTGTTTTTCGTAGGCTGTAGAGTGTCTCCTTTGTACTAGTAGTAATTGTTTCTCTGGGCCCAAGACAAAACAGCCCATCCACACTAGTAAATAGTAAAATCAATTCAAAAGCCCATATATTTCTTGAATGAGAGGCGCTACCCACACCCAAAGACGCCCCCCCCAAAAAACCTGGGTGCTCTTCTTCCTCCTCGCTCCCACCCACCTCACGTCAGCTCGCTCCACTGTACCCCAAATTCCTCACCTCACTCCTCTGAAAACCCCAGCTCCCTTCTTCCTCACTCCTCTGAAAACCCCAGCTCCCTTCTTCTTTGCTCGCTTTTCAACTAGGCTCGTCATTCATTACTCTGCTCAAATCCGTGAGCGCGATGCTACGCCCTCGAGGAAAATGGAGTCGACTGACCCCAGCGCCAAGAAGATGAGGCTCCCTTGATGGCGGCGCTGTGTAGATCCCGCACCCAACAGCGCGGGGAGAAGCGGCGACCCCGCCCCCACCGGATCCCAGGAACCCGTAGAATCTCGGGTGGACCGCATCAGCGATCTCCCGGACGCCGTCCTTGGGGAGATCATCTCGCTTCTCCCCACCAAGGATTGCTGCCGCACCCAAGTCCTCTCAATTCGGTGGCGCCCTCTATGTCGCGCCGTGCCCCTTAATCTCGACTGTCGTCAGCTATCTCTCTTCAATGATTTTGAAATCCCCAGAGCCATCATCTCCTCCCACCAGGGCTCCGTTCAAAGCCTCTGCATCCTGTCATGCTACCTGAGCAAGCATACCATGCCCTACACGGTGGACGCCTTGCTGAAATCCCCTGAATTCATAGAACTACAGCCGCTTGAGTTCTACTATTCCCAAGGAAATCACATACCACATACCGAACGCCATGAACTTGTGCCCTCAGCACCGATGTCCATCTCGCGGTTTTCCTCCTCTCTCCACACCGCCACCTTTGCGATGTGCTACCTACCAGACAATCTGGTACTAAACCTTCGACTCCCATTTCTCAAGAAACTTTCACTTGTGCTGGTTCGTATATCGGAGGCCTCATTGCACAGCATCATCCACTCCAGTTGCCCTGCGCTGGAGTGCTTGGTGCTTGTTTTCACAGTTAGAATCGGTTGTCTCCAAATAAAGTCGCCTAACCTTGTAAGATTGGAATTTCTTTTGATAGAAGGTAGCTCGTCATCCAAGATGCCCCTTCACTTCAAAGGTTGATCCTTGATTCTAGTTATTCACCGTTGCAAATAACCGTCCTCTCTGCGCCTAAACTGGAGACCTTGGGTGTAATACATGATCTCTGTGCTCATTTCAATATGGTGTTTGGCTCCACAGTTCTTCAGGTACTTTATATTATCATCTACACTTGTAACAATAAGCTGCATTTTAAATTTCTGCGCATAATTTATATATCATCTTGGAGTACACATTTTGTACTAATATTATGTTCTATGCTCAATGAAGAGTTTCTCCATGGATGGCCTATCAATGGTGCTGAATTCTGTCAAGATCTTATATATCCAAATGAATAGTTTTGTAACGCCTCGGATATAATTTTCCACATTCGTAACTCCAACTCTTGCCATTTCCGGCTATGTGTTATGTTATTTTCCTTCGTGGTTGGGTTTTTGTCTTTTGTTTTGCATTTTGTTCATGGCGTGCATCTCATCTCATAGCATCATGTGCACTGCATCTGCGTGATTTCATAAAGCTTGCATCCGTTCGTAGTTGCCGCGTCCCCCCTTGCCTTCGTTGACCGTTCCGAGACCAACCTTGTTCTTCGTTTTCCCTCTCGCCTAAACCGAAGTCTCTCTGTTCAATGCTTAGAACCCTTGCGTGTTTTCGAAAGTTGTCCCGAACCCGACCAGAGCTGTCGTTATCATTGGATCCGGATCATCCCCAATCATCCCCTAATTATCTTCGGTTTCTCTTTTTGGACTTCCTAACCTATATTTTCTCGACTGCCCGATTACGATCGGAGGGTCTAACCCCAACCCTATTTTCCTATTTATAGTCCACCCACTTACTAAATCATATCAAACCCTAGCCTAACCCTATTCCCCCCTCGCGCCGCCACCTTCCAAATCCTCCTCGGGATCCCTCCCGATCCAAACCACCAGCCACTACTGCCACTGTCCGATGCATCCCAGCGACCCCAGGACCTCGACCAACCCAGGTAGCATCTGTTGCGCGCCTCTTCTTCTCGCCTTGCTTCCTCCCCTGGGACTCATCTCTCTGCGCTCTCTTTGCTTGGCAGGAACCCATCCCTGGTCGCGTCCTCGACGTGTGCGCCGTCACCCGTTCCTGGCCGGATCCCGCCATCCCAGACCTCCCCTGCTTCGCTTTGGTACGCCGTGGCTCCGCCGTCCCGCCAAGTCCATGGAGCCTCCTCCCCGTCGCACGTCCGGTGAGGTCACCGGAGTGTGCAGTGCCTCTGCTGCCTCCCTATCCCGCCATCGCTCCTAGCTTTCCTTCCCTGTTCCCTCTCTGAATTCCCTCCCTGACCTTCTTTTCTTCAGGCTTCAATAGCAGCCATGGAGCCGCCTCCGCTTCGATTCGGCAGGGAACGAGACCCCGACGACCTCCACCGCCCGGATCCGCTTCCTCCGGCCGCCTCCACCGCCCAGGGCCCCGGTGACCTCACCGTCCGGGCCTCCTCCGTTGCGCGCCGACCTGCAAGTTCCTCGCTGCCGCTGCTCTGCTTCCTGATGGGCAGAGGACCGCGCCCGTTGACTCCGCCCAAGCCACTGCCTCGTTTGACCCCGCCTGGGCCACTCTTTGCGCCAAGGCCCAGCGCGTCTACATCCCCCGACCGGCATGTTGGCCCAATGTGAGCAGCCCCATCCAGCCCCTCCTCTCTGTTCAGCCCAGCATGCACCAGTTTCAGCCCGTGGATGTTTTTTTCCTGGACGAATTTGCTAAATATCATGTGCATGCATAATTATAGTAAATGCCATCGTATTAAAGCGTTAATAAGTAATTATCCATGCCTCCAAATTAAACATGTCATATATGTAAAATGATTAGAATTGAATCTAGTTTCACAATATGCACCTTCCATCCATGTTAAAAATGTTAAAAATGTTGTTTGTTTAAATTTTGCTCAAATGCCATGTTAAAATGATTTATTTCATAACTAAATAACCGTAGCTCGGTTTTAAATAAACTTTATAGGTAAATGGGGTGGAAAATGCCTAGTTTAACATGGTGGACTTTATTTTCCTGTTTAACAACAATAAAATATGTTTTAGGGCAGAACAGTACCAATTTTGAAATATGCATGTGGGGATTTTCCGGAATTGTTGTTTGTTGTTCCGGCCTCATTTAAACTTGCCTAGATAGGTAGTTTAATTATGATTCACCTCTTGCCATGTTTAATAACATTGATTATTGTTGGGTACATAAACGAGAGAGAACTAAATAATTGAATGTGGTGTTCCGTCAATATGCAACTCGTTGCATATTGAGCTCCACTTAACCTGTAGTATTATTTGTTGCACTTTGCCATGCCATGCCTCATTAAACCGGACATACGTCATACTTGATTGTGCATCATGCCATGTTTATGCTTGTGCATTTACCATGTTGTTTGTTTCTTTCCGGTGTTGCTTCTTAGTTCCGGTAATGTTGCGATTGTGAGGATTCGTTCGACTACTCCCGTTCGTCTTCTTCATGGACTCGTTCTTCTTCCTTGCGGGATCTCAGGCAAGATGACCGTCACCTTGGATCTCACTACTATCATTGCTATGCTAGTTGCTTCGTTCTATCGCTATGCTGCGTTACCTACCACTTTCTTATCAAGCCTCCCAAATTGCCATGAACCTCTAACATTTGTCACCCCTCCTAGCAAACCGTTGTTTGGCTATGTTACCGCTTTTGCTCAGCCCCTCTTATAGCATTGCTAGTTGCAGGTGAAGATGAAGATTGCTCCATGTTGGATTATGTTTATGTTGGGTTATCACAATATCTCTTATATTATTAATGCATCTATATTCTTGGTAAAGGGGGGAAGGCTCGGCCTTATGCCTGGTGTTTTGTTCCGCTCCTGCCGCCCTAGTTTCCGTCATATCGGTATTATGTTCCCGGATTTTGCGTCCCTAACGCGGTTGGGTGATTTATGGGACCCCCTTGACAGTTCGCTTTGAATAAAACTCCTCCAGCAAGGCCCAACCTTGGTTTTACCATTTGACCACCTACCACCTATATTTTTCCCTTGGGTTTTCACGAGCCCGAGGGTCATCTTTATTTTAGCCCCCCCCCCCCGGGCCAGTGCTCCTCCGAGTGTTGGTCCGAACTAGAGTCCTTTGCAGCGCCACCCCGGGGAAACTTGAGGCCTGGTTTTAGTTGTACGGGGTGATCATCCGGTGTGCCCTAAGAACGAGATATGTGCAGCTCCTATCGGGATTTGTCGGCACAGTCGGGTGGTCTTGCTGGTTTTGTTTTACCATTGTCGAAATGTCTTGTAAACTGGGATTCCGAGACTGATCGGGTCTTCCCGGGAGAAGGAATATCCTTCGATGATCGCGAGAGCTTATCATGGGCTAAGTTGGGACACCCCTGCAGGGTATAAACTTTCGAGAGTCGTGCCCGTGGTTATGTGGCAGATGGGAATTTGTTAATATCCGGTTGTAGTAAACTTGAAGTAAACTCTTCTAAAATACACCAACCGTGTGCGTAACCGAGATGGTCTCTTTTTGGGGTTGTTCGAGAGGAGAACACGGTTTTTGAGTTTTGTTTGACGTAAGTAGGAGTTCAGGATCACTTCTTGATCATTACTAGTTGGCGTCCGTTCCGTTGCTTCTCTTCTCGCTCTTATTTGCGTAAGTTAGCCACCATACTTGCTAAGTTGCTGCTACAACCTCACCACTTTACCCCTTCCTTACCCATGAAGCTTTGCTAGTCTTGATACCCATGGTAATGGGATTGCTGAGTCCTCGTGGCTCACAGTTTACTACACCAACAGTTGCAGGTACAGGTTATGCAATGATCATGACGCGAGAGCGATGTTTACTTGTTTTGGAGTTCTTCTTCTGCTTCTTCGATCAGGGGATAGGTTCCAGGTCGGCAGCCTAGGATAGCAAGGTGGATATTGTTTGAGTTTCTGTTTACGTTTCATCCGTAGTCGGATGTTGTTCTCATGTATGATGTTGATGTATTCTTGTGGCATTTGTGCCTTTTGTATGTATCCCCATCTATTATATAATGTTGATGTAATGATATCCACCTTGCAAAAGCGTATCAATATGCGGTTCTATCCTTGGTGGGACCTTCGAGTCTCTTGAGGATAGTATCGCATATTGGGCGTGACAAGTTTTGATCTAAACAAGATTATTGGCTTGCTGCAATGCTTTCCATGTCTGGAGAAGTTGTATATAAAGGTGAAAATTGTACGCATATTGGAAGCCCGCATATAGTGTACTAGAATTAACCGTTCAGCTGTTGCTCTTTCGACACTCTTCTTTTAGACCTTAACTGTTTTCAATCTTCATGTCTATTTAGGCAACAGGACGGGGTAAGAAAGTTATAACCAATCGGTGGATTCGTAAGCATCGGGATTTTCTCACTTCTCATGAGATTCGATTGAAGACAATAACGCTAGAACGATATGTAGCCAACCGTGCAAACAAAAGATTTGTCACATTCTTCCTGCTGAATGCGAGGTTACTATTGTCCATCAGGCTTAAGTTTATTAGCAGCATGGTTTTGACGGATGGGTATGTCGAAGAGCAAATAAAGGAGTTTTGGGTGGGCAAAAGAGCTTCTGAACGTGTCGGGCTTCTATTTACAACATATTGTGGTCATAATCCAGTAAATTTTACGATCCAGGATGTTCATTCTATGGACCTAACCGATCCATTTGACTGTGACTGCCGAAAACAGTGCTGGAGTTAGATGTTGTTGCCCTTTTCAATCTGTGTTTTTTTGTAAATCTGATGAACAATTAACCCTCGTGCTTTTGTACAGTTTGTAAGCTGGAGTTAGATGCTCCTGCCCTTTTCAACTCGGCTGTGACTGTCATATTTTCTTTGAAACAAGGCAAATGGCTTGCCATTCGTTTAATTTAGAGTGAAATATTGTAACAAATCCCAACCAAGGGAAATAACATCACTTTCGCCGGCTGCTTGAGCTCACTGTGCATTACAGAAGCCAAGTGATTAGCCCCCACCAGCACCCACAAACTTATTTCGAACTAGCACATCAAATGGGTTGTAAATTTTCATAGGAAAGGCTGCATGACCGTGACAGATTTGGATTCTGACATTTGGGACCCGCGAGGAAATAGCCTATCCAAGGTGGTGTCGACTTACTAGCCAGTCAACAAATGATTCCGACTACTAGCCGTTGGATTGACATCCAACATCTGTTGTGTATCTTCTATCTCTTGTCTTCTTCTTCCTCTAGCCGCCCAAGCCAAACCACCCCGTCGGCTCCGCCTGCTCCGGCCTCCCATGGCTGGCTGCGCCTCCGCTGCCCTACCGTACGTACCCTCCAACGTTGGCCAGTCCCTCCCTCTATTCCCCCACACGTCCTATTATTCTCTGGCGACGTCAGCCCCAACACGCACCCGCGCCCGAACCAGTCAACCCTCGTACTCCCCTCCGTCTGCGACTGGATCGGCGCATGTTCAACGCCTCCTGTTCGTTCCGTCTGAGGCCTCGCCGTCGTCCTCCGCCTTGCGGCCTTGGTTCTCTTGCCGTGCGCGGTGCGCCGCCCTCTTGCGTTGTCAACGTCGTCAACAACCGAGAGGAACAAGGAGATGATTGACGTGGAGAGGATGACGGTGAGGGACCCACCAGCGTCATGGCGATGCAAGCAAGTGCCTCTAGAGTACAAGCCCAAAAATATGGTTCCTCCTAATGGTTGGACATCCGGGGTTCACGCCATTGTCAACGTAGTCAATAAGCGAGAGAATTACACTACGAGCGGTGACACGTGGACCCAACAAGTCGCGCAGTTTTTTTTGAGGAACAAGCGGTTGTTATTTATACTAGTTTTAGCGACGGATCGGGGTAACAACGGGCTGTCTTGGGGGTCGTGGCCCGTCTAGCCAGTGGTTTTATTTATGTTTACCACATCATTAGCCCACTTGTGTTTTTTTCTTGCAGAAAATGGCTAGCCCAGTTCTATTTTTTTAAAAGAAATACCCAAACAAGGCCTACTCGCTTTATCGGCCCTCCTGGGCTGCAAATCTTTCAAGACAAGGAGAGTTTCATTCGGTTTGCCCAGAAATGGGTTGTACATTTTTAAAACACATCAAACCGGGAATTCGTTTCAATTTTTTTTCATTACAAGATCTTAAATTCCATTGATTTCATGCGTGGACAATTATTTGGATTTTATATTTATATAAATTATTTTTCAAAATAGTTTGAATGTGAATCGATATTTCTGGATTAAAAACAGTTGACCTCACCGAAATATGCAAAATTTCGTATACTTTTTAACCGTGGCCACAATATGGGGTGTAATGCTAACAAAAAGAAGATGGGCTCCAAAAAAATTCTTAAGAATTAGCAAATGGGCTATACATTATTAGAAATAATGGCCGATGAGTTGTATGTTGTTTTCCACAGATTTGAGGCTGACTTGTGCGCCTACTACAGGTTGACGCATATGCTTTCATAAAAAGGTTGGCCTTTGCAACGCCTCGTCAACTTAGTGAGCACACGAGAGCGGTGGATCGTTGGATGTCCATCCAACGGTGTCGTCTTCTTCAATCTCTGCTCTTCATGCTCCAAATTACTCAAACAAGCACCGGCGGAGCTGCCTACTCCCTCCTCCCGCGGCCGGCTATGCTGCCGCGCAGGCCTCATGGCCCCACCGTACTCCCATCGTTGGCCTAGCCATCCCTCTACTCACCCACACATGCTGTTATTCTCCGGCGACGGCAGACGAACCAGTAAACCCTCATACTCCTCCGCATGGGAAACAACTGCCGAGTATTCCCTGGCTCTGTGTCGTTCCCTTCCTAAGGCTCGCCGTCGTCCACCGCCCTGGTGCTCTCGACGCGGCCTGGTCAACGTGGTTAATGAACGACATCCATCGGAAGTGGACTGTACGTGGAGAGGCTGACAGCTGGGTCCACAGCCGCACACAAGGAAATGCCTCCTTATTAGGCGCAAAATAATGATTCCTCCACCTAACAGCTAGGACCCATAGGAGGGCCTCTGTATTTCGCGAAAAAAACATTCCACACGCTGACAGGTCAGACCCACCAGCTCTATCTTCGCACGCAAGGAAGTGCCTCCTTATTACGCCCAAAAAATGAATACCCCCTGCTAGCTGGGACCCACCATATTGTTGGGCTGACTTGTGGGCCTACTAAGTTGACGGGGACGGAGGGCTTTGTCAACTTAGTCAATACTCCAGTGACCGTATGATGTCCATCCAACGGCCATAGTGCTTCTTCAACCTCTGGTCTTCTTGCTCCAGCCGCCTAAAGCAGCGCCGGTCGTGCCGCCTGCTCCTTCCTCCCGTGGCCGGCTGTGCTACCGTGGAGGCCTCACCGCCCCCATACTACTCCCACCACTGGCCAGGCCATCCCTCCACTCACCCACACCCCCTGTTATTCTGCGGCGATGGCAGCCTCACACCGCAGCCGAACCAGTGAACACTCATACTCCTCTCCGCGTGGGCATCCACTGCCACGTCTTGCCCGAATCCGTGTCGTCCCCTTCCTAGGCCTCGCCGTCGTCCACCGCCGTGGTGCTCTCGGCGCGGCGTGGTCAATGTGTTCAACGACCGACTTCCATCGGAAGAGTACTGTACGTGGAGAGGCTGACAGCTGGGTCCACGACAGCCGCAAGGAAGTGCCTCCTTATTACGCGGAAAATCATTATTCCTCCACCTGACAGCAGGGACCCACCGGACGGGCCAGCAGTATTAGCAAAAAAATCGTTTCCCCCTGACTGTTGGGACCCACCAGACCGGCCACCGTATTTCATGAAAAAAAATGTTCCCCTCGCTGTCAGCTCGGACCCACCGGAATTGCCTCCTTATTACGCACAAAAAAAATGAATACTCCCCCGGCTAGCTGGGACACACCTTGGTGGGAGGCTGACTTGTGGGCCTACTAAGTTGACGGGGACGAAGGCCTTTGTCAACTTAGTCAATATGAACGATTCTAGCTCCAGTGATCGTATGATGTCCATCCAAAGGCCGTAGTGCTTCTTCAACCTGTGGTCTTCTTGCTCCGGCCGCCCAAAGCAGCGCGGTCGTGTCGCATGCTCCTGCCTCCGTGGCGGGTGTCTTGCCGCAGAGGCCTCACCGCCCCTACTATTCCCACTGGCCAGGCCTGCGGCGACGGCAACCTCACACCGCAGCCAACCAAGAACCGTCGTACTCCTCTCGCGTGGGCTTCCACCGCGCGTCTTCCCGGCTCCGCGTCGTCCCTTCCTAGGCCTCGCCGTCGTCCACCGCCGTGGTGCTCTCCGCGTGGGTGTGGTCAACGTGGTCAAGGAACGACTTCCATCGGAAGAGTATTGTACGGACGGTGACAATCGGGTCCACGGCCACAACCCAGTTTTTGTGATTTTCCAAGTAAGTCGCTTTGTCGGGCCTGTTGGGCTGCAAATCTTTCAAGACGAGGAGAGCTTTCATTCGGCTGGCCGAGAAAATGGCCCATCAGTAATGAGAAATGGGCTATACATTTTTAAAACACATCAAACTGGCAATTAGTTTTAAGTATCTTTTTTTCATTTCAAGATTTTAAATTAAATTAATTTGTATGCGTGGAGAATTTGTTGGATTTTATATTGATATACATTTATTTTTAAAATCAGTTTGAATGTGAGTCAAAATTTGGGATTAAAACAGTTCGGACCGCTTTGAAATATGCAAAATTTTGTATAATTTTTTAACCGTGGCCACAATATGGGCTGTAATGCTAACAAAAAGAATATGGGCTCCAAAAAAACCCTTAAGAATTAGCAAATGGGCTGTAAATTATTAGAAATAATGGCAGATGGGTTGTATGATGTTTTCCACATATTTGAGGCTTTCCTAAAAAAGGTTGGCGACTGGCGGTGGATCGTTGGATGTCCATCCAACGGCCGTCGTGCTTCTTCAATCTCTGCTCTTCCTGCTCCAGCTGCTCAAACAAGCGCTGAGGGAGTCCTGGATTAGGGGGTGTCCGGATAGCCGGACTACCATCATCAGTCGAACTATCATCTGCCGGACTATCATCATCGACCGGACTCCAAGACTATGAAGATACAAGATTGAAGACTTCTCCCGTGCCCGGATGGGACTTTCCTTGGCGTGGAAGGCAAGCTTGGCGATACGGATATGTAGATCTCCTACCATTGTAACCGACTCTATGTAACCCTAGCCCTCTTCGGTGTCTATGTAAACCGGATGGCTTTAGTCCGTAGGACTACATCATCAACAACCCTTACAATCATACCATAGGCTAGCTTCTAGGGTTTAGCCTCCTTGATCTCGTGGTAGATCTACTCTTGTAAACATCCACAGTATCAATATCAATCGAGCAGGACGTAGGGTTTTACCTCCATCAAGAGGGCCCAACACAGGTAAAACATCGTGTCCCTTGTCTCCTGTTACCATCCGCCTAGACGCATACGATTGGGACCCCTACCGAGATCCGCGGTTTTGACACCGACATTGGTGCTTTCATTGAGAGTTCCTCCGTGTCGCCACCGATAAGCTTGATGGCCTCTTCAATCAACAAGGGCGCAGTCTGGGTGAGACTTTTCTCCCGGACAGATCTTCAGATTCGGCGGCTTGCATCGCGGGCCAACTCACTTGGCCATTTGGAGCAGATCGAAGCTACGCCCCGCCGTCGGTCAGGTTTGAAGCCTAAACTTCACGGCCGATATCCGCGGGGACTTGATCTTCGATGGATCTGAGCCACGGCCGGCGTGCAGCGGCTGTCACGATGGACATGACCTAACTCGCCACGGACAGCACCTTGGAGGTCGCTGCGAATCCGCTCCGACCCATAGTCCGGAGCCGATCGCTCAGATCAGGGCGGATGGCTGGACACCGCCTCGGGGCTGCAACTTCTCGGCGATGGAGCGAACACTTACCTTGTCCCGCATAAAGCTCATGACTCGAGGTGCGGACTCCTGCGGACTCGAACCTCCTGCGCCCTGCGCCAACGAATCCGATTGGCGCCGATCATGGAATTCACCGCTGCGGACATCTTTCAGCACTCGCCCTTTGGCGATATCATAAATTCACTGGAGTGTCTCTCGCTATCCGGAGAGCCCTAGCCGAACAACGGCCAGGACGGTGGGGACGCGGACGATGAAGAAATTCAGAGCCCACCCACCACCCACTTCATAACCACCGTCGACGATTTAAGCGGCGTGCTCGACTCGACTCCGAAGACATCGGCGGTATGGACGACAATGCCGGAGACTACCAAGAACCGGTGCCTACGGAGGACCTTTGGAAGACCACCTCGTCATACGACATATACATGGTGGACACCCCAAAAGATGGGGACGACAAAGAAGCAGCAGAGGCCGATTCCTTAAAGAACAGCCCAAGCGCCGACGTCGTGGCGCCGCTCTAAATCCCGCCACGGCAAGAATGGAGATTCCGCACGAGGAGATAATAACACCCCGAAAGTGCCGAAACAACTCCCTCCAAAGACGATCCAGCGCGGGGAGGCGAAGCCAACCCTCACGAGAGGCGGCGGGCGAAGAGGTCGAGGATGACAATTACTTACCTCCCTCCGGAGACGAGGCAAGCCTCGGCGATGACGAATTCGTCGTGCCTGAGGATCCCGTCGAACAAGAGCGTTTCAGATGCAGGCTAATGGCCACGGCAAACAACCTAAAGAAAAAGCAGCAACAGCTTCAAGCTGATCAAGACCTGCTGGCCGACAGATGGACCGAGGTCCTCGCGGCCGAAGAGTATGAACTCGAACGCCCCTCCAAAAGTTACCCAAAACGCAAGTTGCTCCCCCGATTAGAGGAGGAGGCATACAAACCTGCATCACCAGCGCTGTCGGCAGACCGGCCACCTCGTGGCCGCGACAGAGAGGCGTGCAAGCCCTCCACCAAAACCGTACCCCGGCATTGCTCAAAAAGCATGAAGCCACGGGGGAACGCGCCGGACTTGCGGGATATATTGGAGGACAAGGCAAGACAATCCAGATCTATCTATGGATCACGTGGGTGCCCCAAGACCCACGACGAATACCGTCCCGCCGGATATAACTACTCCGGCCGGACCGAACACAGCAGACAACGCTCTCTCGAGCTACGTCGCGATATTGCTCAATGCAGAGGCGCCGCACACCCACTATGCTTCACTGACAAAGTAATGGATCATCAAATCCCTGAAGGGTTTAAACCCGTTAATATCGAATCCTACGATGGCACAACAGACCCCGCGGTTTGGATTGAGGATTATCTTCTCCATATATACATGGCCCGCGGCGACGACCTTCACACCATCAAATATCTCCCGCTCAAGCTTAAAGGACCAGCTCGGCATTGGCTTAACAGCCTGCCCGCAGAGTCAATTGGATGCTGAGAAGACCTGGAAGCTGCATTCCTTGACAACTTCCAGGGCACGTATGTGCGACCACCGGATGCAGATGACCTAAGCCACATAATCCAGCAGCCAGGCGAATCGGCCAGGCAATTCTGGACACGGTTCTTAACAAAGAAAAATCAAATCGTCGACTGTCCGGATGTAGAGGCCCTCGCTGCCTTCAAACATAACATCCGCAACGAGTGGCT
Organism: Aegilops longissima; assembly: GCA_021605205.1. Taxonomy (NCBI): domain Eukaryota; kingdom Viridiplantae; phylum Streptophyta; class Magnoliopsida; order Poales; family Poaceae; genus Aegilops; species Aegilops longissima. The sequence goes on from CM038676.1 coordinate 479,746,801, forward strand.
GGCCCGGCACCTAGGACAGGAGAAGACGAAATCCATGGCAGCCCTCACATCACTCATGACCCGTTCTGTGCGGGAGAGGATAGCTGGCTAGCTCGCAGTAACAACCTCAGCAAAAACGCTGGCAGTCCGGATACCAAGGAACGCAATGGCAGGTTGCGTCGAAACAAAAACAAACGCCGCGTGCTGGCGGCAAAGAATGAGGATACGGCAGTCAACGCCGGATTCTGAGGCTCCAAGCCCGGTCAACGGAAGAAGCCGTTCAAAAGAACTACTCCGGGCCCGTCCAATTTGGACCGGATACTCGACCGCTCCTGTCAAATACATGGAACCCCCAAAAAGCCAGCTAACCATATGTAACGCCCTCAATGCGGCTATATCTCCCACGTGTCGAAGCACGACTTAGAGGCATAACCGCATTGAAAGCAATATTGCAAGTGAGGTAATCTTCACACAACCCATGTAATACATAAGGGAAAGAGATACATAGTTGGCTTACAATCGCCACTTCACACAATACATGAGTAAAACATTACATCATACAGATACAATCAAGGTCCGACTACGGAACCAAAATAAAAAGAAGACTACCCCAAATGCTACACAGATCCCCGATCGTCCCAATTGGGCTCCACTACTGATCGACTGAAACGAGACAACACAAAGAACAAGATCTTCATCGAGCTCCTCCTTAAGCTCGGGTGCATCACCTGCACGGTTTCGTCGGCACCTGCAAACTGGTTTTGGAAGTATCTGTGAGTCACGGGGACTCAGCAATCTCACACCCGTGAGATCAAGACTATTTAAGCTTAAAGGTAGGACAGGGTAGTGAGGTGGAGCTGCAGCAAGCGACTAGCATATATGGTGGCTGACATACGCAAAAGAGAGCGAGAAGAGGAGGCAAAGCACGGTCGAACAGCTATGATCAAGAAGTGATCCTAGAACAACCTACGTCAAACATAACTCCAACACCGTGTTCACTTCCCGGACTCCGCCGAAGAGACCATCACGTTACACACGCGTTGGTGTATTTTAATTGAGATCCACTTCGGTTTTCTACAACCGGACATTAACAAATTCCCATCTGCCACATAACCGCGGGCACGGCTTTCGAAAGTTCAAACCCTGCAGGGGTGTCCCAACTTAGCCCATGATAAGCTCTCGCGATCAACGAAGGATATTCCTTCTCCCCGGGAAGACCCGATCAGTCTCGGAATCCCGGCTACAAGACATTTCACAGCAATAAAACAAGACCAGCAAAACCGCCCGGATGTGCCGACAAATCCTGATAGGAGCTGCACATATCTCGGTCTCAGGGCACACCGGATGAGCAAGACGTCGGGTTGGCATAAACCCTGATTGCCCAGGGGGCGCCGGACATCGCTCGGTTTGGACCAGCACTCAAAGGAGAACTGGCCCGGGGGCTAAAATAAAGATGACCCTCGGGCTCCGAAACCCAAGGAAAAAGGGCATAGGTGAGGCAAATGGTAAAACCAATGTTGGGCCTTGCTGGAAAAGTCTTATTCAAAGCGAACTGTCAAGGGGGTCCCATAAATCACCCGACCGCGTTAGGGACGCAAAAATCCGGGAACATAATACCGATATGACGGAAACTAAGGCGGCAAGAGTGGAACAAAACACCAGGCATAAGGCCGAGCCTTCCACCCTTTACCAAGTATATAGATGCGTTAATTAAATAAGATATATTGTGATATCCCAACAAGTAAACATGTTCCAACAAGGAACAACATCTCCATGTTCCAACAAGGAACAAACTTCATCTTCACCTGCAACTAACAACGCTATAAGAGGGGATGAGCAAAGCGGTAACATAGCCAAACAACGGTTTGCTAGGAAAGGATGGTTAGAGGCTTGACATGGCAACATGGGTGGCATGATATAGCAAGTGGTAGGCATCGTAGCATAGGCATAGCAAAAGAGCGAGCAACTAGCAAGCAAAGATAGAAGTGATTTCGAGGGTATGGTCATCTTGCCTGAAATCCCGCAAGGAAGAAGAACGAATCCATGAAGAAGACAAACGGACGAAGTCGAATGAATCCTCACAACTCCGGAACGAAACCGAAGCTAACGAGAGAAACAAACCGGAAAGAAGCAAACAACATAGTAAACACACAAGCATAAACATGGCATGATGCACAACCGAGTATGATGCATGTCCGGTTTAAATAGCATGGCATGGCAATATGCACAAACAATCCTACAAATTAAGTGGAGCTCAACATGCAACGAGTTGCATATTGACGGAACACCACATCACTTATTTAGTTCTCTCTCGGTTAGGTACCCAACAATATTAAATGTTATTAAACATGGCAAGAGGTGAAGCATAATGAAACTACCTATCTAGGCAAGTTTAAATGAGGCCGGAAACAACAAACAACAATTCCGGAAAATCCTCATGTGCATATTTCGAATTTGGAACAGATCTGCCCTGAACACAATTTTAGAGTTGTTAAACATGAAAAGTAATGCTACCATGTTAAACTAGGCATTTTTCTACCCCATTTACATATATAATTTATTTAAAACCGAGTTACGGTTATTTAGTTATGAAATAAATCATTTTAGCATGGCATTTAGGCAAAATTAATGCAAACAACAATTATAAACATTTAAATGTTGTTATCATGATGCGGATGGCATGTGCAAGTTTTAAGCAATTTTTATGAAAACGTTGACATGAGCATGATATGAAGCATTATGTCACCGTGGTGGAAGAAAGGGTGCCACGGCAACGAATCCAAAATGGTGCCACGGCAACATATCGGTTCCGATAACTCGATTGAGATATCGGTACAAAGGAAAGCGTGACGAGCGAGTCATGCAAGATGGTGGGTGATCCGGATTCCGGTTCCCACGGAACGGTGGCATGGCAAAGAGGGCATCGCAAGGATGATTTGATCACGGCGGTCGTCACGGGTTATACCTTCGAACGAGCAATCGGACGGGTCGAGTTGTCGAGGAAGTAGATGGAAGTAGACGCTCGCGATGATCGCCGAGGGAAGTAGTCGTACACGGCGTAGGGGGAAGTCGTTGTTCACGTTCGATGGTAGTGGTACATCTCGTCATCGGAAGTAGTTGTTCATGTCCCGTGGATGTTCGGGGTCCACGGGGTCTTCGAGGGTCGACGGTAGTGGTTCACGTTCGTTTTGAAGAGGTACTTGACGTGTCCGAATCCCTTCGGGGTTGTCGTGGTACTTGCGATCTCGGCGATGGTAGTCGTACACGTATCGACGAGGTACTTGACATTTCGGTCTGTAGTCGTTCGAGCGTCCGTGTGATCTTGCCGGTGGGGTACTTGGCGCTTGCGGTCCAACTCCGAGGTCATAACCGTGTAGACGAACTTGACGAAAACAGGTCTCGCTGGGTACTTGGCGCATCCATCAGGAACTTGGTGGTACTTGGCAAATTCCACGCTCGGTGAGCGTTGTACTTGGCATCAACAGCAACAGGGGCGCGCTGTTGGGACTTGGAGCGATGCAGGAGGCTGGCGCAGCGACGGGGAGGTAGCGACGGGATCGAGGGGCACGGCGGCCGGACTTGGCGCAGGGGGGCACGAGGCCGAAGAGGAGCTGCACCATGGCGACGAGGAGGAGGTCGGGCGCAGGGGCGACGAGGGTGCACGGAGTCTATGCTGGCGGCGAGGGTCGCCGAACCCGAGGGGCCACGGGCGGCTGCGCTGGCCGGTCGCAGCGACCGAAGGGCGACGAGGAGAAGGAGGCGCGGTCGCAGCCTGGTGCTGCAGAGGGAGGCGCGCGTGGAGGAGAGTCGACGGGGCGCACTCGCCGGAGTCGGGGCCGAGATGGACGGGTCGAGGGTCTCCTCCCCTGGCGACGGCGCTGACGAGGCGATGGCGCCGGGTAGACGAGGAGGCAGAGCTTGAGGGGATCGGGCGCCGCGCTCCTAGTGGAGCTCGTCGGCGACGAGGAGGCCACCGGGGGGTCCGGCCTGGTCGCGCGGAGGAGCGGCGGGGATCGGGTGCAGGTGCTCGAGGAGCTCCTCTCCTCGGGCGCTTGGGCGACGGGGAGAGATGAGGGGGGATCGGGAGAGAAGCGATGGGGAGAAGGGGATCGGGCACGAGAGAGGAGATGGCGGCGCTGGAGGAAGGGAGATGGGGATCGATTGGGCTAGGGTTTAGGAAGGGTTGGTGGGCGGCTGGGCCTTGGGCCGGTCTGGAGGCTAGGCCGGCCTGGTGGAGGAGAAAGGCCAGGGGCCGGCTGGGCCTGCAGGAGGTTGGGAGGCAAAATGGTGGGCTGACGAGGGGGGCTGGCCTGGGCTGGCTGGCTCTCCTCTAATATTTAGCAGAAAAGAAAAATAGAGATAAGAAAAGAAAGGAAGGTTAGGGAAAAAATTTGGGAACGAGGGCAATTTCCCGGACTCATAAAAATGTGAGGAATTTAACAAAAATGGCCCAAGGATTTTTGGTGGATCTCCGGAAAATGATAGAATAACAATGGCAAGGTTTGGGGACCAAACTTGAAGTAGAAAGGGCATTGGAATTTTGCAAGTGGGTTATGGTGATTCCAAAACAATGGAATATTCTTAATATAGCTCCCTAATATCGGGAGGGTATGTTATAAAGAGAAGTCACAAGTGAATTCCGTCGATTTAAATGGACCGAGGATCCATACAATTTATTTAGTTGAGTTGCAAAAATTAATGATATGATGGCATGATGACATGATGCAATGCAAGAACAAAACAAACCACACGACAAAACTCGGAAACCACGAAGGCAATCAAGCTCCGGTCTTGGGGCGTCACAACACTCCACCACTACGAGAGGATCTCGTCCCGAGATCTAGGATGGCACCGGAGAAAAACGGAAGAGGAAGAGGTCAAACAAAGTTGCTTCTCTGACAAACGAGTGAAACCAAAGAACCTTGAGAGGTTGAACGAAATGAAAGAAAGAAAACAATGAAGATGAACAAAGTTGGAAACACTCTGTTAGAAAAGAGAAACAAGGGATACGACGAAAAACAAGAGGTTTAGTGATAACATAGATATTGACACCACTCCGGTTAAAACTAGATCGAGAAGGAATAAGAATGATAAAATTTGGGCAGCACTCCGACTAAAAGAAGAAGGAAAACTTGATAAGATGAAAAGAACTTAAAGAGAAGACACAACACTCCGGTTAAATGGATAAAGCAAGAAAAGAACTTGATCTTGGCAAAACGAGATGATGGGTGAAAATAGCAACATCACAATGCCTCCGGAAACAATGCATGATCGAAGAAAGTTGGAATGAATATAACGAAGAATGAAACCAACATCTTCCACCATAAATGAATTTGAAAGAGCATCCTTACGAAGTATGATTGAACGGAGTTGTTTGCAAAACAACAACGATAAGGATAAGCTTGTAGTGGGCTTATGAAAACATCTCAAAATTATGAGGTGAGCTTCTGCCACCAACAGAAACAATTGATTGGATTAAGATCAACAAGAAGATGAAAACTTCTTTCACCGAGAGGATAGGAGGAAAACTTGGATCATTGATAAGCACCATAATAGCAAATTCCCTTAGGGGAAGCTTTAGGTGAAATATAGCCCAAGACATCTCCAATGAAGAGATTGATGGATTTAAAATACCTCAATCTTGACAATATGTGAATCATGAAACACGAACTCAAATTGTCGAGAATGACATAACACCACCTCAAATGATAAGGTAGAACGAATTTCACTTCGGAATGCAAGAAGAAGAATACTTGAGCTCCTCAAAACAAGACATGTGTTGAGCACCATGTTCAATTTTGAGTATAGCTTGGCGGATCATAACCTTGAGAGAAACTTGAAGGACAATTCGAGAAAGACATGAATCCTTGTCGAACCACCATGTAAAGCCTCCATGAAGAACTCCGGTAAGAAAAGGATGATAAAAGAAAGAGAAGTTGACAACACCAGGTGAAGCCTTGCAGTGATAAGATGAAGCTTTGAAATGATATAACCGAGAAAACTTTGAACTCCGGAAAGAAAGATGAACAAATGAAATCACGAATTTAGATGAACCTCCGGAATAAGGAATTGAACTTACTAGATGAAACAAGAATAAGAATTACATTATGCTGATCCTTCACCAATAAAATTGATGGCAAGCAATGGATTTGGCATACTACTTATTCTCATTGAAAAATGATTACAGATAGAGATACAAGCAAAACTTGAGAAGGTATTGATGGAACCACGGTGGGATTTGGAAACAACAAATGAATTGATATGATAATGAAGGAAGTGAAATCTTGAACGAACCACCGTAAGAATTGAAAATGAAAGTAGCAAAGGCACAATTCACCGGGAAGAATTAGAAAACGAATAAAGATGCTTGACAAAATTTAGATACATTAGAACGAAGAGATCATGAACTGATTAGAGGATATTTCGACGATGCACCGGTGAGATTTGGAAAACAAGAGTTGAACGCTTGAATGAATAATTCTGAGATGATGGGCTCCGGAGAATCAAACTGAAAAGACTCCTGAAATGCTCCGGATGGGTGACAAGAATTCTCACAATCAAAACAATTATGAGGATGGCACGAAGCTAGAACCATGAATCTTGAAGAGAAAGAAGCGAGATTTAAGAGAAACTCTTCTTCGGTCTTCAAAATTCGAGAATGACGACGAGAACATCACCATGAATTATTGAAGCACTCCGGAATGAAAATTAGGAAGGTTGAACCAACAATGAAAATAATTTGGAAGATCTTGGAGAAAGACATTTGACTGATGACAATTCATTCTTACGTCACACTTGGAAAAGTATTTGGGATAGCTCCGGAATAATTAGAAGAGTCAGGTAAGATCCTGGGAAAAGACCTGTGGGTTAGGGCCCACTCAAAAGAACCACCGTTGAACAATTGCTTGAAATAGATATTTCACCGGTAGAATTAAATGGCTTGAATGAGGTAACAATCTCGAAATAACTTGAACGGATTAAGAATGGAAACATGAATCTTCTGAGATATCTTCAACACTCCGGAACAATTGAATAGCGAGAAGTGAGAAAATTTAAGAGGTGCACCGGCATGAGAAAACATATGAAACGATGAAAAGAATAGGATCAACACTGAAAGCTTGATTTAAATCCACCGGAGAAGAAAATTAGAATGGAAAAATGATAAGGTTGAAGCTTCCTTAGCGTCTTCATGAGAAATCACCGGATAAAACATTAAAGGAAAAGAATGAAGAAACTTCACTCAATAAAATGGATACTTGATTAAGAAATCTGAGTCCTTGAAGAAAAAGGGTGGGAGGGCGGGAAATCAAAACAACTTAGGTCGGATGAAACGAACACCGTTGAGAAAAAACTTAGAATTGATCTTGCGAATGTTGGAATGATCGGATCCACTAGAAGAGAAGCACGCCGGTTGAGAAAAGAATTGACATGACAAGCTCAGTGATCAAGAAAGATTAGCATCCACATAGAAATATGAGAACACCACTTAGAATAAGGTATGGAATCAACACTTGACATTGAAGCAACTTGAATACCACAAAACGGAACAAAAACAAAGGATTTGGCTTGCGTATAAGCGAAACAAACACATGTGATAGAGATTTACCCAATCCCATATCATGCATCTGTCGAAAAGATATTCTAGGAGCTACTTGAATTCCCACCTATAAACTCCCGAAACTTTCTGGTTATGCAATCTGGTGTTGGGGATACAGGGACACAAAATATATCACCCAAACTAACAATACCTAGATCCAAACAGTATCCATCCGTCAACACATAACCAAGAAATCCTCGGAAATCGTGTACCTCGACCTTGAAAAACATCCGTTATACAAGTCATGGCAATACTCCCTTTTCGCCACAATCTCGGGCTATCGGGTTATCTCACCAACAACTGCACAAAAGAGATTTCGATGTCGGTAAAACTCGGTATTCCAGAATCTGCAACGATAAAATTGTGACGACAACACCTCGGAGCTCAACTCCCGGGACACCGCCACAACCCCTAAATGTCGAGGCACCAAGAACAATGTTCTCGTCACAAAACCATCGAACGATTCCAAGATACCCACGTGATCCTAAAAAAATTTAGTGAAATTTGAGGAGAGAAAAGTCAAAACATCTACGTCGGGATACCTTACGAGAGCGACGAAGGACCGAGGAGTAAAAGAATCCTACTCTCCGATATATATAATCCTAAGACTCAAAACATTTCCATTCTAGACTCAACAACGCCAAAGAAACAATCAAGTAGGGGCTCCTAAGTCGGGAAGGCTCGATTACCAACTTAACGCCTCAATGCGGCTATATCTCCCACGTGTCGAAGCACGACTTAGAGGCATAACCGCATTGAAAGCAATATTGCAAGTGAGGTAATCTTCACACAACCCATGTAATACATAAGGGAAAGAGATACATAGTTGGCTTACAATCGCCACTTCACACAATACATGAGTAAAACATTACATCATACAGATACAATCAAGGTCCGACTACGGAACCAAAATAAAAAGAAGACTACCCCAAATGCTACACAGATCCCCGATCGTCCCAACTGGGCTCCACTACTGATCGACTGAAACGAGACAACACAAAGAACAAGATCTTCATCGAGCTCCTCCTTAAGCTCGGGTGCATCACCTGCACGTTTCATCGGCACCGCAAACTGGTTTTGAAGTATCTGTGAGTCACGGGGACTCAGCAATCTCACACCCGTGAGATCAAGACTATTTAAGCTTAAAGGTAGGACAGGGTAGTGAGGTGGAGCTGCAGCAAGCGACTAGCATATATGGTGGCTGACATACGCAAAAGAGAGCGAGAAGAGGAGGCAAAGCACGGTCGAACAGCTATGATCAAGAAGTGATCCTAGAACAACCTACGTCAAACATAACTCCAACACGTGTTCACTTCCGGACTCACGAGAAGAGACCATCACGGTTACACACGCGGTTGGTGTATTTTAATTGAGATCCACTTCGGGTTTTCTACAACCGGACATTAACAAATTCCCATCTGCCACATAACCGCGGGCACGGCTTTCGAAAGTTCAAAACCCTGCAGGGGTGTCCCAACTTAGCCCATGATAAGCTCTCGCGATCAACAAAGGATATTCCTTCTCCCCGGGAAGACCCGATCAGTCTCGGAATCCCGGCTACAAGACATTTCACAGCAATAAAACAAGACCAGCAAAACCGCCCGGATGTGCCGACAAATCCTGATAGGAACTGCACATATCTCGGTCTCAGGGCACACCGGATGAGCAAGACGTCGGGTTGGCATAAACCCTGATTGCCCAGGGGGCGCCGGACATCGCTCGGTTTGGACCAGCACTCAAAGGAGAACTGGCCCGGGGCTAAAATAAAGATGACCCTCGGGCTCCGAAACCCAAGGGAAAAGGGCATAGGTGAGGCAAATGGTAAAACCAATGTTGGGCCTTGCTGGAAAAGTCTTATTCAAAGCGAACTGTCAAGGGGTCCCATAAATCACCCGACCGCGTTAGGGACGCAAAAATCCGGGAACATAATACCGATATGACGGAAACTAAAGGCGGCAAGAGTGGAACAAAACACCGCATAAGGCCGAGCCTTCCACCCTTTACCAAGTATATAGATGCGTTAATTAAATAAGATATATTGTGATATCCCAACAAGTAAACATGTTCCAACAAGGAACAACATCTCCATGTTCCAACAAGGAACAAACTTCATCTTCACCGCAACTAACAACGCTATAAGAGGGCTGAGCAAAGCGGTAACATAGCCAAACAACGGTTTGCTAGGAAAGGATGGTTAGAGGCTTGACATGGCAACATGGGTGGCATGATATAGCAAGTGGTAGGCATCGTAGCATAGGCATAGCAAAAGAGCGAGCAACTAGCAAGCAAAGATAGAAGTGATTTTGAGGGTATGGTCATCTTGCCTGAAATCCCGCAAGGAAGAAGAACGAATCCATGAAGAAGACAAACGGACGAAGTCGAATGAATCCTCACAACTCCGGAACGAAACCGAAGCTAACGAGAGAAACAAACCGGAAAGAAGCAAACAACATAGTAAACACACAAGCATAAACATGGCATGATGCACAACCGAGTATGATGCATGTCCGGTTTAAATAGCATGGCATGGCAATATGCACAAACAATCCTACAAATTAAGTGGAGCTCAACATGCAACGAGTTGCATATTGACGGAACACCACATCACTTATTTAGTTCTCTCGGTTAGGTACCCAACAATATTAAATGTTATTAAACATGGCAAGAGGTGAAGCATAATGAAACTACCTATCTAGGCAAGTTTAAATGAGGCCGAAACAACAAACAACAATTCCGAAAATCCTCATGTGCATATTTCAATTTGGAACAGATCTGCCCTGAACACAATTTTAGAGTTGTTAAACATGAAAAGTAATGCTACCATGTTAAACTAGGCATTTTTCTACCCCATTTACATATATAATTTATTTAAAACCGAGTTACGGTTATTTAGTTATGAAATAAATCATTTTAGCATGGCATTTAGGCAAAATTAATGCAAACAACAATTATAAACATTTAAATGTTGTTATCATGATGCGGATGGCATGTGCAAGTTTTAAGCAATTTTTATGAAAACGTTGACATGAGCATGATATGAAGCATTATGTCACCGTGGTGGAAGAAAGGGGTGCCACGGCAACGAATCCGAAAATGGTGCCACGGCAACATATCGGTTCCGATAACTCGATTGAGATATCGGTACAAAGGAAAGCGTGACGGAAGCGAGTCATGCAAGATGGTGGGGTGATCCCGGATTCCCGGTTCCCACGGAACGGTGGCATGGCAAAAGAGGGGCATCGCAAGGATGATTCGATCACGGCGGTCGTCACGGGTTATACCTTCGGAACGAGCAATCGGGACGGGTCGAGTTGTCGAGGGAAGTAGATGGAAGTAGACGTTCTCGCGATGATCGTCGAGGGAAGTAGTCGTACACGGCGTAGGGGGAAGTCGTTGTTCACGTTCGATGGTAGTGGTACATCTCGTCATCGGAAGTAGTTGTTCATGTCCCGTGGATGTTCGGGGTCCACGGGGTCTTCGAGGGTCGACGGTAGTGGTTCACGTTCGTTTTCGAAGAGGTACTTGACGGGTCCGAATCCCTTCGGGGTTGTCGTGGTACTTGCGATCTCGGCGATGGTAGTCGTACACGTATCGACGAGGTACTTGACATTTCGGTCTGTAGTCGTTCGAGCGTCCGTGTGATCTTGCCGGTGGGGTACTTGGCGCTTGCGGTCCAACTCCGAGGTCATAACCGTGTAGACGAACTTGACGAAAACAGGTCTCGCTGGGTACTTGGCGCATCCATCAGGAACTTGGTGGTACTTGGCAAATTCCACGCTCGGTGACCGTTGTACTTGGCGTCAACAGCAACAGGGCGCTGTTGGGACTTGGAGCGATCAGGGAGGCTGGCGCAGCGACGGGAGGTAGCGACGGGATCGAGGGGCACGGCGGCGGACTTGGCGCAGGGGGCGCGAGGAAGAGGAGCTGCACCATGGCGACAGTAGGAGGTCGGCGCAGGGGCGGCGAGGTGCACGACTTATCACTGGCGGCGAGGGTCGCCGGAATCGAGGGGCCACAGGCGGCGGCTCGCTGGTCGCAGCGATCAAGGGCGACGAGGAGAAGGAGGCCTTGATCGCGCCTGGTGCTCGCAGAGGGCGGCGTGGAGGAGGAGAGTCGACGGGCGCACTCGCCGGAGTCGGGCCGAGATGGACGGGTCGAGGGTCTCCTCCCGGCGACGGCCAATGACGAGGCGATGGCGCCGGTAGACGAGGAGGCAGAGCTTGAGGGGATCGGGCGCGGCGCTCCTAGTGGAGCTCGTCGTGCGACGAGGAGGCCACCGGGGTCCGGCCTGGTCGCTGGAGGAGCGCCGGGGATCGGGTGCAGTGCTCGAGGAGCTCCTCTCCTCGGGCGCTTAGGCGACGGGAGAGATGAGGGGGATCGAGAGAGAAGCGATGGGGAGAAGGGGATCGGGCACGAGAGAGGAGATGGCGGCTGGAGGAAGGAGATGGGGATCGATTGGGCTAGGGTTTAGGAAGGGTTGGTGGGCGGCTGGGCCTTGGGCGGTCTGGAGGCTAGGCCGGCCTGGTGGAGGAGAAAGGCCGGGGGCCGGGCTGGGCTCAAGGGAGGTTGGGAGCAAAATGGTGGGCTGACGAGGGGCTGGCCAGGGCTGGCTGGCTCTCCTCTAATATTTAGCGAAAAAGAAAAATAGAGATAAGAAAAGAAAGGAAGGTTAGGGAAAAAATTTGGGAACGAGGGCAATCTCCCGGACTCATAAAAATGTGAGGAATTTAACAAAAATGGCCCAAGGATTTTTGGTGGATCTCCGGAAAATGATAGAATAACAATGGCAAGGTTTGGGGACCAAACTTGAAGTAGAAAGGGCATTGGAATTTTGCAAGTGGGTTATGGTGATTCCAAAACAATGGAATATTCTTAATATAGCTCCCTAATATCGGGAGGGTATGTTATAAAGAGAAGTCACAAGTGAATTCCCTCGATTTAAATGGACCGAGGATCCATACAATTTATTTAGTTGAGTTGCAAAAATTAATGATATGATGGCATGATGACATGATGCAATGCAAGAACAAAACAAACCACACGACAAAACTCGGAAACCCTGGAAGGCAACTGAAGCTCCGGTCTTGGGGCGTCACACCATACCAACAGAGATTGTTGGGTATTCAAGCAGGCAGGCAAATTAATTGCCGAAAACAGTGATAAGGGGCTACACAGTGATGATGAGGAAGAGACCCGGCCGCCGAACAACAGAGGACAAAAGGGATTCCCCCCTCATGTTCGGACGGTAAACATGATATACGCAACGCATATTCCCAAGAGGGAGCGGAAGCATGCACTAAGGGACGTATACGCGATGGAGCCAGTCGCCCCAAAATTCAACCCATGGTCCTCTTGCCCGATCACTTTCGATCGAAGAGACCATCCGACCAGTATCCGCCATGGCGGATTCACCGCATTGGTTTTAGACCCAATCGTCGATGGATTTCACCTCACGAGAGTCCTGATGGACGGCGGCGTAGCTGAACCTGCTTTATCGGGATACGGTCGCAAGATGGGCATAGACCCTTCAAGGATTAAACCTACAAAGACAACCTTCAAAGGTGTCATACCAGGTGTCGAGGCCAATTGTACAGGCTTAGTTACACCGAAGTGGTCTTGGATCCCGGATAATTTCCGAGCGAGAGTTAATCTTCGACATAGTCCCGTTCCGCAGCGGCTATCACGCTCTGCTCGGACGAACCGCGTTCGCAAAATTCAACGCGGTGCCGCATTATGCATACCTTAAGCTCAAGATGCCAGGCCCTCATGGAGTCATCACGGTCAATGGAAACACGGAACGCTCCTTGAGCGGAGGAACATACAGCGGCTCTCGCGGCGAAGTCTGAGCAGCCTTTTAAGGCAATTCTCGAGTCCGGCCGCTAAGCGACCGGACACGACCAAACGCGCCGAGCAACATCAACCAAGACCACCTGCACGCCCGAGCACGCGTAGCAATGCGGCCTCAACCCCAGCCCTCGCAAAATTGTAAGAGAAGCTCTCCGCGTACATAATTACGCCTTGGAGATACCATGGGCATAGGGGAAATGCACAACCACAACAGACCAGTGCGGTTCGACCACACCAGGGCTCCCAAGTGTGTCGCTCTTTTTCTTTTATTTTTCTCTTTTTATACAGAACTATGTCCGTGGCGACCTGCCGAACTCATGATGCAACAGCCAGGAAAGGACAAAGGCCGCGACGAACACTCAGGTGGTCTCCATCACGAGCATTAAATTTGTTAAATACAAACATTCCGCGGCCTACCCCTGGAGGGAGACGCCTTCAATTCGTCCAATCCCTTGCTTTCCGCACTATTTGTATCATTCCGCACTCATAGCATATCTTCTCGAATAAAATGCAGCACTTTTTTGCCTATAATTGCATTACCTTATATATATGTATATATATATATGTTCATTTACGACATGTTGCACCCGTACATTTTGGTACGGCCAAATACACCAGGGGCTGATGTTCTCCGCATTATGGTGTGATAAAGTCCGAACACTTTCACAAGTGCGGCACCCCGAACTTATAGCATTATATGAATCGGCTCCGAATCATGTCTTGGGTCAATAGTTGGGTTTGCCCGGCTCCCATGTTTGGCACCTTACGTTCTGTTCTATCGGCTAAGGTAGCACTGGGAGAACCACTGCGATTGCGCCCCGGCTGAGCCGGGTTAACGCCTCAGTGGAGAAAGCTAAAACTGACTGTCATGATAAGGCGAGAGACTGGTCGCTGTTCAAGAGGTCCTTTCGGGTCCTTAAAGACCTACGCCGCTTCGAGCGAAGTTCCGGATTATGTCCGACGAAGGCGTGGATAGCGCCCCAATTCGGTCCTCCGAATACTAGGGGCTTCGCCGAAATTTAAAATTATAGAATTCTATGGCTAAGTGAGAGTGTTCAAGCACTATAAGTCCGGTTGCCTTGTTCGTTGTGTTGGCGCCTCCTAGATGGACCCAAAATGGGAACAAGAGCACTCAAGTTTATCCCTAACACCCCACACTTTCGTGGCATGGGGGCTGAAGCCGACGACTTGCCATCTCTCGATCTAATAAACAGCTGCACAAAAGGTAATATTTTAAATTAACAAGCGTTGCTTAGCGATATGAACAAAGTTTTCAGCGCACGTGATAACACATTGCGAATTTACTCAAAAATTACATCCACAGGGCACTCATCCGCAATCTTGCGGGCACCCTTCAGACAGCCTTATAGTACATTTCGGCGACGATGTTCCATGCCCGCTGGTGGCGCGTGGTGATTAGCTTCTCCGCATCCAGCTTGCCCCAATTCACCTTTTGCGCTGGCAAGGGCCCGACGAGCACCTTCAATACAAAGGAGGGCGCTTGATAACCTCCACCTGAGGAACGATCCACCAGCCGTCGCCGACGAGGCCGAAGTAGCTCCAGGCATGGCCTCTCCAGCCCACACCGGACTATGAGGCCCTTCATGGCCTGCTCGGCCACCTTGTGAAGCTCGACCAGATGCTTCATCCGGTCGCTAGGGGCACGGATGGCCGGCCTCGGCATCTTGAGACCGAAGACCTTCTCCGTTGAGCTCCCTCCTCGGCTCGGTAGAATGCGGCGACATCGACACGCCGAGGTAGATCTGCAAACGCCTCGAGAGCTCCGAATTCGGTAAGTAACACGTAATTTACATTCACATGCTTGCTTTGCATGAAAAATGCCTTACCCGCCGTATCTTCCTCATCAACTCAATCTCTGAAGGGACTTATGGGCCTCGGCCTTGGCGGTTTTAGCACTTTCGAGAGCGAGGCAAGCTCGGACTCTCGAGTCTTTGAGTCACACTCCAAGCTCTCATGCTTCTCCATGAGAGCCTGGAGCTCTTGCTGAACCACCGCCACCCGCGCCTCCTGCTTTTCTCGCTCTGCCCATTCCGTGGCCGCATTGCGTTCGGCCACGGACACGGCCTCCTTCAGGGTCGCCACCTCGTTCGTGGCCCCTGCAGCACCCATGTTATCCTTGTTATTTTTTGTTGCAACCTAAATCCTTTTACATAAGGTACAAGTTCAAAGTGGTGTTACTCACCTTCTTTTCCTGAGCTGCTTCTGGCGCGGCCGAGCTCTTGCTCGGACCGCTCGAGCTCTGCTTCACAAGCACCGACCTCCGCATGATCGGTCTGGCGAGAGGTCAGCAGCGTAGCCTGCAACCCATATTGACATAATTTTTAGCAACCCTGCGTATATCTTCTTTTTAGATCCTCGGTCCGGCTTTTCTTTCCAACACCGAACCTGCATCGAGGCTACTGTCTATGCGGTATTACATTGCATATTTTAACTTCTTACCTCAAAGCCCGATAGAAGGCTACTACAGAGCTTCGGTCAGCCCGCTTGGCGAGCTGCACCTTCTGGATCACCGCACTCATAATAGTGCGGTGTTCTTCCTCGATGGAAGCGTTCTGCAGCGCCTCCAACAAATTGCTCGGCGCCTCCGGTTGGACGGAAGCCGCCGGCATCACGGTCTTGCCCTTCGTTCGAAGGGCCGCGGCGGACTCCGGAACCACTGCGGGTTCGATGTGGAGTCCGGCGCAAAGTCCGGAGGGCGCCTTGTGGCGCCTCGAGCCTCCCCGATGGGTCCCTTCTTGGGATCCCACCTCGGCGTCCTCGGTGTCGCGAGGGTGGAGGCGGTCGGGATGGAGTCTACATCCGACGGAGCCAACGACCGCTTCGATGAAGCGGGAGATCATCACCGCCGGACTACGAGGCAGCATGCGGCATCGTAATGACACTATGTGACACGTAAAAAGAAATTATAAATCATTCAGAATCCGGATACTTACGATCTCGCCGAGGCTGGCCCTTGAAGGCCATTCTTCCTCGCCAACATTGATGTTGGCGGAGCTGTCCGGGGGAATAGTCCTTCCCCTCTTGGACCCTTCGGCCTCCCCTGTTGGGGAAGCCTTCCTCTTCCTCTCTCCCTCCTCTGGGAGAGAGTCCTCTTCCTCCTCATTTTCGGGGGAGGAGTCCGCCCCGGAGTCGTCGGACACCTGAAAACGGGCACTCGTTTGAGCACCCGTGGCCTCCTTCTTGGCCTTCTTCTCCGGCACCACGTGCGGTGTCGAAACCAGCAGCCCCGCTAGACGGGCGTCCACTAGATTTTCTGGCATAGGAGCCGGGCAGGTAATCTGCTCCGCCTTCCTCATCCAGTCCTGTCAAAGGAGAAGGGGAAATTAAAACCCGCATAGAGTCAAACTATGAAAAACAAGTGTCCCATAAAGGGGTAGAATCACTTACCTCGTCGGCTGGCGCTGCGGCGAAATCCGCGATGTTGATCGCGGATGCGAAACCGGCGCCCTTGAACAGCACCTTCCAGCGCCTTCAGTGCGTCGTGTCGAAGAGCACGCTTTCGGCGCTGGTGCTGTTCGGATCGAACTCCCATAGATTGAATGCCGCTCTTGGCATGGGAGTATCCGCGGACGAGCATGACTTGGACCACGTTAACCAGCTGAGCTTCTTCACCACTTCGGATACGTGCTTGGAGTCCGTCGGCTCCTTCAACTACCCCACAAAGAAGCCCTTCTCTTTCCGGGAGGTGAGCTGCGTGGGGTACCAGATCTAAACTTCGGGGCCGCCGCCCATGTAGGGTCACGCGGCTCGGTGATATAGAACCACCCGATTGCCACCCCTTGACGGATTCCACGAAGGCCCCTTCAACTAAAGGACATTGGGCATCTTGCCCAACATGGCACCTCCGCACTCCGGCAGAGTGCCCTTCACTACCTTCAGCTTGACATTGAAGGTCTTGAGCCTGGCGAGTCAAGTGGGGTTGGATGCGAGGAAGGCCTCGCACACGACGATAAACGCCGAGATGTTGAGGATGAAGTTCGCGCCAGATCATGGAAATCCAGGCCGTAGTAGAACATGAGCCCCGGACAAAGGGATGTAGTGGAAAGCCCAATCCAGCGGAGGAAGTGGGGAAGAAAGACGACCCTCTCATGGGCACAGGGGTGGGGATGAGCTGCCCTCGTCGGGCAGCGGTCGCGATGTCGCCGAAAAGGTATCCGCGCCCGCGCGGTTTGGCGATGTGCTCCTCCTTAACGGTGGAGGCCAACCATTTACCTCCCGCTCCGGACATGGTCGGAGAAGGTCGAGACGAGATGCGCGAACTTGGGTGCTAGAGCTCGAGTGCGCGGAGATGGATAAGCAAAGGAGGAAGAAGGCGTAGGTGAGAAGGTGAATCATTATCCCTTATATGGGCGGGAGAAGTCTTACGCGTCCCCCACCGGCCTGGTAAAACTCGCTTATCTCCCAAGCGTCATCATCAATGGCGTGGTTGGGTTACCCACGCCCGTATTGATGAGAATCCCGGATTAAGGGAAACACGATCTCGCTTCGACAAGGCGTGCCAAGGAAACCGCCTCGCTAAATCTTGCCGAGGTGGTAAAGTAAAAACAATTCAAGTAATGGCTTGGTAGTGGTGTGACGTCATGCCACAAAAAACGTCGAGAGATTGAACTTGTGTATATATTATTATTCTCTATGGTGGAGCGTGGAATTTATTTTGCGAGCGGACACTATCCTGGTGTTCACAATCTTCTATCATTCGGAGGAGGAACCCGCCTTGCAATGCCAAGCAATATCTGCGCCGACTTATCGTCATTGAAGCCTGGTTCGGGGCTCTTGAGGAGTCTGGATTAGGGGTGTTAGGATAGCGGACTGCCATCATCGGCCGAACTATCATCTGCGGACTATCATCATCGACCGGACTCCAAGACTATGAAGATACAAGATTGAAGACTTCTCCCCGTGTCCGGATGGGACTTTCCTTGGCGTGGAAGTCAAGCTTGGCGATACGAATATGTAGATCTCCTACCATTGTAACCGACTCTATGTAACACTAGCCCTCTCCGGTGTCTATATAAACCGGATGGCTTTAGTCCGTAGGACTACATCATCAACAACCCTTACAATCATACCATCGGCTAGCTTCTAGGGTTTAGCCTCCTTGATCTCGTGGTAGATCTACTCTTGTAAACATCCACAATATCAATATCAATCGAGCAGGACGTGGGTTTTACCTCCATCAAGAGGGTCCGAACCTGGTAAAACATCGTGTCCCTTGTCTCCTGTTACCATCCGCCTAGACGCACAGTTCGGGACCCCCTACCGAGATCCGCGGTTTTGACACCGACAAGCGCCCGACAGGACTGCTGCTCCCTCCTCCCATGGCCGGCTTGTGCTTGCCAGCAGACCTCACCGCCCACCGTACTCCCATCGCTGGCCTAGCCATCCCTCTACTCACCCACACTGCTGTTATTGTCCGGCGATGGCGGGCAGAACGATAAACCCTCGTGCAACGTACTCCCCTCCGCGTGGAAACAAGCTGTCGAGTCTTCCCTCGCTCCGTGTCGTCCCCTTCCTAGGCCTCGCCGTCGTCCACCGCCGTGGTGCTCTCGGCGGCGTGGTCAATGTGGTCAACGACCGACTTCCATCGGAAGAGTACTGTGCATGGAGACGCTGACAGCTGGGTCCACGGCCGCAGCAAGGAAGTGCCTCTTTATTACGCGCAAAATAATTATTCCTCCACCTGACAGCGGAGACCCACCGGACAGGCCACCATATTTCGCGAAAAAACGTTTCCCCCCTGACTGCTGGGACCCACCAGTTACACCTTCGCACACAAGGAAGTGCGTCCGGGCAAAAAAAATGATTCGCCCCCCTGACTGTTGGGACCCACCATCTACATCTTCGCACGCAAGGAAGTGCGTTCGGGAAAAAACGATTCGCCCCCCTGACTGCTGGGACCCACCAGCTACATCTTCGCACGCAAGGAAGTGCTTGACAGTCGAGACCCACCTGGTCAAAGCGTACGTAGCGTTGTCATTCTGGTCACGAACGTGTACGTACATATATACTGGTCGATGTAGAGGCGCGCACGTGTCGTAGTAGAGGCCCGTACGTGTCGTAGTAGAGGCGCGCACGTAACATGTACACATACGTACAACGGCCAGGGTGCAAGAAAGAAAATACGGCCACGTACGTACATACGGGCAGGGTCTCGAACGCCTACTCGCGCATACGTACGACCAGGGCTCGTGTACATGGCTGGGTCGAAACGGAGAAACAGCATCGTCGTCGTGTTCATGGGGAGGCAACGGAATGCGTCATGTTCATCGGGAGGCAACGGAACACGTGGGAGCCAACCGGCTGGGTCGGAACAGAATGCGTGGTCTTGTTCATCGGGTGGGCTTGGACAGAACATGCGATGGAAACTAGGCCTGGCGTACCGCACAACGGAGGAAACAGACCTCCTACGTTCGGAACGGGGTCCTGTTGATCGGGAGGGGTGTGGCGTACCGCAAAAAGGAGGAAACGGACCTCCTACGGTCGAAACGGGGGTCCTGTTGATCGGGAGGGGTGTGGTGTACCGCAAAACGGAGGAAACGGACCTCCTACGGTCGAAACGGGGGTCCTGTTGATCGGGAGGGGTGTGGCATACCGCAAAATGCAGGCAAACGGACCTCCTACGGTCAAACGGGGTTACATTCATCGGGAGGTGTGGCGTGCCGCAAAACAGGACTCCACGGATCTGTTCATCTCCACCGTCGACCTCCTCCGGCCTCTACGGGCTACCGTCGACCTCCTCCGGCCTCCACGGCTCCTGTTCATCCAGCCTCCATCGCGCTACTCCACCGCTCTTGTTCAACCACCCTCCACCGTATACTATTCATCCAGCCCTCCACACCACGGGGTCTGTTCAACCACCCCTCCACGGGCACCCTCCACCGCTTCATCGCTCATCCAGCCCTCCACCACACCACGGGTCCCGTTCATCCAAAGGCAACGCCACCGCTTCGCTCATTCATCCAACGCCATAGCTCATCCTCATCAGAGCAGCATCGATCGGCTTGATTAGCAGCGAGACCGAAGAATCGCTCGATCGGGTTCGATTAACAGCCATCGATCGATCGCTCGGGTTTAGTAACTCAGTAGCCTGCGCAAAGCAATCGCTTCGGTTCGATTAGAACCCAACGCCTCGCTTCGGGTTCGATTAGAGCCAACGCTTTGCACACACGCAGCAGCAGCGTGCGTGTCGAGAAAGCGCGCATCGCTTCGGCCCCGACCTCCCACCGTGAAAGGAACTCCCGAAATTTTCCTCCCCTCGCTTCTACCACGGTTTTTCCCGTCATGGACGGTCCAAAGAATGTCATGCAGCTGCGTCTCCGGCCCGCCCAGGACGAAAAGCCCATTTTCTGTCATGATTTTTTGTCATAAAAGTAGGACCCCACCACACCTATGATGATACCGGGTTTTGTCACAATTATCGTTATAGAAGTGTCATATGTATGACAGAAAAAAAATCGTTTGGCCCAAAATGTCACGGATGTGTCTTTTTTTTGTAGTGTGTGCATAAGTTCATGGGTGGAACCCTGATATGTCTCCAACGTATCTATAATTTTTTATTGCTCCATGCTACTTTATCTACTGCTTTGGACTATATTGGGCTTTATTTTCCACTTTTATATTATTTTTGGGACTAAACTATTAACCGGACGCCCAGCCCAGAATTGATGTTTTTTGCCTATTTCAGTGTTTCGAAGGAACGGAATATCAAACGGAGTCCAAACGGAATGAAACCTTCGGACGTGATTTTCTCACGAGCGTGATCCGGAGACTTGGACCCTACTCCAAGAAGTGTGAGGCGGTCAAGAGGGTGGGGCGCCCCCTAGGGCGCGCCCCTGCCTCGTGGGCCCCTGTTGCTCCACCGACGTACTCCTTCCTCCTATATATACCTCGCACCCCAAGCGATCGAACAGGAGCCAAAAACCTAATTCCACCGCCGCAACTTCCTGTATCCACGAAATCCCATCTTGGGGCCTGTTGCGGAGCTCTGCCGGAGGGGGCATCCACCACGGAGGGCTTCTACATCATCACCATAGCCGCTCTGATGAAGTGTGAGTAGTTTACTTCAGACCTTCGGGTCCATAGCTAGTAGCTAGATGGCTTATTCTCTCTTTTTGGATCTCAATATAATGTTCTCCCCCTCTCTCGTGGAGATCTATTCGATGTAATCTTCTTTTTGCGGTGTGTTTGTTGAGATCGATGAATTGTGGGTTTATGATCAAGATTATCTATGAACAATATTTGAATCTTCTCTGAATTCTTTTATGTATGATTGTTTATCTTTGCAAGTCTCTTCGAATTATCCGTTTGGTTTGGCCAACTAGATTGGGAGTTCTTGCAATGGGAGAAGTGCTTAGCTTTGGGTTCAATCTTGCGGTGTGCTTTTCCAGTGACAAAAGGGGCAGCAAGGCACGTATTGTATTGTTTCCATCGAGGATAACAAGATGGGGTTTTTATCATATTGCATGAATTTATCCCTCTACATCATGTCATCTTGCTTAAGGCGTTACTCTGTTTTAACTTAATACTCTAGATGCATCTTTGGATAGCGGTCGATGAGTGGAGTAATAGTAGTAGATGCAGGCAGGAGTCGGTCTACTTGTCTCGGACGTGATGCCTATATACATGATCATACCTAGATATTCTCATAACTATGCTCAATTCTGTCAATTGCTCAACAGTAATTTGTTCACCTACCGTAGAATACTTATGCTCTTGAGAGAAGCCACTAGTGAAACCTATGGCCCCCGGGTCTATTCTCATCATATCAATCTCCATTACTTTAATACTTGCTTTGTTTTTACTTTGCCTTTTACTTTTCACTTTGCATCTCTATACCAAAAAAATATTATTTATCATCTCTATCAGATCTCACTCTTGTAAGTGACCGTGAAGGGATTGACAACCCCTAATCGCGTTGGTTGCGAGGAGCTATTGTTTTGTGCAGGTACGAGGGACTTGTGCGTAGCCTCCTACTGGATTGATACCTTGGTTCTCAAAATTTGAGGGAAATACTTACGCTACTCTGATGCATCATCCTCTCCTCTTCGGGGAAAACCAACGCAAGCTCAAGACGTAGCAAGAAGGATTTCTGGCGCCGTTGCCGGGGAGGCTTACGCAAGAGCAAGTCAAGACTTGGACTCCTAACAACAAGCCACTTCTGGCACCGTTAAAGTCTACATACCAAGTACCCGTCACAATCCCTATCTCCCGCATTACATTATTTGCCATTTGCCTCTCGTTTTCCTCTCCCCCACTTCACCCTTGCCGTTTTATTCGTCCTCTGTTTCCCAATCTCCTCCTCTTTTTCCCGTTTGCCTTTTTCTCGCTTGCCTTTTGTTTGCTCGTGTGTTGGATTGCTTGTTTGTCGCGATGGCTCAAGATACCACCAAATTGTGTGACTTCACCAATACCAATAATAATGATTTCCTTAGCACTCCGATTGCTCCTCTTGCCAATACTGAATCTTGTGAAATCAATACTTGCTTTGTTGAATCTTGTTACGAAAGATCAATTCGCGCCTTCTTAGTGAAGATGCCGCTACTCATCTAAATAGCTTCGTTGATTTATGTGATATGCAAAAGAAAAAAGATGTCGATAATGATGTTGTTAAATTGAAGCTATTTCCTTTTTCGCTTAGAGATCGTGCTAAAGCATGGTTTTCATCTCTGCCTAAAAATAGTATTGATTCTTGGAACAAGTGCAAAGATGCTTTTATCTCTAAGTATTTTCCTCCCGCTAGGATTATCTCTCTTAGGAATGATATTATGAATTTTAAGCAACGTGATCATGAACATGTCGCACAAGCTTGGGAGAGAATGAAATTAATGATACGTAATTGTCCTACTCATGGTTTGAACTTGTGGATGATTATACAAAACTTTTATGCCGGATTGAATTTTGCTTCTAGAAATCTTTTAGATTCGGCCGCAGGAGGCACTTTTATGGAAATCACTCTAGGAGACGCTACTAAACTTCTAGATAATATTATGGTTAATTATTCTCAATGGCATACCGAAAGATCAACTAATAAAAAAGTGCATGCAATAGAAGAAATTAATGTTTTGAGTGGAAAGATGGATGAACTTATGAAATTATTTGCTACTAAGGGTGTTTCTTCTGATCCTAATGATATGCCTTTATCTACTTTGATTGAGAACAATAATGAATCTATGGATGCGAATTTTGTTGGTAGGAATAATTTTGGTAACAACGCGTATAGAGGAAATTTTAATCCTAGGCCTTATCCTAGTAATTCCTCTAATAATTATGGAAATTCCTACAAGAATTCTTATGGAAATTTTAATAAGATGCCCTCTGAATTTGAGACTAGTGTTAAAGAATTTATGAGTTCGCAAAATAATTTTAATGCTTTGCTTAAGGAGAAATTGCTTAAAGTTGATGATTTGGCTAGGAACGTTGATAGAATTTCTTGAAATTGACTCTTTAAAGCTTAGATCTATTCCTCCTAAGCATGATATCAATGAGTCTCTCAAAGCTATGAGAATTTCCATTGATGAGTGCAAAGAAAGAATCGCTAGGATGCGTGCTTCCAAAGATGCCTTTATTAAAGCGTGTTCTTCCAATTCCTACGAAAATCAAGATGAAGATCTAAAAGTTATTGATGTGTCCCCCATTAAATCTTTGTTTTGCAAGATGAATTTTGATGAAACTGAATATGATCTTCCTTTACCTAGAAGGCGTTCTAAAAATTCGGAGTTTTTAGATCTTCATGATGAAATTGATAAATGTGGGATTGAAAGAAATAAAAACCTAGATGTTGCTAAACCCACTATATTGGATCCCAAGGAATTTAGTTATGAAAATTTCTCTTTAATTGATTGTATTTTCTTGTTGCAATCCGTGCTAAATTCTCCTCATGCTTATAGTCAAAATAAGGCCTTTACCGAACACATTGTTGATGCCTTGATGCAATCTTATGAAAAAAACTTGAGTTGAAGGTATCTATCCCTAGAAAGATCCATGATGAGTGGGAACCTACTATTAAAATTAAAATTAAAAATTATGAGTTTCATGCCTTGTGTGATTTGGGTGCTAGTGTTTCCTCTATTCCCAAAACTTGTGTGATTTGCTAGATTTCCGTGACTTTGACGATTGCTCTCTAAACTTGCATCTTGCGTATTCCACTATTAAAAAGCCAATGGGAAGAATTAATGATGTTCTTGTTGTTACAAATAGGAATTATGTGCCCGTAGATTTTATCGTTCTTGATATAGATTGCAATCCTTCTTGCCCTATTATTCTTGGTAGACCTTTCCTTAGAACGATTGGTGCAATTATTGATATGAAGGAAGGGAATATTAGATTCCAATTAACCTTACAGAAGGGCATGGAACACTTTCCTAGAAAGAAAATAAAATTACCATATGAATCTATCATGAGAGCCACCTATGGATTGCCTACCAAAGACGGCAATACTTAAATCTATCCTTGCTTTTATGCCTAGCTAGGGGCGTTAAACGATAGCGCTTGTTGGGAGGCAACCCAATTTTATTTTTAGTTTTTAGTTTTTGCTTCTGTCTAGGAATAAATAATCCATATAGCCTCTGTTTAGATGTGGTTTTATGTTTTAGTTAGTGTTTGTGCCAAGTAGAACCTATAGGATTTTCATGGATGATAGTTATTTGATCTTGTTGTAATTTCCAGAATCTTTCTGTTCACGAAAATAATTGTTAAAAATCACCAGAACGTGATAAAATAGTGATTCCAATTGCTGCTGATCAATAAAAAAATTTCCTAGGTCTTCCTATTTTGTATGAATTTTTTTGGGGTTCCAGAAGTTTTCGTTAGTTACAGATTACTACAGACTGTTCTGTTTTTGACAGATTCTGTTTTTCGTGTGTTGTTTGCTTATTTTGATGAATCTATGGCTAGTAAAATAGTTTATAATCCATAGAGAAGTTGGAATACAGTCGGTTTAACACCAATATAAATAAAGAATGAGTTCATTATAGTACCTTAAAGTAGTCTTTTGTTTTCTTTCTCTAACGGAGCTCACGAGATTTCTATTGAGTTTTGTGTTGTAAAGTTTTCAAGTTTTGGGTAAATTATTTTGATGGATTATGTAACAAGGAGTGGCAAGAGCCTAAGCTCGGGGATGCCCATGGCACCCCAAATATAAACCAAGGACACCAAAAAGTCAAAGCTTGGGGATGCCCCGGAAGGCATCCCCTCTTTCGTCTACTTCCATCGGTAATTTACTTGGAGCTATATATTTATTCACCACATGATATGTGTTTTGCTTGGAGCGTCTTGTATTATTTGCGTCTTTGCTTGTTAGTTTACCACAATCATCCTTGCTGTACACACCTTTTGAAAGAGCCATACATGAATTGGAATTTGATAGAATACTCTATGTGCTTCACTTATATCTTTTGAACTTGATAGTTTTGCTCATAGTGCTTCACTTATATCTTTTGAGCATGATAATTTTTGCTCTAGTGCTTCACTTAGATCTTTTAGAGCACGGTGGTGGATCTGTTTTAAACAAACTATTGATCTCTCATGCTTCACTTAGATTATTTTGAGAGTCGTTAATAGCATGATAATTTGCTTAAATATTAATATACTTGGTATTCAAGATATGTGAAACTTTCTTTTGAGTGCGTTGAATACTAAGAGAAGTTTGATGCTTGATAATTTTTTTGAGATATGAAGATGGTGGTATTAGAGTCATGCTAGTTGAGTAGTTGTGAATTTAAAGAATACTTGTGTTGAAGTTTGTGATTCCCGTAGCATGCACGTATGGTGAACCGTTGTGTGATGAACTCGGAGCATGATTCATTTATTGATTGTCTTCCTTATGAGTGGCGGTCGGGGACGAGTGTCGGTGTCAAAACCGGCGGATCTCGGGTAGGGGGTCCCGAACTGTGCGTCTAGGCGGATGGTAACATGAGACAAGGGACACGATTTTTTTACCAAGGTTCGGGCCCTCTCGATGGAGGTAATACCCTACTCCTGCTTGATTAATATTGATGATATGGGTAGTACAAGAGTAGATCTACCACGAGATCAAGGAGGCTAAACCCTAGAAGCTAGCCTATGGTATGATTGTTGTTCGTCCTACGGACTAAAACCCTTCGGTTTATATAGACACCGGATAGGTTAGGGTTACACAGAGTCGGTTACAATGGTAGGAGATCTACATATCCGTATCGCCAAGCTTGCCTTCCACGCCAGGGAAAGTCCCATCCGGACACGGGACGAAGTCTTCAATCTTGTATCTTCATAGTCTTGGAGTCCGGCCGTGACGATAGTCCGGCTATCCGGACACCCCCTAGTCTGGGACTCCCTCAGTAGCCCCCGAACCAGGCTTCAATGACGATGAGTCCGGCGCGTTGATTGTCTTCGGCATTGCGAGGCGGGTTCTTCTCCAAATTCCATATACTTGTCGAATGGCCATCTTCCACGTGTTTGAATGAATGCGAAAATCCAGGGTATTTTTACAATTACACCCCTAGCCGCGCAAATGAGCCGCCTATAAAAGGGGTGAGGATCTAGATCTGAGTCACACCATCCCTTCTTTTGCGAGCTTTCATCGGAGCGCCTCTGACCAAAGCCCATTCCATCATGGACAGTCGACGCGGCTCCTCCTCTCGCGCTCCCAGCCCTCAGCCGGCAAATTGGAAGAGATGCTCAGTCCCGCATAGCGAGCTAGTTATACTCCAAGCCAAGGGATTTCTTCCCCCGGCCTTCATGGTCCCGGTTCGAGCCGGACTTGCCACCTACAAGGGCGGAAAGCAAGCGGAGAGCGTCCCTGATCCCTCTAAAGGAGAGCGGGTATGCTTCATCTCTTATCTAGTAAGAGGACTCGGATTTCCAATCCATCCTTTTCTCCGGGGGCGCCTGGTGTTCTACGGCCTCCAGTTGCACCATCTTACTCCTGCCTCCATCTTGCACATCGCGGGCTTCGTGGCCCTTTGCGAACTATTCTTGGGCGTCGAGGCTCATTTCGGGCTGTGGAAGAGAATATTCTGCCTAGTACCCCGTTCTCATGAGGGGTCAATATATCAAGTGGGTGGAGCCGAGCTATGGCGCATCGCCGGGACCGGATACCTATCCGGAACCCCAAAGAAGGAGTCCGAAGACTGGCCTTCGAATGGTTTTACATGGAGGGCGTCCCACCGCCGGATCTGTTCGGATCGGCCTTCCGGAGTTCAGCAATGCTCCTCTGAAGAAGCGCCTAAGCTGGCGCCTCGAGCCCCGGAGAGAAGATGGCCGGGATGTTCGTTATTTGATGAGCGAATAAGGTTCTTGGCTCATGCCGGATTGACCATGACAGAGTCATGGCAATCTGCATTATGAGGAGTGCAGCCGCTCCAATCTGAGGCCATCCATGTGGGACTTCAACGGGGAGGACGATGCCACCCGCCATGGCCGCAAAGGGCCAGGATCGGTCACCGAACTGGTGAAGATCTTGTCTGCTATGTATAAAGGGGAGGAGGAGGATTTCCTCCGTGTCAATCCACTGAAGGAGTTTTCTTCGAATAGTCCTCGAAGTTGGGTAAGCAAACATCTTTGTGACCTATCCGATCCATGTTCCCATGGTTAAATATCTCATTTCATGGTTTCTGCGCAGGAACTGCGCCAGACTGTGGAGAAGATACACAGCCCGCCCCCACAACCCGAGGATCCGGAACGGTCCCTCAATCCGACCTCCGAAGAGGACCCGGATATAAAGGTGGAGTTGATCGACGGGGTATTCCACCAAATTAGCATCGACAATGCGTTGGTTGCCATTACGGCTGATTATCCCGAAATACTTCCAGCCTCACAGGTAAATGAGACCGAGATCCCAAAACCCTGATAATGACCCATCCATGCTTATTTTTTATCACCGTATACCAATGGTGCTTCGCAGGGGGTACCTTCGAGGCAGGAAGCCGAGCCCGCGGCGACTGGCCATCAAAGGGCAGTACGGCCCCGTAGGCTAAAAAGAAGTGCGGTCCGGATCAAAACTCCGCCGCAACGTTATGGCATGTTACGATACTCCCAGGATTGATTCCTGGACGGCGTACTAACGCTGATGCTCTTTTCAGGAAGAAGAGCGCTCGCCGGACTGAGTCTGGAGAGGTTGCCAATCGAACCTTCACCGGACAAGCTTCGAAGCCGGGTCCGGAGGCTGAGGCGAGCACGAGACGTGCGTCGGATGCTCCTCCGACAGAGGATGCCGACAGGTTGTCCGCCACCAACTCTGAGGTGGAGAGCGCCTTGAATCATAGGCGCCACGGACAGTTCTTCGTGACGCGTTTTCTCCCAAGAGGCCTTGAATGCCTTTGATTCGAGATCGCACCTCCGTGCCGCTCAAGATGGTCTAGCGAGCCACGGAGCGGTATGTGAAGGACATACGGGTAAGGAAATTTGTGATTATATATGCCAAGAGCCCCGAGACTTAAAATAGTTAGAATAACTGATTTAAGGATCATTTTGTTATCAGAGATCTTACGAAAAGAATACCCGATCGTCCCAGAGCTGGAAGAGTGCGGGGCCCAACTTGAGGCCGCACTAGCCGCTTCGGGGAGCCACGAGACCCCTCCGTAATATACGCTTGAAGATAAATAATTTATGAAGTGTGGCGGGTGTGTAAATCTGACAAAAACATTGCAGATGGCGCCGGACTAGATCCGGACAAGCAACATCTCTTACGCCAGTTAAAGGCCGGCGAGAGCGTGCTTACGAGGGTGCGGCAGGAGAAGAATAACCTCCAAGACGCCAACACCAAGCTGGGTGAGGAACTAAAGGACGTTCTTGCCCAGTTAGCTGACTTCGTAAAGGAGAATCGGCGGCTTCGTCTCGGCATTTTCAGTAAGTGCTTGAGCGAACTTTGAAAGAGTTCGGCGAGGAAGGCGACTAACATAAACATGTATGTAGGTTTGCTCACAGGGTCGTCCTGAGGAGGAGATGCCCAATTCTTGGGTGATCTTCCCGAATCGTCGGCTACCGCAAAACGAGTCCGGCAGGTGATGAAAGGCATCGCCAGGCCTTGTGGCCATCTATCTCCCTGCCGAAGGCATTGGGGAGCTGGCGGAGCGGCTTCAAGGAGCACAGCGCGCTTCCGGCTATGGAAGATATCGGCCTGCCGTCAAGGTGCCGAGGAAGCACAGGCCATGGTAAAGACGCGGTACACGGTTGGTGACCCAAACCACATGGCGAGGTCGGACTGTGGGGCGGATGGGATGGAGATCCCTATAAGCAGTGTACGCCAAGTAGAATTGGCCGCCTAGTATTCCCAACAAGATTGTAAATTAGATAGCCTATTAGATGGCATTGAGGAGGAATACAATGAGTCGAGTTGACTATGTAAAAATATGACATGAAAGAATGTCTTCTAGCCGGATTGTAGATCGTTTGTCATAGCGGACCTTTTCGCTTCGACCTCCGGACCCAATAGTCCGGAGTGTGTCCAAATACCTTCGGGGTTATATAAGAACCTGGTATGCATGGAGACCAGGCGTAGGGGTCATTGTTGTTATATCAGACAAGTGCCCAACTAGTTATGTTATATTACATGGGTAGTAAGAAACATCTTCCAGGGAGAATAGTTCCGTTAAGGGTTCCTTTATTTGGGATGCATGCCCTAAAGTGCATGTCAAAGCTACTATAAAGCGTAAAATCATCCGGGGCAGATGGGTAAATAGTTAAAATTATCTTTCAGTTCACCGACTGAATATTCCCTTAAAACGCTAGCTTTCGGCTTCACCCGTCGAGGTACACATCCGGTGACCCAGCAGATAACAATCGCAGAGGTGCTCCTTTACCACCTAGCCGAACAATCGGGAGCGTGGGGTAAGCACAGGAGCCAGGCAACCCAGCTTGGCCAAAACTTAAGTCATATCGATGCATATAATGGTGAATAAAAGGTACATGCGGAAGTTTAACGCATGTGTTGGGCATGAAAGCCCGTATAAATAAGCTTCAGTTAAAGAAACCCCCAGGTATAATGGCCGCGATGGCGCGTCAAGTGTCTTGAAAAAAGCGCAAACGAGCCTCTAGATGCTTCAAGAAGAAGGAGGAAGGAGAGAAGCAAAAGACAGCAGAAATAAAAAAATGTGGACGGAGGAAGGAGACGAACTTGGAGTCTGGCACTTAGGCGTAGAATCTTCGAAGACGGGCTGCGTTCCATGGGTTCGGCTCGAGTCAGTTATCCGATGCATTTCGTAGACGGTATGCTCCGCCGGTCAGGACCTGGTCGATGATGAAGGGACCTTCCCATTTGGGCTTGAGTTTGTCCTTTTTCTTGTCCGGCAGGCGTAGAACTAGTTCGCCAACGTTATAAGCTTTGGCCCGTACTTCCCTACTTTGATATCTTCGAGCCTGCTGTTGATAGAATGCGGAACGAGCTTTTGCAACGTCATGCTCCTCCTCCAATGCGTCCAAACTATCCTGCCGATCAAGCTCGGCTTCTCTTTCTTCATACATGCGCACGCGAGGTGAGTCATGTATTATGTCGCAGGGCAAGACTGCCTCTGCGCCGTACACCATGAAGAATGGTGTGTATCCGGTAGTACGATTCGGCGTGGTCCGCAGCCCCCAGAGTACGGAGTCGAGCTCCTCAACCTAGTGCGTGTTAGATTCCTTGAGGGACCGCACTAGTCTGGGTTTAATGCCGCTCATGATTAGACCATTTGCCCGTTCGACTTGGCCGTTGGTTTGAGGGTGATAGACTGAGGCATAATCGAGCTTGATGCCCATGTTTTTGCACCATGATTTGACTTTATCGGCCGTGAAATTGGTGCCATTATCAGTAATGATACTGTGGGGGACACCGTAACGGTGAACTACCCCTGGTATGAAGTCTATCACTGGTCCGGATTCAGCCGTTTTAACAGGCTTGGCTTCTATCCATTTGGTGAATTTATCCACCATGACCAATAGGTATTTTTGCTTGTGGGTACCTCCCTTGAGGGGTCCAACCATGTCAAGCCCCTGACCGTGAACGGCGGTGATGGGTATAGTTTTGAGGCGGTGGGTGGCATGTGGCTTTAGTTAGCAAAAGGCGGCAACCGACGATCGTTGGACTAAGTCCTGCGCACCTGCCCGGGCCGTCGGCCAATAAAATCCTGTATGGAAGGCCTTGCCTACAAGGTCCCGGGCTGCGGCGTGGTGCCCACCCAGTCCGGCATGAATTTTAGCCAGGAGGTTTCGCCCTTCCTCTTCGGAGATACACCTTTGAAGGACTCCGGTAGTGCTTTTCTTATAAAGCTCTCCCTCATGGACTTTGTAGGCCTTAGATCGCCGTACTATGCAGCGAGCCTCGTTTTGGTCTTCGGGGAGTTCCTGCCTAGTTAGGTAGGCTAGGAATGGTTCCGTCCACGGGGCGATAACCGCCATTATTTCGTGAGCGGAGGGTGTAATCTCGGGGGCAGAGCCTCCGGTTGTGTCGAGTGTTGGCGTCGAGCAAGGTGCGGTTGGGTCCGGATTGTTATTGCGGACTCCCTTCCCATAATGCGGATGGCTTGAACAGCCGTTCGAGAAAAGATATTGGGTGGGGCGGCATCGCGTTTTGCACCGATGCGTGCCAATATATCCACCGCTGGTTGTTATCCGGGCTATATGATGAAATTGAGCCCTTGAACCGTCTTGACATTTTAGGACCGCATTGCGGTATGCTGCCATTTTCGGATCTTTGGCATCAAAGTCTCCGTTTATTTGAGATATTGCGAGGTTGAATCGCGCACCTCTAGGCGTTGAATGCCCATGGAGATCGCCATCCGGAGGCGTGCGAAAGGGCCTCGTATTCGCTGCGTTGTTGGAGTCCGTATACATTATCGAAGGGCGTATTGGACTGTGTCCCGGTTGGGGACGTCAGACGACGCCACCCCCAGTGCCGCCAACATTTTGGAGCCATCAAAGTGCATGATCCAATTGGAGTATGCGCCGTACTCTTTAGGGAGTTCGGCTTCGGTCCATTCGGCCATGAAGTCGGCCAAAACCTGCGACTTAATAACTCGTCGTGGCTTATAAGTTATATCGAATGGAAGGAGCTCTATGGCCCATTTAGCAATCCGGCCCGTCACGTCGCGGTTGTTTATAATGTCGTTAAGAGGTACTTCGGAGGCTACTGTTATCGAACACTCTTGAAAGTAGTGTCGCAGCTTCCGGGATGCCATGAACACCGCATATGCTATCTTTTGATAGTGTGGGTACCGGGACTTGCATGGAGCTAGGACAGTGGACACATAATAAACCTGTTTTTGAACAGGGAACCGGTGTCCGTCCGTTTCTCGTTCGAGGAAGCACAATGAGTCGTGTCCTGCTGTAGCGTCAATAATTTGATCAATTCGAGGGAGAGGGAAGGGATCCTTTGGGCAAGCCTTATTAAGGTCCTTGAAATCAACACATAGGCGCAAGGATTTATCCTTCTTTGGCACCATCACCAGGTTTGCTAGCCAGTCCGGATGTTTTATATCTCTGATGAACCCGGCTTCCAAAAGTTTGGCTAGTTCCTCTCCCATGGCCTGTCTCTTGGGTTCGGTAAAGCGCCGAAGAGCCTGTTTGAGTGGCTTGAATCCTTTTAGGATATTTAAGCTGTGCTCGGCCAGCTGACGTGGGATTCCTCGCATGTCTGAAGGGTGCCAGGCAAAGATGTCCCAGTTTTCTTGTAGAAATTCTCGTAGTGCGGCGTCTATATCAGGGTTTAATTGTGCCCCAATGGAGGCCGTCTTTGCAGGGTCCGTTGGGTGGACTTGGAATTTGACTATTTCATCCGCTGGTTTAAAAGAGGTGGACTTGGATCTTTTATCAAGTATCACGTCGTCCCTGTTCACCGTGGAGCGCATCACGGTGAGTTCATCGGCCGCTAGGGCTTCGGATAGTCCCTCGAGGGCTAGTGCGGCTGTCTTGTTTTCGGCGCGGAGTGCTATGTTCGGATCACTAGCGAGGCGATGATTCCGTTAGGTCCGGCATTTTAAGCTTCATGTACCCATAATGGGGTATAGCTTGAAAAATTGTGAATGCCTCTCGTCCTAATAAAGCATGATATCCATCGTTGAGCGGGGCCACTTGAAATGTGACCTCCTCGGACCTGTAATTGTCCAATGAGCGAACACTACGTCCAGCGTGATTTTTCCTGTGCAGCATGCTTCCCGACTGGGGATTATTCCTCTAAAGGTTGTGCTGCTTCGCTCAATGCGGTTCCAGTCTATTTCCATTTTTCGGAGGATTTCCTCATAGATGAGGTTTAGTCCGCTGCCACCATCCATGAGTACCTTAGTAAGGCGAAAGCCGTCCACTATCGGGCTGAGGACCAATGTGGCTGGTGCCCGGGCAGTTCGGAATTTAGGTTCGTCACTAGCATTAAAGGTAATATCCGTGTCACTCCATGGATTTATTGTTGCTACTTGGTAGACTTCGGCAAGGTTGCGGAGTGTTCGTTTTCGCATGTTATTTGATGCGAAAGTCTCGAAGAATGTTAATACCGTACTGGTGTTGCTGGGCTGGGATTCCGAAGCTAGAAGCTCTTCGCCACTTTTGGCCACCTGCCGTAGTATCCAACATGCTCGAAGGCTATGAGTTGGAGTGGCGCCCTCTGTGCTATGAATTTTGCAGGGTCCGTTTAGCCAACCCTCCAGTACGGTTCCGTACCCTTTAGGGGGTTTTGGTTTTTTGGTATTCAACCCAGGTGCTTGATAATGATGCACCCTTTTGTTCCGGACTAGGGATGTATTCGGGGCCGGATTATCCCAAAATTTACTTTCGGTTTTCCAGGCGCTCTCCATCGCACAATACTTTTGTACTATGGTCGCCAAGTCAGCAAAGCGTGTAATTTCGCGACGACTTATGGCGTTTAGGATTCCCTTGTCCGTGCAATTATTGCAAAAAATTGGGATTGCATCCTCCTCTCGGCAGTCCTTTATCCTGTTCATAACCAGCAGGAATCTGGCCCAGTAATGATGTACTGTTTCGGCGGGCTCTTGCCGAATTCGAGAGAGATCGCTAATGTTTGGGTGGGCGGGTGGCACTGAATCCGGAACCCCGTCCAATTTAGGACTCAAGGGCCGAGAAGTTTCCGAACTCGGAAGTTTGGATTTTTTAGTGCTATCCAACGAGTCCGACCCGCCGCCTGACTTTAAGTTCAGGGCTTCATCGACATCCGTCCCTCCGCAGGAATCCGGC
Organism: Aegilops longissima; assembly: GCA_021605205.1. Taxonomy (NCBI): domain Eukaryota; kingdom Viridiplantae; phylum Streptophyta; class Magnoliopsida; order Poales; family Poaceae; genus Aegilops; species Aegilops longissima. The sequence goes on from CM038676.1 coordinate 479,781,377, forward strand.
ATGGAGGGATTGGGAATCCGGACGTAGCTAGTCCTTAAGATAGAAAAAGAATCGCCGCATTGCTCCTGTATCACAGCAACATGATGGGTAGCTTGGGGAGAGTTGATCTCTCTCAGATCGGTTTTAGGCCCGATCCGGTCGTAATCTGTGGCGACTCCCAGGGCGGCGATGCGATCCAAGAGCTCGTTTATGGAGGAGAGCTCGATTGGATCTAACTATTCGGCAAGTTCTAAAATAACATGGAGATTGGTTTCGATGACTCGAGAGGTCATCGTCGGCGCGGCGGCCGAACTAGCGGTCATGAGAAAACCGCCTAGCCGGAGAGTCTGACCAGTGGCCAAGGCTTCTTTGGCGATGGTATCGTCTTTAAAGACGAGATGAGGCATCCTACCTGATGGCGACGGCACAGAGGAACTCTCAATGAAAGCACCAATGTCGGTGTCAAAACCGGCGGATCTCGGGTAGGGGTCCCGAACTGTGCGTCTAGGCGGATGGTAACAGGAGACAAGGGACACGATGTTTTTACCCAGGTTCGGGCCCTCTCGATGGAGGTAATACCCTACTCCTGCTTGATTAATATTGATGATATGGGTAGTACAAGAGTAGATCTACCACGAGATCAAGGAGGCTAAACCTAGAAGCTGGCCTATGGTATGATTTTTGTTAGTCCTCTGGACTAAAACCCTCCGGTTTATATAGACACCGGATAGGTTAGGGTTACACAGAGTCGGTTACAATGGTAGGAGATCTACATATCCGTATCGCCAAGCTTGCCTTCCACGCCAAGGAAAGTCCCATCTGGACACGGGACGAAGTCTTCAATCTTGTATCTTCATAGTCTAGGAGTCCGGCCGTGACGATAGTCCGGCTATCCGGACACCCCCTAGTCCGGGACTCCCTCAATGAGCGATGGTCTTTTCCTACCAATCTATCCCCCTAGGAGCATGCGCGTAATACTTTGCTTTGATAACTTCTAGATTTTTGCAATAAGTATATGAGTTCTTTATGACTAATGTTGAGTCCATGGATTATACACACTTTTTCCCATCCTTCCACCATTGCTAGCCTCTCTAATACCGCGCACTTTTCGCCGGTATCATACACCCACCATATATCTTCCTCAAAACAGCCACCATACCTACCTATCATGGCATTTCCATAGCCATTCCGAGATATATTGCCATGCAACTTTCCACCGTTCCGTTTATTATGACACGCTCCATTATTGTCATATTGCTAGCATGATCATGTAGTTGACATCGTATTTGTGGCAAAGCCACCTTTCATAATTCTTTCATATATGTCACTCTTGTTTCATTGCATATCCCGGTACACCGCCGGAGGCATTCATATAGATTCGTACTTTGTTCTAAGAATCGGGTTGTAATTGTTGAGTTGCAAGAAAAATAAAAGTGTGATGATCATCATTCTTTAGAGCATTGTCCCAAGTGAGCAAAGGATGATGGAGACCATGATTCCCCCACAAGTCGGGATGAGATTCCGGACAAAAAAATAAAAAAAATGAAAAATGAAAAGAAAAAAAAAGATACCATAAAAAAAGAGAAAAGGCCCAAATAAAAAAATGAGATAAAAAGAGAGAAGGGATAGTGCTACTATCCTTTTACCACACTTGTGCTTCAAAGTAGCACCAAGATCTTCATGATAGAGAGTCTCTCATTTTGTCACTTTCATATACTAGTGGGAATTTTTCAATATAGAACTTGGCTTGTATATTCCAATGATGGGCTTCCTCAAATGCCCTAGGTCTTCGTGAGCAAGCGAGTTGGATGCACACCCACTTAGTTTCTTTTGTTGAGCTTTCATATACTTATAGCTCTAGTGCATCCGTTGCATGGCAATCCCTACTCACTCACATTGATATCTATTGATGGGCATCTCCATAGCCCGTTGATACGCCTAGTTGATGTGAGACTATCTTCTCCCTTTTTTTCTTCTCCACAACCACCATTCTATTCCACATATAGTGCTATATCCATGGCTCACACTCATGTATTGCGTGAAAATTGAAAAGGTTTTGAAAATGTTAAAGTATGAAACAATTGCTTGGCTTGTCATCGGGGTTGTGCATGATTTAAATATTTTGTGTGGGGAAGATGGAGCATAGCCAGACTATATGATTTTGTACGGATAACTTTCTTTGGCCATGTTATTTTGAGAAGACATAATTGCTTAGTTAGTATGCTTGAAGTATTATTATTTTTATGTCAATATGAACTTTTGTCTTGAATCTTTCGGATCTGAATATTCATACCACGATTAAGAAGATTTACATTGAAATTATGCCAAAGTATCACTCCGCATCAAAAATTCTCTTTTTATCACTTACCTACTCGAGGATGAGCAGGAATTAAGCTTGGGGATGCCTGATACGTCTCTGATGTATCTATAATTTTTGATTGCTCCATGCTACTTTATCTACTATTTTGGACTATATTGGGCTTTATTTTCCACTTTTATATTATTTTTGGGACTAACCTATTAACCGGAGGCCCAGCCCAGAATTGAGTTTTTTTTGCCTATTTCAGTGTTTCGAAGGAACGGAATATCAAACGGAGTCCAAACGGAATGAAACCTTCGGGAACGTGATTTTCTCACCGAACGTGATCCAGGAGACTTGGACCCTACTCCAAGAAGTAACAGAGGCGGTCACGAGGTGGGGGCGCCCCTAGGCGCGCCCCCGCCTCGTGGGCCCCTGTTGCTCCACCGACGCATTCTTCCTCCTATATATACCTCGCACTTCCCAAACGATCGAACAGGGCCAAAACCTAATTCCACCGCCGCAACTTCCTGTATCCACGAGATCCCATCTTGGGGCCTGTTCCGGAGCTCCGCCGGAGGGGGCATCCACCACGGAAGGCTTCTACATCATCACCATAGTTGCTCCGATGAAGTGTGAGTAGTTTACTTCAGACCTTCGGGTCCATAGCTAGTAGCTAGATGGCTTCTTCTCTCTTTTTGGATCTGAATACAATGTTCTCCCCCTCTCTCGTGGAGATCTATTCGATGTAATCTTCTTTTTGCGGTGTGTGTGTTGAGACCGATGAATTGTGGGTTTATGATCAAGATTATCTATGAACAATATTTGAATCTTCTCTGAATTCTTTTATGTATGATTGGTTATCTTTGCAAGTCTCTTCGAATTATCCGTTTGGTTTGGCCAACTAGATTGGTAGTTCTTGCAATGGGAGAAGTGCTTAGCTTTGGGTTCAATCTTGCGGTGTCCTTTCCCAAAGGATGTGAAGGGGCAGCAAGGCACGTATTGTATTGTTGCCATCGAGGATAACAAGATGGGTTTTTATCATATTGCATGAATTTATCCCTCTACATCATGCCATCTTGCTTAAGGCGTTACTCTGTTTTTAACTTAATACTCTAGATGCATGCTAGATAGCGGTCGATGAGTGGAGTAATAGTAGTAGATGCAGGCAGGAGTCGGTCTACTTGTCTCGGGCGTGATGCCTATATACATGATCATACCTAGATATTCTCATAACTATGCTCAATTCTGTCAATTGCTCAACAGTAATTTGTTCGCCCACCGTAGAATACTTATGCTCTTGAGAGAAGCCACTAGTGAAACCTATGGCCCCCGGGTCTATTCTCATCATATCAATCTCCACTACTTTAATACTTGCTTTGTTTTTACTTTGCCTTTTACTTTTCACTTTGCATCTCTATACCAAAAAAATACCAAAAAATATTATTTATCATCTCTATCAGATCTCACTCTCGTAAGTGACCATGAAGGGATTGACAACCCCTAATCGCGTTGGTTGCGAGGAGCTATTGTTTTGTGCAGTACGAGGGACTTGTGCGTAGCCTCCTCTCGGATTGATACCTTGGTTCTCAAAAACTGAGGGAAATACTTACGCTACTCGCTGCATCATCCTCTCCTCTTCGGGGAAAACCAACGCAAGCTCAAAACGTAGCAAACCCGCAAGTTGATCACCAAAATATACATCAAGTGAATCACGTGATATCCCATTGTCACCACAGATACGCACGGCAAGACATACATCAAGTGTTCTCAAGTCATTAAAGACTCAATCCGATAAGATTACTTCAAAGGGAAAACTCAATCCATTACAAGAGAGTAGAGGGGGAGAAGCAACATAAGATCCAACTATAATAGCAAAGCTCGCGATACATCAAGATCGTGCCAAATCAAGAACACGAGAGAGAGAGAGAGAGAGAGAGAGAGAGAGATCAAGCACATAGCTACTGGTACATACCCTCAGCCCGAGGTTGAACTACTCCCTCCTCATCATGGAGAGCGCCGGATGATGAAGATGGCCACGGTGAGGATCCCCCCCCGTGGTGCTTGAACAGGTCCCGATTGGTTTTTGGTGGCTACAGAGGCTTGCGGCGGCGGAACTCTCGATCTATTCTCTTCCCCGATCGTTTTAGGGTATATGGATATATATAGGCGGAAGAAATACGTCAGGGGAGCCACGAGGGGCCCACGAGGGTGGAGGGCGTGCCCAGGGGGTGGTCGCGCCCCCCTGCCTCGTGCCTTCCTTGTTGCTTTCTTGACGTGGACTCCAAGTCTCCCGGGTTGCTTTCTTTCCAAAAATAACTTCTCCAGAAGGTTGCATTCAGTTTCGACTTCGTTTGATATTCCTTTTCTTCGAAACACTGAAACAAGGGAAAAAACAGGAACTGGCACTGGGCTCTGGGTCAATAGGTTAGTCCCAAGAATAATATAAAAGTGTTTAATAAAGCCCATAAACATCCAAAACAGATAATATAATAGCATGGAACAATAAAAAATTATAGATACGTTGGAGACGTATCATTCCACACCAGAGAGAACTCTTTCAGCATCCCGCTTTTTGTCAAGTAATTTTTGCCTCACCTCATTTTCAGCAACCATGTTCTTATCAAGTTCGTATTGACTCGGAATCACAACCTCTGATGAAACTGAAGTGTTTCCTTTATCCGATTTTCCAGCCCCAGTACCATGTTTGGGAGATTTGCTACATCCCACCTCCTCAATGTTACTTTTCTCTATCGGTCTTTTCTCTGTAGCGTTATGAGATGAATCAGGACCACTAGGATAGCTAACCAAGATACCGCCCTCCATAGGACCACCCTCCTCCACTATGTCTTCCAGTTCAAAGTATATGTTGAAGATAAAACCACTTTCATTCAGGGGAGCGCTAGAGGGTATTTTCCTAGGATCCATAACTACAATCTTAGCCCTGAGAAGTCCACATTCCCTATAGAGCTCCATGTCCAGTTCCAAAACTGAACCAATGAGAGAACCAGCTTCACAAAAACCTTGATAGTGCTCCAGTGTCTCGGGAACCCCTGTTATTCTAACCCAGCAAACATACAGTTTGAAAGCTGCAGTTGAAGAGTTAGTCCATCTATCTACTTTGATATTAGCTGTTGTTCCAATCAGACCAAAGAAATTGTACGCCTTCATTTCATCGATTTAATTCACGGAAGGGAATTTGACTAAAAAGCTATCTCTGAGATAAGGCTTAGCCTGCCACTCCCATCCCCACTGGAACATCATGTTGAGAGAGTTAACAAGCTGTAACGCAGTCAGGCTTGCATTTTTCACAGTAATAATAGCTATAGCCTGCTTGCTTTTATCTGGCTCCGGCTTCTTTCCGGTCCTTGCTGAGAACATCTGCAAACCATCAGCAGCACTACCAACTAGACTGGCAACAGGCTTAGGTTGTGACAGGAAAGAGCACTTGCGCGAGAGGTGTGAATACTTGGTGCAGTTGGCGCAAAATAACACAGTCTGACAATCCTTAACAGCATGACCAGTATTCTCACATTTATAGCATGTCATCTGTGATCTGCTCCCAATACTTGCAGGCCCAGCGCTAGTACCAGATTGTTTTGAATTGAAACCAGTATAAGCATACCCTTGTCCTTGTTGATTAGGTGAGTTGCTAGTTCCAGAATACTGATAACTACCCAAAGCATCATTGCCCATCTGACCAAATTGAGCTGCTCCAAACCCAACAGCAGGATGTGTCTGAAAGTTACCTGAAGGAGGAATTGGAGGTTGTTGGTAGAACTGCCCTTGCTGTCTGGAGACAAAACCACCGCTCCCATGTTGCCCAGATCCATGTCCACCACGGCCAACTAAGTACTCCCCATGACCATGTTGACCACCTCCAAATCCATGCTCCACGCCATATGCACCCCCAACCAGAGGATTGGGCTGAGTGGAGAAAGTTGGAGGAGTGGGCGGTCTCTGTTGTGTTGGTCCACGCCAACCAGCACCGCCACCACCTGCATCACCTCGCCCTGCCGCCCAGAATCCCCCGCCACCAGCATCTCCGCGGCCTTGCACCCAGGATCCGTGGCCACCGCCTGAGTTGCCCTGCTTCTGCCCACGCCAATCGCCTCGCCCCGCCATCGAAGTATCAGATCGGATGAAACCAGAGGAGGAAATCCTGGAAACGCCACCACCAACCACCGGCCACTCCGCCGCCGCCGCCTGCCTTTCTAGGGTTCGCTCGGGCACCCGGAACCAACCCCCTCTGTATTGGATCGTTCGAGCAGGCGACCTGGCCCACAGCGGATGAAGAATAGCAACTAGGCTTGGTTGCGGATTCCACAAACCCGCCTTCAACGTATGCACTGGGTCCGCCCGTGGGATGGGGGCCACGTGGTCCATGACGATCTAACCACCATTGCTTGGGTCAACGCGGTCAGACCTGAGTACTCTGCTAGTCTTTGCTCCAACCGATGATCCGCCCGATCCCGCAATGGCGTTGGCGAGCGGCGAGCTTCGGTGGACCTGCACAGGGGCAACCCACGCATCACCTGCAAATCGAACAAAATTTGGGCATGGATGACTCGCCGGGACAATTGATGCAGCGCGTCGTGATACGTCTCCAACGTATCTATAATTTTTGATTGATTCATGCTATATTATATTCTATTTTGGACATTATTGGGATTTATTATACACTTTTATATTATTTTTGGGACTAACCTATTAAACGGAGGCCCAGCCCAGAATTGTTGTTTTAGCCTATTTCAGAGTTCCGCAGAAAAAGAATATCAAACGGAGTCCAAACGAAATGAAACCTTCGGTAACGTGATTTTCGGAACGAACGTGATCCAGAGGACTTGGACCCTACGTCAAGACATCAACCAGGAAGGCACGAGGTAGGGGGCGCGCCTACCCCCTGGGCACGCCCTCCACCCTCATGGGCCTCATGCTGCTCCACCGACGTACTTCTTCCTCCTATATATACCTATGTACCCCCAAACTACCAAATATGGAGCCAAAAACCTAATTCCACCGCCGCAACCTTCTGTACCCGTGAGATCCCATCTTGGGGCCTTTTCCTAGCTCACGGAGGGGGCATCAATCACGGAGGGCTTCTACATCAACACCATAGCCTCTCCGATGATGTGTGAGTAGTTTACCTCAGACCTTCGGGTCCATAGTTATTAGCTAGATGGCTTCTTCTCTCTTTTTGGATCTCAATACAATGTTCTCCCCCTCTCTTGTGGAGATCTATTCGATGTAATCTTCTTTTGCGGTGTGTTTGTTGAGACCAATGAATTGTGGGTTTATGATCAAGTTTATCTATGTACAATATTTGAATCGTCTCTGAATTCTTTTATGTATGATTGGTTATCTTTGCAAGTCTCTTCGAATTATCATTTTAGTTTGGCCTACTAGATTGATCTTTCTTGCAATGGGAGAAGTGCTTAGCTTTGGGTCCAATCTTGCGGTGTCCTTTCCCAGTGACAGTAGGGGCAGCAAGGCACGTATTGTATTGTTGCCATCAGGATAACAAGATGGGGTTTATATCATATTGCATGAATTTATCCCTCTACATCATGTCATCTTACTTAAAGCGTTACTCTGTTCTTTTGAACTTAATAATGTAGATGCATGCTGGATAGCGGTCGATGTGTGGAGTAATAGTAGTAGATGAAGGCAGGAGTCGGTCTACTTGTCGCGGACGTGATGCCTATATACATGATCATAACTAGATATTCTCATAACTATGCTCAATTCTGTCAATTGCTCAACAGTAATTTGTTTACCCATCGTAATACTTATGCTCTCGAGAGAAGCCAGTAGTGAAACCTATGCCCCCCGGGTCTATTTTCCATCATATTTAATCTCCCGACAACAAGCTATTTCTGGCGCCGTTTATTTTGCTTTTATTTTACTTTGCATCTTTATCATAAAAATACCAAAAATATTATCTTATCATATCTATCAGATCTCACTCTCGTAAGTGACCATGAAGGGATTGACAACCCCTTTATTGTGTTGGTTGCGAGGATTTATTTGTTTGTGTAGGTGCGAGGGACTCGTGCGTGGTCTCCTACTGGATTGATACCTTGGTTCTCAAAAACTGAGGGAAAAACTTACGCTGCTTTACTGCATCACCCTTTCCTCTTCAAGGCAAAACCAACGCAGTGCTCAAGAGGTAGCAAGAAGGATTTCTGGTGTCGTTGCCGGGGAGGCTCACGCAAGGTCAAGTCAAGATTTGGACTCCCGACAACGAGCCATTTCTGGCGCCGTTGCCGAGGAGTCTACGCAAAAGTCAACATACCAAATACCCATCACAAACCCTTATCTCCCGCATTACATTATTTGCCATTTGCCTCTCGTTTTCCTCTCCCCCACTTCACCCTTGCCGTTTTATTCGCCCTCTCTTTTTCGTTCGCCTCTTTTTCGCCTGCTTCTTGTTTGCTCGTGTGTTGGATTGTTTGCTTGTCACGATGGCTCAAGATAATACTAAATTGTGTGACTTTACCAATACCAACAATAATCATTTTCTTAGCACTCCGATTGCTCCTCTTACCGATACCGAATCTTGTGAAATCAATACTGCTTTACTGAATCTTGTCATGAAAGATCAATTCGCCGACCTTCCTAGTGAAGATGCCGCTACCCATCTAAATAGCTTCGTTGATTTGTGTGATATGCAAAAGAAGAAAGATGTGGATAATGATATTGTTAAATTGAAGCTATTTCCTTTTTCTATTAGAGATCATGCTAAAGCTTGGTTTTCATCTTTGCCTAAAAATAGTATTGATTCTTGGAATAAGTGCAAAGATGCTTTTATCTCTAAGTATTTTCCTCCCGCTAAGATCATCTCTCTTAGAAACGATATTATGAATTTTAAGCAACTTGACCATGAACATGTTGCACAAGCTTGGAAGAGGATGAAATTAATGATACGTAATTGCCCTACACATGGTTTGAATTTGTGGATGATTATACAAAAAAATTATGCTGGATTGAATTTTTCTTCTAGAAATCTTTCAGATTAGGCCACGGGAGGCACTTTTATGGAAATCACTTTAGGAGAAGCTACTAAACTCCTAGATAATAATATGGTTAATTACTCTCAATGGCACACTGAAAGATCTACTAATAAAAATGTGCATGCGATAGAAGAAATTAATGTTTTGAATGGAAAGATGGATGAACTTATGAAATTATTTGCTACTAAAAGTGTTTCTTCTGATCCTAATGATATGCCTTCGTCTACTTTGATTGAGAATAATAATGAATCTATGGATGTGAATTTTGTTGGTAGGAATAATTTTGGAACAACGCGTATAGAGGAAACTTTAATCCTAGGTCGCACCCTAGTAATTCCTCTAATAATTATGGTAATTCCTACAACAATTCTTATGGAAATTTTAATAAGATTCCTTCTGAATTTGAGACTAGTGTTAAAGAATTTATGAATTCGCAAAAGAATTTCAATGCTTTGCTTGAAGAAAAATTGCCTAAGATTGATGAATCGGCTAGGAACGTTGATAGAATTTCTCTTTATGTTGATTCCTTGAAACTTAGATCTATTCCATCTAAGCATGATATCAATGAGTCTCTCAAAGCCATGAGAATTTCCATTGATGAGTGCAAAGAAAGAACCGCTAGGATGCGTGCTAAGAAAGATTGCTTTGTGAAGGTGTGTTCTTCTAATTTCTATGAAAATAAAGATGAAGATCTAAAAGTTATTGATGTGGCCCCTATTAAATCTTTGTTTTGCAATATGAATCTTGATAATGATGGGACTGAATATGATCCACCTTTACCTAGAAGGCGTTCCAAAAAATCGGAGTTTTTAGATCTTGATGCAAAAATTGGTAAAAGTGGGATTGAAGAGATCAAAACTCTAGATATTAATGAACCCACTATTTTGGATCAAGGAATTTAATTATGATAATTGCTCTTTGATATATTGTATTTCCTTGTTGTGATCCGTGATAAATTCTCCACATGCTTATAGTCAACATAAAGCTTTTACTAAACATATCATTGATGCTTTGATGCAATCTTATGAATAAAAACTTGAGTTGGAAGTTTATATCCGTAGAAAACTTTATGATGAGTGGGAACCTACTAGTAAAATTAAAATAAAATATCATGAATGCTATGCTTTGTGTGATTTGGGTGCTAGTGTTTCCACGATTCCAACTTTGTGTGATTTGCTAGGTTTCCGTGATTTTGATGATTGCTCTCTAAACTTGCACCATGCGGATTCCACCATTAAGAAACCTATGGGAAGAATTAATGATGTTCTTATTATTGCAAATAGGAATTATGTGCCCGTAGATTTTATTGTTCTTGATATAGATTGCAATCCTTCATGTCCTATTATTCTTGGTAGACCTTTCCTTAGAACGATTGGTGCAATTATTGATATGAAGGAAGGGAATATTAGATTCCAATTTCCGTTAAGGAAAGGCATGGAACACTTTCCTAAAAAGAAAATAAAATTACCTTATGAATCTATTATGAGAGCCACTTATGGATTGCCTACCAAAGATGGCAATACCTAGATCTATCCTTGCCTTTATGCCTAGCTAGGGGCATTAAACGATAGCGCTTGTTGGGAGGCAACCCAATTTTATTTTTAGTTTTTTACTTTTTGCTGCTGTTTAGGAATAAATATTTGATCTAGCCTCTGGTTAGATGTGTTTTTATGTTTTAGTTAGTGTTTGTGCCAAGTTTAACCTATAGGATCTTCTTGGATGATAGTTATTTGATCTTGCTGAAAATTCCAGAAACTTTCTGTTCACGAAAATAATTGTTAAAAATCACCAGAACGTGATAAAATATTGATTCCAATTTCTGCTGATCAATAAACAAATTGTCTATCTCTTCCTATTTTGGCTGAATTTTTGGTGTTCCAGAAGTTTGCTTTAGTTACAGATTATTACAGACTGTTCTGTTTTTGACAGATTCTGTTTTTCGTGTGTTGTTTGCTTATTTTGATGAATCTATGGCTAGTAAAATAGTTTATAAACCATAGAGAAGTTGTAATAAAGTAGTTTTAACACCAATATAAATAAATAATGATTTCATTACAGTACCTTGAAGTGGTGTTTTGTTTTCTTTCGCTAACGAAGCTCACGAGATTTTCTGCTAAGTTTTGTGTTGTGAAGTTTTCAAGTTTTGGGTAAAATATTTGATGGATTAAGGAACGAGGAGTGGCAAGAGCCTAAGCTTGGGATGCCCATGGCACCCCAAGATAATCTAAGGACACCTAAAAGCCAAAGCTTGGGGATGCCCCGGAAGGCATCCCCTCTTTCGTCTACTTCCATCGGTAACTTTACTTGGAGCTATATTTTTATTCACCACATGATATGTATTTTGCTTGGAGCATCTTGTATGATTTGAGTCTTTGCCTTTTAGTTTACCACAATCATCTTTGCTGTACACACCTTTTGAGCGAGACACACATGATTCAGAATTTATTAGAATACTCTATGCGCTTCAGTTATATCTTTTGAGCTATATAGTTTTTGCTCTAGTGTTTCACTTATATCTTTTAGAGCACGGCGGTGGTTTTGTTTTATAGAAACTATTATTATCTCATGCTTCACTTATATTATTTTGAGAGTCTTAAACAGCATGGTAATTTGCTTAAATTGAGAAATTAATCCTAATATGTTAGGTATTCAAGACTAGTAAAAAACTTTCTTATGGGTGTGCTGAATACTAAGACAAGTTTGATGCTTGATGATTGTTTTGAGATATGGAGGTAGTGATATTAAAGTTGTGCTAGTTGAGTAGTTGTGAATTTGAGAAATACTTGTGTTGAAGTTTGCAAGTCTCGTAGCATGCACGTATGGTAAGCGTTATGTAACAAATTTGAAACATGAGGTGTTCTTTGATTGTCCTCCTTATGAGCGGCGGTCGGGGACGAGCGATGGTCTTTTCCTACCAATCTATCCCCCTAGGAGCATGCACGTAGTGCTTGGTTTTTGATGACTTGTAGATTTTTGCAATAAGTATGTGAGTTCTTTATGACTAATTTTGAATCCATGGACTATACGCACTCTTACCCTTCCATCATTGCTAGCCTCTTCGGTACCGTGCATTGCCCTTTCTCACATTGAGAGTTGGTGCAAACTTCGCCGGTGCATCCAAACCCCGTGATATGATACGCTCTTTCACATATAAACCTCCTTATATCCTCCTCAAAACAGCCACCATACCTACCTATTATGGCATTTCCATAACCATTCCGAGATATATTTCCATGCAACTTTCCACCGTTCCGTTTATCATGGCACGTTCATCATTGTCACATTGCTTTGCATGATCATGTAGTTGACATCGTATTTGTGGTAAAGCCACCGTTCATAAATTTTTCATACATGTCACTCTTGATTCATTGCTAACCCGGTATACCGCCAGAGGCATTCATATAGAGTCATACTTTGTTCTAGTATCGAGTTGTAAATAAATATAAGTGTGATGATCATCATTCATAGAGCATTGTCCCAAAAAAAGGGAGAATAAAAAGGGACAATGCTACTATCCTTTTTCCATACTTGTGCTCCAAAGTAGCACCATGATCTTCATGATAAAGAGTCTTTTGTTTTGTCACTTTCATTATACTAGTGGAAATTTTTCATTATAGAACTTGGCTTGTATATTTCAACAATGGGCTTCCTCAAATGCCCTAGGTCTTCGTGAGCAAGCAAGTTGGATGCACACCCACTTAGTTTCTTTTGTTGAGCTTCCATGCATTTATAGCTCTAGTGCATCCGTTGCATGGCAGTCCCTACTCCTTGCATTAACATCAATCGATGGGCATCTCCATAGCCCGTTGATTAGCCGTATTGATGTGAGGCTTTCTCCTTCTTTTTGTCTTCTCCACATAACCCCCATCATTATATTCCATTCCACCCAAAGTGCTATATCCATGGCTCACGCTCATGTATTGCGTGAAGGTTGAAAAAGTTTGAGATTACTAAAGTATGAAACAATTGCTTGGCTTGTCATCAGGGTTGTGCATGATGAGAGCATTCATGTGTGACGAAAATGGAGCATGACTAAACTATATGATTTTGTAGGGATGAACTTTCTTTGGCCATGTTACTTTGAGAAGACATAATTGCTTAGTTAGTATGCTTGAAGTATTATTACTTTTATGTCAATATTAAATCTTTATCTTGAATCTTTCGGATCTGAATATTCATACCGCAATTAAGAGGGTTACATTAAAAATTATGCCAAGTAGCATTCGCATCAAAAATTATGTTTTTATCATTTACCTACTCGAGGACGAGCAGGAATTAAGCTTGGGATGCTTGATACGTCTCCAACGTATCTATAATTTTTGATTGCTTCATGCTATATTATATTCTGTTTTGGACATTATTGGGCTTTATTATATACTTTTATATTATTTTTGAGACTAACCTATTAACCGGAGGCCCAGCCCAGAATTGCTGTTTTTTGCCTATTTCAGAGTTTCGCAGAAAAAGAATATCAAACGGAGTCCAAACGAAATGAAACCTTCGGGAACGTGATTTTCGGAACGAACGTATCTAGATGACTTGGACCCTACGTCAAGACATCAACCAGGAAGGCACGAGGTAGGGGGGCGCGCCTACCCCCCGGGTGCGCCCTCCACCCTCGTGGGCCCCACGTTGCTCCACCGACGTACTTCTTCCTCCTATATATACCTACGTACCCCCAAACTACCAGATACGGAGCCAAAAACCTAATTCCACCGCCGCAACCTTCTGTACCCGTGAGATCCCATCTTGGGGCCTTTTTCGGAGCTCTGCCGGAGGGGGCATCGATCACGGAGGGCTTCTACATCAACACCAAAGCCTCTTCGATGATGTGTGAGTAGTTTACCTCAGACCTTCGGGTCCATAGTTATTAGCTAGATGGCTTCTTCTCTCCTTTTGGATCTCAATACAATGTTCTCCCCCTCTCTTGTGGAGATCTATTCGATGTAATCTTTTTTTGCAGTGTGTTTGTTGAGACGGACGAATTGTGAGTTTATGATCAAGTTTACCTATGAACAATATTTAAATCTTCTCTGAATTCTTTTATGTATGATTGGTTATCTTTGCAAGTCTCTTCGAATTATCAGTTTGGTTTGGCCTACTAGATTGATCTTTCTTGCAATGGGAGAAGTGCTTAGCTTTGGGTTCAATCTTGCGGTGTCCTTTCTTAGTGACAGTAGGGGCAGCAAGGCACGTATTGTATTGTTGCCATCGAGGATAATAAGATGGGGTTTATATCATATTGCATGAATTTATCCCTCTACATCATGTCATCTTACTTAAAGCGTTACTCTGTTCTTTTAAACTTAATACTCTAGATGCATGCTGGATAGCGGTAGATGTGTGGAGTAATAGTAGTAGATGCAGGCAGGAGTCGGTCTACTTGTCGCGGACGTGATGCCTATATACATGATCATACCTAGATATTCTCATAACTATGCTCAATTCTGTCAATTGCTCAACAGTAATTTGTTTACCCACCGTAATACTTATGCTCTCGAGAGAAGCCACTAGTGAAACCTATGGCCCCCGGGTCTACTTTCCATCATATTTAATCTCCCGACAACAAGCTATTTCTGGCATCGTTTATTTTGCTTTTATTTTACTTTGCATCTTTATCAAAAAAATACCAAAAATATTATCTTAACATATCTATCAGATTTCACTCTCGTAAGTGACCGTGATGGGATTGACAACCCTTTATTGTGTTGGTTGCGATGATTTATTTGTTTGTGTAGGTGCGAGGGACTCGTGCGTGGTCTCCTACTGGATTGATACCTTGGTTCTCAAAAACTGAGGAAAATACTTAAGCTGCTTTACTACATCACCCTTTTCTCTTCAAGGGAAAACCAACGCAGTGCTCAAGAGGTAGCATGTCACTCGACTCCGGCGATGGGCGCAAGCACCCATTCCTGCTCCAGCCCTGGATCCATGATGGCGTCAGGGTCCGCTGGCTCGTTCTCGAGGCCTCGCCTCTCGTCCGAGGTCCGTGGCCGAGCTCATTGAGCTCGCGCCCATCGCCAGCATGGGCACGGCCAGCGCCGCACCATGACTTCGTGCTTCGGCCGTGACCTGTGATGTCGGCAGGCAGGCATGCTTGGTCACTTTAGCCGCAGGGAGGCACATTTGGTTATCCACCATTCCTGAATTTTTGCTTGTACCTGACACTATAGCTGTTTTTTTTTGAGAATTTTTCATTCATATCACGAATCATTACAAAGTAGTTGATCCTTACAAGCACACTGAAATGCAAACACAAAGGACCATGAACACCTAGAGTATTCTAAGACAATCATAACACAAGAAGATCTCCGGAGCCCTGTGTCATCATCCCTGAATCTTGAGAGAAGACGCTGCGCAATGAAGGATCGCAACCGATCGCAAACATGTCATCATCTTCGACCACGGTACAATTGCCGCCACGTTGCTTCCTCCTTTCTTGACACCAGCGCTGAGAGGGCATGGGCATCAATCCAACGCACCTGCAACATCCATCGCCATCTTTGGCTTTGAGTAACTCGAAAAGTGTCCTTCCGAAAGGAAGAGAACTCGAGTCATCCGACCGGTCCAAGATCGCAAGCAAGCCATCCGCCCGCAAAGCAGATCTCCCACCAAAGATCGGCACAAAGGAAGACGAAGAACAACAACAGCAAATCATACCAACAAGGAAGAAGAAAGGGCTTCGTCTCGCTGCATCCATCGCCCATCTAAGGACCCAAACGGCCAGTGCCGATGGACCTCCAGCCACCATAGCCCGCGACCTTGACGAGATCCGGGGATCCCCAATCCCGCTGGCTCCTAGACGCAGGCAAAAGCCTCGCCTGACCGTGAACGAAGCCCGGAGAAACTTATTCCGACGCGACACCACCGCAACGGCCTCGGCAGCGTCTCCCTCAACCCTAACCCTACCACCACCCACCTAGAGAACAAACCCGAGATTCCCCCTCCCTCCCGCCGCCGGAGCGGCCGACGGAGAGAGAGGGAACCGACGGCGTCACCGGCGGCGCGCAAGGGAAACCTGGTCGCCTCCTTGATCGCCTCGAGCGATCCTATAATCGTGGGGCAGGCGGTCTCTTTTTTTTATCCGTAACAACTTGACACTATAGCTCTTTAATTTAAGTGTGGTGGTGACCCCTCAAAAAACATAAGAGCATTTCACCCTTTTCTGTTTTTCCGCCGCTCCTGCTCCGCTCCACTCCACAGACAGCACGCCCCGCTCCAAACCCTCGTCCCCACCGCGGCGCTTCCGGCGACGGCCATGGACACCCGGGTGCCGCCCGTTCCCAGGGATCCCGCGGCCGCGGCGACGTCCCGCCGCGACCGCCATGACCCGGACGAGATGGAGGGCCTCTTCTCCCGCATGCTCTCCCGGACCCGCAACGTCCTCCCAGACCCGCCCGTCTCCGTCGACGGCCGCCTCTTCGCTCTCCTCCCCCACGACTCCGTCGACTGCATCAGCCGCCTCCCCGACGTGCTCCTCGGCAACATCGTCTCCCGCCTCCCAGTCAAGGAAGCCGCGCGCACGGCCGCGCTCTCCCGGCGCTGGCGCGGGGTCTGGCGCTCCACCCCGCTCGTCCTCGTCGACTCTCACATCCTCCCGGAAGACGCAGGCACTGCGGTCGCGCGCGCCGACGCGCGGCGCATCACCTCCGCCGTCTCCCGCATCCTCGCCGCGCACCCGGGCCCCTTTCGCTGCGTCCACCTCACCAGCTGCTACATGGAAGAGTTCGATGGCCTGCTCAGGCGCTGGCTCCAGATCCTCGCCGACAAGGGCATCGAGGAACTCATCCTCGTCAACCGCCCAATGCCGCTCGGCTGCCTTCTCCGCTCCACGTTCTTTCTCCCCTCCACGTTCTTAGGCATGAGCACCCTCACCTGCCTCTACCTCGGCCTCTGGAAGTTCCCCGACACGGCCGGCGTCAAGCGCGCTACCTTTTTCCCTAACCTCCGTGAGCTTGGGCTCTGCACCGTCCTCATGGAGAGCAAGGATTTGGACTTCATCCTCGACAGGAGCCCCGTGCTTGAGACGCTCTGTGTGGAAAGCAATATTTTCAAGCTTGGCCTTCGCCTTGTCAGCCAAAGCATCCGGTGCGTGAAGATCATCCTGTCCTTCTTTGAGGAAATCGCTGTGGTGGACACCCCATGCCTGGAGCGACTCATCCTTTCAGGTGGTTGGACCGAAGACGGGGTCTGCACCAAGGTGAAGATCGGCCATGCCCCCAAGTTGCACTCGTTGGGATACTTGGATTCAGAAAATCATGTCCTAGAGTTCGGCAACACTGTCATCAAGGTGCCTCATCTTTTCCATTTGTTCTGCTGTACATCATACCTAAATGATGAATGCATATGTGTGATCTTTCTTCTCTTGATTGGGTGCATTGAGATTGCAATTGCAGGCTGGGACAAAGGCGAGCCCAAGCACCATGGTACCAAGTGTGAGGATCCTGGCTTTGGAGGTGCGTTGTGGAGTCCGCAGTTATGCCAAGATGATCCCGACTGTCCTCAGATGCTTTCCGAATGTTGAGACGCTCCACATCATGGTGAAGCCCCTGGTGCTTCTTTTGGCATTCATTTGCACCATCCTGTACTATATGCATATTATTGTCAATTGCTGCTGTTTCTGTATGATCCATTAACAGCTGATGAATTTCATGTGCACTAATTTAATTAATTTTACAGTCTGGAGAAACTGGTCAACCCTCTGGCAAGCACAACCTTGAGTTCTGGAATGAGTCTGGTACCATAAAATGCATCTGCTCGTGCATCAAGCTGCTGGTTTTCCATGATTTCCGAGGGGATCGAAGTGAGCTTGCTTTCCTCAAGTTTTTCTTTAAGAGTGCGTTGGTGCTGAAGGAGGCGTTGATAGTGATGGCAAATGGAAGTTTCACTTCGATGGAGGATATGCTTTCCAAAGTGAAGCCTCTGGGATCCATGAAACGGGCCAGTTCAGACTCCACAATCACGATTAATCCCCAAGGAGGTAGCATTTGGAACTTCAAGAAAGCATCCGACTTTTCTCTTTGCGACCCTTTCGCGAACGACTGAAGTCAAAGGTGCCTGTTTATTTCAATGGTCACTAGCTCTGGAAATTGTTGTGTTCTGTGGTCATAGCATGGACATGCACTGTTTTCAGCTTTTCGATGATCCGCCTGACTCTCTACAAACATGATTAGCTTAAGTGTTGAAGTTAGTGCTACCATCTTGACATCTTCAATGATGCAAATGATTATCATTCTGTGGTAATTGCAAGCACCTTTTGTACTCATGTTAATTGTGATTTCATTAGCTAGGTTTGAGCTCCTGAGTATGGCGTTACATTGCACAATTGCTGCCATACGTATGAGGCTTGATGCGGGGGAGAATTAGTGATATCCGAGCTAATTCATCTTTTGCTTACTGTCTTGACAATTTACTCTAGGCAGAAGATTTTGATGCTCTAAGAGTGCCATTTTTGGTTCTGATTGATTTGCATAGATGTGCCAAGTCAATTATTATTGCAGCTATTTATGCCCTATCTGGTTCTTCAGTTGTGTTATTTGAATCCTCATTTGCAAGCTATTTTGGTTACTTTTGCGATGTGTTAAGGTAGTGGTAACTTGAACAACATGGGCATGGCTAAGGCCAGGTGGCCAAACTATGTTCAGAGCTAGTTTGGTAGTAGAGTTTCTTTTCTTCTGCAGTGGGATCCTTATGAAGAATAACTTTCAGAGGATAGTATGGGGTGGTAAACAGAAGTGAGCAACTCGTGGTTTATTGCTTGGTTCATTTTATCTTATCATTCTGTCATTTCAGTAAATTGGTATGCAAAACTTAGCAATTTTCTTTGTAGCACTTTATGCTCAGGCATTATCTGAAAATGTTAGAATCCAATTGTTTTTGCTGCCATAGTCCCTTATGCTATATGATATCCTGGTTGTTTTACAAGCCGCTAGAGTCATTTTTTGCTAGTTGGTGCAAAACGGATGATATAATCATATAAATTGGTAATGCAAATGTTTTTCTTTTTGCTCAGAACTGTTGCTTAGGACACAATATTATGTTAGAGTGTCTTGCAGATTAAGTGTTGATATGTTTCCCACATTAGATGTTGATTCAACTACTAGAGGGAAAGTAGCAAGTGTCCTCTCTGTCCAGGGGTCACTTTGTACTACTCCCTCCGTCCCATAATGTAAGACGTTTTTTAACTCTATTGTAGTGTCAAAAAACGTCTTACATTATGGGACGGAGGGAGTAGTTGTGTTTTAAACATCAGTATTTGTATGCTCTACTAAGCTATGTGATTCTCTTGCATATTCAGTACTTAAGAGTTCTATATTCGGTATCTTTTTTCAGTATTTTGTCATCTTTTTATGGTGTTTTGTAATGCAGAAATTCATTTATCTTTTTTCATCATGATTTCTTTCTCGCGTCTGATGTTTTTGCCTAGAAGATGTTTACTCAAGGTTTGTGTTGATCAGTTATGGATGGATCGCAAACATCATGACCCTTGATACTCCCCCTGCATGCGTACCTTCTAAAACCTAGCAAGATGTTGCTTTGTATAAGATGCTTGATTTCTACCTTTCCCATGTCATTATCCTCTGTCTTCCTTTCTCTGTTTTCCAGTCTTAATTGCCATATCATTCATCATTTCTTTGTTATTATTTATAGTTCAGTTTGCCTTGCCCTTCATCATTTCTCAGGTATCATCTACTCAACAACATTGTCATTCATCAACAAGAACAACAAAGCCTTTCAGTCCCAAGCAAGTTGGGGTAGGCTAGAGTTGAAACCCATAACATAGTCATGGTTCGGGCACATGGATCTCAAATGCCTTGTCATTCATCATCGGTCCTTTTCCTTTCTCTCTTTTTTGCTTAGTATAATTTCCTCAGAAGATCATTCCTTACTCTCCCTAGTGTTTCCTCCATCTTTACGTTTTTTAAGGTCCAAGTAAGCGACTATGTGTTCGTCTCTTTCTAAGTTATCTGTACATTGTCACTAGGCAATAGTCTCAGATTCTCTATCCCACTCACTTTTCTTTCTCAACATCCGTGGCTACATATATTTCTTCTGTCATTTGTTAGCCTTGTTTTTCTCCATCTCTGTTTATCGTCTTATTTATCTCTACGTTCAAGTGAAATGATAACAACTATAGACCGCAAGTGTGAACCAAATAATTATTTCATATTCATATATTTATACCATATTCAACCAACTAAGTATATAACAATTGGATTAAATTTCTTTCTCTGTATGACAATACTTCTTTGAACAATAGTTCTTCAGTCCCTTGGTTATCTGTCTTAAATTCTTAATTAAGCTTGAAGGCTGACTTGATTATAAGTTATCTAGTTATTTACATAGTATTTTTGAGAGCTACATCGAGCAGTTTGTTTTCTAGGACCATGTCAAGCAGTTCTCAGTCATATAAATAGTATTTTCAGAGCTACTCCTATATTTGAGCAGTTAGGTTTTTAGGACCATGCCAAGCAGAATTTCTTATTTCTTTCTCCAGTGTCTGTTATCTTTAGTTTCCCCTCCCCAGTTTTAAATATGTCCCTTTCTTCAATCTATATTTCGTTTCTCAGTTTCTTTCTTCAGAGTTTTCCGTCTCTCTACATCTTTCACTTCACTATATATAGTCTTCATTTTCTGTCTTCATTCCCGCTTGTGCAGTTATTTTGCAGCATCTTAGGATTCATTCTTCATTCGTCGGTCGTTCTTCTTCAGTTTTTCCCCTTTTGTTCTGTGTTACTTCATTGTCTGTTGCATCATGTAGCTGAGATGGTAGTGGAGATAATTTCTGTTGGCCGGTCGTTCTTCTTCAGTTTTCCCCTTTTGTTCTGTGTTACGTACTTCATTGTCTGTTGCATCATGTAGCTGAGATGGTAGTGGAGATAATTTCTGTTGGCAAACTACTTAGGCGAGCTCTCTGTTGCGACTTTGCAAATGCTGGCGATGCGAAAGTGAAAAAGGTTATGAGTTTGAACCCATGAAACTGTCCATTCGACATTGGAAACGCGCAACGTTCTGGGCGGCCAAGACGGGATTCGAACCCCCGACCTCCTGCAGGTGCACCATCCCAGTAACCAACTTAACTTGCCCAGACTTCGTTGTTGTAAAAAGTGCTCAGACTATGAATGTATTGCATACTGGTTCTTTGTTCAAGGTTTAAAATGTACGACTTGTTAACTTGATGGCGATTTTAGTGGGAGGAAATCCGGAGATTATGGCATTGACTGCCGTGATTTTTTCTCTGGATTGGGCCTGTCATTTTTTTGGGTGCTAGATCTATTGGCACACCCTTTTTAGTCAAAAAAATGATGCTAAATATGGGATTTGAACACACGCCAAGCAGCTAATGTGAAACGGACACTAACCAACTCAACTAGACTATTTGTTGTGCAAAAGAATGCACATCATACTATTTTTGACCATTCCATGTTGCTTCCTTTTTCTTTCTTCTTTGAGGAGTTGATTAAATATCCCCCAGTAACTTTTGTGAATAGCATGATAACTCACATATTGCAGACACGATAACTTATTTACCGCTGTACTGGTAACTTTGACGACCGAAAGGCGGGGGAGTTGATTAACTTTTGTGTGAATGGCATGGTACTCACACATCATAGACCTGATAACTTATGCATCCTACCTTGATAACTTTGGCAACCGGGGGGAGGGGGCGGGGGGTGTTGATGAAATATCCCCTTGATATTTGTACATAAGCTACCAGGGGGTAGATAAACACACCCCCTCGATAACTTTTGTGTGAATAGCATGGTAACTCACACATCGCATACCTGATAACTTATGTACCTGACCCTGATAAAAAAGTCACAGAGGAGTCCCTTTATACATTCACACGTATAGTACATCATCATTTATGCAGTGGAAAAAACTTGAGGAAAATGCCTTTCTTTTTGTCATCTGACAATCATGAGAAAGAGTTTTAAAAGGTTTTGTTTTCAAGTATTGAACAACAGTGTAGGTTGGTGTAATGGTTGTTGGTCTTGGCATTAGGCGTGTCCTTGCTATCCGATGCAGGTTCGAATCCCATGTGAATTACCATGGTGTTTGTACATGAGTTATCAGGTTCGTGACATATAAATTATCATGCTCTTTACAACAACTTTTTTTTCACAAAAAATAACTTATTTTCTCTGGGCCCAAAGTTACCCGGTGTTTGTGAGTGAGTTATCAGGTTCGTGGCGTATATATTACCATGCTCTTTATAGAGTTATTGGGGTTTGTTACAAAAAAAATTCATGTGGTCAAAAACATTACCATAGTGTTTGTGCGTGAGTTATCTGATTTATAGCGTATAAATTACCATGCTCTTTTTACAGATAAGTTATCGGGATGTGTTAGAACAACATTTTTTTTCTGAGTCAATAGTTACCACGGTGTTTGTGAGTGAGTTATCAGGTTCGTGACGTATAATTATCGCACTCTTTTTACAGATAAGCTGTGTGTTACAACAACCTTTTACCTAGGGTCAAAATATTACAACGTTGCGTGAGTTATCAGGTATATGATGCACGAATTACTGTGTACAAAAGGGAAGAAAATTTGATAAAAAGAAAGGAAACTGGCTTGTTTTTCTAGTCGTGTATGTACCAGTATAAATATATATCGATCTTTCTTGTAACCATAAGTCGAAAACAGACCAGGTGGATATAACAAGTGATTATCTACCAAGAGGTAGTGAGTTTAACTCCTGCCACCTACAACATTTTTATCATGTTTTTTCTACCACGCCAGAAAATAAAAAGGAAGCGGGAGAAGTGGTGGGATCGCCAGAAAAATCAGAGATCGCACGCGGGACGGAAGGAGATCGCACGCCGGATGGAAGGAATGGATCATGAGAGAATCGTGCGGATCTGTCGCTAACCACCAGTCGACTGGTGGTTAGCACAGTCCTTTAGAAATAGTTTTGATTTTTGAACAAGGATTCACCTAATTGCTACTTCCTCCGCGCTAGTGTCGCTCCGTCCCTCCGGCTGATTGTGGGGACTAGTGGTTGGGGCGCCACCCGGTGGCGCCGCTTGAGGCGTGCTTGTGGGGTGTCTGGTTTGCTGCCGCCCATTCAGCTGGCTTATTTGGTCCTTGTTGTGTGCATGAGTATTTCTAGAAAGCTTAGCATATATAGATGCTATTCATACATGAACACTTCTAATAAGCATAGCAGATAAATGTTATTCATGTGCATCATAAGTCACATGGATAAGTCTCTACAAACAATCAAGTTATACGAGCTGATGTTCACCAGTATTTGTTAGGAAAGCTACATGAGGAAATTTTCAATATTCTTGCTCATGTACACAATAAAGAGTCATGTAGATGAGTCGTTGTGACCTTGCCATTTTGGTGAGATCGATCCGCCGCCTCCGGTGTCGAGGCAAAAATCGCAGATCGAAACCATCGTCGCCGCCTAATACTCGCGCCCACTCCTCCCTCGAGGCGACGACGTTGGTGTGGCTGCGTGGGAGAGCGGAGCCAGTTCCTCTCCCTCTATTTCTAACTGTAGATTATCCCTAGGGAGCACTTCATAAAGAATGTTCATGATATTCCAAAACAAGAGATGTTTTTATCATATAATCCAAAGGAACTGGATACCTCGTATAGCACAGAAAGAGTTTGAGCAGTTGGATTTTTTATCTCACCTATGTGTCAAAGTAGTCCAGCTACCTGATATTTATATTTCTCTAACTACTGCCAAATCTAAGTGTAAGGCCATTCTCCCACGTAGGGCATAATTATTCCTGATGAAACCATTGTACATATAGTAGGCAGGAGCAAGATGTTAGTTCTATGTTGCAGACTTTCCATAGATAGATTCAGTAGCATACTTTAAGAAGGTACTAACTTGCAAGCCCCTATTCTGTGAGAGAAGCGAATAAGAAAACAGTAAGTAAACTATACTGTGTGACTTTTATGTTTTAACAAACAACAATAATTCAAGAAAAGATGTGCTGAGCTTCCAGAAAGAAAGTATTCATGCATTTGTAAAGGTTCATGATTGAATGAGCTTTCATCCGAAGTGAACAGTGTTTTGCTAACCCTGGACAAAGAATAAATCAAGAAAAGATGTGTTGGATTTCCAGAAAGAACATATTCATGCATTTATATAGTGCAAAAGAGAACCTCCACTGCAATTGCAAATTCTAACGAGCCTATCCATACCATGTTATCCCATTTTTAGAAGAGTAAACACCATTTAGAACCCCAGAAATTCCACGACAGAATCTCAAAGGCAAAGGAAAAGGTTTACTTGTCTGAAGATAATACGTTCAGAGTTTGTTCTCGACAAACTGATCTATGACCCATACAAACTCACACAGATGACTGCGTGAGTTGGAATATTTGGATCTAGATAAACACTTAGTGTGGGTAAGGTGCGCTACTAATTAGGCTACTATACTTGTTATTTCTTTTTGGCGATGTTGGTATAGCATGTGCATAGCAGTGTTACTGAACTTATTTTAGCGACAAGACAAGCAGTACAGACGAGTGACAGGTCCATGTTGCTGGTTAAAAATATAAGACACGGCAACCAGTGCACATTCAAAAACCAGAGCAAGTGTATGGGTTTCATAGATATTAATAGGTTGCATAAACAGAGAAGCAACAGTTTTATAGGGTAGAAGACTGATCACAGATACACGAAAAGTGGTTCAAACTAAGGGGTACCAGTCACTTAATTATAGCAAGTATTTTCCCTAACATGGGAATCTGCTAAGAGTATAGATTAACCCTGAAGCAAATCGATGGTTAACTTAACTAAAGCTAGCTCCTATTTTTCTGATCCTATTTTTCTGAACTAAATATCAAGTAAAAAGTAGCAGTCACTCATAAATTATTTGACTAAGATTTCTTCATGGGATCCCCTAGTCCAGGGTTGTACCTGATGTTGATGGGGATTGATTTTGGTTTGTGTAGCCCCGTGCATCGATCTAGACAGCGGGTGGCGATAGTCTCAATATGGCGTGCCAGCCCTATGTGCCCGTGGCAAAGAAGACGCCTGCGAGATTGCCGGAGATGCTCTGCTCCTGCCGGAGGCGCCAGTGGAGTCGAAAGATGCCTTCATCTGCGCCTCCATCATGCCGAACCGCGTCAAGAAGCTGAACTCAATGCCAGCTTGCTTGCCGTGATAACGGCGTCGTCACCTTTGTTACTTTGGAGCTGAAATTATTTTCGGAGGTCTTCCCGTGTAGCCTTTTGACTTTCCAACAACAACCTGTAGTGATATATGATCAAAAGCAAAATTAAATTATTAGCCAAAGATAGCAGAGTGATAGTGCTTTAGGATTTAACATTTTCATGAACATTGGGTAAGTATGCTTGTAACCCAAAAAGGGATCAAAGTGAAAGTGTGAAACACTTCTTCATATAGTTATGAATTGTAAGAATGTGGTCAGCATTCACTAAACTCACTTAGATTGTTCTGGACAATATTTTATCCTTCCTTCCCTAACCGAAAATTCAGCTAATGAAGGGAAGAAAGAAAATCAGTACTGAAAGACTGAAACTTCCAATCCATTTCCTACATCAAATCAGAGAAATAAACCGGACTGTCAACTATAACAATCATTGAAATAGGAATTTTCTGTTGTTCCTCTTGCAAGACAACATAAGGACATTCAAGTTTAGTAATTTGCGTAGCTAAACAGGAAAGCACGTGATGTCCATCTGGTATCTTCTTGATAGAAAGCTTAATAACCGGCAACCTTACAACAATCAGATAGCAACAACTCACAAAAGAGTTAAGAGGAATTTCCACCCTACCTTGATAAGATTGGTGTAGGAGTCAAATCCGTTGTCGGCGTCCTGGCTGGTCTCAGCCGGCAGCAACTGCAGGTTTTGGCCGCTGTAGTGGAGGAAGAGGAAGTCCAGATCAAGTGACCTCCCTAGAATTATTTAAGCAAAGACCTTTGAGCAGGTAAATACAGACGAACTGCAGCGCATCGATACATGAGAACTACACATTTGCATAATCTGCAAGACAGCCATGCTAGCATATCTACGAAGCATGGAACACAATATGTGAAATCAAAACTCTTTCTACTGCGCCCTTTCTTCTGTTCTTCCACAGGTAAGCGAATAACCACCACTCATTTCAATTTTCCCAATATTCTAGTAGGAAACTATTCATAGTTCATGGAGAATTTTTTTAAAAATTAAGCAAAGCCAACTCTGTATAATAAACTATGAATTAAAGACATGTATACCAGTGAGAGATAGAAACGATTGCAATCACTTGTTCTGTTATCAGGCACTGGAGCTGCTACTGCTGATTGTTGGAAGACCAGTTGGCCAAGTTGCCAAAATAAAATTCCAGGATGCCCAATCAACACGAGAGAGGCTGAGCAACGACACAGTTTGCTCACCAAAGCCTTGATGGAGCTCCCATATTTGCCCTGGTTCTGCAAACAACAACAATAAAGTTCAGAATCACAGCTCTGTGATTGCATTTGCGATATGATTCATAAGGAACAACACCTCCTTTGTCTGCTCACTGCAACACGCATCAATAACACACTACTCCACTATTCGTACAAATGAACTACAGAGTTACAGAAATTTGAGCATAAATTTCACACCCAACTGAACTGAACTGGACTGAACATGTGTGCTATAATGCGTATGAATCAACCAACCAATTCGGCTTTTCCTTGTCCTTTCTGTAGAACACGATGGGGACATTTGATGAAGTTGGAAAGCAGAGTTCAGAGTTCATTCTGTAGGTTTAGTATAACATATCAAGATGCAAATGCAATCACATCAATCGCACAGATAATATGAGTACGATATTTCCTTATGAATAGGAAAAATCAATTACTATGAGTTGTTGTTCAAGCAAATTTTCACTATGGGCAAAACAATGTGCAGGGCAAAATAATGTGCAAGCAAAATAGAGTTACGTGAACATACCATGAAGGCTACAAGTGTAAGGATAGGATATGCTGTTTACCTTGGCTATGACGGAGGCTAGGCTCCGTGGCGGTCCGGGCGTGTTAGGACGGCGGGGGAGTGCTGGTCGGGACGGTGGCGGCGCCCTCCTGCAGGAGGCGTCCTTGGGCGTGCCCGGCTGGAGTGTTAATCTCAGATCATTAACATTTTGTCTGCTTTACAACATGAAGTGGTATCTAACTTTCAAGGCAAAACTTACTTGGGAAGGCCTTATCCATGCAACTAACCTGCGAATATACATAGTAGCATCAGCGCACTGATTAGTACAATAGAATTGGTGTTGTAATTTTCCTAATTCTCGCAACCTCATGAATTCGAACAAACATGTACAGAGTAGAAGATGATATATGATCATAGCACAACTTCCATAAGATCAGAAGAAAAAGGAGAGCATGAGAACATGAGACGAACCGAGCGGGTGCTCCAGGAGTTCTTGGCCATCGATATATCTCTTCCTGTGAAGATTGTTTTTATTATAAAGAACAACACCACAAAATTCATTATGCATTAAAAGTGTAAAAGGTGGGGGAGATTGACAGTAAAACGTATACATGTACAGTCGTATCAATCTGTAGAGGAGAGAAAGGAGGAAGGTGCCTGACAGCGTGAAGTAGATTCCCAACAGAAAGTAAGTGTATTTTCTCATGTAAACTCTAATCAGTATTACTGATACTTAAATCAAATTTGGAGGTCCTGTGCAGGCACATACCAGTACCACACACATGCTTTCGGTACAGGTCTGCTGTGACATGCAGGCATTTTTCAGCCGGTTCATCGCAAAACATTGAGAGGACGGAGGAGAAGGCATTCGTGACAGCGAGAGAGGATTGAGGTGACGACGCAGGGACTGACCTCACGGGTTGATGGACGGCGACACGAAAGCCGGAGGGAGCCGACCGTGTCTGTGCTCACGCTCCTACCAACAACGACGGCGGCGTGGACCAGCTCAGCCGCTCGAGGTCCTCCTGGGTCGACCTGGGAGGGAAAGAGAGCACGGGACGGCCGCACTCGACGCCGTCTTCTGAGATGAAGAGGAAGAGGCGCTGAGGCGGTTGTACGCTGAGGTGGGAGGAGAGGCCGCGACGACCACGCGCAGGAGCAGCAGAGGCGGCGGCGACCATGCGCAGGAGCAGCAGAGGCGGCCGCTGCGGGATCGGGGAGGGAGAAAATTTGGGGCGTGAGCGCTGGCGGCGGCAGCGGCAACCCTTGCCGATGTGAATGAAAACGAGAGATTGGAGTGGAAAGGAGAGGTTGCGTGCGACTGGAGAGAAGGGGTGGAGTTCAAGGCGTTTTCACGTTCTCTCTCTTTCTTCCAGACGAAGCGACGACTTGACCGACACGCCTAGCAACCAATCCCGCGCCGCGTTCGGTTTTTCCTCTCTTCTTTTCACTGTGTTCCTATGCCGACGTGGCATGCGCGAGTGAGCGTGCTTGATGCACACGTTAATGCTTCTCGATGGAAGGCTGGGGGCGGCTCGGCTGGCCTTGTGTCGGTCTGCAGCAGGCCCCTTGTTGCGGTCAAAGCAAATTGCAAATCTCAAATATGGCGGTTGTTTCTGAGGCATCTGATCAAAACCAGATCCGACGGCTACGTACGAAGGCGGTTGACGCGCGGAGAAAAATCAGCCGGCTGACTCACGCTTTTTTTTTTTCAAAAAAGAAAATAAGGAACGTAGTAATAATCCCGTAATCTCCTCGCAATCATGCCGAATATGTCGCTCAAGACCGTTCCGATTTCGGATCGTTCTCCTTGCCATCAAATCACCTCGAGTACGTACTACACATATATAGCAGCCTCCCTCCTCCATGGCTCCAAGCCAGGCCAGCAGACCTGCCTAGAAGCCTGCATCCATCTGCAAAGCATGAGGGGCCGCGACCTCACCGGCTCGCTGCCGGACGAGGTCCTCCAGCACGTGCTCTCCTTCCTGCCGTCGCGCGAAGCCGTCCAGACTTCCGTGCTCTCCCGGCGCTGGCGCCACCTCTGGAAATCCACCCCTTCCGTCCGCGTCAGCGGCCGGGGAGACGGCTTTCGCCTCTTCCTCAACAGCCTGCTGCACCACCGGAACTACGCCTCGCCGCTGCGCACCTTCGAGATCGACGACCTCGTGAAAGCCCCCCAGCCGTCCACCAACTTCTTCTTCTTCGACGACGACGGCGACGACGACGACGTCGTCCCGGAAACCGATCCCCACCCCGACGTCGACCTGTGGATCAGGCACGCCTTGTCCACGTGCCGCGCCACCTCGCTCACGGCACGCTTCGACGAAGAGGGCTTCCTGCCGTGGCGTCCGCGCCCCCCTTTCTCCTTCACGTCCGACCAGCTCACGACCATGCACCTCGAGTTCGTCGAGCTCGCCGACGGCCTCCTCGACTTCTCCCCCTGCCCGGCGCTCCTGCGCCTCACCCTCAGCGGATGCCGCCTGAGCGGTGACGCCATCGTCTCGCCCTCGCTGGAGCATCTCAGCATAATCCGCTGCGACATCCCGATCGGCCGGAACACGGCCGGCCGGACCGCCACGATGAGGGTCTCCACGCCGAACCTCCGTCATCTGCAGATATCCGATAGCTGTGACGGGGAACAGACACCTCCGTCCCTCGACAGCATGCCTTTGTTGACGACGGCGAGCATCCGGTTCACGGGCAGCACCCAGGTTTACCCCACCAATGGTGACGCTTCCTTGCTTCTGCATGGCTTGTCGGAGGCCACGAGCTTGGAGCTTACGGCTTCGACTCCTGATGGAAAGGTTTGTCAAATGCGACCTAGTGTTCCCTAATTTTTACTTTCATTCATCATTTAATACTTGTCTACTAATGAGAGTATATAGGACGCACCATGCACTGCACTTTGTAGATTGCCGTTCGTTTCATTTTGTAACTAAGATTTGCAAATGTTTTCAGAGTTCGCATGATCAGGCCCAAATGCACAATAGTATACCAGTCCCTACAGAAACATGTTGGAAAATAAATCTAAAAATTATGATAGGTCGCATTTGAATCGGTTGTTTGATTAGGAGTGTACTTGGTATGCTCAACCAAGCATAGATCTTAATGAGGATTTACTATAAATAAGTGGTGCTAATATTTCAGATAATTTATTATTTGTACGTGACATTGTTTTTTTTCTCTTGCACATTCCTGAAACTCCTTTCCTTATAACAACAGGTGCATTCGGGTCCATAGTTGTGGTTTTTCTATATGCTAATCACAAGTTTTTCTGAACCTTACATGTGCACTCTATCCAGGCAATCCTACAAGGTGACTTGAGATGGTGCCCTACATTCACCGCGTTAAAGACTTTGATACTGAACGAGTGGTGTCTATATGACAATGTAACTGCCCTTGCATGCCTTCTGCGGCACACACCAGCACTAGAGAGTTTGCAACTTGATTTCAAGGTACGTACTAACTATATATGTTGATGTGTTTGAGATGAATTACTTTGTGTTATTGCGTTTACCGTGGAAGCTTCCAAGTTATATGTTGATTCTCATATGCACTTGATAGAAAGAAACGCTAGACGAACGTAGTACATGCACAAGATGCTCCTAGATTGTCTTTTCTACTTTGCCGGTGCATATAAGGTTTTAACCTTTTATCTTTTCTTCTTCTCCAGAGCAGCGATACACTCCAGGAGAAAACAAAAGGAAGTTGTATCATATTAAAAGAGTTGTTCCCTACGCTTGAAAACCTGAAGACAGTGAAGATCGGAGGGCACTGCTCATATTCTGACACAAAGAACCACGAAATTTTGAAGTTGTTCAGTGATTGGGGCATACCTCGGTGTAAAGTTAAGTACGCTCTGACCTTTGAAGGTAAGCTCTATATATACCAAGTTTCTTTGCGTGGTTTTCTATGAGTAAATAATTTCTACATAAAAGCAAGCATATTGAACAATACATGCATATATGTATGTATACAATCTTCTATTCTTAAATAGTTGCAACGCACTATCTATGTTTTCTCTTCATGCAACTATGCCACATTATCAAATCATGCATGTGGTCATAAGTTACAATTTGTGCACTCATCTATTCATGCAACCATGCCACCTCAGCAACCATGCATGTTAATTTGCTCCACTTATTTTCGTGAGGGCATAGATGGTCATGTTACAAATTTTTGTAGCATGACCTACATATATTTGTATGTTGTACGCTTGGAGCAAATATATGTAGGCCATGTTACACATTTTTTATTAAAAATGCCACCACGTTTGACTTCAATCCAATAGATTCTTCTTTTTATACAACATTTTTTCACATGCTTCATATACTTTATTGTTTCAAAATACATCCAGAGAGCTTTTTTTTTGGGAATAGTTTTAGCTTTGTTAGCATCTATTTATGCATATATTTTACCAAGGTTCCGGCAGCAACGAGCGGGGTATCATCTAGTATATGAAGAGAGTTTGTACATTTACCAACCGTTTGTATACATCAGTATGTTGTACTGTCCTGTTAATTATTTATTTCAAACTGCTTAATCACTTATCTGTTGTGTCTTTCTGATTATTTGTTCACTACAATAATCCATTTACAGCAGTGGATGCCGCTATGGAAGGGGGAAACACGAGAGGGGGTCAAGAACGTAGTCTGCTACGTAGGATGCATCCAGGCTTACATTGCCAAACTGAAGCAGGAATCAACCCTTCACGAGGATCCAAGCGGTGTAGGATAGAACTTAGTCTGCTACGAGGTTCTATCCCTTTGAACAAGGATTGAATCGGGCCGCCTTGGAAACCATTGTACCCCTATGCACCGAACTACTGGAAAATTCATGTTTGCCAAGTGTCAGTGTCTTTGCCAAGTGCATTTCTTTGGGGACTTGGTAAAGAAATAGTCGGCAAAAAGGTGTTTCCCCGAGCGCTAGACTTGGCAAAACGGCGTCTTTCCCGAGTGCTATAATCGACTAAAGGGGTATTCACTGCAGTCGAGATTGCGTACGACCTCGGATGAAGATGATCCAAAAATCAAAGTTTTTCAATTTGACGAGACAAATAATTTCCATGTTGAGATTTTTTCATTTTATGACATAATAATCACACTTTTTGCCATGCCAACATATGGTATCAAATGACTAAGACGGTGGTCATATTTATTGCATTGTTTATGACAATGTGCCTAAACTTGGCACTTATATGCATCTCGCCGTTAGAAAGAATGCTGCCAAATAGATCTTCCAACTTTTTTGTACAAAAAGTAATTTTCTATTTTCTAATTGTGAAAATGGATATTTTTGTGAAGCAGGTACAACAAAGGGTGCAAAATGGCACCACTCCAATTTTCACAATAAGTAGACCATATTGTTTTTTGGAAAATTCCTATGTTTTGTGGATTTTCTAGATTTCTAGCTACTTTCGCATATTCAAACGACTTTATGTCGATTTCTTGAAAGTAATTCAAATTTGAACTGCAAATGTGTGAAAACTCTGTCCTAAAAATTAGCAAATACTCCCTCTGTCCCATAATATAAGAGTGTTTTTAACACTAGTGTAGTGTAATAAATGCACTTATTAGGACAGAGGGAGTAGTATTTTAGATACACAAGTGGTCATTATATGGAAGAACCACTTAGAGTTCTGAGAGATTCAACCCCTTACCATGAATATGAAGGAAATATGCCCTAGAGGCAATAATAAAGTTATTATTTATTTCCTTATATCATGATAAATGTTTATTATTCATGCTAGAATTGTATTAACCGGAAACATAATACATGTGTGAATACATAGACAAACAGATAGTCACTAGTATGCCTCTACTAGACTAGCTCATTAATCGAAGATGGTTATGTTTCCTAACCATAGACATGTGTTGTCATTTGATTAAAGGGATCACATCATTAGGAGAATGATGTGATTGACATGACCCATTTCGTTAGCTTAGCACTTGATCGCTTAGTATGTTGCTTATGCTTTCTTCATGACCTATACAAAGTTCCTGCAACTATGAGATTATGCAACTCCGCCACGGAGGAACACTTTGTGTGCTACCAAACGTCACAACGTAAATGGGTGATTATAAAGGTACTCTACAGGTGTCTCCAAAAGTATATGTTGAGTTGGCATGAATCGAGATTAGGTTTTGTCACTCCGATTGTCGGAGAGGTATCTCTGGCCTTCTCGGTAATACACATCACATAAGCCTTGCAAGCATTGCAACTAATGAGTTAGTTGTGAGATGATGTATTACGGAACGAGTAAAGAGACTTACCGTAACGAGATTGAACTAGGTATTGAATACCGACGATCGAATCTCGGGTAAGTAACATACCGATGACAAAGGGAACAACGATGTCGTTATGCGGTTTGACCGATAAAGATCTTCAGAGAATATGTAGGAACCAATATGGGCATCCAGGTTCCGCTATTGGTTATTGACCGAGAATGGTTCTAGGTCATGTCTACATAGTTCTCGAACCCGTAGGGTCCGCACGCTTAACGCTTCGATGACAGCTTCATTATGAGTTTATAAGTATTGATGTACCAAGGTTGTTCGAGTCCGGATGTGATCACGGACATGACGAGGAGTCTCGAAATGGTCGAGACATAAAGATTGATATATTGGAAGCCTATGTTTGACTTGGAAAGGTTCCGGATGAAAACAGAAGTTACGGAACACCGGGGTTACGGAACCCCGGGGGTCTATGGGCCTTGATGGGCCATAGGGAGAAGAGGAAAGGGCGGCCAGGCAGGCCGCGCCCCTCCCCTCTAGTCCGAATAGGACAAGGAGAGGGGGCGCCGCCTTCCCTCTTCCCTCCCCCAATCCTAATCCAACTAGGAAGGGGAGTCCTACTCCGGTGGGAGTAGGACTCCTCCAGCGCCGCCTGGGCTGGCCGCACCCCTTGCTCCTTTATATACGGGGCAGGGGGCACCCCATGACACACAAGTTGATCTATGGATCGCTCCTTAGCCGTGTGCGGTGCCTCCTCCACCATATTCCACTTCGGTCATATCGTCATGAGCTTAGGCGAAGCCTGCGCCGGTGAAGTCATATCGTCATGAGCTTAGGCGAAGCCCTGCGCCGGTGGAGCATCATCATCGCCACCACGCCGTCGGTCGACGGAACTCATCCCCGACGCTTTCTGGATCGGAGCCCGGGATTGTCATCGAGCTGAACGTGTGCTGAACACGGAGGTGCCGTACGTTCGGTACTTGGATCGGTCGGATCGTGAAGACGTACGACTACATCAACCGCGTTGTTATAACGCTTCCGCTTACGGTCTAGGAGGGTACGTGGACAGACTCTCTCCCCTCTCGTTGCTATGCCATCACCATGGTCTTGCGTGTACGTAGGAAATTTTTTGAAATTACCACGTTCCCCAACAGTGGCATCCGAGCCAGGTTTTATGCGTTGATGTCATATGCACGAGTAGAACACAAGTGAGTTGTGGGCGATATAAGTCATACTGCTTACCAGCATGTCATACTTTGGTTCAGCGGTATTGTGAGATGAAGCGCCCGACCGACATTACGCCAGACGCTTACGCGAGACTGGTTTCACCGCTCGAGCACTAGTTGCTTAAAGGTGACCGGCGGGTGTCTCTCTCTCACTTTAGTTGAACTGAGTGTGGCTACGCCCGGTCCTTGCGAAGGTTAAAACAGCACCAACTTGACAAACTATCGCTGTGGTTTTGATGCATAGGTAAGAACGGTTTTTGCTCAGCCCGTAGCAGCCACGTAAAACTTGCAACAACAAAGTAGAGGACGCCTAACTTGTTTTTGCAGGGCATGTTGTGATGTGATGTGGTCAAGACGTGATGCTATATTGTATGAGATGATCATGTTTTGTAACCGAGTTATCGGCAACCGGCAGGAGCCATATGGTTGTCGCTTATTGTATGAAATGCAAAGCTATGTAATTGCTTTACTTTATCACTAAGCATAGCGATAGTCGAGAAGCAATAGTTGGCGAGACGACAACGATGCTACGATGGAGATCAAGGTGTCGCGCCGGTGACGATGGTGATCATGACGGTGCTTCGAGATGGAGATCACAAGCACAAGATGATGATGGCCATATCATATCACTTATATTGATTGCATGTGATGTTTATCCTTTATGCATCTTATCTTGCTTTGATTGACGGTAGCATTATAAGATGATCTCTCACCAAAATTATCAAGAAGTGTTCTCCTGAGTATGCACCATTGCTAAAAGTTCAGAGTACCCGCACACCACGTGATGATCGGGTGTGATAAGTTCTACGTCCATCTACAACGGTGCAAGCCAGTTTTGCACACGCAGAATACTCAGTTAAACTTGACGAGCCTAGCATATGCAGATATGGCCTCGAACACGGAGACCGAAGGTCGAGCGTGAATCATATAGTAGATATGATCAACATAGTAATGTTCACCATTGAAAACTACTCCATCTCACGTGATGATCGGTTATGGTTTAGTTGATTTGGATCACGTAATCACTTAGATGACTAGAGAGATATCTGTCTAAGTGGGAGTTTTTAATATGATTAAATTGAACTTAAATTTATCATGAACTTAGTACCGATAGTTTTTGCTTGTCTATGTTTACCGTAGATAGATGGCTCGTGCTGTTGTTCCGTTGAATTTTAATGCGTTCCTTGAGAAAGCAAAGTTGAAAGATGATGGTAGCAATTACACGGACTGGGTCCGTAATTTGAGGATTATCCTCATTGCTGCACGTAAGAATTACGCCCCGAAGCACCGCTGGGTGCCAGCCTCGCTGCAGAGCAACGCCGAAGTTGTGAACGTCTGGCGAGCAAAGTCGATGACTACTCTATAGTTCAATGTGCCATGCTTTACGGCTTAGAACCAGGTCTTCAACGACGTTTTGAACGTCATGGAGCATATGAGATGTTCCAGAGTTGAAGTTAATATTTCAAGCAAATGCCCGGATTGAGAGATATGAAGTCTCCAATAAGTTCTATAGCTGCAAGATGGAGGAGAATAGTTCGCAAGTGAGCACATACTCAAAATGTCTGGGTATAATAATCACTTAATTCAGCTGGGAGTTAATCTTCCGGATGATAGTGTCATTGATGAATTCTCCAATCACGCCACCAAGCTACAAGAGCTTCGTGATGAACTATAATATGCAAGGGATGACTAAGACAATTCTGAGCTCTTCGCAATGCTAAAAGCCATGGAGGTAGAAATCAAGAAAGAGCATCAAGTGTTGATGGTCAACAAGACCACTAGTTTCAAGAAAAGGGCAAAGGAAAGAAGAAGGAAACTTCAAAAGAACAGCAAGAAAGTTGCTGCTCAAGAGAAGAAACCCAAGTCCGGACCTAAGCCTCAAATCGAGTGTTTTACTGCAAGCGATCGACACCGGAAGCGGAACTGCCCCAAGTATTTGAAGGAAATATGCCCTAGAGGCAATAATAAAGTTATTATTTATTTCCTTATATCATGATAAATGTTTATTATTCATGCTAGAATTGTATTAACCGAAACATAATACATGTGTGAATACATAAACAGAGTGTCACTAGTATGCCTCTACTTGACTAGCTCGTTAATCAAAGATGGTTATGTTTCCTAACCATAGACATGAGTTGTCATTTGATTAACGGATCACATCATTAGGAGAATGATCTGATTGACATGACCCATTCCGTTAGCCTAGCACTTGATCGCTTAGTATGTTGCTATTGCTTTCTTCATGACTTATACATATTCCTGTAACTATGAGATTATGCAACTCCGCTTACGGAGGAACACTTTGGTGCTACCAAACGTCACAACGTAATCGGGTGATTATAAAGGAGTACTACAGGTGTCTCCAAAGGTACATGTTGGGTTGGCGATTTCGAGATTAGGTTTTGTCACTCCGATTGCTCGGAGAGGTATCTCTGGGCCTTCTCGGTAATGCACGCATATAAGCCTTGCAAGCATTGCAACTAAATAGTTAGTTGCGAGATGATGTATTACGGAACGAGTAAAGAGACTTGCGTAACGAGATTGAACTAGGTATTGATACCGACGATCGAATCTCGGGCAAGTAACATACCGATGACAAAGGGAACAAAGTATGTTGTTATGCGGTTTGACCGATAAAGATCTTCGTAGAATATGTAGGAGCCAATATGGGCATCCAGGTTCCGCTATTGGTTATTGACCAAGAATAGTTCTAGGTCATGTCTACATAGTTCTCGAACCCGTAGGGTCCGCACGCTTCAGGTTTTGATGATGCTTATATTATGAGTTTATGAGTTTTGATGTACCGAAGGAGTTCGAGTCCCGGATGAGATCGGGGACATGACGAGGAGTCTCAAATGGTCGATACGTAAAGATCGATATATTGGACGACTATATTCGAGTTCGGAAAGGTTCGAATGATTCGGTATTTTTTGAGTACCGGAGAGTTACGGGAATTCGCCGGGAGAAGTATTGGGCCTTATTGGGCCTGCGGAAGAGAGAGAGGGCTGCCTAGGGCAGGCCGCGCGCTTCCCATGGCCTAGTCCGAATTGGACTAGGGAGGGCCGCACCCTTCCTTCCCTCCCTCTCTCTCTTCCCTTACTTGTCTCCTACTCCCAATACATGGAAGGACTCCTAGTTGGACTAGGAAGGGGAAATCCTACTCCCGGTGGGAGTAGGACTCCCCATGGCGCCCTCTACTAGGGCCGGCCTCCTCCTCCCTCCCTCCTTTATATACGGGGCAGGGGCACCCCATGGACACACAAGTTGATCTACGGATCGCCTCCTTAGCAGTGTCGGTGCCCCTCCACCATATTCCACTTCGGTCATATCGTCATGAGCTTAGGCGAAGCCTCGCGCCGGAGAAGTCATATCGTCATGAGCTTAGGCGAAGCCCTGCGTCGGTGGAGCATCATCATCGCCACCACGCCGTCGGCTTGACGGAACTCATCCCGACACTTTGCTGGATCGGTCCGGGATCGCCATCGAGCTGAACGTGTGCGTAACTCGGAGGTGCCGTGACGCTCGGTACTTGGATCGGTCGGATCGTGAAGACGTCGACTACATCAACCGCGTTGTTATAACGCTTCCGCTTTCGGTCTCACGAGGGTACGTGGACGGACACTCTCCCTCTCGTTGCTATGCCATCACCATGGTCTTGCGTGTGCGTAGGAATTTTTGAAATTACTACGCCCCCAACAAAGGCATCCGAGCCTGGTTTTGTGCGTTGATGTCATATGCACGAGTAGAACACAAGTGAGTTGTGGGCGATATAAGTCATACTGCTTACCAGCATGTCATACTTTGGTTCGGCGGTATTGTGAGATGAAGCGCCCGGACCGACATTACGCCAGACGCTTACGCGAGACTGGTTTCACCGCTTGAGCACTAGTTGCTTAAAGGTGACCGCGGGTGTCGGTTTCTCTCACTTTAGTTGAACCGAGTGTACTACGCCCGTCCTTGCGAAGGTTAAAACAGCACCAACTTGACAAACTATCGCTGTGGTTTTGATGCGTAGGTAAGAACGGTTCTTGCTCAGCCCGTAGCAGCCACGTAAAACTTGCAACACCAAAGTAGAGGACGCCTAACTTGTTTTTGCAGGGCATGTTGTGATGTGATGTGGTCAAGACGTGATGCTACATTTATTGTATGAGATGATCATGTTTTGTAACCGAGTTATCGGCAATCGGCAGAGCCATATGGTTGTCGCTTATTGTATGAAATGCAAAGCCATGTAATTGCTTTACTTTATCACTAAGCAGTAGCGATAGTCGAGAAGCAATAGTTGGCGAGACGACAACGATGCTACGATGGAGATCAAGGTGTCGCGCGGTGACGATGGTGATCATGACGGTGCTTCGAGATGGAGATCACAAGCACAAGATGATGATGACCATATCATATCACTTATATTGATTGCATGTGATGTTTATCCTTTATGCATCTTATCTTGCTTTGATTGACGGTAGCATTATAAGATGATCTCTCACTAAAATTATCAAGAAGTGTTCTCCTCGAGTATGCACTGCTGCTAAAAGTTCAGAGTACCCGGACACCACGTGATGATCGGGTGTGATAAGTTCTACGTCCAAATACAACGGTGCAAAACAGTTGCATACGCGAATACTCAGGTTAAACTTGACGAGCCTAGCATATAACAGATATGGCCTCGAACACGGAGACCGAAGGTCGAACATGAATCATATAGTAGATATGATCAACATAGTGATGTTCACCATTGAAACTACTCCATCTCACGTGATGATCGGACATGGTTTAGTTGATTTGGATCACGTAATCACTTAGATGACTAGAGAGATGTCTGTCTAAGTGGGAGTTTTAATATGATTAATTAAACTTAAATTTATCATGAACTTAGTCCCGTAGTATTTTGCAAATTATGTTGTAGATCAATAGCTCGCGTTATTGCTTCATATGTTTGTTTTGATATGTTCCTAGAGAAACTGTATTGAAAGATGTTAGTAGCAATGATGCGGATTGGATCCGTGATCCGAGGTTTATCCTCATTGCTGCACGTAAGAATTATGTCCTTGATGCACCGCTAGGTGATGACCTATTGCAGGAGCAGATGCGACGTTATGAATGTTTGACTAGCTCAATATGATGACTACTTGATAGTTTAGTGCACCATGCTTAACGGCTTAGAATCGGGACTTTAAAGACGTTTTGAACGTCATGGACCATATGAGATGTTCCAGAATTGAAGTTAATATTTCAAGCAAATACCGAGTTGAGAGATATGAAGTCTCCAACAAGTTCTATAGCTAAAAGATGGAGGAGAATCGCTCAACTAGTGAGCATGTGCTCAGATTGTCCGGTACTTCAATCGCTTGAATCAAGTGGGAGTTAATCTCCCGGATAAGATAGTGATTGACAAATTCTCTAGTCACCATCACTAAGTTACTAGAACTTCGTGATGAACTATAGTATGCAAGGGATGACGAAAATGATTCCCGAGCTCTTCGTGATGTTGAAATCGACGAAGGTAGAAATCGAGAAAGAGCATCAAGTGTTGATGATTGACAAGACCACTAGTTTCAAGAAAAGGGCAAAGGAAAGAAAGGGAACTTCAAGTAGAATGACAAGCAAGTTGTCACTCCCACGAAGAAACTCAAAGCTGAACCAAAGCCTGAAACTGAGTGCTTACATCGCATAGGAAATGGTCACCGAAACGGAAATACCCAGATATTTGGTGGATAAGAAGGATGGCAAAGTGAACAAGGGTATATTTGATATACAGGTTATTGATGTGTGCTTTACTAGTGTTTATAGTAGCCCTGAGTATTTGATACTTGTTCGGTTGCTAAGATTAGTAACTCAAACAGGAGTTACGTATAAAATGAAACTAGTTGAAGGGCAGTAATGATGAGTGTTGGAAGTAGTTCCAAGATTGATATGATCATCATCACACACTCCCTATACTATCGGGATTAGCGTTGAACCTAAATAAATGTTATTTGGCGCTTATGCTGAGCATGGATATGATTTGATCATGTTTATTGCAATACGGTTATTCATGTAAGTTAGAGAATAATTATTGTTCTGCTTACATGAATAAAACCTTCTATGGTCATACACCCAATGAAAATGGTTTGTTGGATCTCGATCGTGTGATACACATATTCATAATATTGAAACCAAAAGATGTAAAGTTAATAATGATAGTGCAATTTATTTGTGGCACCGCCGCTTGGGTCATATCGGTGTAAAGCGCATGAAGAAACTCCATAAAGATGGATTTTGGAATCACTTGGTTATGAATCATTTGATGCTTGCGAACCGTGCCGCTTTGGGCAAGATGACTAAAACTCCGCTTCTCCGGAACAATGGAACAAGCTACTTGACTTATTGGAAATAATACATACCGATGTATGCGATCCAATGAGTGTTGATGCTCGTGGCAAGTATCGTTATTTTCTAACCTTCACAAGATGATTTGAGCAGATATGGGTATATCTACTTGATGAAACATAAGTCTGAAATAATTGAAAAGTTCAAAGAACTTCAGAGTGAAGTGGAAAATCATCGTAACAAGAAAATAAAGTTTCTGCGATCTGATCACGGAGATGAATATTTGAGTTACGAGTTTGGTCTTCATTTGAAACAATGTGAAATAGTTTCGCAACTCACGCCATATGGAACACCACAGCATAATGGTGTGTCCAAAAGTCGTAACCGCACTTTATTGGATATGGTGCGATCTATGATGTCTCTTATCGGTTTACCACTATCATTTTGGGGTTATGCATTAGAGACAGCTGCATTCACGCTTAATAGGGCACCATCTAAATCCGCTGAGACGACACCATATGAACTATGGTTTAACAAAGAAACCTAAGTCGTCGTTTCTTAAAGTTTGGAGTTGTGATGCTTATGTGAAAAAGTTTTCACCGATAAGCTCAAACCCAAATCGAGAAGTGCGTCTTCATAGAATACCCAAAGGTAACTATTGGGTACACCTTCTATCACAGATCCGAAGGCAAGTTTTTGTTGTTAAGATGGATCCTTTCTAGAGAAGAAGTTTCTCTCGAAAGAAGTGAGTGGGAGGAAAGTAGAACTTGATGAGGTAATTGTACCTTCTCCCTTATTGGAAAGTAGTTCACCACGTAAATCAGTTCCGTGATTCCTACACCAATTAGTGAGGAAGTTAATGATGATGATCATGAAACTTCAGATCAAGTTGCTACCAAACCTCGTAGGTCTTCTAGAGTAAGATCCGCACTGAGTGGTACGGTAATCATGTTCGGAAGTCATGTTACTAGACCATGATGAACCTACGGACTATGAGGAAGCGATGATGAGCCCAGATTCCGCGAAATGGTTTGAGGCCATGAAATCTGAGATAGGATCCATTTATGAGAACAAAGTATGGACTTTGATTGACTTGCTCTATGATCAGCAAGCCATGTTAAATAAATGGATCTTTAAGAGGAAGACGGACACCGATAGTAGTGTTACTATCTACAAAGCTCGATTTGTCACAAAAGGTTTTAGACAAGTTCAAGGTGTTGACTACAATGAGATTTTCTCAACTCAGAAGCGATGCTTAAGTCTGTCCGAATCATGTTAGCAATTGCCACATTTTATGAAATCGGCAAATGGATGTCAAAACTACATTCTTTAATGGATTTATTAAAGAAGAGTTGTATATGATGCAACCGAAGGTTTTGTCAATCCTAAAGGAGCTAACAAAATGTGCAAGCTTCAGCGATCCATCTATGGACTGGTGCAAGCATCTCGAGTTGGAATATACGCTTTGATGTGTTGATCAAAGCATATGATTTTATACAGACTTTTGGAAAGGCCTGTATTTACAAGAAAGTGAGTGGGAGCACTACAACCTTTCTGATAAGTATATGTGAATGACATATTGTTGATCGGAAATAATGTAGAATTATTCTGCAAAGCATAAAGGAGTGTTTGAAAGGAGTTTTTTTTTAAAGAAAGACCTCGGTGAAGCTGCTTACATATTGAGCATCAAGATCTATAGAGATAGATCAAAGACGCTTGATATGTTTTTCAATGAATACATACCTTGACAAGATTTTGAAGTAGTTCAACATGGAACAATCAAAGAAAGAGTTCTTGCCTGTGTTACAAGGTGTGAGATTGAGTAAGACTCAAAACCGGACCACGGCAGAAGATAGAAAGAGAATGAAAGTCATTCCCTATGCATCAGCCATAGGTTCTATAAAGTATGTCATGTCAGTGTACTGGATCTATTGCATACCCTACCACTAAGCTTGGCAAGGAGTGCAATAGTGATCTAGGAGTAGATCAATGGACATGGTCAAAATTATCCTTAGTAGAATAAGGATATGTTTCTCGATTATGGAAGTGAAAAAGGTTCGTCGTAAAGGGTTACGCCGATGCAAGTTTTAACACTAATCTAGATGACTCGAGTCTCAATCTGGATACATATTGAAAGTGGGAGCAATTAGCTAGAGTAGCTCCGTGCAAGAGCATTGTAGACATAGAAATTTGCAAAATACTTACGGCTCGAATGTAACAGACCCGTTGACTAAAATTATCTCACGAGCAAAACATGATCATACCTTAGTGCTCTTTGGGTGTTAATCACATAGCGATGTGAACTAGATTATTGACTCTAGTAAACCCTTTGGGTGTTGGTCACATGACGATGTGAACTTTGGGTGTTAATCACATAGCGATGTGAACTAGATTACTGACTCTAGTAAACCCTTTGGGTGTTGGTCACATGTCGATGTGAACTATGGGTGTTAACCACATATAGATGTGAACTATTGATGTTAAATCACATGGCGATGTGAACTAGATTATTGACTCTAGTGCAAGTGGGAGACTGAAGGAAATATGCCCTAGAGGCAATAATAAAGTTATTATTTATTTCCTTATATCATGATAAATGTTTATTATTCATGCTAGAATTGTATTAACCGGAAACATAATACATGTGTGAATACATAAACAGAGTGTCACTAGTATGCCTCTACTTGACTAGCTCGTTAATCAAAGATGGTTATGTTTCCTAACCATAGACATGAGTTGTCATTTGATTAACGGGATCACATCCTTAGGAGAATGATCTGATTGACATGACCCATTCCGTTAGCCTAGCACTTGATCGTTTAGTATGTTGCTATTGCTTTCTTCATGACTTATACATGTTCCTGTAACTATGAGATTATGCAACTCCGCCACGGAGGAACACTTTGGTGCTACCAAACGTCACAACGAATCGGGTGATTATAAAGGAGTACTACAGGTGTCTCCAAAGGTATATGTTGGGTTGGCGATTTCGAGATTAGGTTTTGTCACTCCGATTGTCGGAGAGGTATCTCTGGCCTTCTCGGTAATGCACGCCATATAAGCCTTGCAAGCATTGCAACTAAATAGTTAGTTGCGAGATGATGTATTACTGAACGAGTAAAGAGACTTGCCGGTAACGAGATTGAACTAGGTATTGATACCGACGATCGAATCTCGGGCAAGTAACATACCGATGACAAAGGGAACAAAGTATGTTGTTATGCGGTTTGACCGATAAAGATCTTCAGAGAATATGTAGGAGCCAATATGGGCATCCAGGTTCCGCTATTGGTTATT
Organism: Aegilops longissima; assembly: GCA_021605205.1. Taxonomy (NCBI): domain Eukaryota; kingdom Viridiplantae; phylum Streptophyta; class Magnoliopsida; order Poales; family Poaceae; genus Aegilops; species Aegilops longissima. Next base: position 479,825,631 of record CM038676.1, read on the forward strand.
GACCAAGAATAGTTCTAGGTCATGTCTACATAGTTCTCGAACCCGTAGGGTCCGCACGCTTAAGATTTCGATGCGAGCTTATATTATGAGTTTATGAGTTTTGATGTACCGAAGGAGTTCGAGTCCCGGATGAGATCGGGGACATGACGAGGAGTCTCGAAATGGTCGATACGTAAAGATCGATATATTGGACGACTATATTCGAGTTCGGAAAGGTTCCAATGATTCGGTATTTTTCGTCTACCGAGAGTTACGGAATTCGCCGGGAGAAGTATTGGGCCTTATTGGGCCTGGGAAAGAGAGAGGGCTGCCTAGGGCAGGCCGCGCCCCATGGCCTAGTCCGAATTGGACTAGGGAGGGCCGCACCCTTCCTTCCCTCCCTTCTCTCTTCCCTTACTTGTCTCCTACTCCCAATACATGGAAGGACTCCTAGTTGGACTAGGAAGGGGAAATCCTACTCCCTGGGAGTAGGACTCCCATGGCGCCCCTACTAGGGCCGGCCTCCTCCTCCCTCCCTCCTTTATATACGGGGCAGGGGGCACCCCATGGACACACAAGTTGATCTACGGATCGCTCCTTAGCCGTGTCGGTGCCCCCTCCACCATATTCCACTTCGGTCATATCGTCATGAGCTTAGCGAAGCCTGCGCCGGAGAAGTCATATCGTCATGAGCTTAGGCGAAGCCCTGCGTCGGTGGAGCATCATCATCTTCACCACGCCGTCGTCTTGACGGAACTCATCCCGACACTTTGCTGGATCGGAGTCCGGGATCGCCATCGAGCTGAACGTGTGCGTAACTCGGAGGTGCCGTGACGCTCGGTACTTGGATCGGTCGGATCGTGAAGACGTCGACTACATCAACCGCGTTGTTATAACGCTTCGCTTTCGGTCTCACGAGGGTACGTGGACGGACACTCTCCCCTCTCGTTGCTATGCCATCACCATGGTCTTGCTTGTGCGTAGGAAATTTTTTGAAATTACTACGTTCCCCAACAGTATTTGGCGGATAAGAAGGATGGCAAGGTGAACAAAGGTATATGTGATATACATGTTATTGATGTGTACCTTACTAGAGCTCGTAGTAGCACCTGGGTATTTGATACTGGTTCTGTTGCTAATATTTGCAACTCGAAACAGGGACTACGGAATAGGCGAGCACTAGCAAAGGACGAGGTGACGATGCACGTGGGAAACGGTTCCAAAGTCAATGTGATCGCGGTCGGAACGCTACCTCTACATCTACCTTCGGGATTAGTTTCAGACCTAAATAATTGTTATTTGGTGCCAGCGTTGAGCATGAACATTATATCTGGATCTTGTTTGATGCGAGACGGTTATTCATTTAAATCAGAGAATAATGGTTGTTCTATTTATATGAGTAATATCTTTTATGGTCATGCACCCTTGAAGAATGGTCTATTCTTTTGAATCTCGACGATAGTGATACACATATTCATAATGTCGGGCCAAAAGATGCAGAGTTGATAATGATAGTGCAACTTATTTGTGGCACCGCCGCTTTAGGTCATATCGGTGTAAAACGCATGAAGAAACTCCATACAGATGGACTTTTGGAATCACTTGATTATGAATCACTTGGTACTTGCGAACCGTGCCTCATGGGCAAGATGACTAAAACACCGTTCTCGGTTGTATGGAGAGAGCAACAGACTTATTGGAAATCATACATACAGATGTATGTGGTCCAATGAATGTTGAAGCTCGTGGCGGATATCGTTATTTTCTCACCTTCGCAGATGATTTAAGCAGATACGGTATATCTACTTGATGAAGCATAAATCTGAAACATTTGAAAAGTTCAAAGAATTTCAGAGTGAAGTTGAAAATCATCGTAACAAGAAAATAAAGTTTCTACGATCTGATCGTGGAGGAAAATATTGAGTTACGAGTTTGGTCTACATTTGAAGCAATGCGGAATAGTTTCGAACTCACGCCACCGGGAACACCACAGCGTAATGGTGTGTCCGAACGTCGTAATCGTACTTTACTAGATATGGTGCGATCTATGATGCCTATTTGCGATTTACCGCTATCATTTTGGGGTTATGCTTTAGAGACGGCCGCATTCACGTTAAATAGGACACCGTCAAAATCCGTTGAGACGACGCCTTATGAACTATGGTTTAGCAAGAAACCAAAGTTGTCGCTTCTGAAAGTTTGGGGTTGCGATGCTTATGTGAAAAACTTCAACCTGATAAGCTTGAACCCAAATCGAACAATGTGTCTTCATAGGATACCCAAAGGAGACAATTGGGTATACCTTCTATCACAGATCCGAAGGCAAGACATTCGTTGCTAAGAATGGATCCTTTCTAGAGAAGGAGTTTCTCTCGAAAGAAGTGAGTGGGAGGAAAGTGGAACTTGATGAGGTAATAGTACCAGCTCCCTTATTGAAAGTAGTTCATCACGTAAATCAGTTTCGTAACACCTACACCAGCTTAGCGAGGAAGATAATGATAATGATCATGAAACTTCAGATCAAGTTGTCACCGAATCAGAGATCAACCAGAATAAAATCCGCACTGAGTGGTACGGTAATCCTATTCTGGAAGTCATGCTACTAGATCATGGTGAACCTACGAACTATGAAGAAGCGATGGTGAGCCCAGATTCCACAAAATGGCTTGAAGCCATGAAATCTGAGATGGGATCCATTTATGAGAACAAAGTATGGACTTTGGTTGACTTGCCCGATGATCGGCAAGCCATTGCGAATAAATGGATTTTTAAGAAGAAGACTGACGCCGATGGTAATGTAACTGTCTACAAAGCTCGACTTGTTGCAAAAGGTTTTCGACAAGTTCAAGGGGTTGACTACGATGAGACTTTCTCACCAGAAGCGATGCTTAAGTCTGTCCGAATCATGTTAGCAATTGCCGCATTTTATGATTATGAAATTTGGCAAATGGATGTAAAACTGCATTCTTGAATGGATTTCTAGAAGAAGAGTTGTATATGATGCAACCGAAGGTTTCGTTGATCCAAAGGGTGCTAACAAAGTGTGCAAGCTCCAACGATCGATTTATGGTCCGTGCAAGCCTCTCGAGTTGGAATAAACGCTTTGATAGTGTGATCAAAGATATGGTTTTATCTGACTTTTGGAGAAGCCTGTATTTACAAGAAAGTGAGTGGGAGCTCAGAGCATTTCGATATTATATGTGGACGACATATTGTTGATTGGAAATGATATAGAATTTCTGGATATCATAAAAGGATACTTGAATAAAAGTTTTTCAATGAAAGACCTCGTGAAGCTGCTTACATATTGGGCATCAAGATCTATAGAGATAGATCAAGACGCTTAATTGACTTTCACAAAGCACATACCTTGATAAAGTTTTGAAGAAGTTCAAAATGGATCAGCAAAGAAAGGTTTTTACCAGATTACAAGGTGTAAGATTGAGTCGACTCAATGCCCGACCACAAAGCAGAAGATAGAGAGAAAATGAAAGATGTTCCTATGCTTCAGCCATAGGCTCTATCATGTATGCAATGCTGTGTACCAGACTGACGATGCTTAGCTGTAAGCTTGGCAGAAGGTACCAAAGTAATCCAGAGTGGATCATCGGACAGCGGTCAAGAACATCCCGAAATACCGAAAAGGACTAAGGATATGTTTCTCGATATGGAGGTGACAAAGAGCTAGTCGTAAATGGTTACGCCGATGCAAGTTTTGACACGATCCGGACGATTCTAAATCGCAAACCGGATACGATTTTTATTAAACGTTGGCTGCTGTCGGTTGGTGCAGTTCTAAACAAAGCATCGTGGCGGATCTACATGTGAAGCGGAGTACATAGCTGCTTCGAAGCAGCAAATGAAGGAGTCTCGATGAAAGAGTTCATTTCCGATCTAGGTGTCATACCTAGTGCATCGGGACCAATGAAGATCTTCTGTGACAATATCGGTGCAATTGCCTTGGCAAAGGAATCCAGATTTCACAAGAGGACCAAGCATATCAAGAGATGCTTCAATTCCATTCGGGACCAAGTCCAAGTGGGAGACATAGAGATTTGCAAAATACATACGGATCTGAATGTTGCGCACCTGCTGACTAAGCCTCTTCCACGAGCAAAACATGATCAACACCAAGACTCCATGGGTGTTAGAATCATTACTGTGTAATCTAGATTATTGACTCTAGTGCAAGTGGGAGACTGAAGGAAATATGCCCTAGAGGCAATAATAAAGTTATTATTTATTTCCTTATATCATGATAAATGTTTATTATTCATGCTAGAATTGTATTAACCGGAAACATAATACATGTGTGAATACATAGACAAACAGATAGTCACTAGTATGCCTCTACTAGACTAGCTCATTAATGGAAGATGGTTATGTTTCCTAACCATAGACATGTGTTGTCATTTGATTAAAGGGATCACATCATTAGGAGAATGATGTGATTGACATGACCCATTTCGTTAGCTTAGCACTTGATCGTTTAGTATGTTGCTTATGCTTTCTTCATGACCTATACAAAGTTCCTGCAACTATGAGATTATGCAACTCCCTTTTACCGGAGGAACACTTTGTGTGCTACCAAACGTCACAACGTAAATGGGTGATTATAAAGGTACTCTACAGGTGTCTCCAAAAGTATATGTTGAGTTGGCATGAATCGAGATTAGGTTTTGTCACTCCGATTGTCGGAGAGGTATCTCTGGGCCTTCTCGGTAATACACATCACATAAGCCTTGCAAGCATTGCAACTAATGAGTTAGTTGTGAGATGATGTATTACGGAACGAGTAAAGAGACTTACCGGTAACGAGATTGAACTAGGTATTGAATACCGACGATCGAATCTCGGGTAAGTAACATACCGATGACAAAGGAACAACGATGTCGTTATGCGGTTTGACCGATAAAGATCTTCAGAGAATATGTAGGAACCAATATGGGCATCCAGGTTCCGCTATTGGTTATTGACCGAGAATGGTTCTAGGTCATGTCTACATAGTTCTCGAACCCGTAGGGTCCGCACGCTTAACGCTTCGATGACATTCATTATGAGTTTATAAGTATTGATGTACCAAGGTTGTTCGAGTCCCGGATGTGATCACGGACATGACAAGGAGTCTCAAATGGTCGAGACATAAAGATTGATATATTGAAGCCTATGTTTGACTTCGGAAAGGTTCCGATGAAAACAGAAGTTATCAAACACCGGGGTTACGGAACCCCGGGGGTCTATGGGCCTTGATGGGCCATAGGGAGAAGAGGAAAGGGCCGGCCAGGCAGGCCGCGCCCCCCCCTCTAGTCCGAATAGGACAAGGAGAGGGGGCGCGCCTTCCCTCTTCCCTCCCCCAATCCTAATCCAACTAGGAAGGGGGAGTCCTACTCCCGTGGGAGTAGGACTCCAGCGCGCCTCTTGGGCTGGCCGCACCCCTTGCTCCTTTATATACGGGGGCAGGGGGGCACCCCATGACACACAAGTTGATCTACGGATCGCTCCTTAGCCGTGTCGGTGCCCCCTCCACCATATTCCACTTCGTCATATCGTCATGAGCTTAGGCGAAGCCCTGCGCCGGTGAAGTCATATCGTCATGAGCTTAGGCGAAGCCCTGCGTCGGTGGAGCATCATCATCATCACCAAGCCGTCGTGCTGACGGAACTCATCCCCGACGCTTTGCTGGATCGGAGCCCGGGGATTGTCATCGAGCTGAACGTGTGCCGAACACGGAGGTGCCGTGACGCTCGGTACTTGGATCGGTCGGATCGTGAAGACGCACGACTACATCAACCGCGTTGTTATAACGCTTCCGCTTACGGTCTACGAGGGTACGTGGACAGACTCTCTCCCCTCTCGTTGCTATGCCATCACCATGGTCTTGCGTGTACGTAGGAATTTTTTTGAAATTACCACGTTCCCCAACAGAATAGCCATGTCAGTCATTTTGACCATGTTTTGGAAAAAAACGAAAGAAAAGAATACAAGTTTAAGAAATGCAATCCTTTCGCATGGAGTCCTTTTATGTGTACTAGTTGCGAGGAATAATATCTAATTTTCAATATTTTGGAAAAAAAAATCCTTCACGCAAGGGCTATCGTGTGACGTTCAAGTCAAATGACCAAGGTGATGGTTATATTCATTGCATAGTTTATTATAATGTGCCCAAATTAGGCACAAAGGTGCATATTTCCATTACAAATAATGTTGCCAAATGGAGTTTCCAACTCTTTTCTAAAAAAAATCATTTTTTATTTTCTAAGTGTAGAAAAGGGTATTCTTTGTGAAGCAAGTACAAAAAACAGAGTGCAAAATGGCACCACTCCAATTTTCACAGTAAGTAGACACTATTTTATGCACATTTCCTAAGTTTTACGGATTTTCAAGATTCTAGCTACTTTCGCATATTTAAATGACTTTATGTTGATTTCTCGGAAGTAATTCATTTGAACTGGAAGTGTGTGATAGGTCTGTCCTAAAAATTAGCAAGAAAATATTTTAGGTACAGTGGTAGTCATTATATGGAAGAACCACTTTTAATTTTTAGTTATTCCCCTTGCTATAAATAGCCATGCCGACCATTTCAAAAAATGGAGTCCTTTCACATGGAGTCCTTTTATATGTACTAGTTGCGAGGAAAAAAATACCAAATTTTCAATATGATTTTTTTAAATAAATCCTTCACAAAACGGGCTATCGTTGATGAACATTCATGGCTTTCAAGCCAAATGACTAAGGCGATGGTCATATCATTGCTTAGTTTATGATAATGTGCCGAAATTTGGTGCATATGTGCATATCGCCTTTACAAACAGTGGTTCCAAATAGAGTTTCCAACTTTTTTGTACAATTTTTTTTTCATTTTCTAAGTATAAAAAATGAGTATTTTTTGCGAATAAGGTACAAAAACCAGTGTGCAAAATGGCACCACTCTAATTTTCACAAAAGTAGACCATATTTGATGGACAATTCTCAAGTTTTATGGATTTTCTAGATTTCTAGCTACTTTCACACATTTAAATGACTTTATGTTGATTTTGAGAAGTAATTCAAATTTGAACTTCAAGTGTGTGATAGCTCTATCCTACTTAACAAAAACATTTTTAGGTACACAAGTAGTTACTATATGGAAGAACCACTTAGAGTTTTGAAAGATTCAACTCCTTGCAATGATAGTCATGCTGGGGCTGAACCCAAACGTGTTCATGCTAGAAGTGACTCAAAGTGTCAAGCAACAAGGTGAGGTGCTACGCCCATTACCTTTCCCATCATTCCTGGAGGATCATGTTGTTGAAAATGAGACTACGAACCAAGTCGTGGCCTCTGTCTGGCTGCCCCCGTGATAGCGCACATCAGAAGCACATAGGGCCACTGCCACAAGTTAATTATGTGATGACACATTCTCCGAGAGAATCCTTGTGGTATTTGCAGAGTGTGCATTCGAAGCCATGTACTGATGAGAAGGTTGCTTGCCAGATTTCTTAGTCGCCAAGAGTTATTTCTATCCCGAATTAGCAGCTTGTAGTGTTTGCTATACATTAATGATGGAAATTCTCTTTGCTCGTGCCATTATACTGCTGCAATAGGAGATACAAGGTATGGGAATAGAAGTTCTTCAAGTCAAAGCATGATGATTGGGAGCAAGGAAGTGTGGATCGCAAGGTTATGAACCAATACATATTGCAGCAACAGAACAAAACCTGACGTGATTCAGGGTAATATCTCTAGCTCTCTTCATATCATCATAGTGAATGATCTGTGCAATCTTATGGTGAGGTGGTACCTCGATCATGGGTTCATGAGAATTAATAATTTGTGGCTAGATATTCAATGTTTGCAGCTAGATGATGCAACTTTTGAAGCTTCTTTGTGGCTTGAGCGACATATCATTGGAATTTTTTTGCAAGTCATAGTGGCATGTTCACTATGGCTATCAAGTTGTTCTGCACCTACCTTCCTTATGGAGGCTAAAACCTTGCTTGGGAGTTATTTTAGTACAGATTTCAATGGTCCAAACTTGTGTTGCTTGCTATACTGGGGAAACATTTGACCTTATGGAGAAGTTTTCTTGCTGTTTTGGGGGGACTTATCACGAAAGGTTTCCTTATGCTGGCTAAGTGGTTGGCAGACTACGAGGTGGCGTTTTCTTTGTTCTTTTTCTTTTTCTACAGAAAGGTGTTTTCTTGACCTGACATACTAGTCATATTGGTTTATGCATTCCACTTTTTGAGATGTGCTGGGTACAGTCTGCTACTACTTGTATTGGCATGAAAATGGTGAAGAACACTTGCAGGATAATCAATAGTGTGGAACTATGCAGTACAAATGGTCATTGAAGGAAATATGCCCTAGAGACAATAATAAAGTTGTTATTTTATATTTCCTTATATATCATGATAAATGTTTATTATTCATTCTAGAATTGTATTAACCGGAAACTTGATACATGTGTGGATACATAGACAAAACACAGTGTCCCTAGTAAGCCTCTAGTAGACTAGCTCGTTCATCAAAGATGGTTAAGTTTCCTAACCATAGACATGTGTTGTCATTTGATGAACGATATCACATCATTAGGAGAATGATTATATGGACAAGACCCATCCGTTAGCTTAGCATAATGATCGTTCAGTTTTATTGCTATTGCTTTCTTCATGTAATATACATATTCCTTTGACTATGAGATTATGCAACTCTCGGATACCGGAGGAATGCCTTGTGTGCTATCAAACGTCACGACGTAACTGGGTGATTATAAAGATGCTATACAGGTATCTCCGAAGGTGTTTGTTGGGTTGGCATAGATCGAGATTAGGATTTGTCACTCCGAGTATCGGAGAGGTATCTCTGGGCCCTCTCGGTAATGCACATCATAATAAGCCTTGCAAGCAATGTGATTAATGAGTTAGTTGCAGGATGATGCCTTACGGAACGAGTAAAGAGACTTTCCGCTAATGAGATTGAACTAGGTATGAAGATACCGACGATCGAATCTCGGGCAAGTAACATACCGATGACAAAGGGAATAACGTATGTTGTCATTACGGTATGACCGATAAAGATCTTCATAGAATATGTAGGAACCAATATGAGCATCCAGGTTCCGCTGTTGGTTATTGACCGGAGAGGTGTCTCAGTCATGTCTACATTGTTCTCGAACCCGTAGGGTCCGCACGCTTAACGTTCGATGATGATTTTGTATTATATGAGTTATGTGATTTGGTGACCGAATGTTGTTGGAGTCCCGGATGAGATCACGGACATGACGAGGAGTCACGAAATGGTCGAGAGGTAAAGATTCATATATAGGACGATGATATTCGGACACCGGAAGTGTTCCGGGGCTACCGGGTACATATCGGGTCACCGGAAGGGGTCCCGGGCACCCTCGGCAAAGATATGGGCCTATTGGGCCAAGAGGGGAAACGCAGCAGCCAACATGGGCTACTACACCCCCATTTAGGCCAAATAGGAAGGGGAAGGAAAGGGGGGAAGAGAGAAAGGAAGGGGAGGGATTCGGCCTCCTCCTTCCTTCTCCCTCCGGAAAACATGGTAAGCGCAAGGGGGGGGGTGATTGACTAGGCCCCAAGTAGGATTCCTCCTACTTGGGGCGCCCTAGGGTTGTTCCCCTCCCCCTCCCACCTATATATACATGGGGAGGGGGTGCCTAGAAACCACACCAACAATTGTTACTCGTGTGCGGCGGCCCTTCCATAATTTACGCCTCTGATCATATTCACGTAGTGCTTAGGCGAAGCCCTGCGCGGATTACTTCACCATCACCGTCACCACACCATAGTGCTGACGGAACTCTCCCTCGACACTTTGCTGGATCAAGAGTTCGAGGGACGTCATCGAGCCGAACGTGTGCAGAACTCAGAGGTGTTGTACATTCGGTGCTTGATCGGTCGGAACGAGAAGAAGTTCGACTACATCAACCGCGTTGTCAAACGCTTCCGCTTTCGGTCTACGAGGGTACGTGGACACACTCTCCCCCTCTCGTTGCTATGCATCTCCTAGATAGATCTTTCGTGAGCGTAGGATTTTTTTTGAAATTGCATGCTACGTTTCCCAACAATGGCATCAGAGCCAGGTCTATGCGTAGATGATATGCACGAGTAGAACACAAAGAGTTGTGGGCGGTGATCGTCATACTGCTTACCACCAATGTCTTATTTTGATTCGGCGGTATTTTTGGATGAAGCGGCCCAGACCAACCTTACATGACCACGCTCATGAGACCGGTTCCACCGACAGACATGCAACTAGTTTTGCATAAAGGTGGTTGGCGGGTGTCTGTTTCTCCAACTTTAGTTGAATCAAATTTGACTGCGGCTAGTCCTTGTTGAAGGTTAAAACGGAAAACTTGATAAATTACCGTTGTGTTTTTGATGCGTAGGTAAGAACGGTTCTTACTAGAAGCCCGTAGCAGCCACGTAAAACTTGCAACAACAAAGTAGAGGACGTCTAACCTGTTTTTGCCGGGCATGTTGTGATCTGATATGGTCAAGACATGATCTGATATACGTTATTGTATGACATGATCATGTTTTGTAGAAGTTATCGGAAACTGGCAGGAGCCTTATGGTTGCCGCTTTATTGTATGAAATGCAAATGCCATGTATTTGCTTTACTTTATCACTATGCGTTAGCGATAGTTGTAGAAGCAATAGTTGGCGAGACAACCATGACGCTACGATGGAGATCAAGGTGTCAAGCCGGTGACGATGGAGATCATGACGGTGCTTTGGAGATGGAGATTAAAGGCACAAGATGATGATGGCCATATCATGTCACATATTTTGATTGCATGTGATGTTTATCTATTATGCATCTTATTTTGCTTAGTATGACGGTAGCATTATAAGATGATCCCTTACTAAATTTCAAGGTATAAGTGTTCTCCCTGAGTATGCACCGTTGCGGAAGTTCTCCGTGCTGAGACACCACGTGATGATAGAGTGTGATAGGCTCTATGTTCACATACAACGGGTGCAAGACAGTTTTGCACATGCGAAATACTCGGGTTAAACTTGACGAGCCTAGCATGTACAGACATGGCCTCGGAACACTGGAGATCGAAAGGCCGAACGTGAATCATGTAGTAGATATGATCAACATAGAGATGTTCACCATTGATGACTACTCCATCTCACGTGATGATCGGACATGGTTTAGTTGATTTGGATCACGTGATCATTTAGATGACTCAAGGGATGTCTATCTAAGTGGGAGTTCTTAAGTAATATGATTAATTGAACTTTAATTTATCATGAACTTAGTCATGATAGTATTTGCAAATTATGTTGTAGATCAATAGCTCGCGTTGTAGCTCCCCTATGTTTTTGATATGTTCCTAGAGAAAACTAAGTTGAAAGATAATAGTAGCAATGATGCGGACTAGGTCTGTGATCTGTGAATTATCCTCATTGTTTCAAAGAAGAATTATGTCCTTGATGCACCACTAGGTGACAGACCTATTGCAGGAGCAAATGCAGATGTTATGAACGTTTGACAAAGCTCGGTATGATGACTACTTAATAGTTTAGTGCACCATGCTTTAGGTCTTAGAACTGGGACTTCAAAAACGTTTTGAACGCCACAGAGCATATGAGATGTTCCAAGAGTTGAAATTGGTATTTCAGACTCATGCCTGTGTCAGGAGGTATGAGACCTCTGACAAGTACTTTGCCTGCAAGATGGAGGAGAATAGCTCAACCAGTGAGCATGTGCTTGAATGTCTGGGTACTACAATTTCTTGAATCAAGTGGGAGTTAATCTTCCAGATAAGATAGTGATTGACAAAGTTCTCTAGTCACTATCACCAATATACTAGAACTTCATGATGAACTATAATATGCAAGGGATGACGAAAATGATTCCCGAGCTCTTCGCGATGCTGAAATCAATGATTGTAGAAATCAAGAAAGAGCATCAAGTGTTGATGGTTAACAAGACCACTAGTTTCAAGAAAAGGGCAAAGGGAAATAAAGGGAACTTCAAGAAGAATGATAAATAAGTTGCCACTCCCATGAATAAGCCCAAAGCTAGACCTAAGCTTGAAGCTGAGTGCTTCTACTGCAAAGGGAATGGTCACCGGAAGCGGAACTACCCCAAATACTTGGCGGATAAGAAGGATGGCAAAGTGAATAAAGGTATATTTGATATACATGTTATTGATGTGTACTTTACTAGTGTTCATAATAACACCGGGGTATTTGATACCGGTTCAGTTGCTAAGATTAGTAACTCGAAACAGGAGTTGCAAAATGAATAGAGACTAGTTAAGGGCGAGGTGACGATGTGTGTTGGAAGTGATTCCAAGGTTGATAAGATCACCATCGCACACTCCCTCTACCTTCGGGATTACTGTTGGACCTAAAATAAATGTTATTTTGTGTTTGCGTTGAGCATGAATATGATTGTATCATATTTATTGCGATAAGGTTATTCATTTAAGTCAGAGAATAATTGTTGTTCTGATTACATGAATAAAACCTTCTATGGTCATACACCCAATGTAAATGGTTTATTGAATCTCGATCGTATTGATACACATATTCATAATATTGATGCCAAAAGATGCAAAGTTGATAATGATAATGCAACATATTTGTGGGACTGTCGTTTAGGTCATATTGGTGTAAAGCGCACGAAAAAACTCCATACAGATGGATTTTTGGAATCACTTGATTATGAATCATTTGATACTTGTGAACCATGCCTCATAGGCAAGATGACTAAAACTCCGTTCTCCGGATAATGGAGCGGGCCAACAACTTATTGGAAGTAATACATACCGACGTATGCGGTCCGATGAGTGTTGAGGCACGCGGCGGGTATCGTTATTTTCTGACCTTCACAGATGATTTGAGCAGATATGGGTATATCTACTTAATGAAACACAAGTGTGAAACATTTGAAAAGTTCAAGGAATTTCAGAGTGAAGTGGAGAATCATCGTAACAAGAAAATAAAGTTTCTATGATCTGATCGCGGAGGCGAATATTTGAGTTACGAGTTTGGCCTTCATTTAAAACAACGTGGAATAGTTTCACAACTCATGCCACCTGGAACACCATAGCGTAATGATGTGTCCGAACGTCGTAACCGTACTTTATTACATATGGTGCAATCTATGATGTCTCTTACCGATTAACCACTATCGTTTTGGGGTTATGCATTAGAGACAACTGCATTCATGTTAAACAGGGCACCATCTAAATCCGTTGAGACGACACCGTATGAACTGTGGTTTGGCAAGAAACCTAAGTTGTCGTTTCTTAAAGTTTGGGGTTGCGATGCTTATGTGAAAAAGCTTCAACCTGATAAGCTCGAACCCAAATCGGAGAAGTGCGTCTTCATAGGATACCCAAAAGAAACTGTTGGGTACACCTTCTATCACAGATCCGAAGGCAAGATCTTTGTTGCTAAGAATGGATCCTTTCTAGAGAAGGAGTTTCTCTCGAAAGAAGTGAGTGGGAGGAAAGTAGAACTTGATGAGGTAATTGTACCTTCTCTCAAATTGGAAAGTAGCTCATCACAAAAAACCGTTCCCGTGATGCCTACACCAACTAGAGCGGAAGCTAATGATGATGATCATGAAACCTCAGATCAAGTTACTACTGAACCTCGTAGGTCAAACAGAGCATGTTCCGCACCAGAGTGGTACGGTGATCCTGTTCTGGAAATCATGTTACTAGACCATGAGGAACCTATGAACTATGAAGAAGCTATGATGAGCCCAGATTCCAATAAATGTCTTGAGGCCATGAAATTTGAGATAGGATCCATATATATAAGAACAAAGTGTGGACTTTGGTGGACTTTCCCGGTGATCGGCAAGCCATTGAGAATAAATGGATCTTCAAGAGGAAGACGAACGCTGACGGTAGTGTTACTATCTACAAAGCTTGAATTGTCGCAAAAGGTTTTCGACAAGTTCAAAGTGTTGACTACAATGAGATTTTCTCACTCGTATCGATGTTTAAGTCTGTTTGAATCATGTTAGCAATTGCCGCATTTTATAAAATATGGCAAATGGATATCAAAACGTATTCCTTAATGGATTTATTAAAGAAGAGTTGTATATGAGGCAACCAGAAGGTTTTGTCAATCCTAAAGGTGCTAACAAAATGTGCAAGCTCCAGTGATCCATTTATGGACTGGTGCAAGCATCCCGGAGTTGGAATATACGCTTTGATGAGTTGATCAAAGCATATAGTTTTATACAGACTTACGGTGAAGCATGTATTTACAAGAAAGTAAGTGGGAGCACTATAGCCTTTCTGATAAGTATATGTGAATGACATATTGTTGATCGGAAATGATGTATAATTTTCTGGAAAGCATAAAGGAGTGTTTGAAAGGAGTTTTTCAAAGAAAGACCTCGGTGAAGCTGCTTACATATTGGGCATCAGGATCTATAGAGATAGATCAAGACGCCTGACAAGACTTTCGATGAGTACATACCTTGATAAGATTTTGAAGGAGTTCAAAATGGATCAGTCAAAGAAGGAGTTCTTGCTTGAGTTGTAAGGTATGAAGTTGAGTAAGACTAAAACCCGACCACAGCAGAAGATAGAGAGAGAATGAAAGTCATTCCCTATGCCTCAGCCATAGGTTCTATAAAGTATGCCATGCTGTATATCAGACCTATTGTGTACCTTGCAATGAGTTTGGCAAGGGGGTACAATAGTGATCCAGGTGTAGATCACTAGACAGCGGTCAAAATTATCCTTAGAGGACTAAGGAAATATTTCTCGGTTATGGAGGTGACAAAGAGTTCGTCATAAAGATTTGCGTCGATGCAAGCTTTTACACCAATCCAGATGACTCTAAGTCTCAATCTGGATACGTATTGAAAGTAGGAGCAATTAGCTAAAGTAGCTCCATGCAGAGCATTGTAGACATAGAAATTTGCAAGATACATACGAATCTGGATGTGGCAGACCTGTTGACTAAACTTCTCCTACAAGCAAAACATGATCACACTTTAGTACTCTTTGGGTGTTAATCACATAGCGATGTGAACAAGATTATTAACTCTAGTAAATGATATGTCTCCAACGTATCTATAATTTTTGATTGCTTCATGCTATATTATATTCTGTTTTGGATGATAATGGGCTTTATTATACACATTTATATTATTTTTGGGACTAACCTACTAACCGGAGGCCCAGCCCAGAATTGCTGTTTTTTGCCTATTTCAGTGTTTCGTAGAAAAAGAATATCAAACGGAGTCCAAACGGAATGAAACCTTCGGGAACATGATTTTCGGAACAAACGTGATCCAGAGGACTTGTGCCCTACGTCAAGAAAGAAATCAGGAGGGCACGAGGTAGGGGGCGCGCCTTGTTGGGGAACGTAGTAATTTCAAAAAATTTCCTACGCACACGCAAGATCGTGGTGATGGTACAGCAACGAGAGGGAGAGTGTATGTCCACGCACTGTGAGACCGTGGCGGAAGCGCTATGACAATGCGGTTGATGTAGTCGACGCCTTCACGATCCGACCGATCCAAGTACCGAACGACGGCACCTCCGAAGTTCAGCACACGCTCAGCTCGATGACGATCCCCGGACTCGATCCAGCAAAGTGTCGGGATGAGTTCCACAAGACGACGGCGTGGTGATGATGATGATGCTCTATCAGCGCAGGCTTCGCTTAAGCTCCGCGACGATATGACCGAGGTGGAATATGGTGGAGGGGGCACCGCACACGGCTAAGGAACGATCCGTAGATCAACTTGTGTGTCATGGGGTGCCCCTGCCTCAGATATAAAGGAGCAAGGGGAGGGGCGGCCGCCAAGGGAGGGCGCGCCAGGAGGAGTCCTACTCCCACCGGAGTAGGATTCTCCTTTCCTAGTCCAACTAGGAGACCTTCTATGTAGTAGGAGTAGGAGAGAAGGAAAGGGAAGAGAGAAGGGAAGGAAGGAGGGGGTGCGGCCCCTCCCCCTAGTCCAATTCGGACTAGGCCTTGGGGGGGCGCGCGGCCTGCCCTAGGCAGCCCCTCTCTCTTTCCCGTATGGCCCAATAAGGCCCAATACTTCTTCCGACGATTTCAGAATCTCCCAGATTCAAAAATACCCAATCACTCGAACTTTTCCAAGTCCGAATATAGTCGTATAATATATCGATCTTTACGCCTCGACCATTTCGAGACTCCTCATCATGTCCCCGATCTCATCCGGACTCAACTCCTTCGTACATCAAAACTCATAAACTCATAATATAACCGCCATCGAAACCTTAAGCGTGCGGACCCTACGGGTTCGAGAACTATGTAGACATGACCTAGAACTATTCTTGGTCAATAACCAATAGCGGAACCTGGATGCTCATATTGGCTCCTACATATTCTACGAAGATCTTTATCGGTCAAACCGCATAACAACATACGTTGTTCCCTTTGTCATCGGTATGTTACTTGCCCGAGATTTGATCGCCGGTATCCAATACCTAGTTCAATCTCGCATCGGCAAGTCTCTTTACTCGTTACGTAATGCATCATTCCGTAACTAACTCATTAGCTACATTGCTTGCAAGGCTTATAGTGATGTGCATTACCGAGAGGGCCCAAAGATACCTCTCCGACAATCGGAGTGACAAAACCTAATCTCAAATACGCCAACCCAACATGTACCTTTGGAGACACCTGTAGTACTCCTTTATAATCACCCATTCGCTGTGACGCTTGGTAGCACCCAAAGTGTTCCTCCGTAAACGGAGTTGCATAATCTCATAGTTACGTGAACATGTATAAGTCATGAAGAAAGCAATAACAATATACTAAACGATCAAGTGCTAGGCTAACGGAATGGTTATGTCAATCACATCATTCTCCTAATGATGTGATCCCATTAATCAAATAACAACACATGTCTATGGTTAGGAAACATAACCATCTTTGATTAATGAGCTAGTCAAGTAGAGGCATACTAGTGACTATATGTTTGTCTATGTATTCACACATGTATCATGTTTCCGTTAATACAATTCTAGCATGAATAATAAACATTTATCATGAAATAAGGAAATAAATAATAACTTTATTATTGCCTCTAGGGCATATTTCCTTCAGTCTCCCACTTGCACTAGAGTCAATAATCTAGTTCACATCATCATGTGATTCAACACTAATATTCACATCTGTATGTGATTAACACCCATAGTTCACATCTTCATGTGACCAACACCCAAAGGGTTTACTAGAGTCAATAATCTAGTTCACATCGCTATGTGATTAACACCCAAAGAGTACTAAGGTATGATCATATTTTGCTCGTGAGAGAAGCTTAGTCAACGGGTCTGTCACATTCAGAGCCGTATGTATTTTACAAATATTCTATGTCTACAATGCTCTGTGCGGAGCTACTCTAGCTAATTGCTCCCACTTTCAATATGTATCCAGATTGAGACCTAGAGTCATCTGGATCAGTGTAAAAGCTTGCACCGATGTAACTCTATACGACGGGCTCTTTTATCACCTCCTTAATCGAGAAATATTTCCTTAGTCCTCACTAAGGATGTTCTTGACCAATGTCCAAAGGATCTACTCCTAGATCACTATTGTACCCCTTGCCAAATTCGGAGCAAGATATACAATAGGTCCTGTACATAGCATAGCATACTTTATAGAACCTATGATCGAGGCATAGGGAATGACTTTCATTCTCTTTTCTATTTTCTGCCGTGGTCGGGATTTGAGTCTTACTCAATTTCACACGCTTTGCAACACAGCAAGAACTTTCTTTGACTGCTCCATTTTGAACTACTTCAAAATCTTGACAAGGTATGTACTTATTGAAAAACTTATCAAGCCGCCTTGATCTATCTCTATAGATCTTGATGCTCAATATGTAAGCAGCTTCACCGAGGTCCTTCTTTGAAAAACTCCTTTGAAATACTCCTTTATGCTTTGCGAATAATTCTACATTATTTCCGATCAACAATATGTCATTCACATATACTTATCGTAAATGCTGTAGTGCTCCCACTCACTTTCTTGTAAATACAGTGCTTCTCAAAAGTCTCAGATAAAACCATATGCTTTGATCACACTATCAAAGCGCTTATTCCAACTCCGAGATGCTTGCACCAGTCCATAGATGGATCGCTGAAGCTTGCACATTTTGTTAGCTCCTTTAGGATTGAAAACCTTCTGTTGCATCATATACAACTCTTCTTTAATAAATCCATTAAAGAATGTAATTTTGACATCCATTTCCCAGATTTCATAAAATGTGGCAATTGCTAACATGATTCGGACAGACTTAAGCATCGCTACAGCTTGAGAAAATCTCATTGTAGTCAACACTTTGAATTTGTCGAAAACCTTTTTGCATAAGTCGAGCTTTGTAGATAGTAACACTACTATCAAGATCTGTCTTCCTCTTGAAGATCCATTTATTTAACTTGACTTGCTGATCATCGAGCAAGTCAACCAAAGTCCACACTTTGTTCTCATATATGGATCCTATCTCAGATTTTATGGCCTCAAGCCATTTCATGAATCTGGGCTCATCATCGCTTCCTCATAGTTCGTAGGTTCATCATGGTCTAGTAACATGACTTCTAGAATAGGATTACCATACCACATTGGTGCGGATCTTATTTTGGAAGACCTACGAGGTTCGGTAGTAACTTGATCTGAAGCTTCATGATCATCATCATTAGCTTCCTCACTGATTGGTGTAGGAATCACAGGAACTGATTTCTGTGATGAACTACTTTCCAATTCGGGAGAAGGTACATTACCTTATCAAGCTCTACTTTCCTCCCACTCACTTCTTTCGAGAGAAACTTCTTCTCTAGAAAGGATCCATCTTAGCAACGAATAACTTGCCTTCGGATCTGTGATAGAAGTTGTACCCAATAGTTACCTTTGGGTATTCTATGAAGACGCACTTCTCCGATTTGGGTTCGAGCTTATCAGGTCAAAACTTTTCACATAAGCATCACAACTCCAAACTTTAAGAAACGACAGCTTAGGTTTACCGTTAAACCATAGTTCATACGGTGTCGTCTCAATGGATTTAGATGGTGCCCTATTAAACGTGAATGCAGCTGTCTCTAATGTATATCCCCAAAATGATAGTGGTAAACCGATAAGAGACATCATTGATCGCACCATATCAAATAAAGTGCGGTTATGACGTTCGGACACACCATTACATTATGGTGTTCCATGTGGCGTGAGCTGTGAAACTATTCCACATTGTTTTATATGAAGGCCAAACTCGTAACTCAAATATTCTCCTCCACGATCAGATCGTAGAAACTTTATTTTCTTGTTACGATGATTCCCCACTTCACTCTGAAATTCTTTGAACTTTTCAAATGTTTCAGACTTGTGCTTCATTAAGTAGATATACTCATATCTGCTCAAATCATCTTGTGAAGGTCAGAAAATAACGATACTTGCCGTGAGCTTTAACACTCATCGGACCGCATACATCAAGATGTATTATTTCCAATAAGTCACTTGCTCGCCCATTGTTCCGAGAATAGAGTCTTTAGTCATCTTGCCCATAAGGCATGGTTCGCAAGCATCAAGTGATTCATAATCAAGTGATTCCAAAATCCCATCAAGATGGAGTTTCTTCATGCGCTTTACACCAATATGACCTAAACGGCAAGTGCCACAAATGAGTTGCACTATCATTATTAACTTTGCATCTTTTGGCATCAATATTATGAATATGTGTATCACTACGATCGAGATCCAACAAACTATTTTTATTGGGTGTATGACCATTGAAGGTTTTATTCATGTAAACAGAATAACAATTATTCTCTAACTTTAAATGAATAACAGTATTGCAATAAACATGATCAAATCATATTCATGCTCAACGCAAACGCCAAATAACATTTATTTAGGTTTAACACTAATCCCGAAAGTATAGGGAGTGTGCGATGATGATCATATTAACCATGGAACTACTTCCAACACTCATCGTCACTTTCCCTTCAACTAGTCTCTGTTTATTCTGTAACTCCTGTTTCGAGTTACTAATCTTAGCAACCGAACAAGTATCAAATACTCAGGGGCTACTATAAACACTAGTAAGGCACACATCAATGACCCGTAGATATCAAATATACCTTTGTTCACTTTGCCATTCTTCTTATCCGCCAAATACTTGGGGTAGTTCCGCTCAAAGGACCAGTTCCATTGCAGAAAAGCACTTAGTCTCGTGCTTAGGTCCAGAGTTGGCTTTTTCACCGAACAGCAACTTGCTTGCTGTTCTTCTTGAAGTTCCCTTCTTCCCTTTGCCCTTTTCCTTGAAACTAGTGGTCTTGTCAATCATCAACACTTGATGCTCTTTTCTTGATTTCTACCTTCGTCGATTTCAGCATCACGAAGAGCTTGGGAATTACTTTTGTCATCCCTTGCATATTATAGTTCATCACGAAGTTCTACTAACTTGGTGATGGTGACTAGAGAATTCTGTCAATCACTATCTTATCTCGAAGATTAACTCCCACTTGATTCAAGCGATTGAAGTACCTGCATAATCTGAGCACATGCTCACTAGTTGAGCGATTCTCCTCCATCTTTTAGCTATAGAACTTGTTGGAGACTTCATATCTCTCAACTCGGTATTTGCTTGAAATATTAACTTCAATTCCTGGAACATCTCATATGGTCCATGACGCTCAAAACGCCTTTGAAGTCCCGATTCTAAGCCGCTAAGTATGGTGCACTAAACTATCAAGTAGTCATCATATTGAGCTAGCCAAACGCTCATAACGCCCGTCGATTTGCTCCTGCAATAGGTCTGTCACCTAGCGTGCATTAAGGACATAATTCTTCAGGCAGCAATGAGGATAAACCTCGATCACGGATCCAATCCGCATCATTGCTACTAGCATTTTTCAATACAATTTTCTCTAGGAACATAAACATATGAAAGCAACAACGCGAGCTATTGATCTACAACATAATTTGCAAAATACTATCAGGACTAAGTTCATGATAAATTTAAGTTTAATTAATCATATTACTTAAGAACTCCCACTTAGACAGACATCTCTCTAGTCATCTAAGTGATTACGTGATCCAAATCAACTAAACCATGTCCGATCATCACATGAGATGGAGTAGTTTCAATGGTGAACATCACTATGTTGATCGTATCTACTATATGATTCACGTTCGACCTTTCGGTCTCCGTGTTCCGAGGCCATATCTGATATGCTAGGCTCGTCAAGTTTGACCTGAGTATTCGCGCAGCAACTGTTTTGCACCCGCTGTATTTGAACGTAGAGCCTATCACACCCGATCATCACGTGGTGTCTCAAAGACGGAGAACTTTCGCAACGGTGCATACTCAGGGAGAACACTTATACCTTGAAATTTAGTAAGGGATCATCTTATAATGCTACCGTCATACTAAGCAAAATAAGATGCATAATAGATAAACATCACATGCAATCAAAATATGTGACATGATATGGCCATCATCATCTTGTGCCTTTGATCTCCATCTCCAAAGCACCGCCATGATCTCCATCGCCACCGCTTGACACCTTGATCTCCATCGTAGCATCGTTGTCGCCTCGCCAACTATTGCTTCTACGACTATCGCTACCGCTTAGTGATAAAGTAAAGCAATTACATGGTGTTTGCATTTCATACAATAAAGCGACAACCATATGGCTCCTCGCCATTGCCGATAACTCGTTACAAAACATGATCATCTCATACAATAAAATATAGCATCACGCCTTGACCATATCACATCACAACATGCCCTGCAAAAACAAGTTAGACGCCCTCTACTTTGTTGTTGCAAATTTTACGTGGCTGCTACGGGCTGAGCAAGAACCGTTCTACCTACACATCAAAACCACAACGATAGTTTGTCAAGTTGGTGCTGTTTTAACCTTCGCAAGGACCGGGCGAGCCAAACTCGGTTCAACTAAAGTGAGAGAGACAGACACCCGCCAATCACCTTTAAGCAACGAGTGCTCGCAGCGGTGAAACCTGCCTCGCGAAGCATACGCAGTAATGTCGGTCCGGCCGCTTCATCTCACAATACCGCCAACCAAAGTATGACATGCTGGTAAGCAAGATGACTTGTATCGCCCACAACTCACTTGTGTTCTACTCGCATATAACATCAACGATAAAACCAGGCTCGATGCCACCTCAGAGACCGTGAAGCGGAAGCGCTATGACAACGCGGTTGATGTAGTCGACGCCTTCACGATCCGACCGATCCAAGTACCGAACGTACGGCACCTCCGAGTTCAGCACACGCTCAGCTCGATGACGATCCCCGGACTCGATCCAGCAAAGTGTCGGGATGAGTTCCACAAGACGACGGCGTGGTGGACGATGATGATGCTCTATCGCGCAGGGCTTCGCTTAAGCTCCGCGACGATATGACCGAGGTGGAATATGGTGGAGGGGGCACCGCACACGGCTAAGGAACGATCCGTAGATCAACTTGTGTGTCATGGGGTGCCCCCGCCTCGTGATATAAAGGAGCAAGGGGAGGGGCGGCTGGCCAAGGAGGGCGCGCCAGGAGGAGTCCTACTCCCATCGGGAGTAGGATTCTCCTTTCCTAGTCCAACTAGGAGACCTTCCATGTAGTAGGAGTTGGAGAGAAGGAAAGGGAAGAGAGAAGGAAGGAAGGAGGGGTGCGGCCCTCCCCTAGTCCACCCGGACTAGGCCTTGGGCGCGCGCCTGCCCTAGGCAGCCCCTCTCTCTTTCCCGTATGGCCCAATAAGGCCCAATACTTCTTCCGCGAATTCTCGTAACTCTCCCAGACTCTAAAAATACCAATCACTCGAACTTCTCCAAGTCCGAATATAGTCGCCCAATATATCGATCTTTACGCCTCGACCATTTCGAGACTCCTCATCATGTCCCCGATCTCATCCGGACTCAACTCCTTCGTACATCAAAACTCATAAACTCATAATATAACCGCCATCGAAACCTTGTTGCATGGACCCTACGGGTTCGAGAACTATGTAGACATGACCTAGAGCTATTCTTGGTCAATAACCAATAGCGGAACCTGGATGCTCATATTGGCTCCTACGTATTCTACGAAGATCTTTATCGGTCAAACCGCATAACAACATACGTTGTTCCTTTGTCATCGATATGTTACTTGCCCGAGATTTGATCGTCGGTATCCAATACGTAGTTCAATCTCGTTCTCGGCAAGTCTCTTTACTCGCTACGTAATGCATCATTCCGTAACTAACTCATTAGCTACATTGCTTGCAAGGCTTATAGTGATGTGCATTACCGAGAGGGCCCAGAGATACCTCTCCGACAATCGGAGTGACAAAACCTAATCTCAAATACGCCAACCCAACATGTACCTTTGGAGACACCTGTAGTACTCCTTTATAATCACCCAGCTTACGCCAGGACGCTTTGGTAGCACCCAAAGTGTTCCTCCGTAAACGGAGTTGCATAATCTCATAGTTACAGGAACATGTATAAGTCATGAAGAAAGCAATAGCAATATACTAAACGATCAAGTGCTAGGCTAACGGAATGGGTCATGTCAATCACATCATTCTCCTAATGATGTGATCCCATTAATCAAATAACAACACATGTCTATGGTTAGGAAACATAACCATCTTTGATTAATGAGCTAGTCAAGTAGAGGCATACTAGTGACTATATGTTTGTCTATGTATTCACACATGTATCATGTTTCCGGTTAATACAATTCTAGCATGAATAATAAACATTTATCATGAAATAAGGAAATAAATAATAACTTTATTATTGCCTCTAGGGCATATTTCCTTCACGCCTACCTCCCTGGGCGCGCCCTCCACCCTCGTGGGGCCCACGTTGCTCCACCGATGTACTTCTTCCTCCTATATATACCTACGTACCCCCAAACCAACAGAAGCATCCACGAAAACCTAATTCCACCGCCACAACCTTCTGTACCCATGAGATCCCATCTTGGGGCCTTTTCCGGCGTCCTACCGGAGGGGGCATTGATCACGGAGGGCTTCTACATCAACACCATAGCCTCACCGATGATGTGTGAGTAGTTTACCTCAGACCTTCGGGTCCATAGTTATTAGCTAGATGGCTTCTTCTCTCTCTCTTTGGATCTCAATACAAAGTTCTCCACGACTCTCGTGGAGATCTATTCGATGTAATCTTCTTTTGCGGTGTGTTTGTTGAGACCGATGAATTGTGGGTTTATGATCAAGTTTATCTATGAACAATATTTGAATCGTCTCTGAATTCTTTTATGTATGATTGGTTATCTTTGCAAGTCTCTTCAAATTATCATTTTGGTTTGGCCTACTAGATTGATCTTTCTTGCAATGGGAGAAGTGCTTAGCTTTGGGTTCAATCTTATGTGTCCTTTCCCAAAGGATGAGGGGTAGCAAGGCACATATTGTATTGTTTCCATCGAGGATAACAAGATGGGGTTTATTTCATATTGCATGATTTTATCCCTCTACATCATGTCATCTTACTTAAAGTGTTACTCTCTTCTTATGAACTTAATACTCTAGATGCATGTTGGATAGCGGTCGATGTGTGGAGTAATAGTAGTAGATGCAGGCAGGAGTCGGCCTACTTGTCTCGGACGTGATGCCTATATACATGATCATACCTAGATATTCTCATAATTATGCTCAATTCTGTCAATTGGTCAACAGTAATTTGTTCACCCACCTTAATACTTATGCTCTCGAGAGAAGCCACTAGTGAAACCTATGGCCCCCGGGTCTATTTTCCATCATATTAATCTTCCAACACTTTGCTATTTTTATTGCTTTTTATTTTACTTTGCATCTTTATTATAAAAATACCAAAAATATTATCTTATCATATATATCAGATCTCACTTCTGTAAGTGACCGTGAAGGGATTGACAACCCCTTTATTGCATTGGTTGCGAGGTTTTTATTTGTTTGTGTAGGTGCGTGGGACTCGTGTGTGGCCTCCTACTAGATTGATACCTTGGTTCTCAAAAACTGAGGGAAATACTTACGCTGCTTTACTGCTTCACCCTTTCCTCTTCAAGGGAAAATCAACGCAGTGCTCAAGAGGTAGCAGTAAACCCTTTGGGTGTTGGTCACATGGCGATGTGAACTATGGGTGTTAATCACATAAAGATATGAACTATTGGTGTTAAATCACATGGCGAATTGAACTAGATTATTTACTCTAGTGCAAGTGGGAGACTGAAGGAAACATGCCCTAGATGCAATAATAAAGTTGTTATTTTATATTTCCTTATATCATGATAAATGTTTATTATTCATGCTAGAATTGTATTAACCGGAAACTTGATACATGTGCGGATACATAGACAAAACACAGTGTCCCTAGTAAGCCTCTAGTAGACTAGCTCGTTCATCAAAGATGGTTAAGTTTCCTAACCATAGACATGTGTTGTCATTTGATGAATGGATCACATCATTAGGATGTGATGGACAAGACCCATCCGTTAGCTTAGCATAATGATCGTTCAATTTTATTGCTATTGCTTTCTTCATGTCATATACATATTCCTTTGACTATGAGATTATGCAACTCCCGGATACCGGAGGAATGCCTTGTGTGCTATGAAACGTCAAAGGTGTTTCCAAAGGTGTTTTTGGGTTTATAAAGATGCTCTAAAGGTATCTCCAAAGGTGTTTTTGGGTTGGCATAGATCGAGATTAGGATTTGTCACTCCGAGTATCGAAGAGGTATCTCTGGGCCCTCTCGGTAATGCACATCATAATAAGCCTTGCAAGCAATGTGACTAATGAGTTAGTTGCAGGATAATGCATTACTAAACGAGTAAAGAGACTTACCGGTAACGAGATTGAACTAGGTATGAAGATACTCACGATCGAAGCTCGGGCAAGTAACATACCGATGACAAAGGGAATAACGTATGTTGTCATTACGGTACGACCGATAAAGATCTTCATAGAATATGTAGGAACCAATATGAGCATCCAGGTTCCGCTATTGGTTATTGACCAGAGAGGTGTCTCGGTCTTGTCTACATAGTTCTTGAATCCGTAGGGTCCTCACGCTTAACGTTCGATGACGATTTTGTATTATATGAGTTATGTGATTTGGTGACCGAATGTTGTCAGAAGTCCCGGATGAGATCAAGATCACGGACATGACGAGGAGTCTCAAAATGGTCGAGAGATAAAGATTCATATATAGGATGATGATATTCGGACACCGGAAGTGTTCCGAGGCTACCGGGTACATATCGGGTCACCGGAAGGGGTTCCGGGCACCCTCGGCAAAGATATGGGCCTATTGGGCCAAGAGGGGAAACACAGTAGCTAGCATGGGCTGCTGCGCCCCCATGTAGGCCGAATAGGAAGGGGAAGGAAAGGGGGGAAGAGAGAAAGGAAGGGGAGGGATTCGGCCTCCTTCCTTCTCCCTCCGGGAAACATGGTAATTAAGCGGGGGGGGGGGGGATTGGACTAGGCCCCCAAGTAGGATTCCTCCTACTTGGGGTGCCCTAGGGCTGTTCCCCTCCCCTCCCACCTATATATACGTGGGGAGGGGCGCCTAGAAACCACACCAACAATTGTTAGCCGTGTGTGGCGCCCCCCCTCCACAGTTTACGCCTCCGGTCATATTCACGTAGTGCTTAGGCGAATCCCTGCACGGATTAATTCACCATCACCGTCACCATGCCGTAGTGCTTACGGAACTCTCCCTTGACACTTTGCTGGATCAAGAGTTCGAGGGACGTCATCGAGCTGAATGTGTGCAGAACTCGGAGGTGCCGTACGTTCGGTGCTTGACCGGTCGGAAAGAGAAGAAGTTCGACTACATCAACCGCGTTGTAAAACGCTTCCGCTTTCGGTCTACGAGGGTACGTGGACACACTCTCCCCCTTTCGTTGCTATGCATTTCCTAGATAGATCTTTCGTGAGCATAGGAATTTTTTTGAAATTGCATGCTACGTTTCCCAACAGTCATCTTGAAGCTGCCTTGAGGGTTGCAATTAATTACATTGTTACATAATCTTGTGTGGTTGTTTGGAAGAATGGAGATGTACTGACATGGAAAACAATCTGCCAGTTGAGCAACGACCAACGGCAAATTACCCTTATTGGTTCATTATTAGTTGCATCTTGGCAATGGATAGTACCTTGGTTAGAAAAGCAGTATTGGATTGACTACGACATGCTCTTGTATAAACAGGAAGCAAACAACCTATTCCGTAAAAAGATTCTCACAACTCAACTACTCGTTTATGCTAGAATTAGATATTTGGATCCATCGTTGCTTAATCATGCCTATCATGGTGGTTTTGGTGGGCTCAAATGCAATATTCATATTACAGTTGGATGCATTACATCTTCTATTTGTGCTCCACTCTCTACACAAGAAATGGGATTTACATTTGAAAATTCTAATGGCGAGAGTACTGAACAAGTGAGCACACCGGGCATTATATTTGAAGAATCTGCAAGTGGAAGGGCAACTGGAAGAGTGATACATCTCCAACGTATCTATAATTTATGAAGTATTCATGCTATTATACTATCCTTCTAGGATGTTTTATATGCAATTATATGATATTTTATATGATTTTTGGGACTAACCTATTAACCTAGAGCCCAAAGGCCGCTTTACTTTTCTCCTTGTTTTAAAGTATCGCAGAAAAGGAAAACTAAACGGAGTCCAATTGACGTGCCACTTGATGGAGATCATTTTTGGACCAAAAGAAGCCCACAGAGTACCAGAAGCAGGCCAGAGGAGTCCCGGTCTACCCACGAGGGTGGGGGGGGGGGGGCGCCCACCCCCTAGGGCGCGCCCCCTGCTTCGTGGACAGCCCGGAGACCCCCTTGACGTGAAATCAACGCAAAACTCTTCTATATATACCCAAACTTCCAGAAAGAAACCTAGATCGGAAGTTCCACCGCCGCAAGCCTCTGTGGCCACGAGAAGTCAATCTAGGCCCTCTCCGGCACCCTGCCGGAGGGGGCCATCATCACCGGTGTCCATGGAGGAGTATCCCGGAGGGGCCATCTGTAGGGGAACGTAGCCGAAATTCAAAATTTTCCTACGTGTCACCAAGATCTATCTATGGAGAAACTAGCAACGAGGGGAAGGAGAGTGCATCTACATACCCTTGTAGATCGCTAAGCGGAAGCGTTCAAGAGAACGGGGTTGAAGGAGTCGACTGCCATGATCCAAATCACCGGAGATCCTAGTGCCGAACGAACGGCACCTCCGCTGCTCAACACACGTACAGCCCGGTGACATCTCCCATGCCTTGATCCAGCAAGGAGAGAGGAGAGGTTGGGGAAGACTCCGCCCAGAGAGCAGCACGACGGCGTGGTGGTGGTGGAGGAGCGTGGCATCCCGCAGGGCTTCGCCAAGCACCGCGGAGAGGAGGAGGACTTGGGAGAGGGGGCTGCGCCAGGCAAGGGTGAAGCTCCCATGCGCCTCCCCACTATATATAGGGGTGGAGGGGGCTGATTTCTTGCCCTCCAAGTCCATTGGGGCGTTGGCAAAGGTGGAAGGAAAGAAATCACATAATTTCCTTCCCCACCGATTGTTATCCCCCTTTTTTAGGATCTTGATCTTATCCTTCGGATATGATCTTATTCCTTCTAAGGGGAATCTTGGTGCGCTTAACCAGGGGTGTGGGGCCTTGCCCCCACTACCCACGTTCATGTGGGTCCCCCATGCAGGTGGGGCCCACTCCGAACCTTCTAGAACCTTCCTCGATACAATACCGAAAAATCCCGAGCATTTTCCGGTGGCAAAATAGGACTTCCATATATAAATCTTTACCTCGACCATTCCGAACTCCTCGTGACGTCCGGGATCTCATCCGGACTCGAACAACATTCGTAACCACATACAAACTTCCTTTATAACCCTAGCGCCATCGAACCTTATGTGTAGACCCTACGGGTTCGGAGACACGAGACATGACCGAGACAACTCTCCGCCAATAACCAACAGCGGATCTGGATACCCATGTTGGCTCCTACATGTTCCATGATGATCTTGTCGGATGAACCACGATGTCAAGGACTCAATCGATCCCGTATACAATTCCCTTTGTCTAGCGGTATTGTACTTGCCCGAGATTCGACCGTCGGTATGCCGATACCTTGTTCAATCTCGCTACGCAAGTCTCTTTACTCGTTCCGAACACATCATCCCGTGATCAACCCCTTGGTCACATTGTGCACATTATGATGATGTCCTACCGAGTGGGCCCAGAGATACCTCTCCGTTAACCGGAGTGACAAATCCCAGCCTCGATTGGTACCAACCCAATGACACTTTCGGAGATACTTGTAGTGCACCTTTATAGCCACCCGCTACATTGTGACGCTTGGTACACCCAAAGCATTCCTACGGTATCCGGATTTGCACAATCTCATGGTCTAAGGAAAAGATACTTGACATTAGAAAAGCTTTAGCATACGAACTACACGATCTTTGTGCTAGGCTTAGGATTGGGTCTTGTCCATCACGTCATTCTCGCTAATGATGTGATCCCGTTATCAACGACATCCAATGTCCATGGTCGAAACAGTAACCATCTATTGATCAATGAGCTAGTCAACTAGAGGCTTACTAGGGACATGGTGTTGTCTATGTATCCACACATGTATCTGAGTTTCCTATCAATACAATTATAGCATGGATAATAAACGATTATCATGAACAAGGAAATATAATAATAACTAATTTATTATTGCCTCTAGGGCATATTTCCAACAGTCTCCCACTTGCACTAGAGTCAATAATCTAGTTTACATCGCCATGTGATTAACACTCACAGGTCACATCGCCATGTGACCAACATCCAAAGAGTTTACTAGAATCAATAATCTAGTTCACATCACTATGTGATTAACACTCAATGAGTTCTGGGTTTGATCATGGTATGCTTGTGAGAGAGGTTGTAGTCAACGAGTCTGCAATATTCAGATCCCTATGTATTTCACAAAACTTTATGTCATATCATAGATGCTGCTACCACGTTCCACTTGGAGCTATTCCAAATTGTTGCTCCATTATACGTATCCGGTATCTCTACTCAGAGCTATCCGGATAGGTGTTAAGCTTGCATCGACGTAACCCTTTACGCCGAACTCTTTATCACCTCCATAATCGAGAAACATGTCCTTATTACTCCAAGGACAATTTTGACCGCTGTCCAATGATCCATTCCTCGATCACTCTTGTACCCCTTGCCGACATATGGCAAGGCACACATCGTGTGGTACTCAGATAGCATACCGTAGAGCCTACGCCTAAAACATAGGGACGACCTTCGCCCTTTCTCTCTCTTCCGCCGTGGTCGAGCTTTAAGTCTTTAACTTCATACCTTACAACTCAGTGCAAGAACTCCTTCTTTGATCGATCCATCTTGAACACCTTCAAGATCATGTCAAGGTATGTGCTCATTTGAAAGTACCATTAAGCGCTTTTGATCTATCCTCATAGATCTTGATGCTCAATGTTCAAGTAGCTTAATCCAGGTTTTCTATTGAAAACACTTTTCAAATAACCCCATATGCTTTCCAGAATTTCTACATCATTTCGATCAACAATATGTCAACAACATATACTCATCGAAATTTATAGTGCTCCCACTCACTTCTTTGGAAATACAAGTTTCTCATAAACTTTGTATAAACCCAAAATATTTGATCATCTCATCAAAGCGCACATTCCAACTCCGAGATGCTTACCCCAGTCCTTAGAAGGATCATTGAGCCAAGATACCTTTTAGCATCCTTAGGATCGACAAAAACTTTCTGATTGTATCACATACAACCTTTCCTTACGAAGACTGGTAAGGAAACTCGTTTTGACATCCATCTGCCAGATTTCATAAATGCAGCTAATGCTAACATGATTCCGACGGACTTAAGCATAACTACGGATGAGAAAATCTCATCGTAGTCAACTCTTTGAACTTGTGAAAATCTCTTCTCCACAAGTCAAGCTTCATAGACGGTGACATTACCGTCCACGTCCGTCTTCTTCTTAAAGATCCATTTATCTCAATGGCTTGCCGATCATCGGGCAAGTCCACCAAAGTCCATGCTTTGTTCTGATACATGGATCCTATCTCGGATTTCATGGCTTTTAACCATTTGTCGGAATTTGGGCCCACCATCGCTTCTCCATAGCTCGTAGGTTCATTGTTGTCTAGCAACATGACCTTCAAGACAGGATCACCATACCACTCCGAAGCAGTACGCGTCCTTGTCGTCCTACGAGGTTCGGTAGTGACTTGATCCGAAACTTCATGATCACTATCATAAGCTTCTACTTCAATTGATGTAGTCGCCACAGGAACAACTTCCTGTGCCCCGCTACACACTTGTTGAAGTTATGGTTCAGTAACCTCATCAAGTCTCCACCATCCTCCCACTCAATTCTTTCGAGAGAAACTTTTCCTCGAAAGGACCTAATTCTAGAAACAATCCTTTTGCTTCCTGAATCGACATCGGAGGTATACCCAACTGTTTTGGGTGTCCTATGAAGATGCATTTTATCCGCTGGGTTCGAGCTTATCAACCTGAAACTTTTTCACATAAGCGCCGCAGCCCCAAACTTTTAAGAAACGACAATTTAGGTTTCTCCAAACCATAGTTCAAATGGTGTCGCCTCAACGGAATTACGTGGTGCCCTATTAAAGTGAGTGCGGTTGTCTCTAATGCCTAACCCATGAACGATAGTGGTAATTCGATAAGAGACATCATGGTACGCCCATATCCAATAGGGTGCAACTATGATGTTCGACACACCATCACACTATGGTGTTCCAGCGGTATTAATTGTGAAACAATTTCCACAATGTCTTAATTGTGTGCCAAAGCTCAGAACTCAGATACTCATCTCTATGATCATATCATAGACATTTTATCCTCTTGTCACGATGACCTTCAACTTCACTCTGAAATTACTTGAACCATTCAATAATTCAGACTTGTGTTTCATCAAGTAAATATACTCAAGATCTACTTAAATCATCCATGAAGTAAGAACATAACGATATTCATCAGATGCCTCAAAGACTCATTGGACTGCACACATCAAAATGTGTTACTTCCAACAAGTTGCTATCTTGTTCCATCTTATCGAAAACGAGGCTTTTCACCATCTTGCCTATGTGGTATGATTTGCATATCTCAAGTGATTCAAAATCAAGTGAGTCCAAACGATCCATCTGCATGGAGTTTTTTCATGTGTATACACCAATAGACATGGTTTGCATGTCTCAAACTTTTCAAAACGAGTGAGTCCAAAGATCCATCAACATGGAGCTTCTTCATGCTTTTACACCAATATGACTTACATGGCAAAGTGCCACAAGTAAGTGGTACTATCATTACTATCTTATATCTTTTGGCATGAAAATGTGTATCACTACGATCGAGATTCAATAAACCATTCCTTTTAGGTGTAAGACCATTGAAGGTATTATTCAAATAAATATAGTAACCATTATTCTCCTTAAATGAATAATCAGACATGCATGATATAATCCAATCATGCCTATGCTCAACGCAAACACCAAATAACAATTATTTAGGTTTAACACCAATCTCGATGGTAGAGGGAGCGTGCGATGCTTGATCACATCAACCTTGGAAACACTTCCAACACATATCGTCAGCTCACCTTTAGCTAGTCTCCGTTTATTCCGTAGCTTTTATTTTGAGTTACTAACACTTAGCAACCGAACCGGTATCTAATACCCTGGTGCTACTAGGAGTACTAGTAAAGTACACATTAACATAATGTATATCCAACATACTTCTATCGACCTTGCCAGCCTTCTTATCTACCAAGTATCTAGGGTAATTCTGCTCCAAAGGGCTGTTCCCTTATTACGTAAGCACTTAGTCTCGGTTTGGGTTCAACCTTGGGTTTCTTCACTGGAGCAGCAACTGATTTGCCGCTTCATGAAGTACCCTTCTTGCCCTTGCCCTTCTTGAAACTAGTGGTTTCACTAACCATCAACAATTGATGCTCCTTCTGATTTCTACATTCATGTGTCAAACATCGTGAATATCTCAAGGATCATCATATCTATCCCTGATTTGTTATAGTTCATCACGAAGCTCTAGCAGCTTGGTGGCAATGACTTTGGAGAAACATCACTATCTCAACCGGAAGATCAACTCCAACTCGATTCAAGTGATTGTTGCACTCGCATAATCTGAGCACAAGCTCAACGATTGAGATTTTCTCCTTAGTTTGCAGGCTAAGAAAATCGTTGGAGGTCTTATACCTCTTGACGTGGCACGAGCCTGAAATCCCAATTTCAGCCCTCAAACATCTCATATGTTTCGCGACGCTTCAAAACGTCTTTGGTGCCTCAACTCTAAACCATTTAACTGAACTATCACGTAGTTATCAAAAAGTGTATGTCCGATGTTTGCAACATCCACAGACGACGTTTTTGGGGTTCTGCACACTGAGCGGTGTATTAAGGACATAAGCTTTCTACTGATCGCATAATCACTACTGACAACTTTCAACTATATTTTCTCTAGGAACATATCTAAAACAGTAGAACTAAAGCGCGAGCTATGACATAATTTGCAAAGGGCTTTTGACTATGTTCAGGATAATTAAGTTCATCTAATGAACTCCCACTCAGATAGACATCCCTCTAGTCATCTAAGTGATTACATGATCCGCGTCAACTAGGCCGTGTCTGATCATCACGTGAGACGGACTAGTCATCATCAATGAACATCTTCATGTTGATCGTATCTACTATACGACTCATGCTCGACCTTTCGGTCTCTTGTGTTCCGAGGCCATGTCTGTACATGCTAGGCTCGCAAGTTAACCTAAGTGTTTCAAGTGTAAATCTGGCTTACACCCGCTTTATGTGAACGTAAGAATCTATCACACCCGATCATCATGTGGTGCTTCAAACGATGAACTTTCACAACGGTGCACGTTAGGGGAACACTTTCTTGAAATTTTAATGAGGATCATCTTATTTACTACCGTCGTTCTAAGCAAATAAGATGCAAAACATGATAAACATCACATGCAATCAAAAAGTGACATGATATGGCCAATATCATTTTGCTCCTTTGATCTCCATCTTCGGGCTCCATGATCATCATTGTCACCGCATGACACCATGATCTCCATCATCGTGTCTCCATGAAGTTGTCTCGCCAACTATTACTTCTTCTACTATGGCTAACGGTTTAGCAATGAAGTAAAGTAATTACATGGCGTTATTCAATGACACGCAGGTCATACAATAAATAAATACAACTCCTATGGTTCTCGCCGTTGTCATACTCATCGACATGCAAGTCGTGATTCCTATTACAAGAACATGATCAATCTCATACATCACATATCATTCATTACATTCTTTTGGCCATATCACATCACATAGCATACCCTGCAAAAACAAGTTAGACGCCCTCTAATTGTTGTTTGCATGTTTTACGTGGCTGCTATGGGTTTCTAGCAAGAACGCTTTCTTACCTCCGCAAAACCACAACGTGATATGTCAATTGCTATTTACCCTTCATAAGGATCCTTTTCATCGAATCCGATCCGACTAAAGTGGGAGAGATCGGCACCGCTAGCCACCTTATGCAACAAGTGCATGTCACCGGTGGAACTTGTCTCACGTAAGTGTACGTAAGGCCGGTCCGGCCGCTTCATCCCACAATACCGTCAAACAAGATTGGACTAGTAACGGTAAGCATATTGAACAAAATCAACGCCCACAACAACTTGTGTTCTACTCGCATAGAATCTACGCAATAGACCTAGCTCATGATGCCATCGCTGGGGAACGAGCAGAAATTCAAAATTTTCCTACGTGTCACCAAGATCTATCTATGGAGTAACTAGCAACGAGGGAAGGAGAGTGCATCTACATACCCTTGTAGATCGCTAAGCGGAAGCGCTCAAGAGAACGGGGTTGAAGGAGTCGACTGCCGTGATCCAAATCACCGGAGATCCTAGTGCGGAACGGACGGCACCTCCGCTGCTCAACACACGTACAGCCCGGTGACGTCTCCCATGCCTTGATCCAGCAAGGAGAGAGGGAGAGGTTGGAGAAGACTCCATCCAGCAGCAGCACGATGGCGTGGTGGTGGTGGTGGAGGAGCGTGGAAATCCTGCAGGGCTTCGCCAAGCACCGCGGGAGAGGAGGAGGACTTGGGAGAGGGGGAGGGCTGCGCCAGGGGCAAGGGTGAAGCTCCCATGCGCCTCCCCACTATATATAGGGGTGGAGGGGGCTGGTTTCTTCCCTCCAAGTCCATCAAGTTGGCAAAGGTGGAGGAAACAAATCACATCATTTCCTTCCCCACCGATTGTTATCCCCTTTTTAGGGATCTTGATCTTATCCTTCGGATATGATCTTATTCCATCTAAGGGGGATCTTGGTGCGCTTGACCAGGGGTGTGGGGCCTTGCCCCACTACCCACGTTCATGTGGGTCCCCATGCAGGTGGGCCCCACTCCGAACCTTCTAGAACCTTCCCAGATAATACCGAAACATCCCGAACATTTTCCGGTGGCAAAACAGACTTCCCATATATAAATCTTTACCTCCAGACCATTCCGAACTCCTCGTGACGTCCGGGATCTCATCCGGACTCAACAACATTGGGTAACCACATACAAACTTCCTTTATAACCCTAGCGCCATCGAACCTTATGTGTAGACCCTACGGGTTCGGGAGACACGAGACATGACCGAGACAACTCTCCGCGAATAACCAACAGCGGATCTGGATACCCATGTTGGCTCCTACATGTTCCACGATGATCTCATCGGATGAACCACGATGTCAAGGACTCAATCGATCCCGTATACAATTCCCTTTGTCTAGCGGTATTGTACTTGCTCGAGATTCGATCGTCGGTATGCCGATACCTTGTTCAATCTCGTTACCAGCAACTCTCTTTACTCGTTCCGTAACACATCATCCCATGATCAACCCCTTGGTCACATTGTGCACATTATGATGATGTCCTACCGAGTGGGCCCAGAGATACCTCTCCGTTAAGCGGAGTGACAAATCCCAGTCTCGATTCATACCAACCCAATGACACTTTCGGAGATACCAGAGTGCACCTTTATAGCCACCCAGCGTTGCCAGACATTTGGTACACCCAAAGCATTCCTACGGTATCCGGGAGTTGCACAATCTCATGGTCTAAGGAAAAGATACTTGACATTAGAAAAGCTTTAGCATACGAACTACACGATCTTTGTGCTAGGCTTAGGATTGGGTCTTGTCCATCACATCATTCTGCTAATGATGTGATCCTGTTATCAACGACATCCAATGTCCATGGTCAGGAAACTGTAACCATCTATTGATCAACGAGCTAGTCAACTAGTGGCTTACTAGGGACATGGTGTTGTCTATGTATCCACACACGTATCTGAGTTTCCTATCAATACAATTATAGCATGGATAATAAACGATTATCATGAACAAGGAAATATAATAGTAACTAATTTATTATTGCCTCTAGGGCATATTTCCAACACCATCATCACCGGTGGCCATGGAGGAGTATCCCCGAGGGGCCATCATCACCATGAAGGCCAAGGACCAGAGGGTGGAGGCCATGGAGGAGGAAGCACAAGGGGGAGAACCTCTCCTCCTCTCTTCCGGTGGCGCTGGAGGGCCATCGAGAGGGGAATCATCGCCACGGTGATCGTCTTCATCAACATCACCATCATCATCACCATCCTCATCTCTTTTACGCGGTCCACTCTCCCACACACCGCTGTAATCCCTACTTGAACATGGTGCTTTATGCCACATATTATGATCCAATGATGTGTTGCCATCTTATGATGTTTTGAGTAGATATCTTTTGTCTTTGGGTTGATTGATAATCTAGATTGGTGTGAGTTGTATGTTTTACTTTGGTGCTGTCCTATGGTTCCCTCCGTGTCGCGCAAGCGTGAGGGATTCCCGCTGTAGGGTGTTGCAATACGTTCATGATTCGCTTATAGTGGGTTGGTGAGTGACTGAAACACAAACCTGAGTAAGAGGGATTGTTGCGTATGGTAATAAATATGACTTGATGCTTTAATGCTATGGTTGGGTTTTACCTTAATGATATTTAGTAGTTGTGGATGCTTGCTAGAGTTCCTATCATAAGTGCATATGATCCAAGTAGAGAAAGTATGTTAGCTTATGCCTCTCCCTCATATGAAACATCAATAGTGATTAGCGGTCTTGTTAACAATTGCCTAGGACAATTCCGCACACCGATCCATCATTATTCCACACTCGCTATTTATAATATTTAGTAATATATTCTAACTTTATGATAACAGCACCTACTTTTATGTTTTAGCTCTCTGATACCATACAAAGTTATCCTCTTCATACCCACAACATAGTTTTATTTCTCGTTGCTCGTTGGAAGCAAACGTTCGGTGCACGTAGAGTCGTATCAGTGGTAGATAGGGCTTGAGAGAATATTGATCTTACCTTTAGCTCCTTGTGGGTTCGACACTCCATACATATCACTTCCACCTTTGGAAATGGCTACGATGATTCCCTGCACTTAAGGATTATCAAGCTCTTTTCTGGCGCCGTTGCCAGGGAGCAATAGTGTGGGGTTGATATTCTTGTGTGTGCTTGTTTGCTTTATTCACTAAGTAGATTTTGCTTTTCCTTTTTGTTTCTGTTTAGTTGTGGGTGAAACATGCAAAAAAAATTAAAAGAATGAAAATACAAAAAAATTATTACTTGCCTCTCATGCCTAAAAGGTTTTTCAAAAAGAGAAGCGATTGGAAAGTTATGCATTGAAGAAGTGAGGGTCGACCTTGAGCACTTGTGTTCATGCTCATGGAAACAATGTAGAATTTTTCATGGAATTTTCTCTGTAAATAATTATTCCCTTGTATATATTCATTGTATTATAAAAATAATGTGCCAAGCTTTGGTTTTAGGATGATTAGATTGCTTGTTTACTATGTGCAGAACAAAAACAGAAACTTTGGCTGTAGTGCGTGAATTTACTTTTTTTACTGGAAAGTGAAATGGGTCTGAAACTTTTTGCACATTACTTCTGTACAAATTTTTAAAATTTTCAAATTTATTTCATAATTTTAGGAGTTACAGAAGTTTGCTAAACTTCCAAATTACTACAGACTGTTCTGTTTTTAACAGATTCTGTTTTTCGTGTGTTGTTTGCTTATTTTGATGAATCTATGGCTAATAAAATAATTTATAAACCATAGAGAAGTTGGAATAAAGTAGGTTTAACACCAATATAAATAAAGAATGGGTTCATTACAGTACCTAAAGGTAGTGATTTTCTTTATTACACTAACAGATCTCACAAAGTTTTTGTTAAGTTTTTGTGGATGAAGTGTCCGAAGGTCGAGGAGCTATCAATATGAGAAGAATAAAGAGAGGCAAGAGTTCAAGATTAGGGATTCCCAAGGCACCACAATTAAATATTTCAAAGGATACTCAAGCATCTAAGCTTGGGGATGCCCCGGTTGGCATCCCATCTTTCTTCTTCAACAAATATCGGTATACCTCGGTTTTTGTTTTGTTCACATGATTTGTGTCCTTTGTGTTTTTGTTTTTCCTTTAGGAACCGTGCTAGCATTAGATGTCCCTTCATCAATTTATAGAATACTTCATGTTCTTCACTTAAATCCTTTAACTATGATCTTATAGAATTTCTCTTTGTGCTTCACTTAAATCTTTTGAGTATGGTTTTATAGAATGCTTCATGTGCTTCACTTATACATTTTGAGCTTGGATATTGGTTAGTTGTAGAATGTTCCATGAACTTCACTTATATCATTTTGAGTATGAGTAATACTATCATTTAAAATTGGGTTTGTAAGAGTGTCATCTTTAGGAATTAGTGATCCCACTATTTTGGAGGGTGTTGAATCTTAGTGTGATATTTATGAAAGTGGATTTGGAAGAGTGTCAACTTTAGCTAGTGATGACTCCACTATTTCGGAAGAGGTTCCAATTGAGTATGAGAAGAAAGTTGCTATCCATGATGCTACTGAAAATTATTATGAGGGAGGAATACATGCTTGTAGGAGTTGCAATAATATCAAGTTTCCTCTCTATGTGCTTAAAGTTTTGAAGTTGTACTTGTTTTGCCTTCCTATGCTAGTTGATTGTTGTTCTTATAAATTGTGTGCTCACAAAATCCCTAGGCATAGGAAGTAGGTTATATTTAAATTTTCTAGTCATATTCTTCAAGATGCTCTCTTTGTGCTTCAATTCCTATCTTTTATGTGAGCATCATTGAAATCATCATGCTTAGCTAAAAGGCTTTAAAGAAAAGCGCTTGTTGGGAGACAACCCAATATTTACCCTTACTGTTTTTGTGTGTTTACATGATTAAGATACTATAGTAATCATTTTTTATAGCTTTTGTTTCAATAAAATTCCAAGTAAGACCTTTGGGAAGACTTGGGAGAAAGTTAATGCCATCTTGCTGTAAAAAACAGAAACTTTGCGCTCACGAGATTAGCTGTCATTTTTTACAGAAGAGTGATTTTGAGTTGATTATTTTTTCATAAGATCAATAGACAAATTCCTCACGTACACCTATTTATTTAATAATTTTTGGAGTAGCAGAAGTATGGTTATTGTTCAGATCATTACAGACTGTTCTGTTTCTGACAGATTCTGTTTTCATTGCATAGTTTGCTTGTTTTCTAGTTTCTATGGCTTATATTCCTCAATATAAATTGTAGAAATGATATGGTACAGTAGGAATTGCCTTTGAAAGTACCAAAGTGAATTGTTTGCTCTTTATCATACTAATCTATCTCACGAAGTTTGGTTAAGTTTTGTGTGATTGAAGTTTTCAAGTTTTGGGTGAGATATCGATATGAGGAGAATAAGGAGTGGAAATACCCTAAGCTTGGGGATGACCAAGGCACCCCAAGGCAATATTCAAGGAAGAATCAAGCGCCTAAGCTTGGGGATGCCCCGGAAGGCATCCCCTCTTTCGTCTTCAAAACTATCGGTATACCTTACTCGGAGCTATATTTTTATTTGTCACATGATATGTGTTTTGCTTGGAGCATATTTTCAATTTTACTTACTGTTTGAATAAAAGCATTGGATCTGAAATATTGAATGAAAAATAATCCTCCCATGGCTAGTTAATTATTTGCTTACTCAGTGTTCTTCACTCATATCTTTTGTAGTAGTTTGTCATTTACTCATGTGCTTCATGTATATCCTATGAGTAAATGGTTGAATAAATTGAATGTCATAAATCTGAATTTATATATGTTTCATATGCTTATAACATGGGGAGTAATGACTTCACACATAATAAGTATAGGTAGTAAACTTATTGAAAGTTAGCAAACGTAGAATTGGTCACTTGAACAATTCATGAAAGAATATTGAAGGAAGAGAGGTTTGACATATAAATATACTATCTTGGACATCTTTTATGATTGGTAGCACTCATTAAAATATGACATGCTAAAGAGTTGATGTTGGACAGGGAAGACAACGTAATGGGTTATGTTTTTTTATATCTGAAATAAAGTATATTGTTATGGACCATCCAACATGTTGAGCTTGCCTTTCCCCTCATGCTAGCCAAATTCTATGCACTAAGTGGAGATACTACTTGTGCTTCCAAATATCCTTAAACCAAGTTTTGCCATGAGAGTCCACCATATCTACCTATGGATTGAGTAAGATCCTTCAAGTAAGTTATCATCGGTGCAAGCAATAAAAATTGCTCTCTAAATATGTATGATTGATTGGTGTGGAGGAAATAAGCTTTATACGATCTTGTGATGTGGAAGAAATAAAAGCGACGGACTGCATAATAAAGGTTCATATCACAAGGGGCAATATAAAGTGACGTTCTTTCGTATTAAGATTTTATGCATCCAACCCTGAAAGCGCATGGCAACCTCTGCTTCCCTCTGCGAAGGGTCTATCTTTTATTATTATCTACTACCTTATGCAAGAGTCATGGTGATCTTCACCTTTTCTTTTTACATTTTATCCTTTGGCAAGCATAGGGTGTTGGAAAGATCGTGATATATATACGGCTGCGCTAATCTATGCGTGAGCACAGACTTCTTATTCTACGCTCCGGCCATTCGTGCGCACTGTTCGAAACCAGTCTGCGCTAATTAACCGAACACCTTGGTTGTCACTTGCATGGCCGTAACTGGTGTGAATGATGTAGTAATCACATAGGACTCTTTACTAGTAGCTTTGTATCGTTCGATTGTCCGTAAACAAAAGTTGTTTCATGGTAATGGAGCCTCGCGCATTGGTTAGACCTGTCCTCTAATCAAGCCTCCATTTCCTGCATCATAAAGGCACTGCCAACCTATCGTAATGGTTGTGCGTATCACTTACCCACCTAATAAAATTAGCAAACCAGATTTGCCAACATCATTAATAGTTATGTGGACCATAGTAAATAAGAAAAGAAAAGGATTACCACTCTTTCTTCTAGTAAAAACCCTATTCAAACACGTGAAAATTGGATGGCAATTTTCTAGTCGAGACCAGATGATAATTGTGTTACGGTATTGGTCTGAGCCAAATACCACAAATTTGGAAGATGGTAATCCAATATGAAGTATCTAGTAAATGAATTACTATAACTAGACCTAATATTACCATTCATTTTACATGGAGGGAAGAGACCTAATGCTAGTAATGAATTACTATAACTGGACCTAATATTACCTTTGGTTTTTACATGGAGGGGAGAGGCCTAATGCTAGTAATGAATTACTATAATTGGACCTAATATTACCATTGATTTCTACATGCAGCGAAGAGACACAATGCTACTAATGCATGATGTATATATATTACCATTAATAGATCCAACGGTACTATCTAGTAATGCATCACGTGCATATTACTATAATTAGACCCATTATTACCATCAGTTTTGGTAGAGTGGAAAAACTGTCGCAAGCACCCGGTGGCTGATCGGTTACTTAGAGCATGAGCTCACTGGTACGAGCGGGCAGCGCGCAGAATAAGCACTATACGCTCAGGCTCACTTTAGCAGTCCTAATTGGATGTAAGTTAGCATGAGCTATTATTGTTGACATTAACCTTGAGGTAAAAGGTTGGGAGGCGAAACTATAAGCCCCTATCTTTCTCTGTGTCCGATTAAAACTCCATAACCACAAGTATTGCATGAGTGTTAGCAATTGTGAAAGACTAAATGATAGTTGAGTATGTGGAGTTTGCTAAATCAAAGCTCTGACATAGACTCTTCGTGAAAATAAGATGAATTGCAATTGTTTGATGACTGAGAATATTGTTTGTTAGTTTTCAAGAAAGTTTATGATCTATACTTTAACATGTGATTAGCTTGTTACTTTATCATGAGAAGTTTTATGAGATGAGCTACTGTTATGACATCTAATGATGCTAGAAAAAGTGATTGGAATTATCATTGATCAAACTTAAGCACTTGCTAGCATTCACACTTCATAAATTATTTCTTTTATCACTTGAGGACGAGCAAGAATTAAGCTGGGGGATGCTGATACGTCTCCAACGTATCTATAATTTATGAAGTATTCATGCTATTATACTATCCTTCTAGGATGTTTTATATGCATTTATATGATTTTTGGGACTAACCTATTAACCTAGAGCCCAGTGCCAGTTTCTGTTTTCTCCTTGTTTTAGAGTATCACAGAAAAGGAAAACTAAACGGAGTCCAATTGACGTGCCACTTGACGGAGATCATTTTTGTACCAAAAGAAGCCCACGGAGTACCAAAAGCAGACCATAAGAGTCTCGGGCTGCCCACGAGGGTGGGGGGCGCGCCCACCCCCCTAGGGCACCCCCTGCTTCGTGGACAGCCCGGAGACCCCCCTGACGTGAAATCAACGCAAAACTCTTCTATATATACCCAAACTTTCAGAAAGAAACCTAGATCAGAAGTTCCGCCGCCGCAAGCCTCTGTAGCCACGAGAAGTCAATCTAGGCCCTCTCCGGCACCCTGCCGGAGGGGGCCATCATCACCGGTGGCCGTGGAGGAGTATCCCGGAGGGGCCATCATCACCGGTGGCCATGGAGGAGTATCCCGTAGGGGCCATCATCACCATGAAGGCCAAGGACTAGAGGGTGGAGGCCATGGAGGAGGAAGCACAAGGGGGAGAACCTCTCCTCCTCTCTTCCGGTGGCGCTGGAGTGCCATCGGGAGGGGAATCATCGCCACGGTGATCGTCTTCATCAACATCACCATCATCATCACCATCCTCATCTCTTTGACGCGGTCCACTCTCCCGCACACCGCTGTAATCCCTACTTGAACATGGTGCTTTATGCCACATATTATGATCCAATGATGTGTTGCCATCCTATGATGTTTTGAGTAGATATCTTTTGTCTTTGGGTTGATTGATGATCTAGATTGGTATGAGTTGTATGTTTTACTTTGGTGCTGTCCTATGGTGCCCTCCGTGTTGCGCAGGCGTGAGGGATTCCCGCTGTAGGGTGTTGCAATACGTTCA
The DNA here is from genome assembly GCA_021605205.1 of Aegilops longissima. NCBI lineage: Eukaryota > Viridiplantae > Streptophyta > Magnoliopsida > Poales > Poaceae > Aegilops > Aegilops longissima. The sequence goes on from CM038676.1 coordinate 479,869,109, forward strand.
TGATTCGCTAATAGTGGGTTGGTGAGTGACTGAAACACAAACCCGAGTAAGAGGGATTGTTGCGTATGGGAATAAAGAGGACTTGATGCTTTAATGCTATGGTTGGGTTTTACCTTAATGATCTTTAGTAGTTGTAGATGCTTGCTGGAGTTCCAATCATAAGTGCATATGATCCAAGTAGAGAAAGTATGTTAGCTTACGCCTTTCCCTCATATGAAACTGCAATAGTGATTAGCGGTCTTGTTACCAATTGCCTAGGACAATTCCGCACACCGATCCATCATTATTCCACACTCGCTATTTATAATATTTAGTAATATATTCTAACATTATGATAACAACACCTACTTTTATGTTTTAGCTCTTCGATACCATACAAAGTTATCCTCTTCATACCCACAACATAGTTTTATTTCTCGTTGCTAGTTGGAAGCAAACGCTCGTGCACGAGAGTCGATCGATGGCAGATAGGGCTTGAGAGAATATTGATCTTACCATTAGCTCCTTGTGAGTTCGACACTCCATACTTATCACTTCCACCTTCGGAAATTGCTATGATGATTCCCTGCACTTGGGGATTATCAAAGAGCAACTCTGGCCACCTCTATCGAGCAAGTCCATGTTGGCTACAAGTACTTCATGCGACTATGACTAAGACTCTGCGAACAACAACACCATGCCAACAACGACGCCTCCTTTAAGAGCGTCTCCAGCCGCGCCCCCAACAGGCTCTTCCTAGGCGTTTTTGCCGCGGCGGCCCCCAAAAATTGGCCCAGTCGCGCCCCCAGGAGCCCATTTTTCGCCGGTTTGGGCCGAAACTGACGCCGGCGGACCCAGGCCGAACCCGGCGCACTGGGGGGTGCCGGGGCGAATGGTTTTGGCGCGAAAGAGCCACGGGCCAGCCGCGTCAGCGAGACGACGCCTCGTCTTCCCCCAGAGCGCCTCGGTTTCCCGCAGGGAATCAATGGAAAGGCTGTCGCCGGCCAGCCTTCCATTGATTCCTCATGGGCCGGCGCGTCACGGGCGGCGCGGCGACGCCTCCCCTCCCGCCACGAGTACACGCGGCGCGTGCTATAAAGACCCGCCGCTCCCCCTCGCTGCTGGCCACACCAGCCCGAGCCCAAACCAGCCGCCGCCGAGCTCTGCTCTTTCCCGTCCGCGCCGCTGAGCTCTATCTCCCCCGTCCTCCCCTTCCCTCCGTCCCTCTCCAGCGATGGCTGAACGCTTCCCCCGCGACACCGTGGCAACCAACGGCTTGGGCCGCTGCTCGCTCCAGTCGTCGGAGGCGTGGCTTCTATTCGAGGCCAACATCCCGGCGCCGCCGGACATGCGCGCCGGGCCAACGGGGTGGAGGCTCAGCAACGGCGGCGTCCCCATCCCCCAGGTGCCCGAGATCGACGCGCGCCCCGACATCTTCGCTGCAGAGCTCGACCGCGTGCGGTCGTCCCTGACTAAGGAGCAGCATGCCCTCCCCCAGTACGCCGCCGACAACCACGCGGCTTGGGCGGAGTATTTCCAGCGGCGGCAGGCACAGCGGCTGGCGTCCACGAACGGGGCACCGGTGGTGGGGGGGGGGGGGCATCAAGAACAGCGACGACCGCCGCCTCTAGTAGGGCGTCCCCGGCCGCACTCTGCACGGGGTGCTGGAGTACCTCGAGGGCAGCAACAACCCGCCGCTGGCATACCCTGCCGTGGCGCCCGTCCCACCCTCCCCGCCGCCGGAGCACCGGGCCGTGGGTGCCCAGGAGGTTCGACTCTTCCTCCTCCTCCTCCTCCTCCCACTCTACCGGCTCGCCGGCGCTCTTCGACGTCAAGCCAAAGCCCGCCGCGGAGACGCCGCTCGGTCGGCGCACCCGCAGCGCCGACATCGTCATTAATGAGGGCAGTCGGCACGCCTCCTCCTCGGCACCTCCGCGCTTCGTCAAACCGAAGACGGAGCCGGGGCTCGCCGCCGTCAAGTGGGAGCCGGGGATCCCCGGGCTCGCCGGCGGCGTCAAGGAGGAGGAGATCGACGACGAGGCGGCCCTGAAGTGGGCGCGCGACGACTGGGCGCAGACGGAGCTGCAACGCTAGATCCTCGCCTTCGAGCGCTTCGAAGCCCGGCGCCGCGGCCGGGACGAGGGAGGCGTCGTCGTCCTCGATGACAGTGACGACGACGACGCGCCGCCGCCATCGGTCCGCCTTGGAGACGCGGGGCAGGGGTCCAGCAGCAGGGGCGACCGTGCCATCAAGAAGGAGAAGGCCACCGATGACGACGAGGACAGCGGCGACATCAGCGACTTCGCCGCGCTCAGTGACTTCTTCGCGCCGTAGATGTCTTTTTTTTAATAATTTATGTAAATGCCGAATATGTTGAATATGACTGTCAAGTTAGCCGAATTTTGCCAAACTTTATCGAATTCAGATGTTTTAAAATATAAAAAGTACACGTCCGGGGCAACCTTGGGGCGAGCGGCTGGGAACCCGCTCGCCCCCGCGCTGATTTTACCGCCGGCTCGCCCCCAGGGGCGCGTAAAATTACCGTCTAGGGGGCCGACGGCTGGAGATGCTCTAACCTTGCTAACAGCCTGTTTGGTAAACACTCGGGCAGGGGAATGGGAGGTTGCACAAGGGTGTTTATGAAGGGATTAGGCATGGGAAGTAGATTTTTACTCCCATTCCCTTGTTTGGTGTATGATGGGGATTGGCGTGAGATAAAACTCTGCTCACGAATTAACAGCGTACCCCCTGGGATGAAATCGGTGGGAATTGGCTTCTCCAACTCCCATTCCTCTTCCCACTTAAACTCCCACTCCCTCTAATCAAACAGTGGACTTTTAATCTCCTCACCTCTCAACTCCCATTCCCCATCTCTAATTCCCCCGAACCAAACACGTTGGTTGTAAGTGTACTTCCACAATGGCTACCACAACAACGATATTAGCACCAAGACCGGCTTAATATTTTAAGTTAGGTTTCTCTCCTCGCTGGCGATTCCGTCGCCTTCGAGTCTGCTATTCCCGATTGATCCGGTCCGTTTTCGAGTGCGTTACCTCCCGATAGTTCCTCCCGATCTAAAGACAAAGACCGACTCCCCTAGCGATTCCCTTCCCTCGTAGGGTTTGCGGGTCAAGTCTCGTCTCGGTTCCCTCGCTCCCCTGCGTGAGATGGGGTCCGGGGCGGATGCTCAGTCTGGAACCAGCGGCGGCGGTGGAGCTGCCATGAAAGCTGATCTTAGTGATTTTCTCGAGCAACTCGATCTGGGCGACGAATCCTTTGATGATCTGGTGATTGACGAGGATGACCCTGAGATCAATGGAAGTGTGAGATGGTTAGCCCTAGCTAGGGTTCATACGGACAAAATCTTCAGCCAGGCAGCGTTCTATCGCGATATGCGTGCAGCATGGAATCTGGCGAAGCGTGTTCGATTCCGGCCGGTCGGCCCTATCCTTTTTGTGGTTCAAGCATCTTGCTTGGGTGATTACGAGAGGATGATGGATCAAGGGCTTTGGCTGTTTAGAAACTGGGTAGTACTAATGTGTTCTTATGATGGTTTTACAAAGGTAGAAGATGTGCCCGTTGTTTCCATGCCGATTTGGCTCCAAATCCACAAGTTGCCAGATGGTTTTTGCAAGGAAGGAATTGTGGAACACTTGCTAAAGAACTCAGGACAGATACCGGATATGAGGCTTAACGGTAACACAAGAGGTGATTATGTCAGAATCAGAGTCCGCCATGATGTTCGACGGCCCCTAACCAAGTTCGTGAGCACTATCAGAGGGAAAGAATGTCAGGTGTACCTCGTTCGCTATGAGAAACTTGCCCGTTTCTGTAGTGTGTGTGGCCTTATTGGACATGATTGTAAGGAATGTGGCACTGGGGTGCATGAAGAAAAGAGCAAAAAGTATGGTCCTTGGTTGTACGCTGACACACCAAATAAATTTCGGCCTGATGAGCAGGTTGGAAGTGCAGGAGGGTCCCACGTGAGAAGGAAGTTCCACAGCTGAAAGTTGCATCAGCGAAAAGCTTAGCTGATCCTGAGGTGTTGGATGCAGCAACAAGTCAATCCAAATTGGGTGTTGTCCCCATGATGCTGGATCCCTCTATCAGAAAGAGGCTTGCCTTGGAGGTACAGAACAAGGAGAAGGAGCAGAATGATTTGTCGGCACCTGGGGGTAATTTGGCCTTAACACAAGGCAATGGTGAGGATGGTGTGGAAAATAAATCGCCAAGTAGCAGTACTAGCAGCAAGCGTGCACGGATTGGCATTGAGGGTGTGTATGGAGATGTATCGGCGGCATCCCTAGAGGAGGACCGCCGGACGCAATGAATTACTTAGTTTGGAACTGCCGGGGGGTGGGGAACCGCCGGACAGTTCGCGAGGTTTTGGCCCTCTCTAAAGCCAATTCCCCGGGGCTCATTTTTTTATGTGAAACTAGACAAGCCTCAAGTAAGATGGAGAAACTTAAATGGAGACTAGGATTGAAGGGTTTTGCGGGTGTTTCTAGTGATGGTCTTAGTGGTTGTATGGCACTTTTTTGGGATGAAAATTTGCAAGTGACGGTTTTGGATTCATGTGCACGGTATATTGATGTTCGAGTGGTGGATAATACAAAGGATATTTCATGGAGATCAACATTCGTATATGGAGAGCCGCGTGTTGAGAACCGACATCGTATGTGGGAACATCTAATTAATCTACGGTCATTTTCTGCTGAACCGTGGATAGTTTGTGGTGATTTCAATGAGGGAATGTGGCAACACGAGCACTTTTCAAGAGTGCAACGAGCTGAAAACCAAATGTTGTTGTTCCGTGACTGTTTGATTTCATGTGAGCTCATAGACCTTGGCTTCTCGGGTGTTCCGTTCACGTATGACAACGGGCAGCAAGGAAATAGGAATGTACGTGTCCGACTGGACATAGCTTGTGTGGATGAAGCATGGAGGGATTTGTTTCCGGCAGCGCAGGTGGCGCATCTCTCATCCTCCTGTTCGGATCATTGTCTGGTTCTGATTCGTCTAACTCAAGTGGAGCCACGACGAGCTAAGCCAGCGCCAAGGTACGAGATTATGTGCGAATGCCATCCGGCGTTGGCGGCTGTGGTTGAGGACACATGGGTGAAGCGGAAACCTACTGGTGATCTTGGGTCCATTCGTGATGCTTTGAAAGAAATGATGTCAAAACTAAGATCGTGGAGTCAGGAAAATTTCGGCCATGTAACACGTGAAATAGAAAAGTTGAGGTCCGAATTGGCCGACTTACAGTTAATGGATGGTGATCGTGCTACTATCAAACAGAAAATGTTTCAGTTAGATGAACTATTGTATCATGTGGTTGCAGCGCTCGCGGATTACGTGGCTTAAGGAGGGGGAGAGAAACACCTCCTATCTACACCGTCGTGCAGTGTGGCGGGCAAGAAGGAACTATATTCAGAGGCTTCGACGTACAGATGGGACGTGGTGCAACGTACTATCCAATATGGAGCTAATTTCCACCTCATATTTTAAGGAGGTTTACACGAAGGACCCGACCCTAACCCCGAAAGTGGTTCTCGAGTGTATTACGTCCAAAGTTACTAGAGGTATGAATGATGTCTTATGTGCACCGTTCTCTGAACAAGAAGTATCTGACGCTCTATTTCAAATTGGTCCGTTAAAGGCGCCTGGCGCGGATGGTTTTCCTGCTAGGTTCTATCAAGGCAATTGGGCGGTACTCAAATATGAAATTATTGCAGCTATCTTGGAAATTTTCAAGTCAAGTGTTATGCCTGAGGGAGTTAATGATACGGCTATTGTCTTGATCCCGAAAGTTCCCTTCCCAAAGGAACTAAAGGATTTTAGGCCAATAAGCTTATGCAATGTTATTTACAAGATCATTTCGAAGTGTTTGGTTAACCGGCTAAGGCCATTGTTAACAGAGCTTATTTCTGGGAACCGGAGTGCCTTTATCCCAGGGCGGCTTATTTCTGACAATTCTATCATTGCCTTTGAATGTATTCACCATATACAAGCTTTGAAGCAGAACTCTCCAGCCGCATGTGCTTACAAGCTGGATCTGTCCAAGGCTTATGATCGAGTGGATTGGGATTTTTTGGAGCAGGCTCTAATTAAATGGGGCTTTTCTATGCAGTGGATTTCTTGGATCATGGCATGTGTCCGTTCTGTCAAATATTCTGTGAAGTTCAATGGGAAGTTACTTCAGTCGTTTACTCCATCTAGGGGTTTACATCAAGGTGATCCCTTGTCCCCTTTTTATTTGTATTTGTTGCTGATGCTTTATCTGCATTAATATCCAAATCAGTGACTGAGGAATAGTTGAGGGGTGTTACTATTTGCCGGGGTGCGCGGGTGATATCTCATCTTTTATTTGTGGATGATACAATGTTGTTATTTCATGCATCTGGCCAACAGGCAGGCATAGTCAAAGGTTTGTTGAACACTTATACGGCAGCGATGGGTCAACTTATTAACCCAGGGAAGTGTTCCATCCTTTTTTCTGATAATTGTCCTGATGTGGTGGTGGAAGAAGTGAAAAATACGTTGGAAGTTACACAACATGTATTTGAACCAAAATACTTGGGTTTACCGGTTCCTGAAGGAAGAATGCATAAAGGTCAGTTTGAAACACTTCAAGCAAGGTGGGTAAGAGGTTAATTGATTGGAGTGAGCAATATCTTTCTTCTGGTAATAAAGAGATTTTGATAAAGTCGGTTGCTCAAGCTATACCCACCTACATCATGAGTGTGTTCATGTTACCGGCCTCTGTTTGGGATGATCTAACATGGATATGAGGCAGTACTGGTGGGGAGTGGAGAATGGAAAGAAAATGATGGCTTGGCTAAATTGGGAGAAAATGAAACTACCCAAAGCAATGGGAGGCATGGGTTTCAGGGATATGTGTGCTTTTAATCAGGCGTTGTTAGCAAAACAGGCCTGGCGGTTGTTGGACAGCCCTGATAGTCTATGTGCTCGTTTATTGCGCGCAAAATATTTCCCTAATGGGAATTTGTTGGATACAGTATTTCCTAGCAGCTCTTCGGCAGTATGGAAAGGTATTGTTCATGGACTTGAATTGTTGAAGAAGGGCATTATCTGGCGGGTTGGTGATGGTACACTAATTAGAACTTGGCAGGACCCTTGGATTCCACAGGGTTATGATCTAAGACCAGTCACGCCAAAAAGGAATTATTGGTACAATTGGGTAGCATACTTTCTGGATGAACATGGAGCATGGGATGTGCAGAGATTAAGAGAACACTTTTGGGACATGGATGTTAATGAAATTCTGAAAATTAGGACGTCTCCAAGGAATAGACAAGATTTTCTTGCATGGTTCCCGGAGAAGTCCGGATGTTTCTCGGTCTGAAGTGCTTATCAGCTAGCTACAGCAGAACATAATAGTCTGGTGGCGGTGGTGCATCAAGTACTATTCCTAGTGGTGGACGACCCATCTGGCAATCTATTTGGGGTTCCAAGGTACCTTTGAAAATGCGAATATTGGCTTGGAAGGTCGCATCTGGTGCTTTAGCTACTAATGAGTGCAAGAAGTATAGGCACTTTTCAAGACATGATACGTGTCCCCTATGTGGAAAGGAAAAAGAAACAACATTTCATGCATTGACCACATGCGATCATGCACGCATGCTTTGGGATCACATGCGTATGGTCTGGACACTCCCTGGTCAAAATTCTTTAATTGATACAGGGAAGGATTGGTTAGTAAATGTTCTTGCAAACTGCCGTCAAGATGAGCGTGATCGTATGATTATATTGATATGAGGATTTGGTCGCTACGATCTGACTTGGCGCATGGCAAGAATGTGCCGTCTACTTCTGTTTCTGCTGATTATCTTCAGAGTTATATGTGTTCACTTGATCTGTCCAGGAGATATAGCACGGAGGAAATTTTGAAGGGGAAGATGCCGCTAATGGAGGACGGCTCAGCTACTCGTGTTGTAGTGGTTTCTAGCGCGCTTCCATGGTCACCACCGCCGACAAATCGGGTTGCACTATCTGTTGATGGGACCTTTTCTTCGGTGGATGGCTCGGCGGCAGCCGGCATGATCTTGAGGAGACATGATGGAAGTGTGGTTTTTACTGCGTATCGCTGCTTGTTTAATTGCAATGACGCACTAGAGGCCGAGTTGCATGCACGGATGCAAGGTATGGCTCTGGCCGCTCAATATAGTGATGTTCCTATAATAGTGAAATCGGACTCCTCGGAGGCATTGGCGTCCCTAACCGGTGATAACCTGTCTCGGTCGGCATATGGACATTTGGTAGCTGAGATCAATCATCTTATGGTACTTCGTGAGTTTATTCCGCAGAAAATTAAGCGTGAGCAAAATAGGGTAGCAGATCGGTTGGCTTTGTATAGTCGTATTGAGAATGCGACAGCTGTATGGCTAGATCGTGGACCACTATGTATAGAGGAACTTTTGCCTCTCGATTGTAACCCTATTCTTATGGAATAAAACTCTTTACCCTTGCAAAAAAAGGATATTAGTACCAAAGGAATGTCATGTGACGTCGGACATAGGCGGCAAGGGGTCGATGCCGGCTTGAGAGTTTCAAGGAGGGAGGAGTGTTAGGGAGGCTATCCTGGACCTCTATTGGGCTGGTGCTTGTACAGTCAATGGGCTGAGCCCAATTGCTAAAACAGGAGGCAGCTACAAATACTCAAGAGTCAGAGGAGCCAACGAGCAAAACTATACAGGAAGAATGCTAAAAAAAACTATCCAGGAAGGATCAGGAAACGACACGGCGCCGGCTCTTCTTTCCCCCTTCCGGCTCTCAACCTTTCTTCCTCTTTCTCGCTGTTGATTTTTGCACACTGGTGACTTTGAATCAGCACCCAATTCTTGTACTCCCTCCGTTCGAAAATACTTGTCGAAGAAATGGATGTATCTAGATGTATTTTAGTTTTAGATACATCCATTTTGATTCATTTTTGCGACAAGTAATTTCAGACGGAGGGAGTACTATCTCGAAGTGAATCCATGTGAGCTGCTAGTACGTACGAGTAGTATCAAATCCATTGTTAAAGAAAAGGAAATGTTAACGCCCACACGTGTGGGCGTTCACCATCTCGACCACACGCAACGATCACCGTTGGGTACTTTGTGCATGAATCTTGGCATAATCCGGTCGTTTTTCTGCGCCACGAGGACGAGGCGCTGCGCGTGCGTGTGCGTAGACAGTTCGTCCAAGACGTTGGTTGCCCTCCCGCGGTCAGCGGTTGCCACTCGGGGGCGTGCGGTGGAACTGCTATGCGCCCACACGCCGACCGCGGTTGACGTCAAACACGTCGCACACCTCCCCCCCTCTCCCTCACGGTTCCATTTACTCACCCCCGCAGTTACTGGCACAACCCACTTCGCATTTCAAACCATTGGAGGAGAAGACGAGGGGAGAAGGAGACGACGGAGGCGGAAGAATCGACGGTGTTCGCGGCCGTCGGTGGTGCTCGCCGAACGCAGGCGGCCGCCGAGCGCCTGCAGATTGAAGGTAATGCTCGCCCAACTCTCACAATCCTTCCTGCATTTTCCCCTTCCTCCCTGCTCGATTCTCGCCGAGATTTGTAGAGATTCAGCGATTTGGCGATGTCGGCGCGCCCGCCGGGCGGCGGAGTCCGTGCTAGCTGCTGTGGCACTGGCAGTTTGTCGCCGCCCAGCGGCGGCCTCGTCGGTGTGGTTATGCCTGTCCAGAGGCACGCACTAGTTGTGCCTTGGGATTGGGAAGGTGTCTCCCGGTTTGTTAGTTGCGCATTGGTTCGAATTGGTGTTTGCAATCAGTTCGGGGGAGAACTTTGAGGTTGAATTTGAAGTCACTGTAGTTGCCATTGAACCCTAGATCTAGTTAGTTGTTTTTGAAACTGCAGTATGAGGCAAACGTGGTAGTTTGATTAACTATCATGACTGTATGGCAACTAACTTCCTGAATGAATGTGATAGTTGCCACAAACATGCTTTCCCATGCGGCAACTAACTTACTGAAATGACTGTGATAGTTGCCACAAACAAGCTTTCCCATGCGGCAACTAATTTATTGAATGACTGTGATAGTTGCCACACACACGCTCTTCCATGTGGCAACTAATTTGCTGAATTACTGTGATAGTAGCCACAAACATGCTTTTTCATTGTGGCAACTAATTTTCCTGAATGATTTGTGATAGTTGCCACACTGTATGAATGGTAAAGTGTAGTAAATCGGTAGTCAATGCAGTTTCAGCAACCAACTGCACTGGACGACAACTAATGTGCACATCAACTGTGCTTGTTGCGACATGGATAGTATATTCTTGTGGCAAATAGAATGTGTACACACTGTGTCTGTTGCCATGCTGTAGACAGGACAATGTGGCAAATTGGCTGCATAACATGGCAACCAATTTTGCATATCAATTGTGTCAGATGCCATACATATGCTTTCCATGTGGCAAGTTTTGTCCACCACATTATGTCATTGCCATATTACAGTCCAAGACAATGTGGCAAATTCATTGTACTGCAGACGCATTTTTTGTGTTTTGCCACAATGACTTGTGATATCTGAACACACTGTGGCAATTTTCAGGTTCTTGATTAGATGTTTTTCATCGCTTTTTTGTATTATGTGTTGCATTTTAACATAACAATTTCAACCTAGCACATTTTTGCCGCTGAACACATAGCATTTCATTGGTGTATTTAGGACAGGGTGTGAGCTGCCACATCTTAGTTTTTGTGATGTGGAGGATTTTGTGACTTTCTATCATACTATCTTGGGCTAACATGGCAACTTCAACATTTTGTTTTCAAGTGCATTTACGATCTGTACACTTTTTTTTGAAAATGTAACCAATGTGCTTACTTGCCACGTTTATGTTTTCGACAATCACAGGAGGGGTGCGTGTGTGTTCATGTGATATTTTGCATTCACTAGTTGACATTTTCTGTTAGGTGGCAACTGCTTACATCTTGCATTTTCATAACCACCGTGACAATTTGGTCTGTTCCTATCTCAGCAGAATGGCTCGTGGTGATCATCAAAATGATGATGATGATTTCATGGATCCACCACAGCATAAGCGGGCAACTGGACGGAGAAAAGAGGGTGATGAGGCAACTGTCCACACACCCCCTCCTCCTTCTTATGTTACTGGTTGCCACCTCGAGCTTGCAGTCGTCTGTCATGAACTAAAATTTCATGACATTGCAAAACATGGCAACAACTGATCACTTTTTGTCTGTTTTTTTTGCAGAAGAAGAAACGTATTCACAGCAGAGCCTCCCAAGAACGACTGACTACGTTGACTGACAAATTTACCGACGATCAGAAGGGGGCTGCTGCTGAGATGGGTATGCAGGCTCTGATGAATGTCCAGTGCACAAACCTTGTCAACCCTGTATGCGACTGGCTTGGTGAGATTTACGACCCCGCCTCCAGGGAATTTGTGATTTCAGGACGTGGAAGACTACCGTTGAACGAGGAATCCGTGTTCTGCACTTTGGGTGTGCCTCGTGGACATATCAAAGTCCCATACAAGGTCAATAACGAGATCAAGGAAGTGCTGTTCCCCCGTTTGTTTCCTGGGTTGGAATCCATGCCGAACACGTCTGCACAGGCAGATTCGCTGCAGGCCATGACGACGCATGGAGATGTTTTTAAGATGAAGCTACTCATGTACCTCATCTCAGCTGTTTTTGCGCCGACCACTTCTCTTCGCCCAAGCAACAAATGCTTCCCCATCCTGGTGAATGATCCATCTTTACTACTTTATTTTCCTTTAATCTTTTGGCTCCGATATCATGTGTAAAGCTAGTCACTGCCAGTGTTTTTGATGTTTTTTTCCATTTGATTTCTGATGCGGCAACCTTTTTTGTCCTGAAATTTTGTGCGGTGCAGGCGGATCTGAAAAATGTGAAGAACATGAATTGGTGTAAGTTTATTGCCGACTTCCTGCACGATGCATTCTCAAGCAAGATGTACCAAAAGGGTTGTCGACTGCATTTAATGGTATTTTTTTGCCAGTCCTTTCTGTGAACACTCTTTTTTTAACACACTTTTATTCATGCATGGCAACCTGATCATAACAAGATGGCAACTGCCATAATGACAATATGGCAACTGGCATAATGACAATATGGCAACTGCCATCATATTATTATGGCAACCGCCATCATACTATGATGGCAATCGCCATCATGGCAATATGGCAACCGCCATCACACTATGATGGCAACTAGCACATCTGAGATGGCAACTTCTTCTTTTTCTCTTCTTCATGCACCTCAACTTGATTATCATGGGAACATAGATTATCCTGTTTTTTTTCCACAAAGTACCCATGATGGCAACTGATATTTCTTTCTTTTTATAATTGTTTTACATCAGCTCATGTACGTCGACTGTCTTGATCTGTCCACCGTGGATTTCACTGGGACAGGAGGCCCGCCGCCACGCACAAGTTTGTTGTTTCGCGGGACTATCAACGCTGTCAAGGTTGTGCTTGCCGCAGACAGGTAATCGATACCAAATATGGAAAACTGCAGTTAGTTCTGGTTTCTTTCTCCACACGGCATGCTTACAAATTTGACATGAGGCAACCGTCTGTGGTTCATAAGAGATGACTACCTTTGTTATCCATGGCTGTCTGCGTATTGTATCCATGTCTCACTCCACATGGCAACTCTTTCATTCGTGTTGAAACTTACATTCTCTCTCTTACATCCTAGCTATTTTTTTGTTTTTTCCAGCTGATGGCCAAGCATGCTATAGACTACAACGTGTTTGGGGGCCCTCAAAACTTTGGAAAGTGGATGGACGTGCACTCAGCTCCGTCTTGCCCTACTGAGGTAATCAAAAGATCTACATCTATGGTTTGCCGTGGATTATTTTTGATGGCGCTGAAGTGACGCAATATGGGTGGTTATTGATGCTTCTTGTTTCGGTACAGCGAGGGCACCTGTTGAGCATCTAATTGGGAAGTTTGCATCCGGAATGACCGCTTGCTCGGAAGTTGGTTGAGGGTGGACGCCCTCGCTGGCTCGACAATGACGCAGCTTGCGAGGCGCTTCACTTCATTTGTCCCAGAACGCATACATCGGCCAACCGTTGCCGTGGCGGTATGACTACAACAGTTCCCAAGAGCCTCTCGACACACAAGATGAACTAGATGGAGATGCTGATCTCAGCAAGGATGACGACGATGACATGGAGAACGTGCAACAGACACCGATGATGATGAACATGTCAAGTTCGTGCGGTGGTAACAAGGGCAAGGATGCAACAGATGTCCCCCCACCGGAGAAAGTCAAAGAACATACGACTGCGAGAGGCGAGGGGGTGTTGCCATCAAAGAGGGGGAGGGATCCAGAGGATGTTGGGCAGGGTTCTCCTGGCAAGAGGTCTAGGACCGATCCTCAGAGCTGCCAGGAGGAGGTTCGACTTTAATTTTAGTTTTTTGCTTTGTCTATTTTCTTGGAACAGACTCATCCTTTTTTGCACTTGTTTTTGTCAAGCGCGGCAACGAGTTTGCTGTCTGACAATTGCCACCTTTTTTTCCTCCATCTCATACGTGCAGCGAGCCGACAGCTGGTGGACGAGCAGTTACGAAGAAACAGGCACCAACGCCAACCCGTGTTTCTGTTCGGTTGAACAAAGGCGCCCCCATTGCCGGTGACACCCCTTCCACCAGGTCATCTCCTCGTACGACGATGACCAACACCGGGGATCCTATCGTGTTGCCAGACCTGAGGAAGCCAGTCAAGAAGTAGGTTTTTCCATGCGCTTTCATTGACATAGTGCTATATTTTCTTGATTTTCCAATGCATCCGTTCAGCTTGTCACATGGTCTTCTGTCATCGTCCCCCACGTGGCAACTGCTGTTTTTCAAATGATTTTTTCCTTCCTTTTTAAGTGTATGGCAAATCCTATTGGTTTTTACATGGCAACTGGCATCTAGGCCAAATGGCAACTCTTACTGTACCTAATGGCAACTGCCATCTTTACCGTTGGCTTGTGTGCTCATCCCATACCTAGGTTTGAAATTGCATTCATGGCAGATCAAACATTTTTATCATTCTTCAAGTTGGCTAACATGGCAACTACTGCTGGATTTTGTATGGCAACTGCTAACTATGACACATGGCAACTCATGTTCCCCTTACATGGCAACTACCAGCTTTTCCACTTGTTTTTCATTTTTTAAAGATTTCTACCATGGAAAATATTTGTTCATTTTTTAATACCTTTTTCATGTGCTTTATTTTTTTGCAGGGTGAAGAAGATTACTACGCGCGGGGCCAAGCATATCAGTAAGGACCCACTCGAATGCCTGCAATCAAAGTTGTCAACAGGGGGCAACTCAGATGTTCATGAGGCGCCAGGCGACAATACTGCTGCTGCACCGTCAACTGCTCCCACTAACTCTGATGCAAGTGGCCGACCATCTCCCCCTGCTGCAGATATGCAGGCTAGAACAACAGGCATCCGTACATTGGGGAGTGACGAGTCGGTATCTGCCAGGACAGCTGAAATATTGCCAACTCTTCTGGCAATGAAGGATGCTGCTGTGAGCCATGCGATCCCATCAACAAGCGTTGAAGTGGACGCTCCCGAGACTAATCTAAGCAAGGAAGATTCCCGCTCATCTGACATTGATTCCAAGCGCGTGCGTGGTGGCACTCCTGTGTCCACGACAGAAGCGGCTGAGGCGGCAGTTCACAATGATATGCCATCTACAGGTGAGAGTCTTGGCACAACAACTCCAGCTCTTGTCGGTGCAGATACTGCTAAGGCGTCTGTTTCGCGTGCTGGTCTTCCACCTAGGCGTCGTAGCCCCCGCAAGCAATCAACAGACATACCCAACGCACCGGCTGTAGCTAGGAGCAGCAGAGATGAGTCTGGTTATGTTCCTGCGTCCACACTGTTCTCGCCACCTGCCAAAAGCAATGTGATGGAGAAACCGGAAGACCGGAGCACAACTGATGCAGGTGTCAAGCCGGACACGAGTGACGCAGGTGAACGTCCGGAAGAGACCGCATCTTTACCCGCAGTGGAAATCCCCAACTTAAATCTGCGCACTTCCAGGCTCCCAGTCAATGTGGGTGTCCCCTACAGCCCAAACAAGAAGATTGTCAAGAAAGCTGCGGCTGATACCGCTGACAACACGCCCCGCCCTACAAATAAGCCCGATCATTCTGTAGCGGCCGATTCAGATATGTTTGTCGATCTTTCACCCTTGGATTCTGCCCCGCAAGTTGTTCGTGGTCCGGCCAGTAGGCATGAGAGGCACCCAATGGCCTTCACCCCACCGAGCTTCAGCCTTGGCATCAGTCAAGATCAACCAGTGGTGTCAGATCCTATGCCAGTTGCCTTTGCTTTCCCGGGAGGCATGCCCGCAATGATGGCGCAGCCAATGGTCGAGGGCAGGAAGGCTGTCAAGTTCGCAGAGCCGATAGTCCAAGGTACATTTATCATGTCCTTATCATTTTTCTTGTATACATCTTTGTAGTTTGACTTTTGTCCCAATCATATTTTTTGGGGTTCTCACTTGTGATGGCAACTGATATGTGATGACATGCAATTGGATTTGATGCACCATGTCACCTACATTTTTTTTTGCTACCATGCTGCATTTTACATTGGGCAACCACATGGCAACTGAAGTTGATTCAACATGGCAACTGTAGTTGTTGTCACATGGCAAATACAATGCAATACACATGGCAACTGGATTTGCTGCACCATGTCATCTGCATTTTTTGTTTCCATGCTACATTTTTCCATACGGCAAGCACATGGCAAGTGGAGTTGACACAACATGGAAACTACAGTGCAACTACATGGCAACTGTAGTTGCTGTGACATGGCAACTGTAGTTGCACCACACATGGCAGCTCCCCACTTTTTGTGCCTACATGTCACATCATGCACCCTATTAAGGATGGCAATTTTACCCATGGGTACGGGTACCCGCGGGTACCGTACCCGCATGGGCAGGGTATGAGCACACTTTTATACCCATGGGTAGTACCCATACCCTACCCATTAAGTCATGGGTAGGGTACGGGTATAACCTTCTATCCGCTGGTATACCCATACCCCGCCCGCTTGTGAACTAATGTTGTTGTCGCCGCTAGTCATTATTTTGTCATGTGACGTGTCTACTCCTACTGAATTAAGAGTATGTTGTGATTTCTAAATTTTGATATATGCCATTTACTCATCTTCCTGTTATTGAGCTGAGATAATTGATTTTTTTTGTCAAATGTGCTATCAATGAGCAAAAAATTGTGAACAACTTGTGTACTATTTGTTCTACCCGTTGGGTACCCAATGGGTATGGGTACCCGTCGGGTATGGCTATGGGTAAAGTTTCATACCCATGGGTACGGGTATGGGTAGAATTTTGTACCCACTGACTATACGGGTATGGGTATGGTATTGCTCTACCCTGTCCATACCCTACCCATTGCCATCCTTACACCCTATCTTCTCACAATCCATCTGTTTTTGATTTCTAGGTATCCTAATCCACTTTTTTGATCCTTGCAGGCACCCGTGAGGAGATTTCACCGTCACTTGATGAAGCTTACCGCAGGATCGAGGAGGCAGCATTGCAGAGGAGGTCCTCATGAGGGCAGGGGCAATCAAGTTCTAACGTGTCTGCAAATACGATATCTGAGGATACCATTAGGAGTGCCACCCCTGGTTCTGTGAGGCAGCAGAGGGTAGTTCACCCACCTCCCCAGAAGACTACGAGCCCGAATTCAGGGCCACAAAGGAACAGACCCAGCTGTACGATATTGTCAAGCGGTTTGGAAATGCGAGGGCAGCAACAAGCACATGAAGGAGCTGAAAGCGTAAATGACCACACCACATAATCTCTCAGTTTTCTTTGCTCTGTTTTTACCATTCATCTTCTTCGTACTTTCTATACATGATCCGCTTACGTTTTAGTTCTTTTATTTTTTTACTTAGTAGGCATGATTCTTTCATGTTATATCATTTTCATACAGCTCATGTTTGGACAGAACGAAGGTCATTCAATGCGAAGCGGCGACATCGACACGGGTGATCTTGCCGAGTCCGTGAGGCCAAACGGTAAAATGTCGACGAATGTAGTTGCATGCGGATTGACTACATCAACAATCATATGGATGTGTGTGCCGACAAAACAATCATGCATTACAAGGTGACCTGCAAAATATGGGATGGTGACTTCCACCACAAAATCTCGAGGAAGAATTTCGCTCAACACGGTGAATTCAAGCTCACATCAAGAAATATGTGAGTACTCCTTCCCTGCTTGCACTTTTTTCACATGGTATGGTTTTTGCCATCATCCGCACTCTGCTTATGTGGCGATGTTTCATGTGGCAATAATCGCCAGCAAACTGACTTTTTGATTTTTGCATCCCGTGCAAACTATGTGGCAACTTCATAGTAAAATACACGGCAAATTTTGTTCATACATGGACGGCAACTTTCTTTCAATTACCCCCACCATAACTAAAACATTCTACGTGATTCTACTTTTTTTGTCCCTCTGTTGTTCTTCATGTGAACTCTGCTTCTCATTTCCTTCACTTTTACATGCCGGTCATGTTCCCCATGTTCCAGGAGCTTGCACCACACGACCCACACGACAAGTGTGGTCACCACTATGCGATCTGTCTTGACCTGAAGAACCAACGTTTTGAGGTGCTTGATTCAATGTGTTCGACAGCTGATGCAGACCTTACTTCGCATGCTGAATTCTTCATCAACAACGTCAAAGAGACATGGAACCTTCACTATGAAAACTCAAAGGTCCAGATCAGACATTTCCCGACTGAGTACGTGGCGACTATGAATCAAGGGAACACGTAATTTCCTACCCCCTCCTTCATGTGCCATTTACATCAATCCCACCCCTCTTTTGTTGTTACATCTGAATTGAAGTTTATCATTGCTATGTCTATCCTTTTTGCGAGTTCACCGACTCTTTTCCTTGTGCAGACGGATTGTGGCTTTCACACATTGGAATACTTTGCAAAGTGGGAAGGTAGACTTGTCCCTATTTATCACAAATGCAACGGTCGTTGAGCTCCGGAAAATTTACACATGGAACTGGTTGACGAATGAAGATTTCAACAAGCGGTCCGGAGCACGCGAGTTCGTGGAGGAAGCTGTCAAGAAAGTCATCAAGAAGTACAAGTGATCACGTGGCGTTACACACCGGATGCATACCTTACATTCTGTTGCCGAGGAATGTAAGGTACTATCTCTTTGTTCTCGTCAAAAATTATGTTCGTGTGCTATGTTATGACTGCAACCCCGCGTAGCCTACTATGTAGTGGTGGTGTGTGAGCGACATTTGAATAGTTTCTGTAATATATGTGCGGATGTGAACCTTTTTAGGCGTTACAATAGATATTTTTTTATGTTTATCATTATTACTATGGTTTCATCGTTTGTAGCACCAGTTTGCTGTTTCGAATGCGTCTACGATGTTTTAAAACATGGCAAATGTAGTTCATCAGACATGGTTAGTGAAAGTCATCGTCGTTTTTCATTTGGCTGTTTTGCTTCTTCTTTTTCATCGCTAACTGCACCGGCTAGCATGTGTAGGTTGATCATGTAGCCACAACCTTTGCTGCGGTTTATGCATGTTACGCTTTTTCCAACTTGTTTCCCATACATTGCACACCACACATTATGTGTCACTAAACCGCGTCGAATTGTCATGGAAATATATGCCATGTAGAGTCATTACAAATACCATGGCATATTTTCAGTACAGCTAACATGGCAGAACCAGTACAAACAACACGGCAGATCCAGCATAATTAACATGGCAGATCCAGTACAACTAACATGACAGATCCAATACAACTAACATGGCAGATCCAGTACAACTAGCATGGCATATTTAGTATAAAATAGCATGGCATATTTAGTATAAAATAGCAAGGCAGATTAACTACACATAACATGGCAGATTAACTACACATAACATGGCAGATTAAGTACCCATAACATGGCAACTGCATTTATCCATTCAATGTATTTTCCTTCAACTTCTGATGCCCCTCAAGAGTCATTCTCCCAATTTAAAAAAAATTCACAACATCTAGGGTGCAAAACAAAATGTCCACAAGGACCATGTCACAGCGCCCCAATTTTTGCTTATGGATTGCCCGTCCCTTTCTTCGTTTTCTTGTGTTTTGCTTGAATCTCCAATCCCGATTTGTACCTTACCTCTCTTGGATGACCCTTTGTGATGGAACGGGGTGGGTTCCTCACCTGGGTTTGTGTTCTTGCTGTTCCAGATCCTATCTCCGAGTTTTCAGATGATGGCCCCGTAGATGAAGGCACACTTGATGTGCGGGGGAACCGGTGTAAGGCTTCCTCAGCTTTCCTCTTCTTGATCTCATCAAGCTCTCTTTTCAGGGCCTTCCTGTGTTTTTCTGCGACTCTCGTTGTCTCATCACTCTTGCACGCTTCATCAATTAGCTCAAGATAGTTCTTTGTCGGCTGGCGTGCCTCACAACTTCCATGGTTGACTCAGGTCTCTCGTCATGCACAGCCAGAACTGCGTTTGTTGTCTGCGGCGCCAACGCGTCGTCAGCGTCCCAAGTCCATCGCCGCCTTATGAAATGGCGGGGCATCCGTGTCACAGCGTTCATGTCCATTACTTTTAGTATGTGACAGCACACAATGCCGTCCTGTTCAAACTTGCAACATTGGCAGTAGTATTCGCCTTCGCCTATCGAGGCTTTGACGAAGTAGTTCCTTCCTTTGTCCGGGTCTTCGTGTTCGAATCGACATGCCCAAAATAGAACACACCTTGAGCGTATGTTCGCCCACCGAAAGCCGTGAACATGCCTTGCACGCTTTATTTCTTCTGGAATCGCAAGTTTTGTGTGTTTTCATTAAACTATCGCGCGCTCTTTTTTGTAGCACCTTATGTTGTCATGGAAATAGAAATACATTTTGTTTGAACATGGCAAACATAGTACATTGAACATGGCAAATATAGTACCTTGAACATGGCGCATTTGTAGTACATTAGACATGGCAATCGCAGACACCGACATGGCAACTGCGCATTACACTAGACATGGCAATCGTAGTACATTTTCAATCGGACATCGTCATTTCCACACCAACATTCCCCAATGGAAGCACATTGCATAAAACATGGCAACTGCATTTTTATTAAACATGGCATCTACGATTGAGTAAACATGGCAATTGCATTTCAACAAACATGGCAGCTTGCATTTTAGTAAACATGGCAATCGCATTTCAGCATATGTGTCGACAATATAACATTTTTCAGTTGACATTGGCATTTGCATACCAACATGCCCCAATGGAAGTACAATGCATTAAACATGGCAATCGCACTTCATTGAACATGGAAAATGCATCCGAGCAAGCATGGCAAATGTAATTTTCATTGAACATGGCAACTGCAATGAGTAAGCATGGCAAACAGATTTCATTAAACATGGCAATCGCATATCATGGCAACTGCATTGCACTCTATATGGCACCTCTGCCTTAGTGCTTTTAGCAAATAAGACTGTGTATAATCGACTTACTTCTTAAAGATCTTGTTGGTGTATATCTTGCTCATTTGCCTCTCCATCGGTAAATACGTTAGCAATTTTGGCTGCTTTAGTGCTGTGGTCGCTTCTTGCTGTAGCTCAGATCCCAGAATTTTTTGTTGCAAAGCTGTGTACTGCTTGGCAAACTGTAGCAATGAGTTGCCAGGGCTCACGTACTTTTGGGGAACGTAGCAGAAATTCAATATTTTCTACGCATCACCAAGATCAATCTATGGAGATTCTAGCAACGAGGGAAGGAGAGTGCATCTACATACCCTTGTAGATCGCTAAGAGGAAGCGTTCATGTGAACGGGGTTGATGGAGTCGTACTCGTCGTGATTCAAATCACCGGAGATCCTAGTGCCGAACGGACGGCACCTCCGCTCAACACACGTACAGCCCGGTGGCGTCTCCCATGCCTTGATCCAGCAAGGAGAGAGGGAGAGGTTGAGAAGACTCCATCCAGCAGCAACACAACGGCGTGGTGGTGGTGGAGGCGTGGCAATCCCGCAGGCTTCGCCAAGCACCAAGGGAGAGGAGGAGGAGGAGAGGCGGGCTGCGCTGGAGAGGAGGCTCGTGTGTTATGGGCAGCCCCATAGGCCTCATATATAGGGGGAGGGAGGCTGCGCCCCTCTAGGGTTTCCACCCCTAGGGGTGGCGGCCAGCCCTAGATGGGTTTGGGGGCGGCCAAGAGGGGGAGGGAGGCGCCCACTAAGTGGGCCTTAAGGCCCATCTCAACTAGGGTTTGCCCCTCCCTCCCCTTGCGCTTGGGCCCATTGTGGGGCGCACCAGCCCTCCTAGGGGCTGGTCCCTCCCACACTTGGCCCACGCAACCTTCTGGGGCAGGTGGCCCCACTTGGTGGACCCAGGACCCTCCGGTGGTCCCAGACATTACCGATATCGCCTCAAACTTTTCCGTGACCAAAACAGGACTTCCCATATATAAATCTTTACCTCCGGACCATTCCGAACTCCTCGTGACGTCCGGATCTCATCCGGACTCGAACAACATTCGGTAACCACATACAAACTTCCTTTATAACCCTAGCGTCATCGAACCTTATGTGTAGACCCTACGGTTCGGAGACATGTAGACATGACCGAGACGTTCTCCGGTCAATAACCAACAGCGGGATCTGGATACCCATGTTGGCTCCCACATGTTCCACGATGATCTCATCGGATGAACCACGATGTCAAGGACTCAATCGATCCCGTATACAATTCCCTTTGTCTAGCGGTATTGCACTTGCCCGAGATTCGATCGTCGGTATCCCGATACCTTGTTCAATCTCGTTACCAGCAAGTCTCTTTACTCGTTCCGTAATACATCATCCCGTGATCAACCCCTTGGTCACATTGTGCACATTATGATGATGTCCTATCGAGTGGGCCCAGAGATACCTCTCCGTTTACACGGAGTGACAAATCCCGCCTCGATTCGTGCCAACCCAATGACACTTTCGGAGATACCGTAATGCACCTTTATAGTCACCCGATTCGTTGTGACGTTTGGTACACCCAAAGCATTCCTACGGTATCCGGAGTTGCACAATCTCATGGTCTAAGGAAATGATACTTGACATTAGAAAAGCTTTAGCATACGAACTATGATCTTTGTGCTAGGCTTAGGATTGGGTCTTGTCCATCACATCATTCTACTAATGATGTGACCCCGTTATCAATGACATCCAATGTCCATGGTTAGGAAACCGTAACCATCTATTGATCAACGAGCTAGCCAATAGAGGCTTGCTAGGGACATGGTGTTGTCTATGTATCCACACATGTATTTGAGTTTCCTATCAATACAATTATAGCATGGATAATAAACGATTATCATGAACAAGGAAATATAATAATAATAACTAATTTATTATTGCCTCTAGGGCATATTTCCAACAGTCTCCCACTTGCACTAGAGTCAATAATCTAGTTCACATCGTCATGTGATTAACATCGATAGGTCACATCGCCATGTGACCAACACCCAAAGAGTTTACTAGTGTCGTAAACTAGTTCACATCATCATGTGATTTAGACTCAATGAGTTCGAGGTTTGATCATGTTTTGCTTGTGAGAGAGGTTTTAGTCAGCGGGTTTTAGTCAACGGGTCTGAACCTTTCAGATCCGTGTGCTTTGCAAATTTCTAGGTCATATTATAAATGCTGCTTCCACGCTCCACTTGAAGCTATTCCAAATGGTTGCTCCACTATACGTATCCGGTTTGCTACTCGAGTCACTCGGATAGGTGTTAAAGCTTGCATCGGCGTAACCCTTTACGCCGAACTCTTTATCACCTCCATAATCGAGAAACATGTCCTTATTTACTCCAAGGACAATTTTGACCGCTGTCCAATGATCTATTCTGGATCATTCTTGTACCCTTGATGACTCATGGCAAGGCACACTTCGGTGCGGTACACAAAGATAGCATACTATAGAGCCTATGTCTGAAGCATAGGGGCGACCTTCGCCCTTTCTCTCTTTTCTGCCGTGGTCGAGCTTTTAACTCTTAACTTCATACCTTACAACTCAGGCAAGAACTCCTTCTTTGATGATCCATCTTGAACACTTTCAAGATTATGTCAAGGTATGTGCTCATTTGAAAGTAACATTAAGCGTTTTTTATCTATCCTTATAGATCTTGATGCTCAATGTTCAAGTAGCTTAATCCAGGTTTTCTATTGAAAAACATCTTTCAAATAACCCTATATGCTTTCGAGAAATTCTACATCATTTCGATCAACAATATGTCAACAACATATACTCATCGAAATTCTATAGTGCTCCCACTCACTTCTTTGGAAATAAAAGTTTCTCATAAACTTTGTATAAACCCAAAATATTTGATCATCTCATCAAAGCGCACATTCCAACTCCGAGATGCTTACTCCAGTCCTTAGAAAGGATCATGGAGCCAGCATACCTTTTAGCATCCTTAGGATTGACAAAACTTTTACGATTGTATCACATACAACCTTTCCTTACGTAAACCGGTAAGGAAACTCGTCTTGACATCCATCCGCCAGATTTCATAAATGCAGCTAATGCTAACATGATTCCGACGGACTTAAGCATCGTTCGATGAGAAAATCTCATCGTAGTCAACTCCTTGAACTTGTGAAAACTCTTCGCCACAAGTCGAGCTTCATAGACGGTGATGTTACCGTCCACGTCCGTCTTCTTCTTAAAGATCCATTCATCTCAATGTCTTGCCGATCATCGGCAAGTCCACCAAAGTCCATGCTTTGTTCTGATACATGGATCCTATCTCGGATTTCATGGCTTCTAACCATTTGTCGGAATTTGGGCCCACCATTGCTTCTCCATAGCTCGTAGGTTCATTGTTGTCTAGCAACATGACCTTCAAGACAGGATTGCGTACCACTCTGAAGCAGTACGCATCCTTGTCACCCTACGAGGCACGGTAGTGACTTGATCCGAAGTTTCATGATCACTATCATAAGCTTCTACTTCGATTGGTGTAGGTGCCACGGGAACGACTTCCTGTGCCCTGCTACACACTAGTTGAAGTGACGGTTCCACCATCCTCCCACTCAACTTTTCGAGACAAACTTTTCCTCGAGAAAGGACCCGATTCAAGAAACAATCCCTATTGCTTCCGGATCTGAATTAGGAGGTATACCCAACTGTTTTGGGTGTCCTATGAAGATGCATTTTGTCCGCTTTGGGTTCGAGCTTATCAACCTGAAACTTTTCCACATAAGCGTCGCAGCCCCAAACTTTTAAGAAACGACAACTTAGGTTTCTCCAAACGGTGTCGTCTCAACGGAATTACGTGGTGCCCCATTAAAGTGAGTGCGGTTGTCTCTAATGCCTAAACCATGAACGATAGTGGTAATTCGATAAGAGATATCATGGTACGCACCATATCCAATAGAGTGCAACTATGATGTTCAGACACACCATCACACTATGGTGTTCCAGGCGGTATTAATCGTGAAACAATTTGCACAATGTCTTAATTGTGTGCCAAAACTCGTAACTCAGATATTCATCTCTATGATCATATCATAGACATTCTATCCTCTTGTCACGAAGATCTTAAACTTCACTCTGAAATTACTTGAACCATTCAATAATTCAGACTTGAGTTTCATCAAGTAAATACACTCAAGATCTACTTAAATCATCCGTGAAGTAAGAACATAACGATATTCATTTGCATGCCTCGGCACTCATTGGACTGCACACATCAAAATGTGTTACTTCAACAAGTTGCTATCTTGTTCCATCTTCTTTGAAACGAGGCTTTCAGTCATCTTGCCCATGTGGTATGATTTGCATGTCTCAAGTGATTCAAAATCAAGTGAGTCCAAACGGTCCATCTGCATGGAGTTTCTTCATGCATATACACCAATAGACATGGTTCGCATGTCTCAAACTTTTCAAAACGAGTGAGTCCAAAGATCCATCGACATGGAACTTCTTCATGCATTTTATACCAATATGACTCACATGGCGATTGCCACAAGTAAGTGGTACTATCATTACTATCTTATATCTTTTGGCATGAAAATGTGTATCACTACGATCGAGATTCAATAAACCATTCCTTTAGGTGCAAGACCATTGAAGGTATTATTCAAATAAATAGAGTAACCATTATTCTCCTTAAATGAATAACCGTATTGCGATAGACATAATCCAATCATGTCTATGCTCAACGCAAACACCAAATGCAGTTATTTAGGTTTAACACCAATCTCGTTGGTAGAGGGAGTGTGCGATGCTTGATCACATCAAGCTTGGATAAACTTCCAACACATATCGTCAGCTCACCTTTAGCTAGTCTCCATTTATTCCGTAGCTTTTATTTCGAGTTACTAACACTTAGCAACCGAACCGGTATCTTAATACCCTGGTGCTACTAGGAGTCCTAGTAAAGTACACATTAACATAATGCATATCCAATATACTTCTATCGACCTTGCCAGCCTTCTCATCTACCAAGTATCTAGGGTAAATCTGCTCCAATGGTTGTTCCCCTTATTACAGAAGCACTTAGTCTCGGGTTTGGGATTCAACCTCGGGTTTCTTCATTAAAGCGGCAGCTGATTTGCTGTTTCACGAAGTATCCCTTCTTGCCCTTGCCCTTCTTGAAACTAGTGGTTTCACCAACCATCAACAATTGATGCTCCTTCTTGATTTCCACTTTCGCGGTGTCAAACAACGCGAATACCTCAAGGATCATCATCTCTATCCTTGACATGTTATAGTTCATCACGAAGCTCTAGCAGCTTGGTGGCAATGACTTTGGAGAAACATCACTATCTCATCTGGAAGATCAACTCCCTCTCGATTCAAGTGATTGTTGTACTCAGACAATCTGAGCACAAGCTCAACGATTGAGCTTTTCTCCCTTAGTTTGTAGGCTAAGAAAATCGTCGGAGGTCTCATACCTCTTGACGTGGGCACGAGCCTGAAATCCTAATTTCAGCCCTCGAAACATCTCGTATGTTCCGCGACGTTTCGAAAACGTCTTTGGTCCCTCTACTCTAAACCGTTCAACTGAACTATCACGTAGTTATCAAAACGTGTATGTCCGATGTTCGAAACATCCACAAACGACGTTTGGGGTTCAGCATACTGAGCGGTGCATTAAGGACATAAGCTTTCTACTGTCCGCATAATCGCTACTTTCAACTTTCAACTATATTTTCTCTAGGAACATATCTAAACAATGGAACTAAAGCGCGAGCTTACGACATAATTTGCAAAAGGTCTTTTGACTATGGTCAAGATAATTAAGTTCATCTTATGAACTCCCACTCAGATAGACATCCCTCT
Source organism: Aegilops longissima (assembly GCA_021605205.1). NCBI lineage: Eukaryota > Viridiplantae > Streptophyta > Magnoliopsida > Poales > Poaceae > Aegilops > Aegilops longissima. Next base: position 479,895,487 of record CM038676.1, read on the forward strand.
GGTCATCTAAGTGATTACATGATCCGAGTCAACTAGGCCGTGTCCGATCATCACGTGAGACGGACTAGTCATCATCGGTGAACATCTTCATGTTGATCGTATCTACTATCGACTCATGCTCGACCTTTCGGTCTCCGTGTTCCGAGGCCATGTCTGCACATGCTAGGCTCGTCAAGTTAACCCCAAGTGTTTTTGCTGTGTAAATCTGTCTTACACCCGTTGTATGTGAACGTAAGAATCCATCACACCCGATCATCACGTGGTGCTTAGAAGCGACGAACTGTAGCAACGGTGCACGATCGGGGAGAACACTTCTTGAAATTTGTGTAAGGGATCATCTTATTTACTACCGTCGTTTCTAAGTAAACAAGATGCATAAACATAATAAACATCACATGCAATTATATAGTAGTGACATGATATGGCCAATATCATATAGCTCCATTGATCTCCATCTTCGGGGCTCCATGATCATCATCGTCACCGCATGACACCATGATCTCCATCATCATGATCTCCATCATCGTGTCTTCATGAAGTTGTCTCACCAACTATTACTTCTACTACTATGGCTACGGTTAGCAATAAAGTAAAGTAATTACATGGCGTTGTTTAATGACACGCAGGTCATACAATAAATAAAGACAACTCCTATGGCTCCTGCCGTTGTCATACTCATCGACATGCAAGTCGTGAATCCTATTACAAGAACATGATCAATCTCATACATCACATATCATTCATCACATTCTTCTTGGCCATATCACATCACATAGCATACCCTACAAAAACAAGTTAGGCGTCCTCTAATTGTTGTTTGCATGTTTTACGTGGCTGCTATGGGTTTCTAGCAAGAACGTTTCTTACCTCGCAAAACCACAGCGTGATATGCCAATTGCTATTTACCCTTCATAAGGACCCTTTTCATCGAATCCGTTCCGACTAAAGTGGGAGGCGGCACCGCTAGCCACCTTATGCACCAAGTGCATGTCGGTCGGTGGAACTGTCTCACGTGAAATGCGTGTAAGGTCGGTCCGGGCGCTTCATCCCACAATACCGTCGAAACAAGATTGGACTAGTAACGGTAAGCATATTGAAAAAATCAACGCCCATAACTACTTTGTGTTCTACTCGTGCAAAGAATCTACGCAATAGACCTAGCTCACGATGCCACTTGTTGGGGAGCGTGGCAGAAATTCAATATTTTCTCGCATCACCAAGATCAATCTATGGAGATTCTAGCAACGAGGAAGGAGAGTGCATCTACATACCCTTGTAGATCGCTAAGCGGAAGCGTTCATGTGAACAGGGTTGATGGAGTCGTGCTGTCGTGATTCAAATCACCGGAGATCCTAGTGCGAGCGGACGGCACCTCCGCGTTCAACACACGTACAGCCGGTGGCGTCTCCCATGCCTTGATCCAGCAAGGAGAGAGGGAGAGGTTGAGGAAGACTCCATCCAGCAGCAACACAACGGCGTGGTGGTGGTGGAGGAGCGTGGCAATCCCGCAGGGCTTCGCCAAGCACCAAGGGAGAGGAGGAGGAGGAGGCGGCAGGCTGCTGGAGAGGAGGCTCTCGTGTGTTATGGGCAGCCCCATAGGCCTCATATATATAGGGAAGGGAGGGCTGCGCCCCTCTAGGGTTTCCACCCCTAGGGGTGGCGGCCAGCCCTAGATGGGTTTGGGGGGGCCAAGAGGGGGAGAGGGCGCCCACTAAGTGGGCCTTAAGGCCCATCTGAACTAGGGTTTGCCCTCCCACTCCCCTTGCGCCTTGGGCCCCTTGTGGGGCGCACCAGCCCTCCTAGGGGCTGGTCCCCCCACACTTGGCCCACGCAACCTTCAGGGCAGGTGGCCCCACTTGGTGGACCCAGGACCCTCCCGGTGGTCCCAGACATTACCGATATCGCCCAAATTTTTCGGTGACCAAAACAGGACTTCCCATATATAAATCTTTACCTCCGGACCATTCCGAACTCCTCGTGACGTCCGGGATCTCATCCGGACTCGAACAACATTCGGTAACCACATACAAACTTCCTTTATAACCCTAGCGTCATCGAACCTTAAGTGTGTAGACCCTACGGGTTCGGAGACATGTAGACATGACCGAGGCGTTCTCGGTCAATAACCAACAGCGGGATCTGGATACCCATGTTGGCTCCCACATGTTCCACGATGATCTCATCGGATGAACCACGATGTCAAGGACTCAATCGATCCCGTATACAATTCCCTTTGTCTAGCGGTATTGCACTTGCCCGAGATTCGATTGTCGGTATCCCGATACTTTGTTCAATCTCGTTACCGGCAAGTCTCTTTACTCATTCCGTAATACATCATCCCGTGATCAACCCCTTGGTCACATTGTGCACATTATGATGATGTCCTACCGAGTGGGCCAGAGATACCTCTCCGTTTACGGAGTGACAAATCCAGTCTCGATTCGTGCCAACCCAATGACACTTTCGGAGATACCGTAATGCACCTTTATAGTCACCCGATTCGTTGTGACGTTTGGTACACCAAAGCATTCCTACGGTATTCGGAGTTGCACAATCTCATGGTCTAAGGAAATGATACTTGACATTAGAAAAGCTTTAGCATCTGAACTACGATCTTTGTGCTAGGCTTAGGATTGGGTCTTATCCATCACATCATTCTACTAATGATGTGACCCGTTATCAATGACATCCAATGTCCATGGTTAGGAAACCGTAACCATCTATTGATCAACGAGCTAGCCAATAGAGGCTTGCTAGGGACATGGTGTTGTCTATGTATCCACACATGTATTTGAGTTTCCTATCAATACAATTATAGCATGGATAATAAACGATTATCATGAACAAGGAAATATAATAATAATAACTAATTTATTATTGCCTCTAGGGCATATTTCCAACACGTACCGCTTCAAAACAGCATTGAACCCCTCGCTGCGCTGCGTAGTCTGCAGAAAGGGAAGAAGCACTTGCATGAAGTAGGCGGCACCAGTACATTCGCTTCTCCCACAGGCTAACAAGAGTCTCGTTGTCTTGGACTTGATGTGTTTCAGTCATGGCCATCCAGCTCCTTTCAAACTCCTCCACCGTCAAGCTGTGGTCCACGCACAGCTCGAATGCCTTGTGCAGCTCTGGACGGTCAGCAAAGAACGGTCCTAGCGTCTCCTCAGCCTTCTTTATAATATGCCACCTGCAGTGCCTGTGCACTGCCAACGGAAAGACCTCCTCTATGCCTGCACGCATGCTGAAATCCTGGTCTGTTATTATGTTCATCGGAGCAAGTCCATCCATGCGCTCCAAGAAGGTCTTGAACAGCCAAACATACCCATCCATGTCTTCATTCCGAACGAGCCCGCAGCCGAACTGCAACGACTGATTGTGGTTATTTATTCCTATGAACGGAGCGCATGGCATCTTGTACATATTAGTGAGATACGTCGCGTAGAATGAAATGCAATCTCGGAAATGTTTGTAGGCTCTCCTTGCAGCACCATCCACCCAATACATGTTCCTGACACAGTCCTCATCGTCCAACCTTATCCTGTAGAAGAAATCTGGATCTTCCTTTGCTTTCTCATCGAAGTAGGCCATTGTGGCCTCTATGTCAGCCAATTTGCTATCTCTACGGTACTTTGCCTGTAGGTTTGTGACATCAGCTGGTATGTAGGGCATGCTACTCAGAGTCCCCTTTTGGCTGTGGATGAGTGATAGTATCTGGACCATTCTTGATGGACCGACGTTACAATCATGTAGCAGCTTTACGAATTGCCTTTCGACGGGGGTGAATCCTCTGTGGGCGGACAGAAATTTTACCAGGTCGAACTTCTTTATGAGTTTGTGGTTGTGCTTGTCAAAATATTCAGTGACCACCCACTGTGCTCCATCTACGTTTAGCTTACACTGGACAGGGCATTCTGTCTTGAGAATGATACCTCTCTTTTGTTCCGGAACGACAGGCGCAACACCTTTTCCCTTCTTGTTCCTCCGTGCCTTGTGGCACCTCATCTCACCTCTGCTGTACTCGTTAGTTTTCTTAATTTTCCTATGGTATTCGGTGTTGACCGCAAATCCATGGAACTTTGCATATGTCTGGTAGAATTCCTTTGCTTCTTTGAACGATTCAAATCTATGCCCAACGTACGGTGGCTGAGGTACCACGATCTCTGATTGCCCACCATCTTCATCCCCTTGTGCTTCGTCATCAGTTTCATCATTCACTTCAGTATCGGCGGCAGTTCCATCTACTTGAGTGTTGCCAGTGCTTGTGTTCAAAGGGGTGCTTGTCGGCATTGCTGGAATGATTGCCATTTCCGACTCTGACTCGACATTGTTTGCGGCATGATTGTCTGCTGGCTGGTGGAACGCGTCTTCCGTGCGCTCAGATCTCCCCGCAGTAGATGTCCCCGCGCCGCTGTTCACTGTAGTTGTAGGCCCTGTAATAGAAAAAAATAGGTACGAGAGTAAGATTTTTGTTTGAATAACATGTTTATCGCAACGGATCACATCAACTTCGAGTGATTTGGCATGACATCATTCAAACAGCAAGCCGTGAGTCTGCGCGTGGACATGTATGGCCACTGTAGTTGTCCAGTCATTGCAGCTACAGTCCAACAAACATGGCAACTATTGTTTGCCAATGCATGACAACCAGCTCCTTTTTAGTACGAAAACTTGGGTTACATATGCATGGCAGCTGCAGTCCTGCATACATGGAAAATACTGCTACCAACACATGGCAACCACTGTGTTCTAGCATCAAAACTATTGCATTCTAATCCCGATCTCACTAGGCAAATGCGATCAACCATTAGTGCTGCACACATGCTTTTAGCAGTTGGCAAATTTTCGAAGACAATACATGACTCATTACACACAACCATTTGTTAGCGTTTTATGCTTGGTTTTGTCCACCAACACTGCTACAAATCTTCTTTTTTGTCACGTGCTATTTTTTGCCACAAAAACAAATGTAGTGCTCTTTTGTGGTTCAATTTTTTCCTTACCTTGTTGTGCTGCATGTGCCCATCTTGTGTGGTCTGTGACACCAAATTGATGTGCTCTATCTGCAATCTGTGAAGCTTGCCACGAGACGTTTGCCGGGTTACCACCACCGTAATAACCTGTAAGCATCGTAGTAGTTGGTCAATACATGGCAAATGCTGTTTGTGCTAGCATGGCAACTGCAGTTGCCCTGGTATGGCAACTGCAGTTGTCCAGGGAGGGCAACAACAGTTGTCCAGGGATGACAACTGCAGTTTTTTATCCATGGCAATTGCAGTTGTCCAGTCATGGCAACTGCAGTTGTCAACTATGCTCCTTCTGCTAATTCACCGTCCGCAACTTCACTTTTTTATGGACTCACCTGTGTATGACGTCGATGGCAGGTACATGGGTGCTGCCTGATGCCACGTGCTGCATGAAGGCTCTGCATTTTCACCTGTCATAACTCGTGAGTCTTTTTGCCAACTTTTGCAAGTTTATTTTTCATGTCCAGACCAGTATGTGTTCTTTTTCGTATGCGTTACCTTGATTAGCCATATTAGCTAGTTGAAGTTGGCTGCCCGTACATTTGTCAGTGTTAGCGCCGTGTGACTGAACTTGCCACGGAGGCCTCCTGAGTGTGTTTTGGTCATAAGAACCTGCGAAAAAATGACAGTGTACGACATAAGTAGAATGTCATCTTCATCGTTGCGAACATGGCAACTGTTCTTTTCTTTTGTTATCACGCATCATACCAATGCCTGCATACTGTTCTAGTAGTGGCAGCAACGGCCCTGCAGAAATGAGTTGACTGTACTCTGATGCATCCCAAGGGGGCGTTTCTGGCCTTTGAGAACCCCAAGTATCAACGCCATCTTCGTGATTCATTTTTTTTTCACGTCTCGCTTCTTCCAATGTGTTCTCAATCACTGCATGAACAAGAACGCATCAACAATCCACAAGAATTGTATTCTTCCGCTGCTTGCACATAGAAGATAACACGTCAGTGTTATTACATTTTCATGGGTAGGCAACCAACACATCGCGGCATGCACATGGACACTCTTTTTTCTAAATTTTTGGGTGCTAGCTATTCGTTCGATTAGATGGCAACAGCCACTACAATAGGATGGCAAGCAACATGTCAACTTGGTGGCAGTTACTCACAACGAAAGGTGACAACTGACGTTATACACAAGTGAAAATTAATTTTTCCCACCTCCTTTATTCCAACTTTGTCATTCCTCTCCTTTTTTAGGGATTCCTACTCATCCATTTCATTACCAACTACTTGCGTCAATCAAACTAGGAACTTAAGTTAATCTCAAGCGTAGTACATGGCAGATCTGGTGTATTCTGCTTGGCAAATGCGAAGATACACCGAACCATGTAGTGTTTTACCCCTATAGCATGGATCCAGTCGCCACCTTCATCTGTAAATTTGCAATTTTCTGCCCAGAAGAAGGATGAGAAGGAGTAAGAGATCGGGAGATTTCACCTGCTTTTAGCTTATCGTCTTTGGAGGGCGGGGTTGGAGTGGGGGGCTGGGGGTGGGGGAGGTTTGCGGTGTGGTTTGCGGTGGGAAGGCCCTACGGATCTGCTCTGGCAACCAGAGAAGGCCGGCGATGGAGGTAGGGGCTCGAAAGGTGGGGGACGATGGCGACAGTCGAGAGTGGGGATCGATCGGAGGCCGGGAACGACTGGGTCGTGCGGGCAGCGGAGTCGTCTGGCCCGGACGGGGTTGCCACACACCGGACGTGCGGGCTGTGCAATTGCACGCCCGGACGTGGTCGTGCGGGCGGGTTTCTGTTCACGCCACACGAGGCGTGCGGGCGGGTTCCTATCCATGTCACACGTGTAGCAGTTATCGGGACCCTAAAAAAATATATCAAAGAGACATCCCGAGTGTTTATTTATCCATGAGGGAGGACATACAAACCAACAAAAGTAACCAGCAGCATACAACTGTCGACTCATCGGACATCATCAGTACCAAACACACACAGTCCGTTCATATCTATCTGACTGGCCTCAAATACAGATAGATCAGCAGCATATCTTCAGAGGAACCTGTTGAGTAAGTCGTCGACGGTGGTGTACTTGACGTCAGGGTACAGCTCGCTCGCCTCCACGCCGAACGACGGCGCGATCTCGATGTTGGTCTGGTCCCCCTTGATGTACGACGCGTGGCCGATCGAGAAGATGATGTTCATCGGGATCGGCGCCTCTGTAGCGCGTACACAAAGATGAATTAAGATATACTCCTACTACGTATGGCGCGTGAATGTATGTATAAAGCTAGTATCCTAACCTTGGATCTGCTTGAGGACGGCGTCCTCGGGGACGTACACCCTCTGGAACGTCTTGCCGGTCTTCTTCTCCCACAGCGACGCCAGCTCGTTGTGCGACAGCGTGTTGGCCGGCGGCTTGATGTACAGCACCTTGTTCTCCGCCCGGGGGTCGTCCGCCGCCAGCACCGTGTACGTGCCGATGTCCGCCTCGTCCACGAAGACGACCTTGGTCTCGCCGTCGCCGAGGATGACGACGCTGTCGGTGGGGGGCGCCGGGGAGAGCACCTGCCCGATGGTGGGGAGCGAGTACCCGGCGAAGTAGTTGGCCACCACGTAGGTGTAGGGGATGCCCTCGGCCTCGACGGCGCGACGGATGCCCGCCTTGAGGGCGAAGATGGACTTGGCCGGCTCCACGGCGCCGGTGCGGTCCACGTCCAGCCCGAACTCCGACGGGAAGAACCTCTGCACAGACAGAGCACTACGATGTGTGAAGCAGCCGTAGGTATGTACGTGCATGGATGCAAGTAACTGAGCTGCACGAGATAGTACCTTCACGTTGCCGGCCTCCTTGACGGCGGCGATGAGCTTGGTCTGGTCGGCGATCTGCATCGAGCCCAGCGTGGAGATGACGACGTCGGCCGCCTTGACGGCGCTCACCAGGCTGCCGTGGTCGTAGAGATCGCCCGTGAGGAGCGTGACGCCCGAGTCCTGGAAGGTCTTGAGTAGCTGCGCCTTGGCCGGGTCGGAGGGGGCGGCGTCCCGGACCAGCGCCAGGGTGGGGTGGCCGAGCCGCGCGCTTGCCGCGACGACGTGCCTGCCGATGTACCCCGTCGCGCCGATCACAAGGATCTTGCTCTTCGCATCGGACGCCATGATCTTCCTCGTACCTTGTTGGCAGGTGCAAGATCCTATCGCCTTGGCTGGCTTGCTCTCTCTTGCACTGCCACGACTTTAAATATGAATGCGAGCCTTTGATGTTACGCCTTCAATAATGGTGGATCCATGATAGCCGCTCCATCTCCGGCGATCTTCTGTCTGTCCATACCAAAAATAAGAGAGCTTACCACAGAGTCTGGATACGTGCGTGTATGTGGTTCACTTTTACGGTCAGGTCCATTGGAACGAATTTATGAGGCGTGCACTTTCAGAGACAGGTTCATGGTGACTGACAGGACACACCGTTTGCGTTTGGTAAGGTGGGGCGTGCATCACATCCCTCATCAGAAAACTACGGAACTTCTAGAAAATTGCTGATGTGGATTTATTATAACCGCATTATTAGAAATGACACTGAAAAAGAGATCCCATATTGTTGAGGCTCAGGGCTTGTTTACAGCGCTAGAAAATAGAAACACAAGTTATGTCACTCTAATAGGCTAGAATACATGCGTCTTGTTTGATTCGAACGGGATAAATGAGGTCTGAGCTCACATCTCATCGAAACGAATTGCCCTCTCTGACTCTCCTGTTTTTTCTCTTTTCTTCTTAATAAAAGTTCGTCAAAAACAAAACACTTCAAACGTAATAAAATTACACCGAAAGGTTACTAAATCACTGAACGACCACTACCGCTAACAGAACAAGCCGCCTATGCGCCATTGTGGCCACTCCCTTATCAGAGACGACTTGACCTCGTCGGTGTGACAGCCGAAAAATCTTCGTGCATGCCCCAAAGGACCAGCGCCCTATAGCCACCGTCGTCATTGTTGAACCACTGAATAGTTCTGAAGAATCTGAGGCCAAATCTTGTGACACAATGAGAAAGTCTAACCTCACCGCCCCAATGAGGCGGAAAGAATCTACACCGAAGATCCGTCGAGTATGTTTGGATGAACTAGATGAGGATCAGAGCCCGAATGACAAACTTAAAGAGAAAGCGTCGCCATCCACCCGAGCGCCGCACCTGTGAGGATTAAAAAACTCTAACCTAAACTACTAGCTGAAGCAGAGGCACCGAGATTCTCCTCCCCACCACCAGTCCGGAGCGGTAGTCAAAGGAGAGGCGAATCCACGGGCTCGTTCACGAAGTCTGGTGGGAAGAGTTTGTCCTGTCCATCAAAGGATAGGAAAGGAACGCTAGACCGGTTTCCTGCTTCTTATTACCCACTTAGACTCTCTTGTTCTATCACTACATTCCGAAGTCTTTCATAATTCATACCCTGACAATGTTATAACAATTCTTCCAAATCTTTCATTGCCAACAAACCATGGTACCTTCATCGCGAAAAAGAAGGTACCTTCATCTATATAGAAATAAAACATGCTATGTTGTGACTCCCATCAGGTCAACTCCAACACACGATTCTAAATAGTTCGGCGGCGTCCGTTTGGAGGTAAACGAACATAAAATGTGGCCCAACACATGGGAGCAAACAGACAATCATCCTTTTTTGTCCGATTTGACCAATTCCCGACCCAAATTTGGGTTGCGTTTGCGTTGAAATGGACACGCGCGGACAGGCGGGACACGTGCCCTTGTCCTCCCCTGGCCCGCCAGTCGGGGACATAGGCATCCCCTTTTTCTTTTCTCCGCCACCGGGCGCCCCCACCCCCACCTCCACCATAGCCGTCGTCGCCCATTTTCCCGGCCATCTCGTTGTCCAGCCCGGCCACCCCAAAGAACGACCACTGGATTTGTACCTTCCTCCCCCCGGCGCCGGCGGCCAACCGGTAGATCTGTGACGGCGGGATTAGCTGCATTTGGCCGCTGGATTTGCCGCATCCGATCATCGGCGAGTGCTCTTTGCCATGGATTGGTCGGTTACAGGACCACACAGCCCCGACAACACCTCCGCGCTGCGTGCAGGCATTGAATCCGCCTCTAGCCACTGGATCTATCTCGTCGGCGCTTCGCCGACAAAGACACAACTGGCCATCACCTGGGCTCGGCGCTGCCCAGCGGCTCGTCGGCTCACCGTTGCCGCTCATAAAGTGCGACTGCCTGCGGCAGGTCGGGCGCCACGTTTCTACCACGCCGGAACATTCCGGATGGATGTTCTTAAAGTGTAAAAAAGATGGGGTATGTGCTTCTTTTGATTCGTTTTTGCTCCCGGATTCGGTGCATTTTCGGTATCTCAATACTCAAATTTGTGTGTATGATGAATGCAAGTTTTGGTATTGGAAAAAAGAATACATCGATCTATTGATAGAACGAAGATTGATAGATGATCATGCACTCGTTGCTAGAAAAGAGGCTAAAAATGAGACTAGAGATCATATTAGATGCGAAGCAACGTCTACTTCTTTAGAATACAAAAACAAAAGTGTGCAAGTTTGAGAAGCCGCAGATCAACAATGAAGATATAGAAAAGATATTAATCCTATTAGTGGGAGCAGTTATGAAAGGTTGAATATCTTTTAAAATATCTAATTATGGTTCTTATTTTCTTTGGTCTTGCTCTACTTGCGGAGAATTGGTGAATGTAATCCAATGAATCAAAATGTCGTTTATGAAATAAAAGAAATGTATTTTAGTGCCTAAAAATGTGTACATACGGGCAAACAGCCGGCCGTGGCGGGCGAGATGCATCCGCACATTGAGCACATAGCCAGCACATCTAAAGAAACGGCCAAACGCCGCCCCATTTTTCTACCTAAATGAACAAAATTCGAATAAAACGGTGTTATACGAATTGGAGTGGCCTGAGTCCACCAACTCCCATGAGGCATGACTACTCGCTCAGTACTTCCCTCGAAACATCATTTCACCACCAACCCCCTCAGGAAGAAGTTCTAGAAAAAACGGAAAATGGAAAAGGTACACGAAGGTTCGGTGACGCATCACACATCAGGTTTCTGTTGTTGACGTCAGGGTAGCTCAACCGCTTGGTTCCTAGTTCTTTTTTTACCCTGGAGTAGTATTCATTATATAGCTAGATAAATTTCACCCATGCCATTGATTTGTCTATTTCACACAAAACTTTGCATCAAGATATATACCACTCCTCAATGCAAAGTTCCTGGAAGGCTGGCACTTATGATATGAACTGAGGTCCCGATCTTTTGATGAGAGAAGATAACTGGGATTTTGGAGGACTTGAGCCTCATGTTCCGGCTATCAATTATACAGAAAGAACGGTACATGACTAACGTCCATGTCAATCGCTAAACCAACTCCATTGTGTTGTCGACCGAGCACGATAAACCTATCGACGAAGGATTTTTTTTGTTGGCAAATTGAAGAACAAGCAAGAAAAAATAACAACATAAGCAATCTCAAATTGTGAATATTCAATTTGAAAATCTCATCATATGAAATATTCGGTGTTTCGATAGAATGTCTTGATGGTCGCACTAGACGATACGAGGGTAGACAAAATAAAAGATAACATAGCTAAACTTCTCTAAACAAAATCAAACCTAAGCTAAGAATAATTAGTTATTTATTAAAGGAGGAAATTAATTTTTCACCCTCAAATCCATCTCCATGTCTCCATGTCCCCCTGAACTTCAATACCTTATAATTTGGACCCTAAAATTGTCAATACTGGATAAATCAAACCCTTGAGTGGTTTTGAGTCACATCAAAAGCGGTTTTAGTCGCCGCGGGTTGGTCTAGCGTCGGCTTAGTTGCCTTGTCCGCGTCGGGGTCGGCGGGGAGTCCATGATTGATCGCTGGTGAGGAGGCGACTCGGGTGGTTACAACATAGAGTCCACTGCACGACTGGAGGTTGTGAGTCGGCTTTGTTTGAACTAATGGGCTTGGCTCACACATTTGCTGAAATTCCTAAGTAAATCTCAAAGGCCCCTGAATAGATGACAAGTGAAGGTGCGATCTTTAGTACCACCTTGCTAGTGGGGGAGACTAACTTAAATAGTTGAGTCTTCCCATACCACTAATTGGCATGAGAATAGAAAGAGAACACCGCACGCACGCGCTCGCCGCGCCTTGTCGGGATCAGGCCAAAGGGCGCAGGCATGCAAAATGCACGTGAATGATCCACCGAAATCCGGTATGTGTGCTTGTAGGAAAGCAACTTCCTTTTTCTGTTTTATTTTTTGGTTCCTTAGCAGACAAGTTCATTATTTTATTGACCAATAAGTGCTGGGAAACGTAGCATGCAATTAAAAAAATCCTACGCTCACGCAAGACATGCATAGCAACGAGAGGGGGAGAGTGTGTCCACGTACCCTCGTAGACCGAAAGCGGAAGCGTTTGACAACGTGGTTGATGTAGTCGAACTTCTTCTAGATTCTATCGATCAAGCACCGAACGTACGGCACCTCCGAGTTCTGCACACGTTCAGCTCGATGACGTCCCTCGTCCTCTTGATTCAGCAAAGGTTTCTAGGAAGAATATGAGTTCCGTCAGCACGACGGAGTGGTGACAGTGATGGTGAAGTGATCCACGCAGGGCTTCACGTAAGCACTACGAAGATATGACCGGAGGCGTAAACTGTGGAGGCACTACAAAAAAAATACACTGCCGTGATGATACATGTTTGTCACAGTAGGTCACGTTTTCTGTCATGCATGTACATCCATAACAAATTTATGATAGAATCAAGATAGTCATACCTGTACTGTCGTAGAAGTGCTCCATGACATTACCAAAATTATCGTCACGGAAGTGTCCACTTCCATGACAATAAATCGCGTGTCACAGAAGTGCTTTCGTCAAGGGTGACCGACACATGGCATCCACCGTAACGGAACACCGTTAAGCTATCGGGTCCGGTTTGGATCCGATAACCCGTTAACAGCCCGACCAATGAGGATTTTCCACGTGTAAAATCATCATTGGCTGGAAGAAACACGTGACAGCTCACCGTTGGGACAGATGTCATCCACTCATTGGGCGGCACCTATGATCGTCGACCGTGTACGCCCAACAGAGGCCCATTCTGTGAAAAGGCCGGCCCGTTTGACTTGGTCAAAGGTGGCGGGTCGACCCACAAGCTGTTAACGGCCTGTTCGCATATAGCCCATTTACAGCCCGCTAACCCAGGGCCCGTTTACGGCCTATCCGAATTAGGCCCAATAGCGTCATTTGGGCCGTCCAATATAATTTCAGCCTATTTTAACTTCCGGCCCATGTATGGCCCATGATGTCTTTCGGCCCATATGAGGCCCTTATTACTCTCAGCTCATTAACGACCCGTGGTAAAACTGGCCCGTAATGAACAATGTATCACTTTATACCCATTAACGGCACGTGGTGAAACTGGCCCGTAATGAACAGTGTATCACTTTATACCCGTTAACGGCCCATTATTCCGTTGGGCCGTTTCCAGCCCATGTTATCTTTCGGCCTTCTCGGGGCCCATTTATTCTTGGGCTCATTTCCACATTCGTTTACTTGCGGCCCGTTACTGTCATTTTCTGCTTGTGGGACAAATTCAGCCCGTGGTTACAGTCGGCCCGTTTGTGGCCCGTTAATACGTTGTGCCGTTTTCATAGCGTCGTCAAAATACGGCCGATTAACGACGACCCGTTATGGTCGGCCCATGAACGGACGATTTCAACTCTAGCCCATTAACGGCCATAATATGGTCTGTTATTGGCCCATGTTTGGCCAACCGATCATATGGCCCGTAGTGGCCCATTGATGATACGGCCCATAGAAGCCCCATTGTGTCTACGACCCGTATAAGGCCCATTGTTTCTACGCCACGTAGAAGGCCCATTGTTTCTACGACCCTTAGAAGGCCCATTGTTTCTAAGGCCGTAGGAGGCCCATATTAACTTCTGACCGGTGGGCATCAAAGTTACGCCACCGGTGCAAATATAGGGAACACCCTACACTATACAAAAATGGCTTGTTGTTTTCTTCAGCTGGTGGTTGCATGTTAAGAACAAATTTTGTATCGCACCAAAACAAACTACAACTATAAAACAAAAGGAAGGTTGGCATAAAAGTTAACAGTCTAGCAAATAAATGCACCACCAGAAGTTCAGAAGCTCAGTTCATTTGACCTGACTGTTATGTTTTCATGATGTATTGTCCGATGGAGCACCATAACCTTCGCCTTCAGTTCTCCTATGCTCCTGAACAACATAGCAAATGTCTGATAGTCTGGTTTCAAAACCATGCATATCTTGACAACATCAAACAATGTCTCTCCTTGTTTCACAAAGGGTCTCTGTTAGGGAATGGACTTGTATGCGGCCTTGAGATGCAACATTTTTTTGAGCTTGCATATCTTGATCATGAGGCAGTTTGGATGAGATTGCCTTAACAACCAAGCCAGTATTACGCAGGAATGTGCTTTTGGCACTATTAGTGGACAGGTACTGACCCACTGCAGCAAGAGCTGACATTGCGGTTATAGTTGCCTCACCACCTTCAGAAGGTGGCGGTTCCACCATTTTTTCCATAACTTGCTAAAAAGTTGAGGTTTTACATTAGTAGTACCAGAACAGAAGATATTAAGGAGGCATCAAAACCAAACAAAATAGCTTTGGTCTATATCTGAGAACTTATTCGGTGAACCCATGTAAAATAATAGTTGTATTTTATCATAAAGTACATAATAAAACCAGGTTCCAAACATATGACCATGTACCATCGCTAATGTATTGTATATTTCTTCACATTGTATTAAGGGCTAAGGATAAAGAGGCGAAGTTTATAATACGGTAAGCATAGTATGACATCATTCATATCACAAAACAAGCGAGAACGCAGACAAGCGAGGCAATTGTAGCGTTGTGTGGGCAAGTCCAACATGGAACTAGATTACAGGTCAAGATCAAAGGAAATCACTCCTCTCTTTTAAACCTTGTAAGGTGCAATGATACGCTAAGACAATTGTGTATAAAATTGAAAAGAGTAATAGACATTGGCTGCAAACCATGCAGTTCAAGGCACAAGTCAGAGTAAGTAGTAGTTAAAAGGCATGAGGATTAAGGACTTACAACAACGGCTTTGACTGGTGTAGTCATGCCCTTCTTCTAGCTGGTGTGACAGTCCTTGAAGATTTCCACAGCATTTGGTTCAGGTACCTTTTGGTCCTTGCGGGCTTTCCTCTACATTTGGAACAAGTCAATATAGATCTGATAATATGGTACAGCGAAAAGAGTGAAACAATAGCTAGCTAATTACAAGAGCCTCGCAGTGCGCAATATAGCTACGAGATCATGTAAATGCGATGGAATTTCACTTTAAATGCGGTTGGCCTTGTTCTTTGAACAGTTCACCTACAAGAAGATAGATTTGTGTGGCACATGCGTAAATAGGACTTCAACATGTGATCGATCACATATATATAATGTACACGATACTTGGATCGGACCGGTGTTTAACGAGGCCTCTCCGGTCTTCATCGGATATATTTTCCCTTTGGAGATGTTTGGGCAAGTTCACTGTTAGCCTTGCCTTCAAAGTGAGTTTTCCTCAAGTTATACCGATATTGTCATGAGCAGACTTGAAAACATGGGTGCAAGCATGCAGGTTGCATCATCTTGGCTATCAACTTGAACCTCATCTGTTGAAAATTATGGGAGTCTCATTATCAGCAACCTAGAAAGTATTGGACAGAGCAAGCCGATATTACTAGTTTCCATACATAACCATACTTACAGATAAATGGTCGAGGAAGGTGTTGAACTAGGTTTCGTCTTTGTCATTCTTGTACTGAATCCATGTTGGGAGGATACGTACATGACACCTAGCAGCAACTGCTGCTTATGATACTAACTTGGCTGACTCTGTAGCATCACCTGGCCTTTTTAAACCTGCCTCAAAACGGATCTCCATTCTTCCTCCTCTAGATTTAGTTAACCTATCGAGCATTAATTATCCCTGATGTTTGTTTCCTCTCGCGCCTAGGTGCTAGTCCAACAACAAACATAGTAAGTGTTAGTGTACATCAAACTGTGAGACTACATATAAAGAAGCATGCAACTGTAACTTGACTCCAGCAACTACCTTCTTGCTGTTGAAGCTCACAAAGTTCATCTGATCTTGCCAACTCATCTTGTGTCAAGAGTGCTTTGGAAGTAGTGTCAGGTGGCAAGGGAGCTTGGGAATGTGCTGCTAGCTGAGTTAACCAACTAGTAAATCGTGCAGCTGGTGGTACTGTGGAAGGTGTTGCAACAACTAGGGTTGTCTCTGCTTGTTTGGTGGCAGCTATTTGTTTCTGTTTGGCTTGTTCTATAGCTCGTGTAGCATGGGATACCCTATCGGTACAATTTTCCACTGGACTTTGACCTTCTATTCCACCATTAGTACCAGCAGAATCTGCAGGATTGTTCTGCTTCCCTTTCTCTGTCGTTCTGTCTTGCTTCCTCTTTCTCTGTGCCATGTTAAGTCAAGCCGACAAGAAAAATGAATAACAATTCAGTTCTTCAGAACAAATGTACTTTGATGTAAGAACATGGTGTGATAGACAGATATTGTATGTTCTAGAAACATGAACACGTGTCTTAGTCACAAGTATAATGTGTAAAATGGCAGATGAAATTCAACAAAATTAGAAGCAATACAAGCTAGACATCATACATAACATGCAACCACATATAACATTGCCAAGTTAGAGGGAGCACTGTGATGGTGCACTAGGGATACGTGCTCATCACCAACACAGCTCGTTGAGTGTCTATGCATGTGTTGTCTTGGAAATCATCTTGGGGGATGGAGGTAGAATCAGAGAGGCCCTCCATTTGGAAGGAGCACCTTCATCCGCTGCCTTGCTAACTTCCTTCCGCTTTATTGATTTTGAATTGTCAAGTAAAACCGACAAGAAAAATCAATAAAATTCACTCTTGAGAACTCATTCGTGCATGATACTGATACGTCTCCAACATATCTATAATTTATGAAGTATTCATGCTATTATATTATCCATCTTGGATGTTTAATGGGCTTTACTATGCACTTTTATATTATTTTTGGGACTAACTTATTAACCTAGAGCCCAGTGCCAGTTTCTGTTTTTTCCCTTGTTTCAATGTTTCGCAGAAAAGGAATATCAAACGGAGTCCAAATGGAATGAAACCTTCGGGAGAGTTATTGTTGGAACGGAAGCAATCCAGGGGACCTGGAGTGCATGTAAGGGAAGCAAGAAGGAAGGCACGAGGCAGGGTGCGCGCCCACCCCCCTAGGCGCGCCCTCCACCCTCGTGGGCCCCTTGTGGCTCCCCTGACCGACTTATTTCACCTATATATATATCCATATACCCTAAAACCTTCGGGGAACAGAAGAGATCGGGAGTTCCGCCGCCGCAAGCCTCTGTAGCCACCAAAAACCAATTGGGACCCTGTTCCAGCACCCTGCCGGAGGGGGGGATCCCTCACCGCTGGCCATCTTTATCATCCCGACACTCTCCATGATGGGGAGGGAGTAGTTCACTGAGGGAGTCCTGGATTAGGGGTCCTCGGACAGCCGGACTATATCCTTTGGCCGGACTGTTGGACTATGAAGATACAAGATTGAAGACTTCGTCCCGTGTCCGGATGGGACTCTCCTTGGCGTGGAAGGCAAGCTTGGCAAATCTGAATATGTAGATCTCCTCCTTGTAACCGACTCTGTAACCCTAGCCCCCTCCGGTGTCTATATAAACCGTAGGGTTTAGTCCGTGGGACAACAACAATCATACCATAGGCTAGCTTCTAGGGTTTAGCCTCTCGATCGATCAACTCTTGTAATACTCATATCATCAAGATCAATCAAGCGAGGAAGTTGGGTATTACCTCCATCGATAGGGCCCAAACACAGGTAAACATCGTGTTCCCGCCTCCTGTTACCATCCGCCTTAGGCGCATGATTGGGACCCCCTACCGAGATCCGCGGTTTTGACACCGACATTGGTGCTTTCATTGAGAGTTCCACTGTGCCGTCACCACAAGGTTTGATGGCCCCTTAGATCATCGGCAATGATGCGATCCAGCGTGAGGTTTTCGTCCCCCGACAGATCTTTGTGTTTGGCGGCTTCGCACTGCGGGCCAACTCGCTTGGCCATCTGGAGCAGATCGAGAGCTACGCCCCTGGCCATTAGGTCAGGTTTGGAAACTTGAACTATACTGCCAATATCTGCGAAGACTTGATCTTTGACGGATTCGAGCACATGTCAGGTGCGCCGCACAGTCACGACGAGCACGACTTAGCTTTGCCGCCAGACGATGTTCGGGAGATCACACCTGTGCCTACTCCAGCCCAAGCTCCGGAGCCGATTACGCCGTCCGAGGACGGGTGGATGGACCCCGCCTCGAAGGCCACACACTCAGTGGCGATAGAGCCAAATACTTACTTCACCTCCTATGAGACCTGTGTCGCCGGATCCTCGGATTCATCCCCTGCCACAGGCCCCGAACCGCCTGCCCCCATGCCTATCGAATCTGATTGGGCGCCGATCATGGAGTTTACCTCCGCGGATATCTTTTAGCACTCGCCTTTTGGCGATGTGCTAAATTCTTTAAGGTCTCTCTCCTTGTCAGGAGAACCTTGGCCGAACTATGTCCGGCTAGAATGGGAAGCGGACGACGAAGAAATTCGCTCCCCACCCACCACCCACTTAATAGCCACTGTCGATGATTTAACCGACATGCTCGATTTCGACTCCGAGGACATCGACGGTATGGACGACGATGCAGGAGATGAACAGGAACCACCACCCACAGGGCGCTGGACAGCCACTTCATCACAC
Source organism: Aegilops longissima (assembly GCA_021605205.1). NCBI lineage: Eukaryota > Viridiplantae > Streptophyta > Magnoliopsida > Poales > Poaceae > Aegilops > Aegilops longissima. The sequence goes on from CM038676.1 coordinate 479,914,343, forward strand.
GATATATATATGGTGGATACACCCAAAGAAAACAATGATGAGGAACGGAAGGATGTAGCGAAGGATAGCTCCCCTGAGAAGCAACCAAAGCGACGGCGTAGGCGCCGCTCCAAGTCCCGGCTCGGCAAAAACAGCGATAACAGCGGAAGAGAAAATAAGACCCTGGTCGACTCCAGAGGAAAGACGACCACATTGACCCATCGACAGAGCAGGGTGAACCAGCGGACGGCGAACATAGTACGGAGCCGCTGTCCGATCACGTCGACGCCGAGGATAAAGCTCATCAAGCTCTCTCCGGATAGGAAACAATCCGGACGACGATGCACACATCATCTCGGAAAGGCACTTGGAACAAGAGAACCTCCGTAGAAGGCTTATTGCCACCGCGAGGAGTCTGAAGAAGCAGAAGCAAAGGCTTAAGGCCGCGCAGAATACGCTCAACAGTAGATGGAACAAAGTGCTCGACACTGAAGAAAAGTATGGTGGTAGTTGCCACACAAAGAGCTATCCAAAGCGCAAGCTGTTGCCTGAATTCGATGATGAGGCCTTAGAGCCCACACAACCGAAAAATAAAACGGCCGACCCGTCTGATCAACCACCTCGTGGCCGCGATAGGGTGGCTAACGAGGCCGCACATAAGTCAACACATGATCCACGCGAGAACTTGCATCAAAAGGCCGGCGTGACCAGATCCATCTACGGATCTAGGAAGCGCGCTCCAGCGCATAATCAAAACAGAACACTCGCAAGCTGCGAGCGACATGACACATCCAAATCTGGGGTGCGCGCACCTATATTTCAACGATGAGGTCTTTGGATCATGAATTCCCAGGCGATTCAAACCCGTGAACATAGAGCGTGCGATGAAGCAGCAGACCACAGGGTGCGGATTGAGGACTTCATCCTCCATATCCATATGGCTCGCGGAGACGATCTCCACGCCATCAAGTACCTGCCCCTCAAGCTGAAAGGACCAGCTCGGCACTGGCTGAAGAGCCTCCCCGAAAATTCAATCGGAAGTTGGGAGGAGCTCGAGGATGCTTTTAGGGCCAACTTTCAAGGGACCTATGTCCGACCTCCGGATGCAGACGATTTAAGTCATATAATTCAACAGCCCGGAGAGTTAGCCCGAAAGCTTTGGAACAGATTTCTCACTAAGAAGAACCAAATCGTCGACTGCCCGGACGCCGAAGCCTTAGAAGCTTTCAAACATAGCATCCGAGACGAATGGCTCGCCAGACACCTCGGCCAAGAAAAACCAAGGACAATGGCAGCCCTAACAAGCCTTATGCCCCGCTTTTGCACGGGCGAAGATAGCTGGCTGGCCCGTAGTAGCACCAGAGGCCCAGGCACATCTGAAGTCAGGGATGGTAATGGACAACCACGACGCAGTAAAAGCAAGCATCGAAATAATTAAGGCAGCCCAGACAACACGGCGGTAAATGCCGGATTCAGGGGCTCTCGACCCGGTCAACGGAAAAAGCCTTTCAAAGGCAACAGAGATGGACCGTCCATCCTTAACAAGATTCTAGACAAATTATGTCAGATTCACGGCACCTCCGATAAACCTGCAAATCACACCCACAGAGAATGTTGGGTCTTCAAGCAGGCCGGTAAGCTAAACGCCGAACACAAGGGGAGGGAGACACCAAGTGAAGACGAGGATGAGCCTCGTCAGCAAAACACTGGGGGACAGAAAAAGTTCCCACCAGAGGTCAAAATAGTGAACACGATTCACGTGATGAAGAAGAGGAGCAAACACACATGTAACGCCCTCGATGCGGCTATATCTCCCACGTGTCGAAGCACGACTTAGAGGCATAACCGCATTGAAAGCAATGTCGCAAGTGAGGTAATCTTCACACAACCCATGTAATACATAAGGGAAAAGAGATACATAGTTGGCTTACAATCGCCACTTCACACAATACATGAGTAAAACATTACATCATACAGATACAATCAAGGTCCGACTATGGAACCAAAATAAAAGAAGACTACCCCAAATGCTACACAGATCCCGATCGTCCCAACTGGCTCCACTCTTGATCAAGCTGAAGCGAAACAACACAAAGAACAAGATCTTCATCGAACTCCTCCTTGAGCTCGGTGCATCACCTGCAGGTTCCATCGGCACCGCAAACTGGTTTTGGAAGTATCACATGAGTCACGGGGACTCAGCAATCTCACACCAGCGAGATCAAGACTATTTAAGCTTAAAGGTAGGACAGGGTAGTGAGGTGGAGCTGCAGCAGCGACTAGCATATATGGTGGCTAACATACGCAAAAGAGAGCGAGAAGAGGAGGCACAACCGCGGTCGAACAACTATGATCAAGAAGTGATCCGAAACTACTTCGTCAAGCATAACTCCAACACGTGTTCACTTCCGGACTCCGAGAAGAGACCATCACGGTTACACACGGTTGGTGTATTTTAATTAAGATCAACCGGGTTTTCTACAACGGACATTAACAAATTCCCATCTGCCACATAACATGCGGGCACGGCTTTGAAAGTTCAAACCCTGCGGGGTGTCCCAACAACCCATGATAAGCTCTCGCGATCAACGAAGAATAGACCTTCTCCCGGGAAGACCGATCGGTCTCGGAATCCGGCTACAAGACATTTCACAGCAATAAAACAAGACCAGCAAGACCGTCCGATCTTGACGACAATCCCGATAGGAGCTGCACATATCTCGTTCTCGAGGGCAACACGGATGAGACATCCTCGAGTAAAACCAAACCTCGAGTTGCCACGAGGGGCCCATGATCTACTCGGTTCGGGCCAGCACTTAGAAAGCACCGTCCGGGGGTAAATAAAGATGACCCTCGGGATCGCGACTCCCAAGGGAAAAAAAAGGCTAGGTGAGGCAAATGTAAAACCAATGTTGGGCCTTCTTTGGAAAAGTCTTATTCAAAGCGAACTGTCAAGGGGTCCCATAAATCACCCGACCGTTAGGGGCGCAAAAATCCGGGAACATAACACCGATATGGCGGAAACTAGGGCGGCAAGAGTGGAACAAAACACCAGGCATAAGGCCGAGCCTTCCACCCTTTACCAAGTATATAGATGCATTAATTAAATAAGATATATTGTGATATCCCAACAAGTAAACATGTTCCAACAAGGAACAACATCTCCATGTTCAACAAGGAACAAACTTCATCTTCACCGCAACTAACAACGCTATAAGAGGGGCTGAGCAAAGCGGTAACATAGCCAAACAACGGTTTGCTAGGAAAGGATGGTTAGAGGTTTGACATGGCAATGTGGGTGGCATGATATAGCAAGTGGTAGGCATCGTAGCATAGGCATAGCAAAAGAGCGAGCATCTAGCAAGCAAAGATAGAAGTGATTTCGAGGGTATGGTCATCTTGCACGAAATCCGCAAGGAAGAAGATCAAGTCCATGAAGAGGACAAGCGGGCGTGGTCGAGCGAATCCTCACAATCGCAACATTACGGAACGAGAAGCAACACCGGAAAGAAACAAACAACATGATAAATGCACAAGCATAAACATGGCATGATGCACAAACAAATATGATGCATGTCGGTTTAATGAGGCATGGCATGGCAATATGCACAAACAACACTACAAGTTAAGTGGAGCTCAATATGCAACGAGTTGCATATTAATGAATTTCACTAACACTTATTTAGTTCTCTCTCGGTTAGGTACACAACAATATTAAATGGTGTTAAACATGGCAAGAGGTGGAGCATAATGAAACTAACTATTTAGGCAAGTTTAAATGAGGCGGAAATAACAAACAACAATTCCTAAAATCCTCATGAGCAATATTTTAGATTCGGTACTGTTCTGCCCTAAACACAATTTTAGAGTTGTTAAACAGCAACATAAAGTGGACCATGTTAATCTAGGCATTTTTCCACCCCATTTACATATAAAGAACATTTAATTCCGAGTTACGGTTATTTAGTTATGAATTAAAGCATTTTATCATGGCATTATTAGCAAATTTAAATAAGCAGCAAGTTAAACATTTTAACATGGGATGAAAATGACATATAATTAATCTACACGAAATTCTAAGCAATTTACATGTTTAAACCATTTTAATCCGATGCACGGTTGATGAGTTATTAAATGCATGAAGTCTAGGGACTTTTCTGTAAAACAGTAATTCCCTGGATAAATAGAAAAATCGCAAGACGGAAAAAAAATGCAACGAGCCGAATCTGGGATCTGGCCCAACAGAGCACAGGGGCGGGGCTGCTCACCATGGGCCTTGGCCGGTCGGTGAGGAAGGAGGCCGGAGGTGGCGGACCGGATCGGGCCGAGGAGGCCAGGCGGGAGGAGTCGCCCACGAGGCCCACAGGAGGAGGCCCGGGGAGGCGAGGCGCCGTCCTCCTCGATCCCGATCGGGACGAGGGCCTTGGCGGCGCCCGGCCGGAGTTCAAGCGCCGGCGAGGGAGCAGCGACGGCGTGGTGGTGGCGGAGATGGCGGATCCGGGACGAGGGCTCGCCGGGGACCCATTCGGCGACAGATCCGAGCCTGCAGCGAGCTTGGGCGGCGGCCATCAAAGCGGCGGCGGCGGTACCTGCGAGCGAGAGGGCAGGGCCGTGGCGAAGAGAGAGAAAAGGGGGAGAGAGGGCAAGGCGGAGCTGGCACAGGGGTCGCCGGCGGGGCGGCCGCACCACTCCGGCGAGCTGCCGGGCGGCGGGCGGGGCGTCTTGAGTCTTGAGGCGGGCGCCCCGATCCGGATCGGAGACGCGGGCGGTGCGAGCTCTGCTGGGGCCCAGATCGGCCGGCGGCGGGCAGCGGATGGGCTTCAGCGGGCCTCGGCAAAGTGGGGCGGAGGGAGGGCGTGGCGGCCTTTGGTTGGTGGGCCCGGCTGGGTGGCGGCTGGCCAACAGGCGCGCAAGTGTGCGGGAGGAGGGGGGGGAAATGGGGCGGAGGCGGCGGCTGCAGGTGGTGGAGGCTGGTTGGGCGTCTTGGAATTTGAGGAGGAGGGTAGGTAGCTGCCCAAAATGGAAGGGAGGGGTTTAAATAGGAAGAGGGCTAGGGTTTGGTGCAGGGGGTTTTGAGGGTTTGAGACCTCCGTCGCGATCCGACGATCAGGGAAGAGGGGGTTTAGGTGAGCTGCGGGTGGGCTGTGACGAGAGGTGCTGACTGATAGGAGAGAGAGGAGAAAAGCAGCCCGGCAAGCTGTTTCCGGAGACCAGCGTCCGGCGAAGGTACCGCAATGGTACCGCTATGTTTAACAGTTGGGCTATCAAGCGGACTCGAATCTGACGAAACTTGGCGGTGGCCTGTCTACACTATAATAAGACCGCATGACAAGTTGCAACCCATTCCGAGAACATTATTATGCCACTTATAAAATAATATTTCGGAGGTGCCGCGGGCGCGTGCGAGTGTAACGGGGCTCGGAACGGACAACGGAGAGAACCGGCGAAACCCGAACGGATGCAAGTTTTGAAAAACATGCGGATGAAATGCAGATGATGCCATGAGATGAGATGCATAACAAAAACAAAATGCAAAACAACAGACAAAACCCAACCACGAAGGAAATAATAAATCACATCTCCGGAAAGGGCAAGAGTCGGAGTTACGAATATGGAAAGTTGTATCCGGGGTGTTACAACACACTCCGAGACGTATGCGCCGTAGAGCCCGTCACCCCCAAAATCAACCCTTGGTCAACCTGCCCGATCACTTTCGATCGCAGGGATAGCTCGACCAATGTCCAGCACGGAGGATCGGCTGCCTTGGTGCTCGACCCAATAATCAACGGATACCATCTCACCCGAGTACTCATGGACGGCGACAGTAGTCTTAATCTGATATATCAGGACACAGTCCGCAAAATGGGGATAGACCCAACGAGAATTAGCCAAAGCAATACTACCTTTAAAGGAGTAATACCAGGCCCAGAGGCCTGCTGCACGGGCTATCTCGTACTAGAGGTTGTATTCGGTTCCCCCGACAACTTCCGAAGTGAAAAGTTAACCTTCGACATCGCTCCATTCCGAAGCGGCTATCAAGCACTACTCGGAAGAACGGCCTTCGCTCGTTTTAATGCAGTACCGCATTATGCTTATCTCAAGCTCAAGATGCCCGGTCCACGCGGCATCATCACAGTTAGCGGAAACACTGAGCGTTTCTTATGCGCGGAAGAATGTGCGGCAGCTTTGGCAGCCGAACACTAAATGCCCTCTCCAACTAGCAAAAACGATCGGTCGTTAAGACCGCGAACACGGCTAGACGAGTCCGGCGCACCACTAGCTGTAACAGCTTAGATAAACCTGAGATGGGGTTGATGGATATACCCTCGTAGACGGTGCTAGGGGCTTCCCGCATGTAAAAAAACAAAGTCTACAGTTGGCTCGACCTTCTTTTTGAATTTTAATGGTTTGTTAAGAACAACCAATTTTTTGCACGACAAATTTCATCTAAGCTCTTCTCTTTTAACAGATGATAATCGTGCTACACCCTTCCAGGATACGGCACAACGGAGACACAGGCGCAGACGTGCAGCAGGGCCCCACTCAAGGGTTTCTTTTTATATTAAGACCCTGTTGTGGGTGTCAAAACCGGCGGATCTCGGGTAGGGGGTCCCGATCTGTGCGTCTAGACTGATGGTAACAGGAAGCAAGGGACACAATGTTTACCCAGGTTCGGGCCCTCTCAATGGAGGTAAAACCCTACTTCCTGCTTGATTAATATTGACGATATGAGTAGTACATGAGTAGATCTACCACGAGATCGTAGAGGCTAAATCCTAAGAGCTAGCCTATGATGGTATGATTGTAATTGTGATCGGCCTTCTAAGGACCAACCTCTCTGGTTTATATAGACACCGGAGAGGGCTAGGGTTTACATGGAGTCGGTTACAAGGAAGGGAATATAATATCCGAATCGCCAAGCTTGCCTTCCACGCCAAGGAGAGTCCCATCCGGACACGGGACGGAGTCTTGAGTCTTGTATCTTCACGCTTCAATAGTCTGGACGACGTATACATTCCGGCTGTCCGGATACCCCCTAATCCAGGACTCCCTCACCTGTGTAAACCTTTCTTACTGTCTCTTGTTGCTTCACACCATCCGGATACTCAACACAACCAAGAGGGACGCTGGCGTTATTGGCATTTCGCCACGTCAGACTAATGCACGCACCTAGAAATTTAGGGTTCAAGGGCGTTACTCAGCCCAGTATATGTTGTAAAGACCGAATACCTTACGGAGTGTCCGGCGTCGCGAGTTTGGCCTTATATGCATCAACTCCGAATCATGTCTTTGGTCAAATGTTGGGTTTGTCCGACTCCCGTGTTTTGCTACCTTACGTTCCGCTTTATCAGGTAAGGTGGCACCAGGAGAACTACTGCGATTGTGCCCTGGTTTATCCGGACGAGCACCTCAGTAGAGAAAGCCGAAAACTGACTGTCATGATAAAGCGCGAGACTGGTCAACCACTCGACGACTCATTGGAATCTTCGGATTCCTCCGCATTAACGAAGGACCGGTTTTCCCGGTCATGTATGTACGCGCACCATATTCGGAAAGACGCGGAAATACCAGGGGCTAGATAGTAGCACCACTGTCAAACTCCTATGGTTAAGTGAAAGTGTTAAAGCAATATAGTCCGATTGCCTCGTTTGCCGTGCTACCACCTCCTTAATGGACCAAGACGTTGGTTAAAGTGTGAATACGCGCTTTTGCGAACACCCCCGCATTATATGTGTGGGGGCTGAAGCCGACGACTGCAAACTTTCAGGTTATATATATAGATAGATATATACATAAACGACCGCACATGAGGCATAATAATACTTTCAGGCAAAAGTATAAACAAAGCCTTTATAATTCAAATAACATTGTTCTAATAGTTGGGATACATGTCACTTGAACATGATACTCTTCGAGCACTGAGTCTCTTTTAAATGAGCACCTTCTAGGACTTCTTCAAAATAGTGCTCGGCCGATACCTGGCCTACGGCCGAACTCTAGGTTGCAATAGCGGTGGCCTCCATCTCTGCCCAGTATGTCTTGACACGTGCAAGAGCCATCTGTGCACCCTCTATGCACGCCAACCTCTTCACAGCGTCGATATGCGGCACAACACCCAGGAATCGTTGCACTAAGCCAAAATAACTATTTGGCCTTGGTCCTTCCGGCCAAAGATGATCCACAACAAACCTCATGGCAAGCCCGGCAACCTATGGAGCTCGGCCCACTCGGCCATTTGCTCATTTAACAGCAGCGGACGCACTTGAAACATTGAACTGCGACCAGAACAGCTTTTCCACTTCGTGATCCTTTTGATCTTTGAAAAACTCGGTTGCATCAGCAGCACTTGCTGCCAAATCCAAGTATGCGTCTGCAGAACTCCATAATTGATCCTGACGGGCATACTTAGGATCTCCGAACTTCGTCCGCAACAAACATCTCAGATGGGGTTCACCACCTCCATTGGTGCCTCTCCGATGATGCGTAAGTAGTTCTTTGTAGACCTCCGGGTCTGTATTTAGTAGCTACATGGCTTCATCTCTCTGTCTGAATTATCAATACAATGGTCTCTTCGAGATCCATATGATGTAACTCTTTTGCGGTGTGTTTGTTGGGATCGATGAACTTTGAGTTTATGATCAGATCTATCTTTATATATCCATGAAGATATTTGAGTTTCTTTGATCTCGTTTATGCATGATCTCGTATAGACTCGTATTTCTTCGCCGATATTTGGGTTTTGTTTGGCCAACTTGATCTATTTACCTTGCAAACGGGAAGAGGTGCTTTGTAGTGGGTTAGATCTTACGGTGCTTGACCCCAGTGACAGAGAGGGAACAGACACGTATGTATCGTTGCTACTAAGGATAAAATGACGGGGTCTATCTCTACATAGATAGATCGTGTCTACATCATGTCATCATTCTTATTGCATTACTTCATTTTTCCATGAACTTAATACACTAGATGCATGCTGGATAGCGGTCGATGTGCGGAGTAAAAGTAGTAGATGCAGGCAGGATTCGGTCTACTAATCTTGGACGTGATGCCTATATAATGATCATTGCCTGGATATCGTCATGACTATTTGAAGTTCTATCAATTGCCTAACAGTAATTTGTTCACCCACCGTTTGCTATTTCTCTCGAGAGAAGCCACTAGTGAAACCTACGGCCCCGGGGTCTCTTTCTCATATATTTGCCTTTGCGATCTATTTTATTTGCATTTATTTTTAGATCTATTAAAACAAAAATAAAAAATACCTTGCTGCAATTTATTCTTATTTATTTTATTTGGCGTTCAATCTATCAATCTACTACAAATTTACCTCATGTCTGTTTGCCCATCTTGGGGGCCGCTACCCGAAAGGGATTGATAAACCCTTTTACACGTCCGGTTGCGAGAAGTTGTTATTTGTCTGCAGGTGTTGTTTGCGTTGTGTTGCTTGGTTCTCCTACTGGTTCGATAATCTTGTTTCGCATCTGAGGGAAATACCTACCGCCGCTGTGCTGCACCATCCCTTCCTCTTTGGGGAAATACCGACGTAGCTTCAAGCAACATCAGGGAGTAGTCCACCCTCGGGGCTGAGGGTTTGTACCAGTAGCTATGTGTTTAATCTCTCTCTCTCTCTCTCTCTCTCTCTCTCTCGTGTTCTTGAGATGTCACGATCTTGATGTATCGCGGGCTTTGTTAATATAGTCGGATCATATGGTGTTTTCCCCTCTCTATCTTGTTGTGATGAATTGAGTTTTTCCCTTTGAGATTTCGTTGTTATCGGATTGAATACTTTTATGGATTTGAGAACACTTGATATATGTCTTGTAATTGAATACTCGTGGTGACAATGGGGTATCGTATTGATTCATTTGATATATGTTTTGGCACTCAACTAGCGGATTCCCGAGGTGACATTGGGGTAATCTATGCATAGGGGTTGATGCACGTTCTTGTCTTTGTTTCTCCGGTAGAAATCTTGGGGCACTCTTTGAAGTTCTTTGTGTTGGATTTAGTATTATGAATATGAATTTGCTTTGGTGTTATTTCAGTAGGAACTCTAGGATAGATCGAACGGAAAGAATAGCCTTGTGTTATTTTAGTACGAACTCTTGAATAGATCGAACGGAAAGAATAGCTTTGAGGTGGTTTCGTACCCTACAAACAATTTATTCTTATGTTCTCCGCTAGATAGGAACTTTGGAGTGATTCTTCATCGCACTTTGAGGGGTGGTTATATGATCCAATTATATTAGCATTGTTGAGAGGTTGCACTAGCGAAAGTACGGACCTTAGGCCTCATTTTAAAGCATTGCAATACCGTTTTTGTGCCCGTTTACTATTGGCTACCTTGCTGTTTTTATTTAGTTAGATTGTAAAAATATATTTCTACCATCCACATTACACTTTTATCACCATCTCTTCGCCGAACTAGTGCACCTATACAACTTGCCATTTTATTAGGTGTGTTGGGGACAAAAGAGACTTTTTTATTATTTGGTTGCAGGGTTGTTTGAGAGAGACTATCTTCATCCTACGCCTCCCACGGATTGATAAACCTTAGGTCATCCACTTGAGGGAAAATTGTTACTGTCCTACAAAACTCTGTGCTTGGAGGCCCAACACGTGTCTACAAGAATAAAGTTCCGTAGTAGACATCACACCTTCGAGTTCTGCACACGTTCAGCTCGATGACGTCCCTCGTCCTCTTGATCCAGCAAAGGTGTTGAGGAAGAAGATGAGTTCCGTCAGCACCGCGCAGGGCTTCGCCTAAGCACTACGAAGATATGCGACCGGGGGCGTAAACTATGGAGGGGGGCGCCGCACACGGCTAACAATTGTTGGTGTGTGTTCTAGGCGCCCCCTCCCCACGTATATATAGGTGGTAGGGGGAAGGGAGAAGCCTTGGGGCACCCCAAGTAGGAGGAATCCTACTTGGGGTCCTATCCCAATTTGCCCCCCCCCCCTTTCCTTATTACTGGAAGGGGAAAAGGGAAGAAGGAAGCGAGGAAGGAAAGGGGGCCGAACCCCCTCTTCCTTCTCCTATTCGTCCTTCGGCCTAAGGGGGGGTGCCACCCCTAGTGGGCTGGTGTGCTCCCCTCTTATGGCCCATAAGGCCGATTATTCCCCTCGGGGGTTCCGGTAACCCCAACCCCCGGTACTCCGATAAATACCCGATAGTATCCGGAACACTTCCGGTATTCGAATACTATCATCCTATATATCAATCTTTACCTCTTGACCGTTTCGAGACTCCTCGTCATGTCCGTGATCTCATCCGGGACTCCGAACAACATTCGGTCACCAAATCACATAACTCATATAATACTAAATCGCCATGGAACATTAAGCGTGCGGATCCTATGGGTTCGAGAACTATGTAGACATGACCGAGACACCTCTCCGGTCAATAACCAATAGCGGAACATGTATGCTCATATAAGATCTTTATCGGTCGAACCGTTATGACAACATACGTTATTCCTATTGTCATCGGTATGTTACTTGCCCGAGATTCAATCGTCGGTATCTTCATACCTAGTTCAATCTCGTTACCGGAAAGTCTCTTTACTCGTTCCGTAATACATCATCCCCCAACTAACTCATTAGTTACTCTGCTTGCAAGGCTTCTTATGATGTGTATTACCGAGAGGGCCCAGAGATACCTTTCCGATACTCGGAGTGACAAATCCTAATCTCGATCTATGCCAACCCAACAAACACCTTCGGAGATACCTGTAGAGCATACTTATAATCACCCGGTTACGTTGTGACGTTTGATAGCACACAAGGTATTCCTCCGGTATTCTGGAGTTGCATAATCTCATAGTCAATGGAATATGCATATGACATGAAGAAAGCAATAGCAATAAAACTGAATGATCAATATGCTAAGCTAACGGATGGGTCTTATCCATTACATCATTCTCCTAATGATGTGATCCCGTTCATCAAATGACAACACATGTTTATGGTTAGAAAACTTAACCATCTTTGATGAACGAGCTAGTCTAGTAGAGGCTTACTAGGTACACGGTGTTTTGTCTATGTATCCACACATGTATCAAGTTTCCGGTTAACACAATTCTAGCATGAATAATAAACATTTATCATGATATAAGGAAATATAAAATAACAACTTTATTATTGCCTCTAGGGCATATTTCCTTCAATAAGTTGAAAACCAAGTCGATTTAGATTGTGACCGCGACGAGACCGCCAAGGACATACTGGAATCTAGTTAGGTTTTTGCCTCATGTCGATGTTTACTCCACCTCAAACGCCGGCTTGCACCAACGAGCCGAAGAGCAGGTCTCCAGAACCTGCTGTCCTTGTGATCCTGCATCGAAAGAGGGAGAATTAGGTTTTTGGGAAGCTCATTGTGCGATTGCTCGCGCTCTTCACGATGAGTCGTCTACTTCCAAGGTCAGGCATTGTTGCGCACCGTCATCGTCCAATGTCTGTTAGACCGGTCTTTTCTAACTTCGTCGTCAGCAACATCGCCTCTTTAACGGCCACTGTTACTTCATCTGCAACTAATCAGTATGTGTGTCATGATCCGATCCAAATATTTTATTATGGCTTTTGTTGCATGTTAGATGATGTTGATGTTCATGATGTTCTATTCATTTGGTACGCTAGATTTATGCATGCTAATATTTTTAGTGATGGTTTATTTACTGAAATTAACCATGAAATTGCTTAATTCTTCGACAACCCAAAGATCTCATTGTAAGCAATTTTTTGAGCTAACTATTGTTGGATTCGCTGATGCACTGAGGCCAAATAAGTTTATCGGTGCGCATTTAAAGAGGTGGCAAGTGAAGTCCATACTCTGGCTTATTGTTCTAACAGTTTTTCACATAAGTACTAGCATGCTAGAGGGGTCTCTGATGAATATCATAGGAAATTACAGGAAGCCAATACTATCTTCGTGGAACGTGTTCTGGGTGTTCTCGTTGTCCGTCTGTGTGATGTTTACTGCTTCCTCTCAACTAGGAAGGTGTTGGTGGCCCCAAGTGCAAGGGTTTGTTGCAAGCAACCATTTTTATCAAGTGGATGACCTTAAGGTTTATCAAACCAGTAGGAGTTTGTAACGCAGCCAATGATAAGTACATGCATATAGAAATATAAAACTGCCTTGGCTCCCAACAAAACTAGGAGGTTGTAAATTTCACTATTAGTTACAAGGTTTAAATGCATTGTGTATGAATGATTGATTGCAACAGAAAATTAGAAGCAAGGGATTGTAAAAGAGGGCATTGATCGAGGTTGGAAGAAATAGAAAAAAGAATGGATCCATAGGTTCACTAGTGATATTTCTCCACAAGATAGCATGATGTGGTAAATAAATTACAGTTGCATATCGATTCAATCACAGTTTTATGACTATGATTATACATCGCATAACAAGAAATGAGCATCATGTCCAAACATTTATAGACCGTTATCCAACTGCATCTGTAGTTAATACTCCACCCAAGACCGCTAACCAACATACAGAAGGAAATATGCCCTAGAGGCAATAATAAAGTTGTTATTTTATATTTCCTTATTCATGACAAAGGTTTATTATTCATGCAAGAATTGTATAAATCGGAAACCTAAATACATGTGTGAATATAAAAACAAACACCATGTCCCTAGTGAGCCTCTACTTGACTAGCTCGTTGATCAAATATGGTTAAGGTTTCCTAACCATGGACATGAGTTGCCATTTGATAAAGGAATCACATCATTAGGAGAATGATGTGATGGACAAGACCCATCTGTTAGCTTAGAATTATGATCGTTCAGTTTTATTGCTATTGCTTTCTTCATGTCAAGTACATATTCCTTCGACTATGATATTATGCAACTCCCGGATACCGAAGGACTGCCTTGTGTGCTATCAAATGTCACAATGTAATTGGGTGATTATAAAGATGCTCTACAAGTATCTCCAAAGGTGTTTGTTGAGTTGGCATAGATCGAGATTAGGATTTGTCACTCCGAGTATCGGAGAGGTATCTCTGGGGCCTCTCGGTAATACACATCATAAGCTTGCAAGCAAACGACTAAGGAGTTAGTCACGAGGTGATGTATTACGGAACGAGTAAAGAGACTTGCCGGTAACGAGATTGAACTAGGTATGGAGATACCGACGATCGAATCTCAAGCAAGTAACATACCGATAGACAAAGGGAATTACGTATGTTGTCATAATGGTTCGACCGATAAAGATCTTCGTAGAATATGTAGGAGCCAATATGGGCATCCAGGTTCCACTATTGTTTATTGACTGGAGAGGTGCCTCGGTCATGTCTACATAGTTCTCGAACCCGTAGGGTCCGCATACTTAACGTTCGATGCCGATATAGTATTATATGAGTTATGTGATCTGGTGACCAAATGTTGTTCGGAGTCCCGGATGAGATCACAGACATGACGAGCAGTCTCGAAATGGTCGAGAGGTAAAGATTGATATATAGGACGATGGTATTCGGACAACGGAAGTGTTTGGGAGGGTATCGGGTACATATTGGGTCACCGGAAGGGGTTCCGGGCACCCCCGGCAAAAGATATTGGCCTTATGGGCCAAGTGGGGAAACACATAAGCCACCAAGGGCTGGTGCGTCCCCCATATGGGCTGAACCAGGAGGAGAAGGAAAGAGGGAAGAGAAAGGAAGGGGGATTCGCCTCCCCTTCCCTTCTCCCCCCCCCCCTCTTTCCTTCCCCCTCCGGCTAATGTGGAAAGGCGCGAACCAAAGGGAACAATTAGGATTCGGTCCTACTTGGGGTGCCTCACAGCCTCTCCATCCCCTCCCACCTATATATATATATATATATATATATATATATATATATATATATATATATATATATATATATATATATATATATATATATATATATATATATATATATATATATATATATATATATATATATAAGTACCCTAGTACACACCAGACAATTGCCTAGCCGTGTGCAGCGCCCCCCTCCACCGTTTACACCCCCGGTCATATTTGCGTAGTGCTTAGGCGAAGCCCTGCGAGGATCACTTCACCATCACCGTCACCACGCCGTCATCTACTACCTCGACATCTTGCCGGATGAAGAAGGCGAGGGACGTCACCAAGCTGACGTGTGCAGAACTCGGAGGTGTCATACGTTCGGTACTTGATCGGTCGGAGCTAGAAGAAGTTCGGCTACATCAACCGCATTCTTAAACACTTCCGCTTACTGTCTACGAGGGTACGTAGACACACTCTCCCCTCGTTGCTATGCATCTCCATGGATAGATCATTGCGTGTGCGTAGCATTGTTTTGTTTTCCATGCAATGGTTCCCAATAGTGGCATCATGATCCAGGTCTATGCGTACATGATATGCATGAGTAGAACACAAAGAGTTGTGGGCAGTGATAGTCATACTGCTTACCACCAACGTCTTATTTTGATTCGGTGGTATTGTAAGATGAAGCAGCCCGGACCAACCTTACATGTCCACGTACATGAGACCGGTTCCACCGACAGACATGCAATTAGTTTTGCATAAAGGTGGCTGGCGGGTGTGTGTTTCTAAGGGAGTCCTGGATTAGGGGGTCCTCGGACAGCCGAACTATATCCTTTAGCCGGACTGTTGGACTATGAAGATATAAGATTGAAGACTTTGTCCCGTGTCCGGATGGGACTCTCCTTGGCGTGGAAGGCAAGCTTGGCAATACGGATATGAAGATCTCCTCCCTTGTAACCGACTCTGTGTAACCCTAGCCCCCTCCGGTGCCTATATAAACCGGAGGGTTTAGTCCGTAGGATAACAACAATTATACCATAGGCTAGCTTCTAGGGTTTAGCCTCTATGATCTCGTGGTAGATCAACTCTTGCAATACTCATATCACAAGATCAATCAAGCAGGAAGTAGGGTATTACCTCCATCGAGAGGGACCGAACACAGGTAAACATCGTGTCCCTCGCCTCCTGTTACCATCCGCCTTAGGCCTTGCAGTTGGGACCCCCTACCCGAGATCCGCCGGTTTTGACACCGACATTGGTTCTTCCATTGAGAGTTCCACTATGCGTCACCACAAGGTTTGATGGCCCCTTCGATCATCGGCAACGATGCGATGCAAGGTGAGGTTTTCCTCCCCGGACAGATCTTCGTATTGGCCGCTTTTCTGGGCGATTAAGCAGCCATCTAGAGCAGATAGAGAGCTACGCCCCTGGCGTCAGGTCAGGTTTGGAAACTTGAACTATAATGCCGATATCCGTGGAGACTTGATCTTCGACGGATTCGAGCACATGTCAGGTGCGCCACACAGTCACGACGAGCATGACTTAGCTCTGCCGTCGGACGATGTTCAGGAGATCACACCTATGCCTACTCCGGCCCTAGATCCGGAGTCGATTGCGCCGCCCAAGGACGGGTGGATGGACCCCGCCTCGGAGGCCGCACACTCAGTGGCGATAGAGCTGAATACTGACTTCACCTCCTATGCGACCTGTGTCGCCGGATCCCCGGATTCCTCCTCGGCCACAGGCCCCGAACCGCCTGCGTCCATGCCTATCGAATCTGATTGGGCGCCGATCATGGAGTTCACCTCCGCGGATATCTTTCAGCACTCGCCTTTTGGCGATGTGCCAAATTCATTAAGGTCCCTCTCCTTGTCGGGAGAACCTTGGCTGAACTATGTCCGGCTAGAATGGGATGCGGAAAACGAAGAATTTCGCTCCCCACCCCACCACCCACTTAGTAGCCACTATCGACGATTTAACCGACATGCTAGATTTCGGCTCCGAAGACATCGACGGTATGCACGACGATGTAGGAGACGAATAGGAACCACCACCCATAGGGCGCTGGACTTCCACCTCATCATATGATATTTACATGGTGGACATCCCCAAAGAAGGCGATGGCGATAAGACAACGGAGGATAATCCCTCCAAACAACAATCCAAGCACCGACGTCAGCGGTGCCTCTCTAAGTCCCGCCATAGCAGCGATACCGGCCCAAGAGACAATAACGCTCCGGATAGCGCCGAAGACGATGACAATCCCCTCCAGCCAGATCTCGGCGGGAGGATGAACAAGCTAGCCCTCGAGAACATGCAGCAGACGGAGAATCAGAGGATGACAATTACACACCTCTCTCCGAAGACGAAGTGAGCCTCGGCGATGAAGAATTTATCGTGCCTGAGGATCTTGTCGAGCAGGAGCGCTTCAAGCGCCGGCTTATAGCCACAGCAAACAGCCTAAAGAAAAAGCAACAACAGCTTCGAGCTGATCAAGATCTGCTAGCGGATAGATGGACTGAACTCCTGGCGGCCGAGGAATACGAACTCGAGCGCCCAACCAAGAGTTACCCAAAGCGCAGGTTGCTACCCCAACTCGAGGAGGAAGCATTGAAACCTACATCACCAGCTGAAAGTGCAACTATCCCTAGGTGGTTTTGGTAATTCCTAACAACATATAGTTCATTGAGCTAATGCTATTTCAAGTCGAATTTTTCAGGAAAGCTCAATGATTGGCATGGCATGGATGAGAAAAGTGGACCCCTCAAAATATTAAGGATAAAAGGATTGGCTAAAGCTCAAAAGTTCAAGACTCTACATTTTATATTTTAGTGATCCAAGATCACATTGAGTCTATAGGAAAAGCCAATACTATCAAGGAGGGATGAGGTGTTGCTTAATGAGGCTCTTGCTCAAAGTGCTTAGTGATATGCTCCAAAGCCCTCAACTACATTCTGACATCCACATATGACCAAAACCCAAAGTCAAACTCGGCCCCACCGATTCTTTCTATCCGGCGCCACTGAGTTCAGATGTCATAGCCACTGGCACAAACCCTAGGCAAATCGGTCTCACTGATAGGGATCTCGGTCTCACCGAGATGGGGTTGTAATCTCTCTGTTTCCCTTCATAACATTTCGGTCCCACTGAGATGAGCGATCGGTCCCACCGAGATTGCAATGTAAACTCTCTGTCTCCCTTTTGTAACATTTTGGTCCCACCGAAATGAGCGAATCGGTCCCACCAAGTTTACCTGACCAACTCTCTGGTTAGCTTATTACCAAAATCGGTCTCACAGAGTTTGTGTAATCGGTCACACCGAGATTACGTTATGCCCTAACCCTAACCATATCGGTCCTACCGAGTTGCATGTCAGTCCCATCGAAAATCCTAACGCTCACTAGATTTGCTGAATCGGTCTGACCGAGTTTTTCAATTCGGTCCCACAGAGTTTGGCAAGTTGTGTGTAACGGTTAGATTTTGTGTGGAGGCTATAAATACCCCTCCACCTCCTCTTCATTCCTGGAGAGAGCCATCAGAATGAACCTACACTTCCAACCTACATTATCTGAGAGAGAACCACCTACACTTGTGTTGAGGCCAAGATATTCCATTCCTACGATATGAATCTTGATCTCTAGCCTTCCCCAAGTTGCTTTCCACTCAAATCTTCTTTCCACCCAATCCAAATCCTGTGAGAGAGAGTTGAGTGTTGGGGAGACTATCATTTGAAGCACAAGAGCAAGAAGCTCATCATCAACACACCATTTGTTACTTCTTGGAGAGTTGTGTCTCCTAGATTGGCTAGGTGTCACTTGGGAGCCTCCGACAAGATTGTGGAGTTGAACCAAGGAGTTTGTAAGGGCAAGGAGATCGCCTACTTCGTGAAGATCTACCGCTAGTGAGGCAAGTCCTTCGTAGGCGACGACCATGGTGGGATAGACAAGGTTGCTTCTTCCTGGACCCTTCGTGGGTTGAGCCCTCCGTGGACTCGCGCAACCGTTACCCTTCGTGGGTTGAAGTCTCCATCAACGTGGATGTACGATAGCACCACCTATCGGAACCACGACAAAAACATCCGTGTCTCCAATTGCGTTTGAATCCTCCAAACCCTTCCCTTTACATTCTTGCAAGTTGCATGCTTCACTTTCCGCTGCTCATATACTCTTTGCATGCTTTCTTGAATTCTGTTAAGATTGCTTGACTTGTTCTACGTTGCTAAAATCTGCCAAGAACTAAAATTGGGAAAAGACTAGATTTTTATTTGGTCAAGTTGTCTAATCACCCCCCCCCCCCTTATAGACATACTTTCGATCCTACAAGTGGTATCAGAGCTTTGGTCTCCATTTGCTTTGGTTTCCATAGCTTTTGGTGGTCTTAGCCTTGGTTTCACAACCTAGGAGAGTATGGCATCTAGCGAGGGAAATTACCACCGTAGAGGTCCTTACTTTGATGGTACTAATTTTGCTAGTTGGAAGCATAAGATGAAAATGCACATTCTTGGACATAACCCCACTGTTTGGGCTATTGTGTGTGTTGGCTTGCAAGGTGACTTCTTTGATGGGAGAGAACCGGACCGTGAAGCTACTACGGAAGAGTTGAAGATGCTGCAATACAATGCTCAAGCTTGTGATATCCTCTTCAACGGATTGTGCCCCGAAGAATTCAACAAAATCAGCCATCTTGAGAATGCAAAGGAAATTTGGGATACTTTGATTGATATGCACGAAGGTACCGACTCCGTCAAGGAATCCAAATTGGATGTGCTTCAAAGTCAGCTTGACAAGTTCAAAATGAAGGATGGTGAAGGTGTCGCCGAAATGTACTCTAGGCTTGCTCTCATCACAAATGAGATTTCTGGCTTAGGAAGTGAAGAGATGACCGACAAATTCATCATCAAGAAGATCCTAAGAGCCTTGGATGGAAAATATGATATTGTATGCACATTGATCCAAATGATGCCCAATTACAAAGATCTCAAGCCAACGGAAGTCATTGGAAGAATTGTTGCTCATAAGATGTCACTCGAGGATAAGGAGGAGCTCCATAACAAGTCAAGTGGTGCTTACAAAGCCTCATGTGAAGCTCCCACATCATCAAGTGAGAAGCAAACCTTCAATGAAGAATTGGGCCTAATGGTGAAGAACTTCAACAAGTTCTACAAGAGTAGAAGCAAAGAGAGAAGTTCCAAGTCAAGGTCCTACAATGATAGAAGATCTTCTAGTCGAGAGCGTAATTGCTACAATTGTGGAAGACCCGGACACTACTCCAATGAGTGTACGGCCCCCTACAAAAGAAGAGAAGATTCTCCAAAAAGAACAAGTAGAAGAGAAAAATCACCATCAAAAGAGAGAAGGAGTAGAGATGATCGTTATGAACGAAGAACATCCCGGAGAAGCAAGGACGAAGAACATCCCGGAGAAGCAAGGATTCGGAAAGGAAGGACAAGTCATCAAGGAGCTACCTAAAACGAAGACATCAAGCTCATGTTGGTGAATGGGTATCCGGCTCCGACTCCGACAATCACTCCGAGAGAAGCTATCACTCCGACTCCGAATATACTCAAGATGAAGGTGTTGCTGGTCTAGCACTTGTGTCAACCAACTCCTACGACATATTTGATTCACCAAATGAAGGAATTGGAAGATGCTTCATAGCCAAAGGTCCAAAGGTATCACATCCCGAGTATGTTGATTTCAATAGTGATGAAGATGACTTGTTAGGTGATGATGATTTACTTGTTGACAACTCTAGTGATGAATACTATGATGAAAAGTCAAACTAATCATTTAAATACATTATAACTGAGCACCCTCCCAGCCCTCTCAGGCCATCAGTATTTTTAATCGTTGGATCGTCTCTTTTAGTCGTTTTTGGCCATCGGATTCGCTCTTAATAGCACCTAAATCGTGCGCACAGTCTTCCTAACGAGCGCTGGCCTTCTCGGGCCGCTGCTCCGGTGGTTTTTTCGGAAGTTTGTGTTAATTGGGCCCAATAGGCTGTATCACACCCTCAATCGAGACGCATGATTGGTGGGGGCTCGATACAGAGGATCCAACCGTCGCGGTCGGCAAGGGGATCGAGAGGTGCGCAAGGGAGATCCAGCAGATGAGTGAGATGCGACTGAATTCGAGATGGTGGATTCGATGGGCGATACGAAGGGGTGTTGATGCGCGGATGTAGAGAGTCGGAGCAGCGGAGTTACAATCAATAATGGCGGTCGAGGCGCGTTACTCTCCGGCACCGACGGTGGATGTGCTTTACAATCCCGCTGCCTCATCCTCCTTAGTTCACGCCCAAATATCTGTATATATGCTTTTCTTGTCTATGTTGATGCTATGTTTTCTTCCATGTTGCAGATATTTTGTACCCTAGCTCCTCCTCCCCATCAATTATGTTGTTTTCTCTCGAAATTGTTCTTTGGTGTTGTTAGTCAAGTTGTTGGAAGCCCTTCACATCTTTAAATCGCCTCAATCCGCCCATTCAACGATCGGCGATCATCGTAGCACTAAACTTCTTCATCTCCTACTTGAGTCAGCGGTTCATGTGGAGGATCGTCGTGGGTAAATGTCCTGTGTGCCGATCCAAAGTAAGATGTCTTTGATGTAAGATTATCCAGTGCTGTAAGATCGGTTAGCCTTGATATAAAAACTATATAACATAGTTTAGAAATAATCTTTTTCTGGCTATAATATCTTTCTCTATTCAAATAAATATGTGATCTGGATGTTACTGATTACTCATGGAGTGATTTAATGGCGTTTTTGGCAAACATGAGTTGATGAGTATCAAAATGGGCACTGTTTGATCTATACTTTTTTGTTACTGCAGGTCCACAAGCGCAATGAAGGATTTTTCTCTCTCTTACAGTCATTTGAAAAGGAGTCGCTGAGAGATAAATCCTAGGACCATACTCCATGTACTTTCCTCCATTTATCTTTCAGCAAAATCATTTTTTCACATTGAGGATATGTGCTCCAGCTTCATAATGTGTATACTTATATCAGATCAACATGAGTGTGTTATTACAGGTTGTAGACTTGCACTATGTATGCAAGTGATTTGTAGTTGTATGGTAACCAGATCCATCTCTTCACTGGCTCTGCGGATATTTCCTACAAGTGATTGTTTCAACCTTTTATTATAGTGTGTATTACAGTATAAGAACGGAGTATAAAAAGTTCTTTTGTTCTACTGAGCAATAGTTATTTTATTTGCATATTCATGTGACGAGCACGTAACATCTCTTTTTTCTCATGCTTAGGCTCTACATCAGTAAATATATTATATAGCTCGCCAAGAATATGAGAGCGTTGGTTATGTGCCACCAAATTAGGCTTTGGTTAAATATATATTACTAACTTTGGATTGTTATTCTGCAAAATTCAATGCATTGCCTAGGTTAATATTACGAAGGATCTTAATATCACTGCAGATTTATGAAGATTCATGAAAATAAATATCTATATGTTCTGGTTAATTTCGATCTAATCCAGGTCATGTATCGATTGGAACTGAAAATCCGGAGTCATTGTCGAGGAACTAAAGAAGATACGACTTGTCAGGTCAGTTAGGCTCAACTCTCTAGAGTTTCCTTTTTTATTTTTGGTCAGTTTTGTATTTCTCTAGCAAGGGATAAATCACATATCTAGAGATAAGGTTGTGGAGCAACTTCTACTTTGCCAGCCATGTTGCAATTACTAGGATATTTTGCTTAGTTCACAGTTAAAACTCATTTTTGTTTTAATTTACATCTGAATTAGTTTTACAACTGAGTTTGCCTTGCTATGCGGTCCATGATTAATGGGTGTACTTTTAGTGGGCCAACGACCTATTTTTTGCAAATAGCACTTTCTGTAGAGTTTCCTTCAATCATCACATATGTTCTGGTTGGTGCTCTCATGTATTTGCGGAAATTTGAAAATGTATTAATATATTTCACTTTTTGAAGTAGACAATATTTCATTCCATTTCCAGTATGTGTTGGTGCCAGGCCGAATGACCGTCGACGGCAGCAGTTACGCCATCTAGGCACTATTCCAGTGTCATGTCCATGATGTATCAATTGAGAACTTCCTTACTGATCAATTCTAGGGCGATAGTAACAATCAATAAAATCTTCTCATAGGTGTAGGTCAAACGGTAGTTTTTCCTTTGAGGGTAGATCAGATGGTTGCTCTACATTACCTATCAATAAGATTTAGACTTGTGATTTCATTTTCTCTTATTTTGATAGGCGTTCATACAAATATGAGTAATGCAGTATACGTTAGAACCCTTTTTTTGCGGGTATATGTTGGAACCTTAACTTATAAAAACAGTTCTTGAAGTAACTTATTATAGATCCATTTTATAAAGACACGTAATGTTACATGATTAAATTAATTGCTAAGTATTGTTCATTGTATTGCTATCGTGTGCGCAGTGGAGAATTTGGTACATATGGTTCGCCTTGTCCCTATAATTCTTACCTTTTTTATCAGATATTCCCTTGTACTGTCCATGCTTTCCATCTACGGAAGCTACTGGCTAACTATTGCACTCCTTCATTGCCAAACTCCCTCTTCTTTTGTGGTGGCAATCATTTTACAAGTCACCTTAATGTTTTATCTCTCATATATTCATAAATATAACTACCATTTTATTGGAAAAATAAATGGGTGCAGCAACGCGCGCCGTCATGGGCTAGTGCTAATCAAGATGAAACGAATGATAATGATAAGGAGAAGATTGAGTCTCTAACTAAAGAACTAAACACTCTTAAGTTAGCTCATGAAACTATCTTAGGAGATCATCGAGAACTTTTAAGGACTCATGAGAAATTACGTTTTGAGAAGCTCAATCTTGAGCAAGAGCATGAGTTCTTAAAGGCAATCAATGATGATCTTCAAGAAAAGTTCTTCTTACATTGCCAGCGTTTACTCTTATCCACTTACATGCCTCAAGTCAAGTCTAGTAACAAGAACAAGAAAGATTCTTCCTCTAGTAGTAACAATAATCATGCTAAATCCAATATTGTTACTTCTAGTAGTTCTCTTGATTCCACTAATGATTCTCTTAGCCAAGTTACACTTGAGCAAGAAAATAGCTTATTGAAGGAATTATAGAAAAGGTGTTTACAAGAGCCTTGCGGGAGTAAGCAATTCGAGGAAATTATGCATAAGCAAGGAAGGCACCGGAAGAACCAAGGTATTGGTTTTGAACAAAGTTCAATGCCAATGGAGTTGAGTGGGAAGAAGATCAATACCCCAAGACAAAGTTTGTTCCTCAACAAGAGAAGTATGATCCTACTTCTTTCAAAGGGACACAAGCTCAAGATGATCTTCCACCACAAGACCACAAGCAAAAAGGCAAGGATAAGCTTCAAGAGGAAATTGATGCATTTGAAGAAGCTCCTAAGGCCTTGGTCAAGTGGGTTCCCAAGACTACATCAAGTTCCACTTCATCAAGTACAACTACAACTCCGAGGATTCCCATCAAGATGGTGTGGATCCAAAAGAAGAAGAACTAGAGAGTTCTTGAGGGTGACTCCGCCAACATACTTCACTCTTATTATTTTGGCAAGAACAAGTGCAATCAACCTCCACATCTTGCACTAGTTCAAGGAGTCACAAACCCTCTTGTTGGTAAGGCAAGGGACAAGGTAACCTAATGCTTTCATAGACATCATCTTGTGTATGCATCACTCTATGTCTATGGATATCATTGTTTGTTCCTTGTGGGACTAACCCGTGTAGGTATTGAAAGTGCAACTCACTCCAAAGGATTGCTCCAAATGATCCACATCAACATTGAGCATCCACATCTTCAACACCTACATGAAGTCATCATCGACAAAACCCAAGGTTAGTTCATCCCTCTTAGGGGGGATCTCACATCTAGGGGGAGCTTTACTCTAAGAATTGAGCTAAAGCAACTCTAATGGTGTGAACACAACAATGCTTTATGTAAAAGTGGTAACCCCACTTGTGCTTAAATGATGAGTATGACCTATGATCAAATGTTCTCATTTGACTCCTAAGTCAACATACTCATATATAGATGACCTAGTCATCGCCAATTGCTTGATAGATGCTAGAATTGGCTGTGCATGCTTTGCCACATATTTCATTTGCCATTTTATTGTGTGAGCATGTTGGTTGCATAATTTACTCATTCGAGGACATCCACTTGTTGTTTTGATTGATTGGTTTCTTTTTCTCTTGCCAAGTGGATGGACAAGAATTCCTAAGAACCTTCTCTAGCTATCTATGATCCTCTCGTCTCAAACTCTATTCATGCTGCATCACAAAGTTTGATCAAGTCAGATTCGAACCACTCTGTGTGAGGAGCACTCGGAGTCTCCGATTCGTCATAGACATAAACTTTCAAAACTTCTTTGTGCATTTCGGTCTGACCGATTCATCCATTTCGGTCATACCGAGATCGCTAAGTCGATCTAGGTTTTCAATTTCGGTGCAACCGATTTGAACATTTCGGTCACACCGAGTTTCAGTAACTGCTTGCAGTTATGAATCTCGGTGCCACCGAGTTGTTCCATTCGGTCACACCGATAGGGTTAGGCTATATATACCCACGGGCAAAAATTTGGAAAACTTTCCAAACCTTTTCACCCGCGCTCAGCCTGCCCTGCCTCCGTGGGTCTCCGGATCGTCCTCCTCGTCGCCAGCCACCTCCAGTCGCTGGTCTCTGCCGCCGTCAACGGGATCGTCTCCGCCGTTGCCGCCGTAGCAAGTCCATCGCCGCACTAGGGTATGGACTTAATTTTTGTGCTATTCCCCTCCTATTCCTAGCACATTGTTTTGCCATGAATCTTACCACGATTGAAATCACTCTATCCAATGAAAACACTCTGTAGTTTAGTTGTGGATTGAAAATTTAGGTTTAGGTTTCTGCCGAAACCATCTCGGACCGACCGAGTTGTTGAAATCGGTTCCACCGATTTGGATCAGGCCATTGCACATGTGATTCTCGGTTTGACTGAGAATTGCAAATCAGTGAGACCGAGTTCAAGTCTCTGTGAAACCCTAGCAGTCTCGGTGCCACCAAACTGTGACTCGGTATGACCGAGTTCACTAGTTTAGGTTCCAACTGCTGCTTCGGTATCACCGAGATTTCAAATCGGTAGATGAAATGCTTTTTGTGGAAAACTAAAACTAAGTTTTTGATTCATTATTTTGCAAAAACCTCTGCAGTTTATGATGCTCATCCACTCTACCTCATCTATAATCTATTCACAGGGTCAGCTGTCAGTGTTTGCATCATGTCAGATCAGAGTGACAGCCAGAACAAGTCTGAGGAGCAAGTTCACATGAGTGAGGGCACTAGACCCTCTAGCAGCTCAGATGATGGAAGCAGGAGCACACCCAGCAACTTGCCAAAGGCTGCCACAAGGGCCAGCAAGAAAAGAACCTCAGAATCAGAGGATGAGGACTATGTGGCTGAAGAGGAAGAAGCCACCTCAAATAAGAAGGTGCTCAAAAAGGAATATGGCACAGCTGCTGCAACTAAGCCAGGTCTGAAGACCAAGAGGCCAGCAGGAAGACAGCCAATGTCTAAGCCAAGGAAAGTTGCCACAGGTGAGAAAATGGTGTTCACTCTTGAACCCAAGGAAGCTGGAGATGGCAAGAAGAGGAAAGAGAGGGTCAAGAAGACCACTGCCAGAGTTCTAGGCAAGTCCTCTATGATGAGAGACTCTGAAGAGGAAGAGGAAGAGGTTGCTGCACCAGCACCTAAGGCACAAAAACTCATGGGAGATGCCATAAGGTCAGGGGCTGCTCTGTCTAAGCCCAATGAAGCTCCCAAGCCAGCTGCTCCAAAACCCAAAACTGCACCCAAGAGGAGCACCAGGAACATCCCAGCAGCAGAGAAGAACAAGGCCCCAGTGCCTGAAGCAGCAATGGAAGAAGAAGATGATGAGTCACATGTCTTGAGGAAGTTGAAGCCAAAAATCACAGATCACAATGATGCTCACCCAGTATCTGAGAACATGAAGATAAGGAAGGACTCAGGATTGAGGCTATGGAGAGAGTCAGATCCATATGCCACCAGAAGAAGAACTGATGTGGATTACAGGTTCCATACCAAGGAACAACATGACTTCTATGAGATAATTCTGCTTGACAAGAAGCCAATAGTGTGTGACATGAGATGGGTTAATTGGGAGTACATCAAGGAGAATGAAGAACACTATCCTGGAGTCTATGAAAGTTTCAATGCTTGTGGAGTTGACAAGTTTGTGGCTCATAAGCTCACAAAATGGAATGATGAGCTTATCATGCAGTTCTACTCCACAGCTCACTTCTACCCAGATGGGAAGATTGTCTGGATGTCTGAAGGTACTAGATACCAGTCAACAGTTGCAGAATGGGCTCAATTGATCAATGCTCCTGAGGAGAGTGAAGATGACTTGGATGTCTTTGCCAAGAAGAAGAAGGATCACAACTCCATGGCCAGCATGTACAAGGAGATTCCTGATGCAGATCTTGAGACTCACCAGTTTGGATCTATCAAACACTTGCTGTCTGGACTGCCCACAATCAACTGGATCCTCAGGCATACACTTCTGCCCAAGTCAGGTGATCACAGAATGATCAGAGGTCACTCCATCAACTTGCTGCACATTTTTTATGTTCCACAGAAGTTCAAGGTCATGAGCCGAATTGTGGAAACCATAAAGAGGACAGCTGCAGATCAGAAGAGGAGTTGTGGGTATGCCCCATAGATTCAGGAGCTGATTAACTCTAAGATGGGCACTGGCACATATCTCTTGGACAAGGAGCACCTTCCCATCTACCCAGACTTTGAGGATAACCTTTGTTGTGATGGATGAAAATGAACCATCTTACGTGCAAGCACAAGCAAAGAGGAGAAGGCAAAAGGCGAGAAAGCTGCAAAGATGCCAACCATGGATGAGGCATCTCGGTATCTCTTGAAGAGCAAGCAAGATCAGCTTGCTACTTGATTGCCTCCACTCGAGGATTGAGAAGGGTGGCCACCACGACTCAAAACCGGGAGAGCTTGGAGAGGATCATGGAGCAAAGTTCTATGACTTAGATGTGAAGGTCAACGAGATCTGATCTGTTGTTGAGCAACTTCGGGAGGAAGTCACGGGAGAAGAAGGGCAAGACAACCACGATGCCTTTGCTAGAGTTCCCGAGGTCGAGGTCTGCTATGCATCACGAGACGAGCAACTTCATCTGCACCAGCTACAGCTTGATTGCAACCAGCTCCAGCACCTACTCCTCCGGCACCATCTACATCGGTGATGCCTTCGTTCTTGGAGTTCTGTCTACACCACCACACGAAGACCAAGCCTGAGTGTCGATCTAGCACTATGCACTTTTATGAACTTTTTGGTAACTTGTTTCCAAAGGGGGAGAAAATGTATAGATCATAGGCTTCGAGAGAGAGTGTTGCTTTTGTTCTCTCTTGCATTTCTCTTTGGTGGTTGAACTTTGTTATTCGCTTGTTTGAGATACTTTATGCTTGTGTGGTACTTGGATGATCATGTGTTTGATCATGTGCTACCTTAATGCTTGTTGGATGACATTATCCTTTTATATTCTATATGATCACTCACTTTGCTTGGTGATGAGTGCATGTATTTTTAATTATTATCATTTTGAGTGCTCCACCAAGATGTATGTGACATGGAAGAGTAACCCATGATCCTAACTCTTTGTGCATTTGCAGTCCAAAGCAAATCTTAAACCATGCATAAATTTAGTGGGAGCTCTTGCTTTTCACATACGTCTCAAAGCGACAATGTTTTTCACTCTTATTATCATTTGTCGAAGCTTTGATCTATATGTTGTCATCAATTACCAAAAAGGGGGAGATTGAAAGTGCAACTATCCCTAGGTGGTTTTGGTAATTCCTAACAACATATAGTTCATTAAGCTAATGCTATTTCAAGACGAATTTTTCAGGAAAGCTCAATGATTGGCATGGCAAGGATGAGAAAAGTGGACCCCTCAAAATACTAAGGATAAAAGGATTGGCTCAAGCTCAAAAGTTCAAGACTCTACATTTTCTATTTTAGTGATCCAAGATCACATTGAGTCTATAGGAAAAACCAATACTATCAAGGAGGGATGAGGTGTTTCTTAATGAGGCTCTTGCTCAAAGTGCTTATTGATATGCTCCAAAGCCCTCAACTACATTCCCACATCCACATATGACCAAAACCCAAAGTCAAACTCGGCCCCACCGATTCTTTCTATCCGGCGCCACCGAGTTCAGATGTCATAGCCACTACCACAAACCCTAGGCAAATCGGTCTCACCGATAGGGATCTCGGTCTCACCGAGATGGGGTTGTAATCTCTCTGTTTCCCTTCATAACATTTCAGTCCCACCGAGATGATCGATCGGTCCCACCGAGATTGCAATGTAAACTCTCTGTCTCCCTTTTGTAACATTTTGGTCCCACCGAAATGAGCGAATCGATCCCACCGAGTTTACCTGACCAACTCTCTGGTTAGATTATTATCAAAATCGGTCTCACCGAGTTTGTGTAATCGGTCACACCAAGATTACGTTATGCCCTAACCCTAACCATATCGGTCCTACCGAGTTGCATGTTGGTCCCACCGAAAATCCTAATGGTCACTTGATTTGCTGAATCGGTCCGACCGAGTTTTTCAATTCAGTCCCACCGAGTTTGGCAAGTTGTGTGTAACGGTTAGATTTTGTGTGGAGGCTATAAATACCCCTCCACCTCCTCTTCATTCATGGAGAGAGCCATCAGAACGAACCTACACTTCCAACCTACATTTTCTGAGAGAGAACCACCTACACTTGTGTTGAGGCCAAGATATTCCATTCCTACGATATGAATCTTGATCTCTAGCCTTCCCCAAGTTGCTTTCCACTCAAATATTCTTTCCACCCAATCCAAATCCTGTGAGAGAGAGTTGAGTGTTGGTGAGACTATCATTTGAAGCACAAGAGCAAGGAGTTCATCATCAACACACCATTTGTTACTTCTTGGAGAGTGGTGTCTCCTAGATTGGCTAGGTGTCACTTGGGAGCCTCCGACAAGATTGTGGAGTTGAACCAAGGAGTTTGTAAGGGCAAGGAGATCGCCTACTTCGTGAATATCTACTGCTTGTGAGGCAAGTCCTTCGTGGGCGACAGCCATGATGGGATAGACAAGGTTGCTTCTTCGTGGAGCCCTCCGTGGACTCGCGCAACCATTACCCTTCGTGGGTTGAAGTCTCCATCAACGTGGATGTACGATATCACCACCTATCGGAACCACGACAAAAACATCCGTGTCTCCAATTGTGTTTGAATCCTCCAAACCCTTCCCTTTACATTCTTGCAAGTTGCATGCTTTACTTTACGCTCCTCATATACTCTTTGCATGCTTGCTTGAATTGTGTTAAGATTGCTTGACTTGTTCTACGTTGCTAAAATCTGCCAAGAACTAAAATTGGGAAAAGGCTAGATTTTTATTGGGTCAAGTAGTATAATCACCCCCCCCCTCTAGACATACTTTAGATCCTACACCAGCGTATGATGCGGCTGGTCGGCCACCTCGTGGCCGAGACAGAGGGGCATACCAGCCCGAAGTCCAGCCCGCACCCCGCCGCCATTCAAACAAAAATACCAAGGCCCGGGGCAACACGCGGGACCTGCGAGACGTACTGGAAAACAAAGCAGGACATGCGAGATCGATCTACGGATCACGGGGGCGCGCCCCAACACGGGACGATGACCGTCACGCCGGATATACTAAAAGCAAATCCGGAAGGGCCGAATACAGCAGACAAGACTCGTATGAACTGCGTCGTGATATAGCCCGGCACAGAGGCACCACACACCCCCTATGCTTCACTGATGAAGTAATGAATCACGAATTCCTAGAGAGTTTTAAACCCGTAAACATCGAATCATACGATGGTACAACAGATCCCGCGGTATGGATCGAGGATTTCCTCCTCCACATCCCACTAAAACTCAAAGGACCAGCTCGGCATTGGATGAATAGCTTGCCAGCAGACTCCATTGGCAGTTGGGAGGATTTGGAAGATGCATTCCTTGACAACTTCCAGGGCACTTATGTGCGACCACCGGATGTTGATGACTTGAGACATATAATTCAGCGGCCAGGGGAATCGGCCAGAAAATTCTGGACCAGATTCCTAACCAAGAAAAACCAAATCGTCGACTGTCCGGATGCAGAAGCCTTAGCGGCATTTAACCATAACATCCGTGACGAGTGGCTCGCCCGGCACCTCGACCAGGAGAAACCGAAATCCATGGCAGCCCTCACGACACTCATGACCCGCTTTTGCACGGGCGAGGATAGCTGGCTGGCTCACAGCAACAACACATCAAGAAATCCTGGCACTTCATATACCAAAGATACTAACGGCAGACCACATCATAACAGACACAAGTGCCGCAGCAATGGCGATAAGGCTGAAGACACGACAGTCAATGCCGGATTCAGTGGCCCTAAATCCGGTCAGCGGAAAAAGCCGTTCAAAAGAAGTAATCTGGGACCGTCCAGTTTGGACCACATACTCGATCGCTCGTATCAAATTCATGGCACCCCCGATAAGCCAGCCAATCACACCAATAGAGAATGTTGGGTGTTCAAGCAGGCCGGCAAGTTGAATGCCGAAAACTAGGACAAGGGGCTGCATAGCGACGACAAGGAGGAGCCTCGGCCGCCGAACACAGGAGGACAGAAGAGGTTCCCTCCCCAAGTAAAAATGATGAACATGATATACGCAACCCACATTCCCAAGAGGGAATGGAAGCGTGCACTAAGGGACGTCTATGCGATGGAGCCAGTCGCCCCAAAGTTCAACCCATGGTCCTCTTGTCCGATCACATTCGATCGCAGGGACCACCCCACTAGTATCCGTCATGGCGGTTACGCGCATTGGTCCTTGACCCCATCATCAGCGGTTTCACCTCATTCGAGTCCTTATGGGGGCGGCAGCACCTGAACCTGCTCTATCGAGGATACAATGCGCAAAATGGGTATAGACCCTCGAGGATCAAAACCACTAAAACCACCTTTAAAGGTGTCATCCAGTGTAGAGGCCCATTGCGGGCTCAATCACACTTGAAGTGGTCTTGGATCTCGGACAACTTCGAAGCGAGGAGTTAGTCTTCAATATCGCCCGTTCATGATAGCTATCACCTTGCTCAGGCGAACCGCATTACTAGATTCAATGCGGTGCCGCATTATACATACCTCAAGCTCAAAATGCGAGGACCTCGTGGGGTCATAACAGTCAATGGAAACACAGAACGCTCACTCCGCACGGAGGAGCACACTGCGGCCCTCGCAGCAGAAGCACAAAGCAGCCATTTAAGGCAAACCGCCAATTCGGCGATAAATCCCCCGGACACCTTCAAGCGAGTCCGGAATAATCTGCAACAGGATCGCCTGGCACGTTCAGAGCTCGCCTAGCAATTTGGCCTCCGTCCTAGTCCCGGTCAAGCGACGAAATATGTTCCACGTGAACATAATTACGCACTAAAAATACCATGGGCATAGGTGGGGGCACGGCCAAGGCACGTCCCACAATGCGGCTCAACCGCCCCAGGGGCTGTATACCTTTATCATTTTCTCTCTTTCAGGACCTTCCTCTCTGGAACACCTTCTCGACAGTCTGATTGCTGGACGCATTACAGGAAGGAAATACCAAGGAAGCAAGAAGTTCTGACGTATAAGGGAATCCCCAGGTGGTCTCTGATAACGATCGAAATACTTGTTTTAAATACCCATATGCAGCTTGCCCTTGGATAGGACATGTCAAATAGTCCTATTGTTGCTTATTGCACTACTTGTATCCGTACGCTTTGGCGTATTACTTAATAACAATGCATAATGTTAGTCTATTATTGCATTACCCTTCCTTTTTTTTCTTTTCTGTTTATTTACGACAAATTGCACCCGTACATTTTGGTACGACCAGTACGCTAGCGGCTTCAGTATACCCCATAAATACGGCGTGAGAAGTCCGAACACTTTTCGACGGTCGGCACCCGAACTTATAGCACTATATGCATCAGCTCTGAATCATGTCTTGGGTCAATAGTTGGGTTTGCCGGCTCCCATGTTTTGGTACCTTCGTTCCATAATATCGGCTATGGTAGCGCTGGGAGAACTCTGCGGCGTGTCTCGGTTCGTCGGACGAGCACTTCATTAGAAAGCGGCCCATTTGTCATGGTAAAGGCGAGAGTTGGTCGCTGTTGAGAGGTCTCAAGTCCTTAAAGACTTTTTACGCTTGAGGCGAGTCGGCCTTGCCCGACCTAAGCGTAAATAAGCGCCCAAATTGACCTTCGAATACTAGGGGCTTCGCCAAAAATTTAAAATTGTAGACTTCTATGGCTAAGTGAGAGTGATAAAGCCTTATAGTCCGATTGCACTGGTTCGTTGTCTGAACACCTCCTTGAAGGACCCAAAATTGAGATAAAAGTGCTCAGGTTTGTCCCGAACACCTCGATTACTAGTTACATGGGGCGAAGCGACGGTGGCCAACTCTCAGATTTTATAAAAGGCCGCACAGAAGGTAATATTTTAATTTCACAAGCGTTGCATGGCGCAAATGAACTCATTTCATATTACAGGATCACATGAGTACATTTATTCAAATATTACTTCCTTCGCACATTCCTCCGCCGCAAGGCGAGCGCCGTTCAGGACACTGTCATAATATAATTCGGGCTTGCGGTGCTCCTTCCCCTCTGGCGGCCCTTCGGTCACCAGCTTCTCAGCATCCATCTTCCCCCAGTGCACCTTCGCCTAGGCAAAGGCCCTGCGCGCACCCTTGATGCAGACAGACCGCTTTATGACTTCAAGACGTGGGCAGGCATTCACAAGATGTCTCACCAGACCGAAGTAGCTGTCAGGCAGGGGATCTCCAGGCCACATCTAGACTATAAGACCCTTCATGGCCTATTCGGCTGCCTTATGGAGCTCGACCAATTGCTTCAGCTGGTCGCTCAAGGGCATTGGGTGTTTGGTCCCAGTATACTGAGACCAGAACAACTTCTCTGTCGAGCTCCCCTCCTCAGCCTGGTAGAATTCCGCGGCATCTGATACACTGCGGGGCAGACCTGCGAATGCTCCTAGAGAGCTCCAAACTCGGGTAAGTAAAAGGAAAGTTTCCCTCACATGCTTGCTTTGCATAATCAATGCCTTTCCCGCTGCTATCTTCTTAACCACCTCAATCTCCTGGAGGGCCTTTTGGGCTTTGGCCTTTGCACTTTGTGCGCTCTCGAGTGCCTTTGCAAGCTCGGACTCCTACGTCTTAGAGTCACGCTCCAAGGACTTATACTTCTCGGCAAAGTCCTGGAGCTCTTGCTGCACCTCGCCAACTCGGGCCTCTTGTTTCTCGCGCTCGGAGCGCTCCTTGGCCGCTTTGTCTTTGGCCTTGGATAGCGCCTTCTTTAGGGCCACCACTTCGGTCATGGCCCCTAGCAAATTCATAGTGATCCTATTATTTTACAGCCAACCTTTTTTAATATATACAGATGGGGTATCACTTACCTTTGTTCTCTTCGAGCTGCCTCTTGGTAAGGCCGAGCTCTTCCTTGGACCACTCAAGGTCCTGCTTTAGTGCAGCGACCTCCGCAGTACGTGCGGCAGCAGCCAGCAGTGAAGCCTGCATATGCACATAGACATATTCTAATTAGACTCCTGTGGTTATTATTTGATCCTCTGTTCGGCCTTTCTTTGCGAATACCAAACAAAGCATCAGGGGCTACTGTCTATGTTGTAGCATTCTCTCATAATTTGATTACTTACCTCAAAGCCTGTTAGGAGGCTGGCACAGGCTTCAGTCAGTCCGCTTTTGGCGGAATGAACCTTCTCGATCACCACACTCATGATAGTGCGGTGCTCTTCGTCGATGGAAGCGCCGCGAAGCGCTTCCAGCAAGTTGTCTGATGCCTCTAGATGGACAGAGGCCATCTGCATAGGCGGCTTTCCCCTCTTAGGGAGGGGCCGCTGGCAATCTGAAACCCTTTGGAGGTTCAAGCCTTGATGTTAATTGCGGGCGAATTTGTTGCCCCCGTCATCAGAGCCCATGGGAGTCTTGCTCCCCTTGCGCCCAGTGTTCGGAATATCGCCTTGAGGCACCTCCAGGACTACCTCCCCTTGGTTCGGTGCCCTTTGAGAAAACACCTCGACGTTGTCCGTAGGGCGAGGGGAGGAGGCGGTCGGAAGTGAATCGTTGTTCAGGTCCGATGGGCCCAAAGAATCATCCGACAAAGATACGTCGATGTGGGCTCGGGAGGGGCTGCATAATCAGGCGCAGCGTGATAAGAAACAGTACAATAAGACATACCAAGAATTATTATGGTATCCGGATACTTACGGCTTCGCAAGGGGCTTGTCCCGAGGCAACCACTCGTCGTCGCTATAGGCGGCCGTTGTGGAGCAGTCTGGGAGGAGGGCCATTGCTACTATATTTAGCAGCAACGAATCAAGTGGTTAGAGTTTGTGGCACAGAGAGAAGTCGATGAAGAAGCAGCGACAGTGGCGAGACCGTCAAATGACGAGCCAGGACCCTCCCTGGCAGAGTTTGGTGCCGACATGGCAGGATCTGCACAAGCAAATGAAGCAGCACAGAGGAAGAAGATGGTGCAACACCCAGTTTATTTTGTCAGCTCCCTTTTACAGGGGCTAGGTCAAGATACTCTGGCGTGCATAAGTTGCTCTTTGGCCTCCTTATGGCCTCGCGGAAGTTGCGCCATTATTTCCAGGCAGATGAGAATACCGTCATCACTCGTTTCCAGTTGCAACGGATTTTGCATAACCCAGATGCGATTGGAAGGATTGTGGAGTGGGCGTTGGAACTGTCAAGGTTTGGTCTCAAGTTTGAAAGAACTTCAACAATTCAGAGCAGAGCCTTGGCAGAGTTAATTGCAGAATGGACCTCAACGCCTGACGAGGAGATTCAAGAGACAACTCTCCCCAGCAAGGAAACGAGCCAAGAGTGGGTTATGTATTTTGGTGGGGCCTTCTCGCTGCAAGGCGCCGGTGCTGGCGTGCTACTTGTCGCACCCACCGGAGAGCACCTCAAATACATAGTCCAGATGCACTTTCCTCGAGAGATCAACAAACAACACTGCAGAATATGAAGGACTGCTTGCCGGTCTCAGGATCGCGGCAGACCTTGGAATTAAGAAGCTCATCGTCATAGGTGATTCACAGCTTGTCATCAAGCAAGTTAACAAAGATTATCAGAGCCCATTGATGGAAGCCTACGTTGATGAAGTGAGGAAATTAGAGGAGTATTTTGACAGTCTGCAAGCAGAGCATGTTCCTCGTGTAGAGAACAACATTGCTGACGACCTGTCAAAACGTGTTGCCCTCAAGTTACCTGTGGAACCTGGGACTTTTGTGCTCAAGTTGACTCAACCACCCATGGAACCATCAGCAAGGAAAGATAAGTGAAAGAAGTTGAGCTCCGGCAGTACTTTCCCACAGAGCTCCTAGGAGCCGCCGGCAAGGAAGTTGCCGGGAACATCACCAAGCTTGTCGGGGGCAGCAGGCGCTGGCAGGGCCTCGAGCCCTTGCTGTGGAGACAACTGCTCCCGCGGCAGAAGACACGCCTCTAGTCCTTGTTGTCGAGCCTCAGGCTCCAGCATGGGCACAACACGTCGTCCAGTTCCTCCAAACAGGGAAACTCCCCGAGGAATAGGAAGAAGCGGAGAAAGTAGCTTGATACGTCTCCAACGTATCTATAATTTTTGATTGCTCCATGCTATATTATCTACTGTTTTGGGAAATATTGGGCTTTATTTCCACTTTTATATTACTTTTAGGACTAACCTATTAACGGAGGCCCAGCCCAGATTTTTTTTTTCCTATTTGATATTTGAAGAAAAGGAATATCAAGCGAGTCAAAACGGAGCGAAATCAATGGAGAATTTATTTTTGGAAGGAAAGCTACCGAATGGACTTGGACCCCACGTCAAGGAAGGAACGAGGAAGCCACGAGGGTGGGGGGCGCGCCCACCCCCCTAGGGCGCGCCCCTGCCTCGTGGGGCCCTCGTGGCTCCCCTAACGTGCTTCTTCCGCCTATATAACTCCACGTACCCTAAAACTTCCAGAACGGAAAATAGATCGGGAGTTCCGCCACCGCAAGCCTCTGTAGCCACCAAAAACCAATCGGGACCTGTTCACGCACCTGCGGAGGAACCCTCACGGTGGCTATCTTCATCATCCCGGCGCTCTCCATGATGAGAAGGGAGTAGTTCACCCTCGAGGCTGAGGGTATGTACCAGTAGCTATGTGTTTGATCTCTCTCTCTCTCTCTCGTGTTCTTGATTTGGCACGATCTTGATGTATCGCGAGCTTAGCTATTATAGTTGGATCTTATGATGTTTCTCCCCCTCTACTCTCTTGTGATGAATTGAGTCTCCCTCTTGAAGTTATATTATCGTATTGAGTCTTTACTTTGAGAACACTTGATGTATGTCTTGTCGTGTTTATCTGTGGTGACAATGGGATATCACGTGCCACTTGATGTATGTTTTCGTGACCAACTTGCGGGTTCCGACCATGAACCTATGCATAGGGGTTGGCACATGTTTTCTTGACTCTCCGGTAGAAACTTTGGGGCACTCTTTGAAGTACTTTGTGTTGGATAGATGAATTGAGATTGTGTGATGCATATCGTATAATCATACCCACGGATACTTGAGGTGACATTGGAGTATCTAGGTGACATTAGGGTTTTGGTTGATTTGTGTCTTAAGGTGTTATTCTAGTACGAACTCTAGGGCTGTTTGTGACACTTATAGGAATAGCCCAACGGATTGATTAGAAAGAATAACTTTGAGGTGGTTTCGTACCCTACCATAATCTCTTCGTTTGCTCTCCACTATTAGTGACTTTGGAGTGACTCTTTGTTGCATGTTGAGGGATAGTTATATGATCCAACTATGTTATTATTCTTGAGAGAACTTGCACTAGTGAAAGTATGAACCCTAGGCCTTGTTTCAACGCATTGCAATACCGTTTAAGCTCACTTTTATCATTAGTTACCTTGCTGTTTTTATATTTTCAGATTACAGAAACCTATATCTACCATCCATATTGCACTTGTATCACCATCTATTCGCCGAACTAGTGCACCTATACAATTTACCATTGTATTGGGTGTGTTGGGGACACAAGAGACTCTTTGTTATTTGGTTGCGGGGTTGTTTGAGAGAGACCATCTTCATCCTCGCCTCCACGGATTGATAAACCTTAGGCCATCCACTTGAGGGAAATTTGCTACTGTCCTACAAACCTCTGCACTTGGAGGCCCAACAACGTCTACAAGAAGAAGGTTGCGTAGTAGACATCATAGCTCGTCGGCCTAATATGTACCAGTTTGTGGACAATGTCCTATATAGAATAAAATGAACGACGTGAAATTGAAGTGTATTCCTCGGGAGAACGGACTGGAGCTATTGGCGGAGATACATGGAGGCATATGTGGCTCTCACATAGGATCAAGGGCCCTTGCCGATAAGGCGTTCTCGCAAGGTTTCTTTTGGCCCACTGCCCTCCAGGATGCAACTGCACTAGTAACCAAGTGTGAAGCGTGTCGGTTCCATTCAAAGAAATTGCATCAGCCAGCTCAATCTCTTCAGACAACTCTTTGAAGTTCTTTGTGTTGGATTGAATATTATAAATCTGAATTTTCTTTGGTGTTATTTTAGAATGAACTCTTGGTTAGATCGGTTGGAAAGAATAGCTTCGTGTTATTTTAGTATGAACTCTAGGATAGATTGATCGGAAAGAATAGCTTTGAGGTGGTTACGTACCCTACAAACAATTCCGTCTTATGTTCTCCGCTAGATAGGAACTTTGGAGTGATTCTTCGTTGCACGTTGAGGGATGGTTATGTGATCCAATTATATTAGCATTGTTGAGAGATTGCACTAGCGAAAGTACGGACCCTCCTAGGCCTCATTTTCAAGCATTGCAATACCGTTTTTGTGCCCATTTACTATTTGCTACCTTGCTGTTTTTACTTATTCAGATTATAAAAATATATTTCTACCATCAATATTACACTTTTATCACCATCTCTTCGCCGAACTAGTGCACCTATACGATTTGCCATTATATTGGGTGTATTGGGGACACAAGATATTTCTTGTATTTGGTTGCAGGGTTGTTTGAGAGAGACCATCTTCATCCTACACCTCCCACGGATTGATAAACCTTAGGTCATCCACTTGAGGGAAAATTTCTACCGTCCTACAAAACTCTGTGCTTGAAGGCCCAACATGAGTCTACAAGAATAAAGTTGCGTAGTAGACATCATCCACGAAAATACTTTTCCACCGCCGCAACCTTCTGTTCATGTGAGATCCCATCTAGGGGCCTTTTCCGGCATCCTGCCGGAGGGGGATTCGATCACGGAGGGCATCTACATCAACCCTATTGCCCTTCCGATGAAGCGTGAGTAGTTTACCTCAAACCTGCGAGTCCATGGCTAGTAGCTAGATGGCTTATTCTTCTCTCTCTTTGATTCTCAATACCATGTTCTCCTCGATGTTCTTGGAGATCTATCCGATGTAATCTTCTTTTGCGGTGTGTTTGTCAAGATCCGATGAATTGTGGATTTATGATCAGCTTATCTATGAATGTTATTTGAATCTTCTTCGAATTCTTATATGCATGATGTGATATCTTTGTATTTCTCTTCGAATTATCAATTTGGTTTGGTCAACTAGATTGGTTTTTCTTGCAATGGGAGAGGTGCTTAGCTTTGGGTTCAACCTTGCATGATTTCACCCAGTGAAAAAGTAGGGGTAGCGAGACACGTATTGAATTGTTGCCATCAAGGATAAAAAGATGGGGTTTTCATCACATTTCTTGAGTTTATTCCTCTACATCATGTCATCTTACTTAAGGCGTTACTCCATTCTTTATGAACTTAATACTCTAGATGCATGCTGGATAACGGTCGATGTGTGGAGTAATAGTAGTAGATGCAGGCAGGAGTCGGTCTACTTGACACGGACATGATGCCTATATGTATAATCATTGCCTTGTATATTGTCATAACTTTGCACTTTTCTATCAATTGCTCGACAATAATTTGTTTACCCACCATATTATTTGCCTTCAAAAGAGAAGCCTCTGGTGAAACCTATGGCCCCCGGGTCTATTTTCCATCATATTTGTTTCTGATCTACTATTTTGCAATCTTTTATTTTCAAATCTACAAACCAAAAAACCCAAAAATATTTAGTTATCTTTTATTTAGTTTTATGTACACTACAAAAAAAGACACATCCTTGACATTTTGGGCCGAATGAATTTTTTTTCTGTCATACATATGACACTTCTATGACGATAATTGTGACAAAACCCGGTATCATCATAGATGTGGTGGGCTCCTACTTCTATGACAAAAATCATGACGAGAAAATGGGCTTTTAAGTCTGGGCGGGCGGAGGCGCAGCTGCATGACATTCTTTGGGCCGTCCATGACGGAAAAACTGTGGTAGAAGCGAGGGAGGAAAATTTCAGGAGTTCCGTTACGGTGGGAGGTCGGGGCCCGGCGATCGCGTTTCTCGTACGTCTGGGCGTGTGTGCGGCGTTGGCTCTAGCTGAACCCGGCGATTACCTTTGCGAGCTACGCGTTACTCAACCCGGCGATCGATCGATGGCTGTTAGCGAACCCGATCGGCGATTCGCCCTCTTGTTGCTAAGCGAAGCCGATCGATGCTGCCTCAGGGATGAGCGGTGGCGTTGCGGGGTGGTTTGGATGAGCGATGGCGGTGGCGTTGCCTCGGATGAGCGGGACCCGTGGTGTGGTGGAGGCTGGATGAGCGATGAGCGGTGGAGGGGTGCCCGTGGAGGGTGGTTGAACAGGACCCCATGGTGTGGAGGGCTAGATGAATAGTAGATGGTGGAGGGTGGTTGAGCGATGGCGGTGGAGTAAGCGGGTGGAGGCTGGATGAGCGAGGAGCCCGTGGAGGCTGGAGGAGGTCGATGGTGGAGATGAGCGGTATCCGTGGAGTCTCGTTTTGCGATGCGCCACACCCTCCCGATGAACAGGACCCCGGTTTGACCGTAGGAGGTCCGTTTAGTCCGTTTTTGCGATGCCACACCCCTCCACCCCGTTTGGCCGTAGGAGGTCCGTTTCATCCGTTTTGCGATGCGCCACACCCTCCCGATCAACGGGACCCCCATTTTGACCGTGGGAGGTCCGTTTCCTCCGTTTTGCGATGCGCCACACCCTCCCGATCAATAGGACCCTGTTCGAGCGTGGGAGGTCCGTTTCCTCCGTTGTCGCGATGCGCGAGCCTCGTTCCATCACTGTTCCGCCCAAGCCCTCCCGATGAACACGACCACACATTCCGTTCCGACCCGGCGGTTGGTTCCCACGCGTTCCGTTGCCTCCCGATGAGCAGGA
This sequence comes from Aegilops longissima, assembly GCA_021605205.1. Lineage (NCBI taxonomy): Eukaryota > Viridiplantae > Streptophyta > Magnoliopsida > Poales > Poaceae > Aegilops > Aegilops longissima. The sequence continues at coordinate 479,955,500 of CM038676.1, forward strand.
TGCATTCGTTGCCTCCCCATGAACCACGACACACTCGTTGCCTCCCCATGGACACGGCAGCGATGGTGTTTCTCCGTTCCGACCCAGCCATGTACGAGCCCTGGTAAATGCGTGTCTGTGATGGCGTTGAGACCCGCCCGTATGTACACATACATGGCGTATTTTCTTTCTTGCACCACGGCGGCTATGCGTGCGTGTACATGCTATGTGCGGCGCCTCTACTACGACCGTGCGGCGCCTCTACAACGACCGGTATGTGCGTACATGTTCATGACCAGAATGACAACGCTTCGTGCGCTTCGACCAGTGGGTCCCAAGCTGTCGAGCACTTCCTTGCGTGCGAAGATGTAGCTGGTGGGTCTCGGCGGTCGAGGCGAATCATTTTTTTGCCGGACGCACTTCCTTGCATGCGAAGATGTAGCTGGTGGGTCCCGGCGGTCGAAGCGAATCATTTTTTGCGGACGCACTTCCTTGCGTGCGAAGGTGTAATCGATGGGTCCCAGCGGTCGAAACATTTTTTCGCGAAATATGATGGCGCGTCCGGTGGGACCCGCTGTCGGTGGAGGAATAATTATTTTGCGTAATAAGGAGGCACTTCCTTGCTGCGGCCGTGGACCCAGTATCGGTGTCTCTCGCGATACTCTTCGATGGAAGTCGGTCGTTGACCACATTGACCACGCCGCACCGAGAGCAACACAGCGGTGGGCGGCGGTGAGGCCTAGGAAGGGGCGACACGGAGGCGGGAAGACTTCGGCAATTGTTTCCCTACGGAGGAGTGTGGTATGTCACGAGGTTTCTTGGTTAAATCTGCCGTCGCGGAGAATAACAACAGGTGTGGGTGAGTAGAGGATGGCTAGGCCAGCGATGGGAATGCTGTGGGGCGGTGAGGCTGCTTGGCAGCCTGACCGGCAGCGGGAAGGAGGAGCGAGCAGTCCCTTGGCGCTTTTTGGCGGCTAGAGCAGGAAGAAGCGAGAGATTGAAGAAGCACGATGGCGTTGGATGGACATCCAACGATCCTTTGCTTGTCGTCGACCTTTTTTTAGGAAAGCGTCAAATCTGTGGAAAACAGCATACAGCCCATCTGCCAATATTTCTAATAATTTACATCCCATTTGCTAATTCTTAAAGTTTTTTTTGGAGCCCATATCCTTTTTGTTAGCATTACAGCCCATATTGTGGCCACGGTTAAAAAATTATACGAAATTTTGCATATTTCGGTGCGGTCCGAACTGTTTTTAATCCCGAAATTTCGACTCACATTCAAACTGATTTTAAAAATAAATGTATATCAATATAAAATCCAACAAATTCTCCACGCATAAAAATTAATGTAATTTAAATCTTGAAATGAAAAAAAAGATATTTGAAACTAATTGTCGGTTTGATGTGTTTTAAAAATGTACATCCAATTTCTCATTACTGATGGGCCATTTTCTCGGCCAGCCGAATGAAAGCTCTCCTTGTCTTGAAACATTTGCAGTCCAATAGGCCTGACAAAGCGACTTACTTGGCAAATCACAAAAAAACTGGGCTGTGGCCGTGGTCCCAGCTGTCAGCCTCTCCACGTGCAGTACTCTTCCGATGGAAGTCGTTTCTTGACCATGTTGACCACGCCGCGCGGAGAGCACCACGGCGGTGGACGATGGTGAGGCCTAGGAAGGGGCGGCGGGCCGGGGAAGGCAGCGGTGGAAGCCAGCGGAGAGGAGTATGAGGTTCACTGGTTCGGCTGCGATGTGAGGCTGCCGTCGCCCGCGAGGCTCTGGCCAGCGGTGGGAATAGTAGGCGGTGAGGCCTCTGCGGCGATGAAACCCGCCACGGGAGGCGGAGCATCGGCACGACCGGTCTGCTTTGGTAGTGGAGCAAGAAGACCGGAGGTTGAAGAAGCACTCGGCCGTTGGATGGACATCGTACGGTCAGTGGAGCTAGAATCGTTCATATTGACTAAGTTGACAAAGCCCTTCGTACCCGTAAACTTAGTAGGCCCACAAGTCATCCTCCCACCAAGGTGGGTCCCAGCTAGCCGGGGGAGTATTCATTTTTTTTGTGCGTAATAAGGAGGCACTTCCGGTGGGTCCGAGCTGACAGCGGGGGGAACGTTTTTTTCGCGAAATACGGTGGCCCGTCTAGTGGGTCCCAGTATTCCGGGGAAACGATTTTTTTCGCAAAATACTGGTGGCCCGTCCGGTGGGTCTCCGCTGTCAGGTGGAGGAATAATTATTTTCCATGTAATAAGGAGGCACTTCCTTGCGGCTGCCGTGGACCCAGCTGTCAGCCTCTCCACGTACAGTAGTCTTCCAGTGGAAGTTGGTCATTGACCACATTGACCACACCGCGCCGAGAGCACCACGGCGGTGGACGACGGCGAGGCCTAGGAAGAGGACGACATGGAGCCGGGGAAGACGTGGCAGTGGATGCCCACGCGGAGAGAATCTGGCGTTCACTTTGGTTACGGTGCGGTGTGAGGCTGCCGTCGCCCTTGAAAATAACGAGGGGTGTGGGTGAGTGGAGGGATGGCCTGGCCAGTGGTGGGAGTAGTATGGGGGCGGTGAGGCCTCCATGATGCCTGGCCAACCACGGGAGGAAGGATCGGTGACACGACCGATCTTGCTTTGGTAGTGGAGCAAGAAGACCGAGAGGTTGAAGAAGCACTATGGCCGTTGGATGGACATCATCACGGTCCTTTGGAGTATTGACTAAGTTAACAAAGCCCTCCGTACATCAACTTAGTAGGCCCACAAGTCAGCGCAACAATATGGTGGGTCCCGGCTAGCGGGGGTATTCATTTTTGGGCGTACTAAGGAGGCACTTCCATGCGTGCGAAGATATAGCTGGTGGGTCCGACACATCGTGAGGAGCGTTTTTTGCAAAATCTGAGGCCCTTCTGTGGGTCCTAGCTGTCGGTGGAGGAATCATTATTTTGCGCCTAATAAGGAGGCATTTCCTTGCGTGCGGCCGTGGACCCAGCTATCGGCCTCTCCACGTCTGATCCACTTCCGATGGATGTCGTTCATTGACCACGTTGACCAGGCGCCGCCAAGAGCACCGAGGCGGTGGGCGAAGGCGAGGCCTAGGAAGGAATGACACGGAGCGAGGGAATACTCGGCAGTTGTTTCCCAGCGGAGGAGTATGAGGGTTTCTTGGTTAGCCTACCGTTGCGGAGAATAACAACATGTGTGGGTGAGTAGAGGGATGGCTAGGCCAGCGATGGGAATGCGGTGGGGCCATGAGGCCTCTTGGCGGCAGCATAGCCGGCCTTGAGGAGGAGGAAGCGAGCAGTCCATGGCGCTTGTTTGGCCATTTGGAGCATGAAGAGCAGAGATTGAAGAAGCACGACAGCCGTTGGATGGACATCCAACGATCCTTTGCTCTCGTGTGTTCACTAAGTTGACGAGGCGTTGCGTGTGCGTCAACCTTTTTATGAAAGCATCTGCGTCAACCTATAGTAGGCGCTAAAGTCAGCCTCAAATCATGGAAAACAACATACAACCCATCTGCCATTATTTCTAATAATGTACAGCCCATTGCTAATTCTTAAGAATTTTTTGGAGCCCATCTTCTTTTGTTAGCATTACACCCCATATTGTGGCCACAGTTAAAAAGTATCTGAAATTTTGCATATTTTGGTGCGGTCAATTTTTTATCCAAATATCGATTCACATTCAAACTATTTTGAAAAATAATTTATATAAATATAAATTCCAAATAATTGTCCGCGCATAAATCAATGGAATTTAAGATCTTGTAATAAAAAATTGAAACTAATTCCCGGTTTGATGTGTTTTAAAATGTACAGCCATTTAAGCAAACCGAATGAAACTCTCCTCGTCTTGAAAGATTTGCAGCCCAGCAGGGCCGACAAAGCAAGTAGGCCTTGTTTGGGAATTTCTTTTAAAAAATAGAACTGGGCTAGCCATTTTCAGCAAGAAAAAAACACAACTGGGCTCATGATGTGGTAAACATAAATAAAACCCGGCTAGGCAGACCACAGCCCCTTTAGCCCGTTGTTACCCTGATCCGTCACTAAAACTAGTATAAATAACAACTGCTTGTTCCTAAAAAACGGTGCGACTTGTTGGGTCCCTGGTGTCAGCCGCTCGTAGTGTAATTCTCTCGTTTATTGACTACGTTGACAATGGCGTGAGCCCCATGTTGGAAATATGCCCTAGAGGCAATAATAAATTAGTTATTATTATTATATTTCCTTGTTCATGATAATCGTTTATTGCCCATGCTATAATTGTATTGATAGGAAACTCAGATACATGTGTGGGTACATAAACAACACCATGTCCCTAGTAAGCCTCTAGTTGACTAGCTCGGTGATCAACAGATGGTTACGGTTTCCTGACCATGGACATTGGATATCGTTGATAACGGGATCACATCATTTGGAGAATGATGTGATGGACAAGACAATCCTAAGCCTAGCACAAAGATCGTAGTTAGATGCTAAAGCTTTTCTAATGTCAAGTATCATTTCCTTAGACCATGAGATTGTGCAAATTCCGGATACCGTAGGAATGCTTTGGGTGCACCAAACTTCACAACGTATCGGGTGGCTATAAAGGTGCACTACGGGTATCTCCCAAAGTGTCATTGGGTTGGCACGAATCGAGGCTGGGATTTTCACTCCGTGTAAATGGAGAGGTATCTCTGGGCCCACTCGGTAGGACATCATCATAATGTGCACAATGTGACCAAGGGGTTGATCACGGGATCATGTGTTACGGAGCGAGTAAAGAGACTTGCGGTAGCGAGATTGAACAAGGTATCGGGATACCGGCGATCGAATCTCGGGCAAGTATAATACCGCTAGACAAAGGGAATTGCATACGGGATTGATTGAATCCTCGACATCGTGGTTCATCCGATGAGATCATCGTGGAACATGTGGGAGCCAACATGGGTATCTAGATCCCGCTGTTGGTTATTGACGGAGAACGTCTCGGTCATATGCGCATAGTTCCCGAACCGTAGGGTCTACACATAAGGTTCGATGGCGCTAGGGTTATAAAGGAAGTTTGTATGTGGTTGCGAATGTTGTTGAGTCCGGATGAGATCCGGACGTCACGAGGAGTTCGGAATGGTCGAGTAAAGATTTATATATGGGAAGTCCTGTTTTGGTCATCGGAAAAGTTTCAGGTTTTATCGGTAGCGTCTGGGACCACGGGAGGGTCGGGGGTCCACCAAGTGGGGCCACCGCCCCGGAGGGCTGCATGGGCCAAGTGTGGGAGGGACCAGCCCGGGTGGGCTGGTGCGCCCCACAAGGCCCAAGGCGCCTAGGGTTTGGGGGAGGCGCACCCACCTAACATGGGGGGCAAGTTTCCCCTCTCCCCCCCTTGGCCGCACCCTAGATGGGTTTTGGGCTGGCCGCCGCCCCTAGGGGTGGAACCCTAGGTGGGGGCGCATCCCTCCCTCTCCCCCTATATATACTTGAGGACTTTGGGGCTGCCAACAGATGAGTTTCACCTCTCCCTGGCGCAGCCCTACCTCTCTCCCTCCTCCTCTCCCGCGGTGCTTGGCGATGTCCTGCAGGATTGCCACTCTCCTCCACCACCACCATGCCGTTGTGCTGCTGCTGGACGGCGTCTTCCTCAACCTATCCCTCTCTCCTTGCTGGATCAAGGCATGGGAGACGTCACCGGGCTGCACGTGTGTTGAACGCGGAGGTGCCGTCCGTTCGGCACTAGGATCTCCAGTGGTTTGGATCACGACGAGTACGACTCCTTCAACCCGTTCTCTTGAGCGCTTCCGCTTAGCGATCTACAAGGGTATGTAGATGCACTCTCCTTCCCCTCGTTGCTAGTCTCTCCATAGATAGATCTTGGTGACACGTAGGAAAATTTTGAATTTCTGCTAGGTTCCCCAACAGTGGCATCATGAGCTAGGTCTATTGCGTAGATTCTATGCACGAGTAGAACACAAAGTAGTTGTGGACATTGATTTTGTTCAATATGCTTACCGTTACTAGTCCAATCTTGATTCGGCGGCATTGTGGGATGAAGCGGCCCGGACCGACCTTACACGTACACTTACGTGAGACAGGTTCCTCCGACTAACATGCACTTGTTGCATAAGGTGGCTAGCAGGTGCTAGTCTCTCCCACTTTAGTCGGATCGGATTCGATGAAAAGGGTCCTTATGAAGGGTAAATAGCAATTGGCATACCACGTTGTGGTTTTTGCGTAGGTAAGAAACGTTCTTGCTAGAAACCCATAGCAGCCACGTAAAACATGCAAACAACAATTAGAGGACGTCTAACTTGTTTTTGCAGGGTATGCTATGTGATGTGATATGGCCAAGAAGAATGTGATGAATGATATGTGATGTATGAGATTGATCATGTTCTTGTAATAGGAATCACGACTTGCATGTCGATGAGTATGACAACTGGCAGGAGCCATAGGAGTTGTCTTTATTTATTGTATGACCTGCGTGTCATTGAACAACGCCATGTAATTACTTTACTTTATTGCTAACCGGTAGCCATAGTAGTAGAAGTAATAAGTTGGCGAGACAACTTCATGGAGACACGATGATGGAGATCATGGTGTCATGCCGGTGATGATGATGATCGTGGAGCCCCGAAGATGGAGATCAAAAGGAGCAATATGATATTGGCCATATCATGTCACTATTTGATTTGCATGTGATGTTTGTCATGTTTATACATCTTATTTTGTTAGAATGACGGTAGTAAATAAGATGATATCTCATTAAAATTTCAAGAAAGTGTTCCCCCTAACTGTGCACCGTTGCGAAAGTTCGTCGTTTCGAAGCACCACGTGATGATCGGGTGTGATAGATTCTTACGTTCACATACAACGGGTGTAAGCCAGATTTACACACGCGAAACACTTAGGTTAACTTGACGAGCCTGGCATGTACAGACATGGCCTCGGAACACAAGAGACCGAAAGGTCGAGCATGAGTCCTATGGAGGATACGATCAACATGAAGATGTTCACCGATGATGACTAGTCCGTCTCACGTGATGATCGGACACGGCCTAGTTGACTCGGATCATGTAATCACTTAGATGACTAGAGGGATGCCTATCTGAGTGGGAGTTCATAAGATGAACTTAATTATCCTGAACATAATCAAAAACCCTTTGCAAATTACGTCATAGCTCGCGCTTTAGTTCTACTGTTTTAGATATGTTCCTAGAGAAAATATAGTTGAAAGTTAACAGTAGCAATTATGCGAACAGTAGAAGGCTTATGTCCTTAATGCACCGCTCGGTGTGCTGAACCTCGAACGTCGTCTGTGGATGTCGCGAACATCTGACATACACGTTTTGATAACTACGTGATAGTTCAGTTAAACGGTTTAGAGTTGAGGCACCAAAGACGTTTTCGAAACGTCACGGAACATGTGAAATGTTTCGAGGGCTGAAATTGGGATTTCAGGCTCGTGCCCATGTCAAGAGGTATAAGACCTCCGACGATTTTCTTAGCCTGCAAACTAAGGGAGAAAAGCTCAATCGTTGAGCTTGTGCTCAGATTGTCTGAGTGCAACAATCACTTGAATCGAGTGGGAGTTGATCTTCCAGATGAGATAGTGATGTTTCTCCAAAGTCATTGCCACCAAGCTGCTAGAGCTTCGTGATGAACTATAACATATCAGAGATAGATATGATGATCCTTGAGGCATTCACGATGTTTGACACCGTGAAAGTAGAAATCAAGAAGGAGCATCAATTGTTGATGGTTGGTGAAACCACTAGTTTCAAGAAGGGCAAGGGCAAGAAGGGTACTTCATGAAGCGGCAAATCGATTCTTGCTCGATTGAAGAAACCGAGGTTGAACCCAAACCCGAGACTAAGTGCTTCAGTAATGAGAGGAGCGGACAACGAGCGAGAACCACCCTGGATACTTGGTAGATAAGAAGGCGGCAAGGTCGATAGAAGTATATTGGATATACATTATGTTAATGTGTACTTTACTAGTACTCCTAGTAGCACTAGGGTATTAGATACCGGTTCGTTTGCTAAGTGTTAGTAACTCGAAATAACAGCTACGGAATAAACGGAGACTAGCTAAAGGTGAGCTGTCGATATGTGTTGGAAGTGTTTCCAAGGTTGATGTGATCAAGCATCGCGCTCCCTCTACCATCGAGATTGGTGCTAAACCTGAATATTGTTATTTGGTGTTTACGTTGAGCATAGACATGATTGGATTATGTCTATTGCAATGCGATTATTCATTTAAGGAGAATAATGGTTACTCTAATTATTTGAATAATACCTTCAATGGTCTTACACCTAAAAGAATGGTTTATTGAATCTCGATCGTAGTGATACACATTTTCATGCCAAAAGATATAAGATAGTAATGATAGTACCACTTACTTGTGGCACTGCCATGTAAGTCATATTGGTGTAAAACGCATGAAGAAGCTCCATGTTGATGGACTTTGGACTCACTCGTTTTTGAAAAGTTTGAGACATGCAAACCATGTCTATTGGTGTATACGCATGAAGAAACTCCATGCAGATGGATCGTTTGGACTCACTTGATTTTGAATCACTAGAGATATGCAAATCATACCACATGGGCAAGATGACCTAAAAGCCTTGGTTTGAAAGATGGAACAAGATAGCAACTTGTTGGAAGTAACACATTTTTATGTGTGCAGTCCAATGAGTCTTTGAGGCATCAATGAATATCGTTATGATCTTACTTCACGAGATGATTTGAGTAGATGTTGAGTATATTTACTTGATGAAACACAAGTCTGAATTATTGAAAGGTTCAAGTAATTTCAGAGTGAAGTTGAAGGTCTTCGTGACAAGAGGATAAAATGTCTGTGATATGATCATAGAGATGGATATCTGAGTTGCGAGTTGGGTACACAATTGAGACATTGTGGAAATTGTTTCACAACTAACACAGCCTGGAACACCATAGTATGATGGTGTGTCCGAACATCATAGATGCACCTTATTGGATATAGGGCATACCATGATGTCTCTTATCGAATTACCACTATAGTTCATGGGTTAGGCATTAGAGGCAACCGCATTCACTTTAAATAGGGCACCACGTAATTCCGTTGAGATGACACCGTATAAACTATGGTTTAGAGAAACCTAAGCTGTCGTTTCTTGAAAGTTTGGGGCTGCAACGCTTATGTGAAAAAGTTTCATCCAGATAAGCTCGAACCCAAAGCGGATAAATACATCTTCATAGGACACCCAAAACAGTTGGGTATACCTCCTATTTCAGATCCGGAAGCAAAAGTGATTGTTTCTAGAAATAGGTCCTTTCTCGAGGAAAAGTTTGTCTCGGAAAGTTGAGTGGGAGGATGGTGGAGACTTGATGAGGTTATTGAACCGTCACTTCAACTAGTGTGTAGCAGGGCACAGGAAGTTGTTCCTATGGCGCCTACACCAATTGAAGTAGAAGCTTACGATAGTGATCATGAAACTTCGGATCAAGTCACTACCAAACCTCGTGGGTCGACAAGGATGCGTACTACTTGAGTGGTACGTACTCACATCTTGGAGGTCATGTTGCTGACAACAATGAACCTCGAGCTATGGAGAAGCGATGGTGGGCCCGGATTCCGGCAAATGGCTCGAGGCCATAAAATCCGAGAGAGGATCCATGTATGAAAACAAAGTGTAGACTTTGGAAGAACTACTTGATGGTCGTAAGACTATTGGGTACAGATGGATTTTAAAAGGAAGACGTACAATGATGGTATGTATCACCATTAAGAAAGCTCGACTTGTCGTTAAATATGTTTTCCGACAAGTTCAAGGAGTTGACTACGGTGAGGTTTTCTCACTCGTAGCGATGCTAAGAGTCTGTTGGAATTGGATTAGTAGTTACTGCATTATTTATGAAATCTTGCATATAGGATGTCAAAACATTGTTTCCTTGACAGTTTTCTTGAGGAAAGGTTGTATGTGATACAACCAGAAGGTTTTTGACAATCCCGAAGACGCTAACAAGTATGCAAAGCTCCAGCAATCCTTCTAAGGACTGGAGTAAGCATCTCGGAGTTGGAATATGCGCTTTGATGAGATGATCAAAGATTTTGGGTCTATACAAAGTTTATGAGAAACTTGTATTTCCAAAGAAGTGAGTGGGAGCACTATAGAATTTCGATGAGTATATGTTGTTGACATATTGTTGATCGTAAATGATGTAGAATTTCTAGAAAGCATATAGGGTTGTTTGAAAAGTGTTTTCAATGGAAAACCTGGATTAGGCTACTTGAACAATAAGCATCAAGATCTATAAGATAGATCAAAATGTTTAATAATACTTTCAAATGAGCACATACCTTGACATAATCTTGAAGGTGTTCAAGATGGATCAGTCAAAGAAGGAGTTCTTGCCTGAGTTGTAAGGTATGAAGTTAAGAGTTAAAGCTCGACCACGGTAGAAGAGAGAAAAAGGACGAAGGTCGTCCCCTATGCTTCAGACGTAGGCTCTATAGTATGCTATGTTGTGTACCGCACCGGAAGTGTGCCTTGCCATGAGTCAGTCAAGGGGTACAAGAATGATCCAGGAATGGGGATCATTGGACAGCGGTCAAAATTGTCCTTGGAGTAAATAAAGGACATATTTCTCGATTATGGAGGTGATAAAGAGTTCGGCGCAAAAGGGTTACGTCGATGCAAGCTTTAACACCTATGCGAATGATTCTGAGTAGCAAACCGGATACGTATAGTGGAGCAACCATTTGGAATAGCTCCAAGTGGAGCGTGGGAGCAGCATTTACAATATGACATAGAGAATTGCGAAATACATACGGATCTGAATGTTGCAGACCCGTTGACTAAAACCTCTCTCACTAGCAAAACATGATCAAACCCCAGAACTCATTGAGTCTTAATCACATGGTGATGTGAACTAGTTTAGTGACACTAGTAAACTCTTTGGATGTTGGTCACATGGCGATGTGACCTATCAGTGTTAATCACATGGCGATGTGAACTAGATTATTGACTCTAGTGAGTGGGAGACTGTTGGAAATATGACCTAGAGGCAATAATAAATTAGTTATTATTATTATATTTCCTTGTTCATGATAATCGTTTATTGCCCATGCTATAATTGTATTGATAGGAAACTCAGATACATGTGTGGGTACATAAACAACACCATGTCCCTAGTAAGCCTCTAGTTGACTAGCTCGGTGATCAACAGATTGTTACGGTTTCCCGACCATGGACATTAGATGTCGTTGATAACGGGATCACATCATTTGGAGAATGATGTGATGGACAAGACCCAATCCTAAGCCTAGCACAAAGATCGTAGTTCGTATGCTAAAGCTTTTCTAATGTCAAGTATCATTTCCTTAGACCATGAGATTGTGCAACTCCCGGATACCGTAGGAATGCTTTGGGTGCACCAAACGTCACAACGAATCGGGTGGCTATAAAGGTGCACTCACGGGTATCTCCCAAAGTGTCTGCATTGGGTTGGCACGAATCGAGACTAGGATTTGTCACTCCGTGTAAACGGAGAGGTATCTCTGGGCCCACTCGATAGGACATCATCATAATGTGCACAATGTGACCAAGGGTTGATCACGGGATGATGTGTTACGGAACGAGTAAAGAGACTTGCGATGCGAGATTGAACAAGGTATCGGGATACCGACGATCGAATCTCGGGCAAGTATAATACCGCTAGACAAAGGGAATTGCATACGGGATTGATTGAATCCTCGACATCGTGGTTCATCCGATGAGATCATCGTGGAACATGCGGGAGCCAACATGGGTATCCAGATCCCGCTGTTGGTTATTGACCGAGAACGTCTCGGTCATGTCTGCATGGTTCCCGAACCCGTAGGGTCTACACACTTAAGGTTCGATGACACTAGGGTTATAAAGGAAGTTTGTATGTGGTTACCGAATGTTGTTCGGAGTCTCGGATGAGATCCGGACATCACGAGGAGTTCCAGAATGGTTCGGAGGTAAAGATTTATATATGGGAAGTCCTGTTTTGGTCACCGGAAATGTTTCGGGTTTTATCGGTAACGTACCGGGACCACCGGGAGGGTCCCGGGGGTCCACCAAGTGGGGCCACCGGCCCCGGAGGGCTGCATGGGCCATGTGTGGGAGGGGACCAGCCCCAGGTGGGCTGGTGCGCCCCCCACAAGGGCCCAAGGTGCCTAGGGTTTGGGGGAGGGGGCGCACCCACCTAACTTGGGGGGCAAGTTTCCCCTCTCCCCCCCCCCCTTGGCTGCACCCTAGATGGGTTTTGGGCTGGCCGCTGCCCCTAGGGGTGGAACCCTAGGTGGGGGCGCAGCCCTCCCTCTCCCCCTATATATACTTGAGGACTTTGGGGCTGCCAACAGATGAGTTTCACCTCTCCCTGGCGCAGCCCTACCTCTCTCCCTCCTCCTCTCCCGCGGTGCTTGGCGAAGCCCTGCAGGATTGCCACTCTCCTCCACCACCACCACGCCGTTGTGCTGCTGCTGGATGGAGTCTTCCTCAACCTCTCCCTCTCTCCTTGCTGGATCAAGGCATGGGAGACGTCACCGGGCTGCACGTGTGTTGAACGCGGAGGTGTCGTCCGTTCGGCACTAGGATTTCCGGTGATTTGGATCACGACAGTACGACTCCTTCAACCCCGTTCTCTTGAACGCTTCCGCTTAGCGATCTACAAGGGTATGTATATGCACTCTCCTTCCCCTCGTTGCTAGTCTCTCCATAGATAGATCTTGGTGACACGTAGGAAAATTTTGAATTTCTGCTACGTTCCCCAACACTCCAGATGTCCAACCATTAGGAGGAACCATATTTTTGGGCTTGTACTATAGAGGCACTTGCTTGCATACTGACATGACGCTGGTGGGTCCCTACTGTCATCCTCTCCACGTACAGTCATCTCCTTGTTCCTCTCGGTTGTTGACGCACGAAGAGGGCAGCGCTGCACGCGCACGGCGAAGCGAACCAAGGCCGCAAGGCGGAGGACGACAGTGAGGCCTCGGGCCGAACGAACAGAGCCGTTGAACATGCGTCGTCCAGTCGATCAAGTGAGGGGAGTCTGAGGTTGATCGGTTCGGGCGCGGTGCGTGTTGGGGCTGACGTCGCGGAGAATAACAGGACGGTGTGGGGAATAGAGGAGGGACTGGCCAATGTTGGAGGGTACGTCGGTAGGGCGGCGGAGGCGCAGCCAGCCATGGGAGGCGGGAGCAGGCGGAGCCGACGGGGTGGTTTGGTTTGGGCGGCTGGAGGAAGAAGAAGACAAGAGATAGAAGATACATGGCAGATGTTGGATGTCAATCCAACGACTGGTAGGTAGAATCGTTTGTTGACTGGCTAGTAAGTGGACACCACCTTGGATAGGCTATTTCCTCGCGGGTCCCAACTGTCAGAATCCAAATCATTCACGGTCATGCAGCCTTTCCTATGAAAATTTATAGCCCATTTGATGTGCTAGTTCGAAATAAGTTTGTGGGTGCTGGTGGGGGCTAATCACTTGGCTTCAGAATGCACAAAGGAGCTCAAGCAGCCAAGCGAGTGATGTTATTTCCTTGGTTGGGATTTGTTACAACATTTCACTATAAATTAAACGAATGGCAAGCCATTTGCCTTGTTTCAAAGAAAATATGACAGTCACAGCCGAGTTGAAAAGGGCAGGAACATCTAACTCCAGCTTACAAACTGTACAAAAGCACGAGGGTTAATTGTTCATCAGGTTTACAAAAAAATCTAGATTGAAAAGGGCAACAACATCTAACTCCAGCACTGTTTTCGGCTATCACAGTCAAATGGATCGGTCAGGTCCATAGAATGAACATCCTGGATTGTAAAATTTACTGGATTATGACCACAATATGTTGTAAATAGAAGCCCGACACGTTCAGAAGCTCTTTTGCCCACCTGAAACTCCTTTTTTGCTCTTCGACATACCCATCCGTCAAAACCATGCTGCCGATAAACTTAAGCCTGATGGACAATAGTAACCTCGCATTCAGCAGGAAGAATGTGACAAATCTTGTGTTTGCACGGTTGGCTACATATCGTTCTAGCGTTATTGTCTTCAATCGAATCTCATGAGAAGTGAGAAAATCCCGATGCTTACGAATCCACCGATTGGTTATAACTTTCTTACCCCGTCCTGTTGCCTAAATATACATGAAGATTGAAAACAGTTAAGGTCTAAAAGAAGAGTGTCGAAAGAGCAATAGCTGAACGGTTAATTCTAGTATACTATATGCGGGCTTCCAATGTGCGTGAAATTATCACCTTTATATACAACTTCTCCGGACATGGAAAGCATTGCAGCAAGCCAATAATCTTGTTCAGATCAAAACTATTCATTTGGATATATAAGATCCTGACAGAGTCCAGCACCATTGATAGGCCATCCATGGAGAAAATCTTCATTGAGCATAAGAACATAATATTAGTACAAAATGTGTAACCCAAGATGATATATAAATTATGCGCAGAAATCTAAAATGCAGCTTATGGTTACAAGTGTAGATGATAATATAAAGTACCTGAAGAACTGTGGAGCCAAACACCATATTGAAATGAGCACAGAGATCATGTATTACACCCAAGGTCTCCAGTTTAGGCGCTGAGAGGACGGTTATTTGCAATGGTGAATAACTAGAATCAAGGATCAACCTTTGAAGTGAAGGGGCATCTTGGATGATGAGCTACCTTCCGTCAAAAGAAATTCCAATTCTTACAAGGTTTGGCGACTTTATTTGGAGACAACCGATTATAATCAGAAAACAAGCACCAAGCACTCCAAATAGCAGGCAACTGGAGTGTATGATGTTGTGCAATGAGGCCTCCGATATCTGAACCCTTTAAGTGAAAGTTTCTTGAGAAATGGGAGTCAAGGTTTAGTACCAGATTGTCTCGTAGGTAGCATAGCACAAAGGTGGCGGTGTGGAGAGAGGAGGAAAACGCGAGATGGACATCGGTGCTGAGGGCACAAGTTCATGGCGTTCGGTATGTGGTATGTGATTTCCACGGGAATAGTAGGACTCAAGCAGCTGTAGTTCTGTGAATTGGGGATTTTAGCCAAAGTCCCACCGTGCAGGCATGGTATGCTTGCTCGTAGCATGACGAGATGCAGAGGCTTTGAACGGAGGCCCGTGGGAGGATATGATGGCTCTGGGATTTCAAAATCATTGAAGAGAGATAGTCGACGACAGTCGAGATTAAGGGGCACGGCGCCATAGAGGGTGCCACCGAATTGAGAGGACTTGGTGCGGCAACAATCCTTGGTGGGGAGAAGCGAGATGATCTCCCCAAGGACGGCGTCCGGAGATCGCTGATGCGGTCCACCCGAGATTCTACGGTTCCTGGATCCGATGGGGCGGGTCGCCGCTTCTCCCAGGCTGCCGGGTGGGATCTACAACAAAGGCCGCCACTGGGGAGCCTCATCTTCTTGGCGCTGGGGTCAGCCGACTCCATTTTCCTCGAGGCGTCAAGCGTCGCCACGGATTTGAGCAGAGTAACTAATGACGATCCTAGTTGTAGTCTTGAAAAGGAAGAAGAAGGGGAGCTGGGGTTTTAGAGGAGTGAGGTGAGGAATTTGGGGTACGAGTGAGCGAGCTGACGTGAGGTGGGTGGGAGCGAGGAGGAAGAAGAGCACCCAGATTTGGGGGGGTGTCTGGGGGTGTGGGTAGCGCCTCTCATTCAAGAAATATATGGGCTTTTGAATTGATTTTACTATTTACTAGTGTGGATGGGCTGTTTTGTCTTGGGCCCAGAGAAACAATTACTACTAGTACAAAGGAGACACTCTCTCGCTACCCGTAAAAACAATTACTACTAGTACAAAGGAGACACTCTACCGCTTCGATCCTCCTAGGTCATTGAAACGTCTCCCACTACTGAATGTCGTTATATTTTGTTCACCGACATGCGGGCCATGCAGCAAGGGCCCAAATGCCATCCACCAAATTAGAAGGCAGATGCAAAGCGGAGAGTCACCTTGGTCGAAGCGCAAAGAACGAGCCATCGTATCACAAAACCCACCTCCCCGCAGTCTAAGTTTGACGGACGAAGCAACCATCATTTCACTCTTCGCTGAATCCCCTTCTCCCTCACCGTCTTCAAGAAAGGCAACACTCGCATCTGCCACTGTCCTTTTCTCCGAATGAAGGGAAGGTAAGCGGATCCGTGATGTTGGTATATTTTCGCTCGAGAAAAAAAAGAACTTTTGCAAAGCGAAGAACCGATCCTCACTCTTTTTTGTTTCATTGTCATTGCGATTGTGTTTTCCTTTCGGTGTTCTCCTAGTATTCGCTGGTTTCATGATGGACCAAGGAAAACCAGCAAAGATCTGCCGATATTGGAGCAGACGCGAGAGGCTGATCCCCACAAGACGAAGAGCTCCAAGAAGATGGAGACAACCACCGAGTCGACCCCAGATCGCCACGGCCACTCTGAGATGGTCAACGCCTGCTTGAGGTTACATCCCCGTGGCACAGCAGAGCAGTTTTCCCCTTCGAGGATGTGCCCCATTGAGCTGCCCAAGGTGATTTCCTTCTTTGCGATCTCGATTGTGGTTTTTCACTTGAGTATGTGGTGATTTTTTTAGAAAAGAAGTATGTGGTGATTAATAATGCAAAATTTTATTAGCTTCATGCCATGCTATAGATAGTGGTTTAAATAACTTGTGTTTCTTATAATTGAAAAGTAATTCAGAATTTGTTTCGCTTTCAATTAGAGCCCTGATGCGCATAAGGATTGTGTGGTTGTACATGTCACTCGCTATGAGGCGGACGACCTGAATATACGACCGGGAAAACAGAGTTCTTAGGCTGTTGGATCCTGGAAGCCATTTGCGTTATACCAATGAAGAGTTGTATTCCAGCCTCACCGTTGTCGGCGTGTTGTCCAAGGTGTCTTGAAGCACAAGAAGTTCAAAGCTACTCCTTCGCTTGTGAGGCATACTTTGTTTTGTCAAGCTTACGCTGGAAGATGACGTGGCATGCCTCCACAAACAAGTTTATCGATGGCAAGGCCACAAGGTTGTCTTCATGAAGGTTCGCAGGATTGAGCTGCTGCGGGGCGCCCTCGATGATGTTCATGGCAAGGTCCGTCTTGTGTCCAGCCCAAATTAGATCGAGGCATGAAATAGTTGCCCCACTAGTGTTTAATAGTAGTTTGGATTGTGTCTAATTATCCTAACCTTGCTCATTATCGACCCCTCCGGGGCTAGTACTCTGTTTGAATCCGTCTATGGGAACTGCTGCTACTTTTGTGTGCCGTGAATCATGTGAGAACCATCGTAATTGTTGCTCAAACAGATGCGCCCTCACTAGTTTTTCATGAATATGGCATGGTAAGACATAAGTTGTCACGGTTTATCATACGAACAGTGTGTGTTTTGATGAAATAGAGCACTCGTTCGAGAACCATGTGTCGACGTATACATAAGTACTTGTAAACACTGTTGGTGCTACCCCACTTGTAAGTAGTTGTGCAAAACACGGCACATTGGCTCAGCTCGCTTCAACACTAGGCTATCGACCAGCTAACAATCAACAATCTGATGTCTGACATATAAGCAACTATGTATCTTGTTACAGTGGTTCATGTAGTTAATTGAGGACACAATGTAATAAATTCCAAACGTTCACACGCTAGTCCAGCGCTCATGTGGAACACTCACATTAAACTCGTATTCATAAAAAACTTGAAAAGCATAAGTTAAGCAATTTTATACATCTCAAGGATTCATAGAACATAACAAACATATACTAGTTCACAGCAAAAGACAAAGTTGTGAGAAGGTTTACAAATCAGGAAAAACAAGCAAAAGGCTTCTCTCGAGCAAAGGGCCTCCCGGCGGCTTATATTTCCGGAGTTCACTCTGGTTTTTCTTGTTGCCACCATCCAGGGTTAGGTTCTCTCATTCCGTAAAAACCAGTTATAATTGTGGTCTCACCGGAATGCTGAACTGAACCATGCAATGTAATCGACTGTGTGAAATTCTTGTGCATTCCACTAAATTTAAGCACCGCTATTTGCAGAAATAAGCAGACCACAATGCCTCTTGTCCGCCAAGACCTGTCCAAAAACCGCCGTGCAGCCATGCCATCTAGTCTTCGGTCCATGGATGAACTGGTAGAAAGTGCATTCGGACTAGGGTGCGTTGTTTTCGCCGTCCCTGCCTTCCGCAATCAGAAGTAAAATGTATGAATCAGCTTCTTTTAGATTGCGTTGGTCATTCTACCTCGTTACTACCAATGTAGGGATACCTTGAAGACGGGAGGTTAGACGACGCAACGAGGATAGCCATCTCATTTTATGCAGTTGTACTATAACCGAGGTGTGTGCTTTTGATTGCGCGGATAGAAACGATCTGGAGACGACATCCCTGTTTGCAAATATGAAATACGGTTATTTAAACAAGGATGATATTACTACTTCCCCGCTTCCTCTTAGAACCAAGTCCTAGATTCATGCTACAGCTTTCCCACTTTCTTCCTTGTTTGAACCAACGCTTTGAGTCGACTGTATGAACTAGCTTTACTTTTAATAATAGTAGAAGTCTAGGTGGCTTTGGAACAGCGGACGGAAGTAGAAAAGGATCCACACGAAGGGAGCTGGGGCAGTAGAGCAAGGCAGGTTTCGAAGGAATATATACCTGAGGGTCGTCGGCATGTGGCAAAGACGGCGTCGGGAGGCTGCATCTTGGCCACAATACCGCAGGGAGGAAGAAGGGGTCGGAGGCCCTCCCGAGCCGGTGCTCTCTCGGAGAGAATGGCACGGCCGCCGAGCAGGACGCGCGGGCAGCCGTTGGTCTCCTCCCTCACCGCCGACGACAGCATGAACGATGCACCTACACCCCTGCCCCGGTCGAGGTTGTCTGGCCGGATTTGTGACCAGCCGTGAGCTGAGAGAGAGTGTGGCCACCTATGTCTTGCTTAGATCTGGAGAGCATGAGAGAGTGAACGAGAGGAACCCTAGTAAAGCAAGTGCTAAGGCTCCTGCTTTTATATATAGTGGAGTGATTTTGTTGAACCAGCTTAAAAAAAATGCGCTCCTACATGTACCTGCGAGTGGGTGTGAGAGAACTAGTGCGTGCGTGCACCGCTTCTCTTCATGAGAGTACAATATAGTATGCCCAAAGAACGTTCGCCGCAAGAGTAATAGTATAAGTGTGTGACGTGTGAGCTAAAATAAAATGCACCATCTTTTGTTTTTTAGAAGTTCTGAGGGTAGGGTGTGAAGAGCACATATGTGCGTGACGTCTACCTGCAGATAGACGGTGGGTGCGACGTGCGAGTCTGTGAGAGGACTCGGGAGAGTCGTGACTCGTGAGGGTGTGTGTGCGTGAGAGAGAGAAGGGCACGTATCAATGCAATGCATGTGTCCGTAAATCATTATCCGACAAACGTTCGCCACAAGCCTTTTCCTGGCGAACACCGTAAGAACCGTTAGATCGGCATCCGACAGTGTCAGTTTTGCCATGTCATTTAACAGAACAGCCACTCTTCCTACACACAAATCTTCCACGTGAGTGTTAGCAACTGTTGTATGCTCCCTCCGTTCCGAAATGCAGTGCATATAGCTTTATTTAAAATTCGAACCTCGCAAACTTTTACCGAGTTTTTGTGTACCAAATTGCACATGTAGAATACCCTGTATATATCATTTCATTCATCTTTGAGAGGTAACTATAAAGATGGGTGAGGAGTCTACAAAGAAAGACCATCGTATCACCTGCAGCAATTCCAAGCATCCTTTAGTGTCGAGGAATATCATAGGAACTCTATATGATATGATTTTTATAGGATTTTTTTTCCTTTAGAGCCAATTGGTTCATAGGAATATATTCATATACTCCACATTTCAAAGGAAATAAACATGATATCATTTCTATAGCTTTAGAGACACTTGGTTCATATGAATGGATTCCTATACTCCCTTAATTTCAAAGG
Source organism: Aegilops longissima (assembly GCA_021605205.1). Lineage (NCBI taxonomy): Eukaryota > Viridiplantae > Streptophyta > Magnoliopsida > Poales > Poaceae > Aegilops > Aegilops longissima. The sequence goes on from CM038676.1 coordinate 479,975,395, forward strand.
AAAATAAACATTAGCGTATATTCAATAGAAAAGTTCCTGTCGGTGTTCTGGGAACGGGGGTACCCAGACTTGCCTGCCTGCGGCCTGTGGCGTGGCTCAAGGGGTGGCCCAAAGATGGCCCATCTTCATCAAGACAAGCTCAAGACCCTCGCGAGGGCCAGCCTCATGGGCGGATTTGCAGTGAAGCCTCCTTAGGCACGGCCTCGTCAGGCTGGCTTGCGAGGAGGCGGAGAGATCAAGGCGGGTACCTCACGAGGTGCCCATGATGCAAGCCATGATTTACCGAGGGCGCCAAGGGCGCCAGCCAGCAGAAGTGTCCTCATTTCCTCTTTGGTGCAAAGGAGGCAAGCGCAGCGAGAGCATCAAGAAAAGGCAGCCGCTTTGTGCAACAAGACAAAGACCATCACAACGGCAGGAAGGAGGTCATCGTGGAGCCCAAGCCGGCCACCGTGAGCCTTTGACAAAGCGAGGACCAACTTTAGTCGATAAGTGTACTAGATGTTCCCTTCAAATGGCCAATTGTTGGCGCCTTTCCCGCCAATATTTGGGAAGAGGCCCAAGGCCCCTGCCTATAAATAGGACTAGCCTCCCACAGGTAGAGGGATCGAGGATCCGAATCCGAAATGAGCTAGAGGTCAAGCAATCTAGAGAGAGAGAGAGCCACCAACTCCCCTAGTAGTTCGTCAGACTGCCAAGAATGCACCCTCATGAGGCTGTTCTTCCTTGTATTGTTCATCATTAGCCCCTGAGGCAATCCACCACACCACACACTGGAGTAGGGTATTACACCACAATGGTGGCCCGAACCAGTATAAACCTTGTGTCCCTTGTGTCGCTCTTTGTGTAGTTTAGATCCTTGCGAGGCGACGAGGTGCAGGTAGGTAGGGGGTGAGATCTCCGCGTGCACCCCAGAGTTCGAACCTAGAGGGTCTGCCGGAACCCGAAATCCGACATTTGGCGCGCCAGGTAGGGGTGCTCCGGAGCTTTCCCTTCCGCCGACCCGCTCTCCGCCGACATCGCGATTTGCCCTACGATGAGCAGTCGCGCCCACTCGTCGCCGCCACGCCGCGCAGGGCCGAGGGCTCGAGCCTTGGCCCACCTTGCGGCAGTGCGAGGGTCGAACAAGTTCAAGCCGGAGACGCCACCGCGCTACAACGGCACGACTGATCCACTGGCCTTCCTGCTAGCGTACGAGGAGGCCGTCCTCGAAGTAGGAGGTGACGACGGGGTCATGGCTAACTGGCTTCCCATGGCCCTCACCGGCACCCCGCGCATGTGGCTGCTCCACCTGCCAGCGGCATCCGTGGCCTCTTCGGAGGAGCTGCGCAACCTCTTCCTCGCCCAGCACGCTGCGCCGGCGCCCCCAGTCGTTGCAGCTCTCCTGGGTGGCTCGCAGGCGCCACCTTCAGGCCGCCACGTCAAGCCATTCGTCCGCCAGATCGGCGCTGCCTCCGCGGGAGGGGGCTCCCCTGGGTCGGTCGGCGCCCAAGGCCGATCTGGCCTTCAGCTTGGAGGACCACCCCTCCAACTCAGCCTGCTCGGGCGTGTTCCCAATGTTGTGCACCCCCACCATCTGCCAGGTGGCCGTTACCAGAACCCTCATCGACGGCGGCGCGGGCCTCAGCGTGCTCTCGGTTGAAGCCTTCAGCCTCCTCCACATACCGCCGGAACGGCTTCAGCCTAGCGGACCCTTCTTGGGCGTCGGAGGCGGTTCAGCCGGCTCCCTGGGGCAGATCCGTCTTCCGGTGACCTTTGGCACCTACGACAACTTCCGCATGGAGCTAATCGACTTCGACATCGCCCTCATCGGCCTCCCATACAACGCCATCCTCGGCTACCCAGCACTAGCCCGGTTCATGGCCGCGACTCACCCAGCGTACAACCTCATGAAGATGCCCGGGAGCAACGGCGTCCTCACTGTGTCCGGAGACGTCGGGGATGCGTTGCAATTGCTCAAGCTCATCTTCAAGACTACGGCGGCGGCACAGCCCGCCGACTCAGACGCCCCTGAGCCCAAGGGGGCTGCGCCGGCCAAGAAGAAGCAGATGTTCACCCAAGACAAGGCAGAAACCAAGCAGATACTGGTCGACAAGGACGGATCCACTAACGCCACCTTCACCATAGGCGCCAACCTCGAGCCCTAGCAGGAGGAGGCCCTGGTCAAGTTCCTGCGAGCGAATAAGAAGGTATTCGCATGGGAACCAGATCAGTTGGCAGGGATCCCAAGAGGCGTAATCGAGCACCACCTCAACGTGTGCCCCAACGTACGCCCCGTGAAGCAGAAAGCGAGACGGCAGTCCACTGAAAAGCAGGCTTTCATCATCCAAGAGACCCGCAAGCTAGAAGCAGCAGGTGTCATTCGCGAGGTCCGATACCCAGATTGGTTGGCTATCCCGGTTGCCGTGCCAAAGAAAGGGGGGAAGGAACCCATGTGTGTCGACTTCACCAACCTCAACAAAGCCTGCCCGCAGGATCCATTCCTGCTCCTCAGACGATCGATCGTCGATTCTACCGCCGAAAAGCGACCTGTTATGTTTCCGGATGCCTTCTCGGCTATCACAAGATCAAGATGGCGGTAGAAGACGTGGAAAAATGGCCTTCCCGACCCGTGTGGAGTGTATTGCTACACATGCATGTCGCTCGGGCTGCGCAACGCAGAGCGACCTTCAGCCGGTGATGCACATCACCTTGGGTCCGCAGCTCGGGAGGAATGTTGAGGCCTACGCCGATGACATTGTGGTAAAGTCTCGGAGGCCAAAACCCTGATACAAGACCTGAGGAAACCTTCATGAGCCTCGACGCAGTGAACTCTGCGGCTCAACCCGAGAAGTGTGTGTTTGGGGTCCCCTCGGGCAAGCTCTTGGGCTTCTCGTGTCCCATCGGGCATCGAGGCTAACCTGAAAAAGGTCAAGGCAGTCGAGGACATGAGCCCGCCAAGACCCTCAGAGAAATGCAGAGCTCACTGGGCGCGTGACCGCTTAGGACGCTTCATCTCCAAGTTGGGGAACGAGCGCTACCCTTCTTCAAGCTAATGAAGAAAAGGGCCCTTTGAATGGATCAAGAGGCCGACAAAGGCGCCAAGATCTCAAAAGGTACTTAACCAGCCCCGGTAATGGTGGCTCACGCCTCAAGAGCCCCCGGTGTTTATTTGCAGCCACCCCTACTGCTAGCGCAGCCCTCGTGGCGGTTAGGGAGGAGCGTCGGACCAAGGCACGGCAGCTGCCCGGTCAAGGCGGCAGGATCAAGGGGGCCTCACAGAGACCACTACCACAGCCGAGAAGGATCAGCCGCCGCAGGGAAGCGCACTCGGGGCAGAAGAGACCCCTCCCCCTGACGACCAGCCACTTGGGGCTCCACTGCCTCAGGAGGCGCCACGGCCTCCGGAGGACTCCAACGACACCAACACTCCCAACCTCGTCGAACACCCCGTGTACTGCCCAAGACAAGGTTGCGGGATGCGAGGCGCTGTACCCCATGCCCCGTAAACTCCTCCTCGCACTCTTGGTGGCTTCGCAAGCTGCGGCACTATTTTCGTGGCCATCCCATCAAGGTTGTCTCAAGTACCCTTGGAAAGGGTGCTCAGAGCCCCAACTCGGCGGAAGAGTCGCTGAGTGGAACATCGAGTTGCAAGCGTTTCAGCTAGAATTCAGCACCACCAGAGTCATCAAGGGAGCCGCGCTAGCGGACTTCGTGGCGGAATGGACGGAGGTGCCGGGCCTCAAGGCTAGTGAGGATCGATCCCTCTCCCCGGGAAGCGAGGCACCGGACGGTTGGATCATGTACTTCGACGGGGCATTCTCCAGACATGGCTTGGAGCTGGCGCAGTGCTTATATCTCCTACTCAAGACAAGCTCTACTACGCCGTGCAGCTCTGTTTCCAGCACGGAGAAAAGGTCTCCAACAACATAGCGGAATATGAGGGTCTGATAACAGGCCTGAAGGCCGCGGTTTCCCTGGGAATGAAGCGCCTTACCATCAAGGGTGATTCACAACTCCTCGTCAACTTCTCGAACAAAGTATACGAGCCGAGGGATGAGCACATGGAAGCCTACCTCGCAGAGGTCCGCAGGATGGAGAAGCAGTTCTGGGGACTGGAGTTGCAGCATGTGCCTCGTGGCACCAATCAAGAGGCTGACGAGAGCATCAAGCAAAGGCAGCCGTTTCGGTGCAACAAGACCAATACCATCACAACGGCAGGAAGGAGGTCATTGTGGAGCCCAAGCCGGCATCACCGTCAGAGACTTTGACAGGCGAGGACCAACTTTAGTCAAGATAAGTGTACTAGATGTTCCCCTTCAAAATGGCCAATTGTTGGCGCCCTTCCTGCTCAATATTTGGGAAGAGGTCCAGGGCCCCTGCCTATAAATAGGACTAGCCTCCCACAGGGTAGAGGGATCAAGGATCCGGAATCCAGAATAGAGCTAGAGGTCAAGCAATCTAGAGAGAGAGAGAGCGACTGAACTCCCCCTAGCAGTTCATCGCACCGGCCAAGAACAGACCCTCGCGAGGCTGTTCTTCCTTGTATTGTTCATCATTAGCCCCTGAGGCAATCCACCACACCACACACTGGAGTAGGGTATTACACCACAATGGTGGCCCGAACCAGTATAAACCTTGTGTCCCTTGTGTCGCTCTTTGTGTAGTTTAGATCCTTGCGAGGTGACGAGGTGCAGGTAGGTAGGGGTGAGATCTCCGCGTGCACCCCAGAGTTCGAACCTAGAGGGTCTGCCGGACCCCGAAATCCGACAGTTCCTATGATATGAACCAAATTACATCTCTTTTCTAATCCCTCCTCATAGGAATTGAGATACATGTCATCTCTAGATTCAATAGAAAAGTTCCTATGATGTGAACCAAATGACATCTCTTTTCCAATCCCTACCCATAGGAATTGAGATGCTCCATGTCATCTCTTTCCTTACAACTTCCATGTATATATCTTCTATTCCTAAATAGATAGTACAACCCACTAGTAGTTTTTTTCCAGAAAATGCAACTATGGCACAAGAACTATATAGTGTGCCAATAACTTTGAAAGATGGTCGCTGGATGAAGCTAACCCGACAGTGCAGAGATAGGCAAATCCCAGCACTACTGGCCGTTGGATATCATCAACATTCCACCAGATCTGCCACATGTACAATTTAGAAGACTCCATGGTTGAACTTAAGCATAATGCACAAACCTCAAAACACAAGCACTTCTCCTTTATTCTAGAATCTTCAGATCATAATTGATTTTTTTTCTAAATGAATTGCCATTATTTGTTTTTACTTTATCATTTACAATGCACAACCCCATGAATCTTAACATTTTATAAAACTAATTGATTTTGAATGAGATGAACTATAAGAACTAAACTAACATCTACATCATGCATATATGACTCAAAGCTTTACATGCTATAGTGTGTATTTATTCATAATTTGGTTTCAAATCTCATGCTCAATACATGTGTACCTTACGAGTTTTGAGTAGAGTAGCAAATTTCATGCAGCCCCGGTATATCAAAATGCAGGGCCCATGCATCATTGCCTTTCGGTCGAACCCACGCCCATAATTTTTGTACGCATTATATCTCCACCGTCCCTCGAACCCAAAATGTTGCCTCATTCCCGTAAAACCAAGCGACCCACACATATTTAAGGCGTCGACTCGAACCCGTTTACTACGACGTGGCCCCGCACGCCGTATGCAAACCCTACCGCCGCACTCATCATCGGTTTTCTTCAAGAGGACAAGGAGAAGCCGATTGTAGTGGAGGCGCTTTAAAAAAGGATCTGTAGTGGAGACCCCTACCCTAGGGTGCCCTAGGTAGCTGCCGACGATCATTGTTTTCTTTTTATTTATGCTCTTGCCCTAGAGTGAAATGATGGTTGCTTCGTCCGTCCAAAGACTCCAAATTAATGCAGAAAGGTGGGGCTTTGTGATTTGACCCCTCATCGCTCATTTTGTACTCTTCACGGCGCTTACGACCGGGTGCCTCCAATTCCAACAGCTGCTCGAACTGTAATTTGGTGCATCGACGTGGAACAAGATGGTGGATGAGCCACATGTCGGCCAAAGGGGTCTGTTAAGTGTGTCGCCATTTCATGTGCGGATCGACCTCGCTTGAGTTGTTACGCCAACACGACAGAGCAGCCTACCACTTGGTTTTGCTCCTTGGTGAATCCCGACTATATTGATCTAAAAAGATATGTGCTGAACTACCCTCTTCGCCTCGGTTTTTTATTTTTAGGCGCCTCGGTTTATAGGGCCTGCACGTAGTTCTAGGTCATCCATTTGACTAACTAAATATGAGTTACTATGTCACGAAAAGTATATCATTGGATTCTTAAGCGGATGTAGTTGTATTTAAAAGTCGAGGGCGGGCTTTTCTCCTGCATGGGTAGGCGGCGGGCAGTTCCGCCTAGTCGGTTCAACAGAGACGCGAGAAGACGAGGGAGTAGGCTGCTGCAAACGAGGGCTGTGTGATTTGACAATGAAGTTATCACTGGACAGGTGAGGCCCCGTGATTTGACTTGCCATTATCATTTTAATCATGGGCGCTACGACCGACGTGAGTCTCCCGATTCCTAACCACCTCCATACAGGTGCCTCTCCCAATGCTCCACCATGTAGTCGAGGCTGGCTCTTGCATGAGAGCCCACTTCTCCACTTTTTCCTTGCCTCTCTTTCCTCCACATATGCAAAAATGCCATGTAAGAGCAAGTACAATAGAACTGACTAAGCGGGCTATAAGATATAAACTAGTATATTTTTGCTTAGTTGGAGGAAAGAGAAGAAGAGAGAGAAGGTAAGCGGGCTCTTGGTGAAGAGCCAGCTCTAGCACGTGCTCCTAGGCACTTTGTGAGAGTGAAATGTGGGCCATATAATAAATAAGTAGTACACTCTTGTAATAAACTATTGTACATGTTGGCTATAAGATAGGCTATAGATGACATGGCAATGGCTTATAGCTAGTAGCTGGCTATACTATTAACCATGCTCTAAAGCGCACTATTGTACTTACCGATGCATGTACAAGTTCATGGAAATTTAGTGGTCATTCATGCATTCATTCTAATTAATGCCTCGGTAAACATAACTTCTTGAGAAAAACGAGCGTACTTAATTACTTGTGCAAACTACGAAATTAATTCGACCACTCACTATCTACCTTGGTTGGAGAGATTTTGAAATTGAGCCATAAACTAGAAAGGAGGGAGTAGTAACTTTTGTCTCGATTACTATTTGTGGCCTTGTATAGATGCAAAATGTATTTTTTATAGTGGCCTTGTATAAGTAAATGGAGGGACTACTAACCAAAGTATACGTAGTAGGGACGAGGAGTAAACGGAGGGAGTACTAAAATTTTCTCCTCGTGCTGCAAGCCATCGCGCGCGTGGGCGAGGGAGCGGGCGTAAAGGCGTACAGTAGTAGTAGTAGTAGTACTACTACTACTCGTAAGCAAGCTTCACCTCATCCTGCGAGCCACCGTGCCCGTGGGCGGGGGAGACGACGTACTAAGCAAGCTTCTCCTTGTTCTGCGAGTTGACGGGACACATCAAAAGTACTCCAGTGTATAGAGCCTTGCCTCTAAGGTAGGCCCCACATGGTTTGCCTCTTTTTTTAATTTAACATAACGCGTCAAGTCGCAATTTGTTTGTTCACCCGTGGTAGACGATCCTCCCTCCACCAAGTGGACAACCAGTACATGTGCCAAATTACCACGTGGGCTGCCTTTTTCGTATAGAGAGATATATAACGCGTCTGTGAGAACAGGGCGAGGCATAGTGCATCTATGTGTAAAAGGCGGTTCTACACATTAAATTAAAATATAAATGGCATTATTATTTTTGGATGAGATCATGAATTTTGCAAATTGCGTATGGACGAAAATTAGTCTATCAGACACCCATACTCTATTGAATTCTAGCATGTGCATGTGTTTATTTCATATTATCGATCCATAGAGTGAGAGCGGTTTGAAATACAGGCAATGGATGCTTTTGCAATTCATATATAAACATTAATTAGTGCACTCCATGTTGTTAGTGTGAAGCACTTTATACATTCGTCACTTGCATGGATACATTCCAAATTGCTAGCTACGAAATAGAATACATGTCAAATTCAACATAAAGGGGGTTTCGAAGATTCGAATTCATAGGAAGTGCATTCATCTATTTGAACCCGAGATAATGGCATTTGTAAATCAGATGTAAAAGGGGGCATCAATCTTTTTTGTGAGCTTGAACATGCTATATATATTCATACGCATATCTAACTTTTTTTGCAACCAAGGAGATTATATCTGGAACCATGCATGAACTGAGGTAAGTTGCATATTTTTTTAATATATACTCGTGTACAATGTATATTCAAATGTACCCCCTCCATTCCAAAATAATCATAGCTTTAGGATTTTCAAGAGTAAAGATTTGTGAAGTTTGACAAATCCTGAAAGTTCAATTCAAGAGAACCGAAAAAGTTAATGCTTCTGCTCCCAAATATTGAACGAAGCGCGATAGGCCTCTGGTCACCCGAAAACGCACGAGACTAATGTTTTGGTGGTAGGAAATTATTGTCCTGACTCTGGCCCGTGTAGCCTATCGGCCCGATGTCCAAAGGTTTAAACCGGGGTAGGTTTGTAACTTCACCAAGACGCCAGTCTCAACCGCCTCCGAGAAGCATTCATACGCCGTGGGCGCCTAAACACCCATGCACTCGGCCGAAATCTATCCCGCCCACATTTGGGACACCTGACATGACTGTCCTACCCCCAACCCGCAATATGTCCTAAATTTTAGATGGGGCAAAGTTTGTAACTTTCCCCAAATTTCAAACAAGCGCGTCTCAAACCGAACATTGTTCCCCTTAGTTCCCCGCCTCCTCCATTTCCCCATTCATACTCCGTGGGCGCAAAACGCCTCTCCAGCCACCCGAACCCCACCTCCTCCGTCGGTCCGTCCTCCACCCCATAGCGGCCAATCCACCGCCGCCCTCCTCCATCATGCCAGAGCCGGTACCCCGACGTCGTCCTCCAATGCAACTGCAACCGCAATGCCCTCAAGGACTTAGCAGCTGAAGCCGAGGCATAGCTGCCTCCACGACGCCGACGCCGACGTGCGTCGTACCAGAACTACTCCGACCACGTCGTCCTGCGCCTCACTGCTGCGGCTCCACTGTCGCAACCGTCCACCGCACCGGAGCTGTTCCCGCTACATCGTCGTTCGCCGCCTCGGATCTGCTTCCCCGCCGCCGACAGACGGCCACCTCACCACACTCAACAACTTGGCCATGGGTTCGTCCAAGGCTGCACCATCCTCCACAACTTCGGTTTCCGCGAACAATAAGAAGATCGTCGGAAAAATGTAAGGAGGACACAACATCGCCAGCGAAAAGAGGTACTCCTCTTCCCTTATTCGTGCAAATCTTACGCCTCAGCTCACACCGTATTCATACCACGAAAAGAAACTAGTTGAGCGCTTCATCGCATCTTCTTCGTGATACTAAATGCACAAGGTTTCCTCACTTTTACTATTTCACCTTTGCTAGAGGTCAAGAGTCCGCCTGGATTTCAATTCAGGTCACCAAATCGCAATTAAAGAAGCAGCACCCGCTTAGGTGGGCGAGCACCTAGTCCGCCTTGTTCCCGGGAAGCGCGATCGGTGTCTATCATAGGGGTGTGGGCGCAGGAGCTGCTTGCGCCCGATCTGGAGGTCCGCAGGCTTGAATGGATGGCCGGGCGGTGCAAGCATGGCGGTGCGGTGAGGTCGAGGGAGGCGCAGGCAGGAGGAATATCGGGCGGTGGTCGTTTGGCGCTTCGAGGAAGATCGTCAACACTGACTGGCTGGAGGTAGATGAAGGTGATCTGCCCATTCTTTGTACATCGGACGGTGCAGAAAAAATGGATTGACCTATTTGCTTTCAGTCGACTGTTATTTTCATAGAAACCTGTAGTAATTTAGTGTGTCATGCATGTTGTAGAGCTATCATATGTCTCCCGTCATTTATTTCTCACCGACCTGCTATCTGCTACCTTTACACTGTACTAACTGTGCACACACTTCACCCATACTCACACTATTATTTTTTTATGCATGGGTATTTCAGACTCTGACGCGGTGTTGATGAATGCAGAAAAGAAAATACAGAAGTCGCTCCAGTGTAATTCGAAGACAAGCACTAAGCGCTTTCAAAGACTCTAATGGGTGCATTGTCGCTAGCTTGGAGACAATGAACGAGCTCTGCATAGCTTGATGATCTCAATTGCCACACACAACCATCACAGTGCTTGCTTTAACTTCACAATGTCAAATGTGGTTGCATGTTGCATATGGTGTCTAGCTTGTATTGCTTCCAATTTGGTTAAATTGCATCTGCTTACTTTACACATTATACCTTTGATAATGACATGCCTTCCTGTTTTTGATACATACTGCATATGTCTATTAACCATGTTCGTACATCAAAATAATGCTCTTTTGTATCCCTCGTCAATCACTTATGATGAGACAGTCACCCAGGTGGGTTACTGTGAGACGCCCTACTCGTTTAAAGAGTGCAGTGTCATCCTCCCCACATCATTCTCAAGAAACAGCAAGGCTAAATGAAGATAGTCAACGTAGCTCTCTAGTTGATCACCGCAATTCCCCACACCACCATCGCAGGTGCTTGCTCTTACTTGGCAAAGTGATATGTGGTTGCATGTTGCATATGGTGTCTACCTTGTAATGCTTCTAATTAGGGTAAATTGCATCCGCTTAGTTAACACATTATACCCGTGAATATGACATGCCTTCCTGCTTTTGGTACATACTACGCCTTTCTATTAACCATGTTCTTACATCAAACTACTTTTCTTGTGTATCCCTCATCAATGCTCCTAATTTGTTAAATTGCATCTCCTTAGCTTACACATTATACATGTGAATATGACACACCTTCCTGTTTTTGGTACATACTACATCCGCCTATCACACCATGTTCTTACATCAAACTCTCGTTCTTGTGTATCCTGTGTCTATCGCTTATGATGAGACAATCCACAGCTGTGGGTTAATATGAGACGCAATACTCTTATAGAGAATGCAATTTCATCCTCTCCACATGATTCTCAAGAAACAACAAGCCTAAATGAAGACATTGAACGTAGCTCTGTACCTGAAGACCGCACTTCCCCTAAACCACCTGTTGGGGAACGTTGCAGAAAATTAAAATTTTTCCTACGGTTTCACCAAGATCCATCTATGAGTTCATCCAAGCAACGAGTCATGGAGAGAGATTGCATCTACATACCACTTGTAGATCGCGGCGAAGCGCTCACTAGAACGTGGATGATGGAGTCATACTCGCCGTGATCCAAATCACCGATGACCGAGTGCCGAACGGACGGCACCTCCGCGCTCAACACACGTGACGGAGCGGATGACGTCTCCTCCTTCTTGATCCAGCAAGGGGAAGGAGAGGTTGAAGAAGATGGCTCCAGCAACAGACAACGGCGTGGTGGTGGTGGAGCAGCAGATTCTCAAGAGGCTTCGCCAAGCTCGTGACGGAGGAGGAAGAGGTGTAGCGGGGAGGGGAGGCGCCAGAACTTCAGGTGCGGCTGCCCCTCCCCCCTCCCTTTATATAGGCCCCTGAGGGGCGGTGGCCAAGGGTGGAGTACCCCCAAGGCAGTGGGCGCCCCCCCCCTAGGGTTTCAACCCTAGGCGCGGGTGGGCCAAGGCGCGCACCAGCCCACTATGGGCTGGTTCCTCCCCACTTCAGCCCATGGGGCCCTCCGGATGGGTGGCCCCACCGGTGGACCCGGGACCTTCCGGTGGTCCCAGACAATACCGGTGACCTCAAACTTTCCCGATGGCGAAACAATACTTCCTATATATAATTATTTACCTCCGGACCATTCCGAACTCCTTGTGACGTCCGGGATCTCATCCGGACTCAACAACATTCGGTTTACTGCATACTCATATTCATACAACCCTAGCGCCACCGAACCTTATGTGTAGACCCTACGGGTTCGGGAGACACGTTGACATGACCGAGACGGCTCTCGGCAATAACCAACAGCGGGATCTGGATACCCATGTTGGCTCCCACATGCTCCTCGATGATCTCATCGGATGAACCACGATGTCGAGGATTCAAACAACCCGTATACAATTCCCTTTGTCAATCGGTATGTTACTTGCCCGAGATTCGATCGTCGGTATCCCAATACCTCGCTCAATCTCGCACCGCAAGTCACTTTACTCGCATCAGTAATGCATGATCCCGTGACCGCACACTTGGTCACTTTGAGCTCATTATGATGATGCACTACCGAGTGGGCCTAACGATACCTCTCCGTAACACGGAGTGACAAATCCAGCCTCGATCCGTGTCAACCCAATGACACTTTCGGAGATACCGTAGTGCACCTTTATAGTCACCCGATTCGCCAGGACGCTTGGTACACCCAAAGCACTCTTACGGTATCCGGAGTTACACGATCTCATGGTCTAAGGAAGAGATACTTGACATTGGAAAAGCTCGGCAAAACGAACTACACGATCTTGTGCTATGCTTAGGATTGGGTCTTGTCCATCACATCATTCTCCTAATGATGTGATCCCGTTATCATTGACATCCAATGTCCATAGTCAGAAAACCATGACTATCTATTGATCAACGAGCTAGTCAACTAGAGGCTCACTAGGGACATATTGTGGTCTATTTATTCACACGTGTATTACGATTTCCGGATAATACAATTATAGCATGAATAAAAGACAATTATCATGAACAAGGAAATATAATAATCCTTTTATTATTGCCTCTAGGGCATATTTCCAACAGTCTCCCACTTGCACTAGAGTCAATAATCTAGTTACATTGTGATGAATCGAACACCCATAGAGTTCTGGTGTTGATCATGTTTTGCCCATGAAGAGGTTTAGTCAACGGATCTGCGACATTCAGATCCGTATGCACTTTGCAAATTTCTATGTCTCCATCTTGAACATTTTCACGGATGGAGTTGAAGCGACGCTTGATGTGCTCGGTCTTCTTGTGAAACCTGGGCTCCTTGGCAAGTGCAATAGCTCCAAAGTTGTCACGAAGAGTTTGATCGGCCCCGACGCATTGGGTATGACTCTAGGTCGGTGATGAACTCCTTCACCCAAATTGCCTCATGCGCTGCCTCCGAGGCTGCCATGTACTCCGCTTCACATGTAGATCCCGCCACGACGCTCGCTTGCAGCTGCACCAGCTTCGCTCCACCATTCAACATATACACGATCCGGTTTGTGACTTAGAGTCATCCAGATCGTGTCGAAGCTAGCGCCGACGTAACCCTTTACGACGAGCTCTTTGTCACCTCCATAAACGAAAACATGTCCTTTGTCCTTTTCGGTACTTCAGGATATTCTTGACCGCTCTCCAAAGTTCCTTGCGGGATTACTTTGGTACCTTCCTACCAAACTTACGGCAAGGTTTACATCAGGTCCGTACACAAGATGGCATACATAATAGAACCTATGGCCGAGGCATAGGGATGACGCCATCTCTTCTTTATCTTTTGCCGTGGTCGGGCATTGATCCGAGCTCAATCTCACACCTTGTAGTACAGTGCAAGAACCCTTTCTTGACTGATCCATTTTGAACTTCTTCAAAATCTTATCAAGGTATGTGCTTTGTGAAATACCTATGAGGCGCCTCGATCTATCTCTATAGATCTTGATGCCTAATATATAAGCAGCTTCTCCAAGGTCCTTCATTGAAAAACTTTTATTCAAGTAGGCCTTAATGTTGTCCAAGAGTTCTATATCATTTCCCATCAAAAGTATGTCATATACATATAATATGAGAAATGCTACAGAGCTCCCACTCACTTTCTTGTAAACGCAGGCTTCTCCATAAGTCTCAAGATAAACCCAAACGCTTTGATCATCTCATCAAAGCGAATGTTCCAACTCCGAGATGCTTGCACCAGCCCATAAATGGATCGCTGGAGCTTGCATACTTTGTTAGCATTCTTAGGATCGACAAAACCTTCCGGCTGCATCATATACAGCTCTTCCTTAAGATTACCGTTAAGGAACGCTGTTTTGACGCCCATCTGCAATATCTCATAATCATAGTATGCGGCAATTGCTAACATGATTCGGACGGACTTAAGCTTCGCTACGGGAGAGAAAGTCTCATTGTAGTCAATCCCTTGAACTTGCCGATAACCCTTAGCGACAAGTCGAGCTTTATAGATGGTGACATTACCATCCGCGTCCGCCTTCTTCTTAAAGATCCATTTGTTTTCTATCGCTCGCCGATCATCGGCAAGTCTGTCAAAGTCCACACTTTGTTTTCATACATGGATCCTATCTCGGATTGCATGGCTTCAAGCCATTTGTTGGAATCTGGGCCCGCCATCGCTTCTTCATAGTTCAAGGTTCACCGTTATCTAACAACATGATTTCCGTGACAGGGTTGTCGTACCACTCGTGCGGATCGTGTCCTAGTGGACCTCACGGAGTTCAAGAGCAACTTGATCCGAAGTACCTTGATCATCATCATTAATTTCCTCTCTAGTCGGTGTAGGCACCACAGAACATTTTCCGAGCTGCACTACTTTCCGGTTCAAGAGGCAAGTACTTCATCGAGTTCTACTTTCCTCCCACTTACTCCTTTCGAGAGAAACTCTTTTCCGAAAGGATCCGTTCTTGGCAACAAAGATATTGCCTTCGATCTAAGGTAGAAGGTATACCCAATGGTTTCCTTAGGGTATCCTATGAAGACGCATTTTCCGACTTGGGTTCGAGCTTTTCAGGTTGAAGTTTCTTGACATAAGCATCGCATCCCCAAACTTTTAGAAACGACAGCTTAGGTTTCTTCCCAAACCATAATTCATACGGTGTCGCCTCAACAGATTTAGACGGTGCCCTATTTAAAGTGAATGTAGCTGTCTCTAGAGCGATCCCCAAAATGATAGCGGTAAATCGGTAAGAGACATCATAGATCGCACCATATCCAATAGAGTGCGATTACGACGCTCGGACACACCGTTACGTTGAGGTGTTCCAGCGGCGTGAGTTGTGAAACGATTCCACATTTCCTTCAAGTGTGTGCCAAATTCGTGACTTAAATATTCTCCTCCATGATCTGATCGAAGATCTTTATTTTTCGGTCACGTTGATTCTCTACCTCATTCTGAAATTCCTTGAACTTTTCAAAGGTCTCAGACTTGTGTTTCATCAAGTAGACATACCCATATCTACTCAAGTCATCGGTGAGAGTGAGAACATAACGATATCCTCCATGAGCCTCAACGCCATTGGACCACACACATCGGTATGTATGATTTCCAATAAGTTGGTTGCTCGCCCATTGTCCCGAGAACGGAGTCTTGGTCATTTTGCCCATGAGGCATGGTTCGCATGTGTCAAATGATTCATAATCGAGAGACTCTAAAAGTCCATCGAATGGAGCTTCTTCATGCGCTTGACACCAATGTGACCAAGGCGGCAAGTACCACAAGTATGTGGGACTATCGTTATCAACTTTACATCTTTTGGTATTCACACTATGAATATGTGTAATATTACGCCGAGATTCATTAAGAATAAACCATTGACCATCGGAGCATGACCATAAAACATATCTCTCATATAAATAGAACAACCATTATTCTCGGATTTAAATGAGTAGCCATCTCGCATTAAACGAGATCCCGATACAATGTTCATGCTCAAACTCGGCACTAAATAACAATTATTGAGGTTTAAAACTAATCCCGTAGGTAAATGTAGAGGTAGCGTGCGGACGGCGATCACATCGACCTTGGAACCATTCCCGACGCCAAGATCGTCACCTCGCCCTTTGCCGCCTCCGCTTATTCCGCAGCTCCTGCTGTGAGTTACAAATATGAGCAACGGCACCGTATCAAATACTCAGGAGTTACTACGAGTAATCGGTAAGGTACACATCAATTACATGTATATCAAATATACCTTTAGTGTTGCCGGCCTTCTTGTCCGCTAAGTATTTGGGGCAGTTCCGCTTCGAAGGCCCTTCCTTTGCAATAAAAGCACTCTGTCTCGTGCTTGGGTCCATTCTTTGACTTCTTCCGGCTACTTTCTTACGGCGCGGCAACATCCTTGTCGTCCTTCTTGAAGTTCTTCTTACCCTTGCCCTTTTTGAACTTAGTGGTTTTATTGACCATCAACACTTGATGTTCTTTCTTGATTTCAACCTCTCTGACTTCAAGATTGAGAATACTTCGGAATGGTCTTCACCATCCCTCCATATTGTAGTTCATCACAAAGCTCTTGTAGCTTGGTGGGAGCGATCAAGGATTCTATGAATGACCGCCTCGTCCGGAGGTTTATGTCCACCGGGACAGAGCGGTTGTGCAACCCAGACATTTTGAGTATGTGCTCACCGATGTAACTGTTTTCCTCCATCTTACAACTATAGAACTTGTCGGAGACTTCATATCTCTCGACCGGGCATGAGCTTGGAAAACCATTTTCAGCTCCTCGAACATCTCATATGCTCGTGTTGCTCAAAACGCTTTTGGAGCCCCGGTTCTAAGCTGTAAAGCATGCCGCACCGAACGAGGGAGTAATCATCAAGACGAGACTGCCAAGCATTCATAATGTCTTGGTTCTCTTGGATGGGTGCTTCACCTAGCGGTGCTTCTAGGACATATTGTTTCTTGGCTGCTATGAGGATGATCTCGTGTTCCGACCCAGTCCGAATAGTTGCTGCCATCATCTTTCAGCTTGGTTTTATCTAGGAACGCGTTGAAGTTCATGGTGACATGAGCGTTGGCCATTTGATCTACAAGACATTTTGCAAAGATTTTGGACTAATGTTCATGATAATTAAGTTCATCTAATCAAATTATTTAATGAACTCCCACTCAGATTTGACATCCCTCTAGTCATCTAAGTGTTACACGATCCGAGTCGACTAGGCCGTGCCCGATCATCACGTGAGACGGACTAGTCATCGTCGGTGAACATCTCCATGTTGATCGTATCTTCCATATGACTCGTGTTCGACCTTTCGGTCTCTTGTGTTCCAAGGCCATGTCTGTACATGCTAGGCTCGTCAAGTTAACCCTAAGTGTTCTGCATGTGTAAATCTGTCTTACACCCGTTGTATGTGAACGTAAGGATCTATCACACCCGATCATCATGTGGTGCTTGAAACGATTTAACTTTAGCAACGGTGCACGCTTAGGGGAACACTTTCTTGAAATTATTATAAGGGATCATCTTATTTACTACCGTCGTTCTAAGTAAACAAGATGCATAAACATAATAAACATCACATGCAATTATATAAAGTAGTGACATGATATGGCCAATATCATATAGCTCCTTTGATCTTCATCTTCGGGCTCCATGATCATCTTGTCACCGCATGACACCATGATCTCCATCATCATGATCTCCATCATCGTGTCTCCATGAAGTTGCTTGCCAACTATTACTTCTACTACTATGGCTAACGTGTTTAGCAATAAAGTAAAGTAATTTACATGGCGTTCTTCAATGACACGCAGGTCATACAAAAATAAAGACAACTCCTATGGCTCCTGCCGTTGTCATACTCATCGACATGCAAGTCGTGATTCCTATTACAAGAACATGATCTCATACATCACAATATATCATTCATCATTCATCACAACTTGGCCATATCACATCACATGACAATTGCTGCAAAAACAAGTTAGACGCCCTCTAATTGTTGTTGCATCTTTTACGTGGCTGCAATTGGGTTCTAGCAAGGACGTTTTCTTACCTACTTAATAACCACAACGTGTTTTTTCAACTTCTATTTACCCTTCATAAGGACCCTTTTCATCGAATCCGCTCCAACTAAAGTGGAGAGAGCAGACACCCGCCAGCCACTTATGCAACTAGTGCATGTCACCGGTGGAACCGGTCTCACGAAGCGCACGTAAGGTTGGTCCGGCCGCTTCATCCCACAATACCGCTGAAGCAAGATAAGACTAGTAGCGGCAAGCAAGTTGACAAGATCTACGCCCACAACAAAATTGTGTTCTACTCGTGCAATAGAGAACTACGATAAACCTGGCTCGATACCATTTGTTGGGGAACGCTGCGTAAAATTAAAATTTTTCCTACGGTTTCACCAAGATCCATCTATGAGTTCATCCAAGCAACGAGTCATGGGAGAGAGATTGCATCTACATACCACTTGTAGATCGCGGCGAAGCGCTCACTAGAACGTGGATGATGGAGTCGTACTCGCCGTGATCCAAATCACCGATGACCGAGTGCCGAACGGACGGCACCTCCGCGTTCAACACACGTACGGAGCGGATGACGTCTCCTCCTTCTTGATCCAGCAAGGGGGAAGGAGAGGTTGAAGAAGATGGCTCCAGCAATAGCACAACGGCGTGGTGGTGGTGGAGCAGCAGTATTCCGGCAAGGCTTCGCCAAGCTCGTGACGGAGGAGGAAGAGGTGTAGCAGGGGGAGGGAGGCGCCAGAACTTCAGGGTGCGGCTGCCCCTCCCTCCCTTTATATAGGCCCCAGGCGCCGCCCTGGAGATCCAATCTCCAAGGGGGCGGCGGCCAAGGGGTGGAGTACCCCAAGGCAGTGGGCGCCCCCCCCTAGGGTTTCAACCCTAGGCGCGGGGTGGGCTAAGGGGCGCACCAGCCCACTATGGGCTGGTTCCTCCCCACTTCAGCCCATGGGGCCCTCCGGATGGGTGGCCCCACCGGTGGACCCCGGACCCTTCCGGTGGTCCCAGACAATACCGGTGACCCCAAACTTTCCCGATGGTCAAACAATACTTCCTATATATAATTTTTACCTCCGACCATTCCGAACTCCTTGTGACGTCCGGATCTCATCCGGACTCAACAACATTCGTTTACTGCATACTCATATTCATACAACCCTAGCGCCACCGAACCTTATGTGTAGACCCTACGGGTTCGGGAGACACGAGACATGACCGAGACGGCTCTCGGCAATAACCAACAGCGGATCTGGATACCCATGTTGGCTCCTACATGCTCCTCGATGATCTCATCGGATGAACCACGATGTCGAGGATTCAAACAACCCGTATACAATTCCCTTTGTCAATCGGTATGTTACTTGCCCGAGATTCGATCGTCGGTATCCCAATACCTCGCTCAATCTCGTTACCGCAAGTCACTTTACTCGCATCAGTAATGCATGATCCCGTGACTAGACACTTGGTCACTTTGAGCTCATTATGATGATGCACTACCGAGTGGGCCCAAGGATACCTCTCCGTAACACGGAGTGACAAATCCCGCCTCGATCCGTGTCAACCCAATGACACTTTCGGAGATACCGTAGTGCACCTTTATAGTCACCCGCCACGTGGTGACGCTTTGGTACACCCAAAGCACTCTTACGGTATCCGGGAGTTACACGATCTCATGGTCTAAGGAAGAGATACTTGACATTGGAAAAGCTCTAGCAAAACGAACTACACGATCTTGTGCTATGCTTAGGATTGTCTTGTCCATCACATCATTCTCCTAATGATGTGATCCCGTTATCATTGACATCCAATGTCCATAGTCAGGAAACCATGACTATCTATTGATCAACGAGCTAGTCAACTAGAGGCTCACTAGGGACATATTTTGGTCTATTTATTCACACGTGTATTACGATTTCCGGATAATACAATTATAGCATGAATAAAAGACAATTATCATGAACAAGGAAATATAATAATCCTTTTATTATTGCCTCTAGGGCATATTTCCAACACCACCATCACAGGTGCTTGCTCTAACTTCGCGGTGTGATATGTGGTTGCATGTTGCATACGGTGTCTAGCTTGTAATGCTTCTAATTAGGGTAAATTGCATATGCTTAGTTTACACACTATACCTGTGAATATGACATGCCTTCCTTTTTTTGGTACACACTACATCCATGTGTTAACCTTGTTCTTACATGAAACTACCTCTCTTCTGTATCCTGCATCAATCACTTACGATGAGTCACCTTTATTCGTTGCATATTGCATATTATTTCTAGCTTGTTGCCATGTATTGCTTCTAATTTGGTCAAATACATTTGTTAGGGCACCCTTTTAATTTGGCAGAGTGATATTGGTTTCATCTTTCATATGGTTTCTAGCTTGCATCGATTCTAACAAGTTCAAGCACCTTGTGCTTAGTTTACATTTTATACATCATACATGTCAATATGTCATGCCGTCCTATTTTTCATACATATTCCATCCTCCTATCATGCGGCTGCATTACATGAAAGTAGTGTTCGTCAGTATCATGCATCAATGAGTTCTGAAGAGCAAATTGTATTCCTTTTTCTTGTGGGTTTGACTTGACAAGGCAAAATCAAGAAAGAGGAAGGAAAAGAGTAAGGAAGGCGATGATGGTGGTCCTCTGCAAAGAACGTAAACGGAGCATCTGTACCGATTCTCCTTGTAATCGATAGTGCATTACAAGGTCCAAGTCTCCGCTCCCTACTCCACCATCCAAGGTGCTTGCTCTAACTTGACAAAGTGATATCTGGTTGCATGTTGCATATGGTGTCTAGCTCAGTATTACTCCTAATTAGTGTAAACTGCATCTGCTTAGCTTACACATGATACATGTGAATATGACACGCTTTCCTGTTTTTGGTACATACTATATCCGCTCTATCACACCATGCTCTTACATGAAACTACTCTTCTTTTGTATCCCGCATCACCACTTATGATGGGACACCTTTAAGTTGGCAGTGTGATATTGGTTTGCATCTTGAATATGATTTCTAGCATGTGTTGCTTCTAGTTTGATGAACGCCACCTATGACGCGACAGCTTTTAACTTGGCAGAGTGATATTGATTGCACCTTCCATATGGTGTCTTGCAGTGTTTCTAATTTGTTGAAGTGCCTTCGCTTAGTTACCACATCATAGGTGTGAATATGTCAAGTCGTCCATTTTTTCGCATATATTCCATCCTCGTATCATGACTTTGCCTTTCATCGAGTAGTGTTCATCAAGATCATGCATGAATGAGTTCTAAAGAGCAAATGATATTCCTTTTCTTGTCGGTATGACCTCACAATGCAAAATCAATAAAGCTGAAGGAAATTGGCAAGGCATTGGATGATGGTGGTCCTTCCGAGCAACAAGCAAACGGAGGTTCTCTACAGATTCTACTCCGCCATCCTCCCAACAAGATTCGAAGACAACGCAAGACTAGACAACAACGAGTTGTGTAGATGATGAGCACATCTCCCCTACTCCACCATCACAGGTGCTTGCTCTAACTTGGCACTATTATATGTGGTTGAATGTTGCGTATGATGTCTAGCTTGTATTGCTTCTAACTTTCTTGAATTGCATCTGCTTATTTTACACATAATGCATGTGAATATGACATGTGTTCCTGTTTCTACATCAGACTACTATTCTTGCATATCCCGCATCAATCACTTATGATAAGGCACCTTAAGTCGCCATTGTGATATTGGTTGTGTCTTGCATATGATTTCTAGCATGTACTGCTTCTAATTTGTTGAAACACCATACAGTTTGAACTTGGCAGAGTGATATTGGTTGCATCTTACATATGGTGTCTAGCTTGCAGTCCTTCTAATTTTTTGAAATGCCTTCTGCTTAGTTGCCACATCATAGGTGTGAATATGTCATACCATCCTGTTTTTCATACATATTCCATCCTCGCATCATGTGTTTGCCTTTCATCCGAGTAGTGTTCGTCAGTATCATGCATAAGTTCTGAAGAGCGAATTTTATTCCTTTTTCTTATCGATTTGACTTCACAATGCAAAATCATTACAGCTGAAGGAAATTAGTCCGACAGTGGATGATGGTGGTCCTTCGGAGCAACTCAAACAGGGGGGTCTCTACAGATTCTACTCCGCCATCCTCCCAACAAGATTCGCAAGACAACACAAGGTCGACAAATCAACGAGCTGTGTAGATGATGAGCACATCTTCCCTACTCCACCATCACAGTGCTTGCTCTAACTTGACACTATTATATGTGGTTGCATGTTGCGTATGATGTCTAGCTTGTATTGCTTCTAACTTGAATTGCATCTGCTTACTTTACACATAATGCGTGTGAATATGACACGTATTCCTGTTTCTAGAACATACGTGTACATGATGAGCACATCTCCCCTACTCCACCATCACAGGTGCTTGCTCTTACTTGGAACTGTTATACGTGGTTGTGTTTTCCGTATGAGTCTAGTTTGTATTGCTTCTGATTATGTTGAATTGCATCTGCGTAGCTTACAACTTATACCTGCAACGATCACTTACCCATAAGACACATTTAACTTGGGACTGTGATGTAGGTTGCATCTTGCATTGTCTTCTAGCTTGTACTGCTTCTAATTTATTGAATACTTACGACGAGACACTTTTTACCTGATAGAGTGATATTGGTTGCATGTTCATATGGTGCCTAGCTTTCATTTCTTCTAATTTTGTTAAAATGCCTTCCGCTTACTGTTTTTTCATACATATTCCATCCTCCTATCGTACGTGTGAATATGAAATGTTGTCTTTTTTTGTATATATTCCATCCTCCTATCCTGCACTTGCCTTACATCAAAGTAGTGTTCGTCTGTATCATGCATCAACCAGTTATGCAGAGCTAATTTTATTCATCTTCTTGTGGTTTTGACTTCATAAGGCAATATCAGAAAATAGGAAGGAAAAGAGTAAGTTAGGGGATGTTGGTGGTCCTCCGCACCGACGCAGACAGAGACTCTCTAGATTTGCCCCTGCTACTGCTTATGAAGTTGAAGTCGCAAGTCTACATGATGAGTTCATCTCCCGTACTCCACCATCGCAAGTGCTTACTCTAAGTTGACAGTGTGATAATTGGTTTCATGTTGCATATGTTGTCTAGCCTATATTTCTTCTATTTTTGATTAAATTGCACCTGCTGAGTTTATACGTTATACATGTGCATATGACATGGCTTTCTGTGTCTAGAATACACTACATCTATCTATCATACCATGTTCTTACATCAAAGTATTGTTGTTCTGTATCCCGCATCAGTCACTCATGATTGGACGCTTTTAACATGGCAGTTTGATAGTGGTTGCATCTTGCATTGATTTCTATGTTGTACTGGCTTCTAATTTTTCGAATTGCCACTTATGACAAGACACTTTTAACTGGCAGAGTAATATTGGTTGCATATTTCATATGGTGTATAGCTTATGCTACTTCTATTTTCTTGAAAATCCTTCGCTTAGTTTGCACATCGTAGTTGTGAATATGTCATGCCGTCTGTTTTTCTTACATATTCCATCCTCATACGGTTGTCTTACATCAAAGTATTGCTTGTCCAGATCATGCATCAATGAGTTCAAGAGTGATTTTATTCTTTTGCGTAGGTTACAGCTTGACATGGCAAAGTCAAAAAGAGCAAGGAAAATAATATAGTAGGGAGTGTTGTTACTCGTCGGGTGAAACGGAAAAGGTTCTCGCCGTCGAGATTCTGCTGGTACTTATAGTGCAAGAGAAGGTCCAAGTCCACCGCTAAATCTACAAACACAAGATCACTGCTCCACCAGCGCAGATCCGCTTCAACTGTACCAAAGATCTCAACTAGTTACTCGTTCGCTTGCTCGAACGCCAGTTCCCAAGCTGCTCGCACACCTAACACTACTTCAAGCAATCGCCGACTCAACAGACTTGGCAAGATCAGATGAACCTCATGAGCATCAACACCAAGACGGTACTTGACCGAGTCAAGTTGCAGTTGCATGCTCCTTTATATGTACTCTCACAGTTTGATGTACACTAACACTTTCCATATTCGTTGTTGAACTAGCACCACGGCGCAAGCGGAAACAGACATCAGGTATAATGCTTGACAGATTAACAAAATCTAAAGGAGGAAGAATGGAGATCCATTTTGAGGCAGGTTTAAAAAGGCCACGTGATGCTACAGAGTCAGCCAAGTTAGTATCAGAGGCAGCCGTTGCCGTTAGGTGTCATGCACGTATCCTCCCAACGTGTATCTACTACAGGAGTGAGAAAGACAATACCCAGTTTAACACCTTCCTTGACCATTTATCCGTAAGTAATGTTATTCATCGCAATTAGTAATATTGTCTTGCTCTGTCCCATACTTTCTAGCTTCCTCCTAATAAGACTCACATTCTTTTTTCAACAGATGAGGTTCAAGTTGATCCGAAAGATGATGCAACTAAACAAGCATGCACTCATGTTTTTCACCGCTCTTTCTGACGGTATCGGTACCACCTTAGAAAATCTCACTTTGAAGGCAAGGCTAACAATGAAATCGCCCAAACATCTCCAAAGGAATATATTACGATGAAGATCGGACAACCTCGTTAAACACCGGTCCGATCCAAAGTATCGTAGGCTATATGTATTTGATCGACCACATATTGAACTTGTATTTATGTATGTGCCTTACAAGTGTATCTTCTTCTAGGCTAACTGCTTGAAGAACAAAACCAACCGCTCTAAAGTGAAATTCCAATGACAACAGGATCTCGTAGCTATATTGCACATCGCGAGGCTTTTGTAAATAGCTGCTACTTCCTTCTTTTTTGTGTGCCATATTATCGTATCTATATTGACTTGTTCCAAATACAGAGGAAAGCCCGTGCGGACCAAAAAGAACCTGAATGCAGTGCAAATCTTCAAGGATTGCCACACCAGCAAGATGAAGGGCATGAGCACACTAGTTCAAGCCGTTGTTGTAAGTCCTTACTCCTCTTGCCTTGAACTGATTGGTACTGTGATGTGTTCATTTAACTACTTGGTTTGCAGCCAATGTCGTTACTCTGTTCACTTTTATACACAGTTGTCTTAATGTATCATTTCACCTTACATGGTTTAAAAGAGATGAAGGATATTCTTTTGGTCTTGATTTGTAATCTAGTTGTTATGTTCACGTGCGCACACAATGATAAAATAGGTTGTTTGTTTTATATCTGTTTGCCCATGATATGAATGATGTCATACTAAAGGAGAGTCCTATACGGACACGGGAGAGAGTCTTCTGTCTTGTATCTTCACGGCCCATCAGTCTGGCCCATATCATATAGGCCGGACGCCCGAGGACCCCCTAATCCAGGACTCCCTCACCCCCCTCTTTCCTTCCCCCTCCGGCTAATATGGAAAGGGGGGTGCGGCCAAAGGGGAACCCAAGTAGGATTCAGTCCTACTTGGGGCGCCTCCTGGCCTCTCCCCTTCCCATCCCACCTATATATATGTGGGGGGCACCCCTAGCACACACCAGACAATTGCCTAGCCGTGTGCGGCACCCCCTCCATCGTTTACACCCCCGGTCATATTTTTGTAGTGCTTACGCGAAGCCCTACGAGGATCACTTCACCATCACCGTCACCACGCCGTGGTGCTGACGGAACTCATCTACTACCTCGACGTCTTACTGGATCAAGAAGGCGAGGGACGTCACCAAGTTGAACGTGTGCAGAACTCGGAGGTGTCGTACGTTCGATACTTGATCGGTCAGAGCTAGAAGAAGTTCGACTACATCAACCGCACTGTTAAACGCTTCCGCTTACGGTCTACGAGGGTACGTAGACACACTCTCCCCTTGTTGCTATGCATCTCCATGGATAGAGCATGTGTGTGCATAGAATTTTTTTTGTTTTCCATGCAGCGATTCCCAACACATACATCTTAAAGTATTAAGTAGTAAACAAACTATTGCATTAAGTATGATGACATGAAATATGTGATATATTGTCTTCATCCTGCGTACAAAGTACAACTACACAATCATATTTTTATCCCTAGTGAGAACAACATAATACAAGATTGAACCCGACTATCATACACAACTCCCTCTTGGAGATCACTGACGAAACTTGGCCAAACAAAGACAAATAGATCCGAGAGTATATATGAATAAGAATCATGCAACAAACAAACCATATTGATCTCAAAAGGAAGCATGGATAAATATAATTATGAAGTAACAATTCATCACACGGCAACAAACACACTAACAGATTACATCAGATGGATCATAATAATGTAGGGCAACTCATGTGATCTTTTGTATTGAGAAGCAAGGGAGAGAAAATCATCTAGCTACTGCTATGGACCCATAGTCCAACGGAAACTACTTACGGGCAATCATAGTGACCTTCAAGTTAATGGAGATGGCCACCGTGATGATTTCCCCCTTCGGCGGAGTGCCCGAAAAGGCCTCCAGATTGGATCGACGTGAAATAGAGAGGTGCGGCGACAAAAAATAGAAAAACTCCTCGATCATTAGGGTTTTCAGAGAACAGAAAATATAGGCGTCAAGAGGCGATAGAAAAGCACCGGGGGCCCGCGCGGCCCCTCCATACGCCCTTTGGTCGTGTGTTTAAAAAAATCGATCATCAGGGTTTTCAGAGTGACCAAAATCGATCACCACTGCCTTGTTAGTTTGTTGATGGCATAGTTTAAAAACGAATTGGTGAGGCTGTCGGTTCAGGTTATTACTGGTCGAACCGCCATTCATCGGTCCATTTGCGACAAAAAAACAGAATATTTGAAATATTTTTTTAATTATTTGAATTTATATCAAATGAACACACATTATATTATTTTATTTTATTTTATTTTTGCGAATGAATACACATAATATTGATAGTAAAACATTAACAAACCACATTGTTGTTAGCCTAGTTAGTTATTGGGCTTTAGCGTGCCTTTTTTTCTAGATGGGTCTTTTGCCTGCTTTGCCTCAACACGGCGTCTATATCTCGCATTAAGCGAATCCGTAGAAAATCTCGCGTCAAGTTTTTCCTGCTCATGGTCGTTACGGGCCGGCCCATTCTTGTGCACAGTTAATGGGAAAAGGAGGGAAAAGGAGAAGGAAAATGGGAGTAGGAGAGGAATCGATCCCTAGTCGCCGAGAATATACTCAGCAATACTAGCCATCATACCAGCGGACAGTTTGTGATATGTATAAGTACGCAATCTACTTGAAGCGTGTGCAGCCGGTTTTCTCTGTTTTGTTCTTATTTTTTGTTATTTCTTTTCTTTTTTTCTTCTTTGTTTTTTCATTCTTGGTGCATTTTTTACTTTGTTTTTCTTTTCTTTATTTCTTTGGTTTTCAATTTTTTTTGTTTCCTTTGTTTCTTTTGGTTTTCATTCTACTTTCGTATATGTCAACAACATTTTTAGTACATGTTTAACATTTTTAATACATGATCAACACTTTTCTACACACTTTTCAACTTTTTCAAATGCTTGATTAATATTTTTCTAGTACAAGATCACCATTTTTAATACATGGTCAATATTTTTCTATGCACATTTAATATTTTTCAAATGCTTGATTAACATTTTCTAAATGCAATATTAACTTTTTGGAACACATAGTCAACATTTTCTAAACACATTCAACATTTCTCAAATGCTTTATTAGCCTTTTTCAATACTTGTTCAACATTTTTCAAATGCTTGATTAACATTTTTATGTACATGGTCAAAAAATACATCGTATTTTAATACATGTTCAACATGTTTTATGTACATGTAACATTTTTAAACGCTTGATCAACATTTTACAAATACTTGCTCAACATTTTTTCAAATGCTTAATTAACATTTTGCATACATGATCAAGAAATTTTATCAATTTTTTAATACATAGTCAACATTTTTCTATACACATTTAATATTTTTCAAATGTTTTGTCTATCATTT
This sequence comes from Aegilops longissima, assembly GCA_021605205.1. Lineage (NCBI taxonomy): Eukaryota > Viridiplantae > Streptophyta > Magnoliopsida > Poales > Poaceae > Aegilops > Aegilops longissima. The sequence continues at coordinate 480,003,095 of CM038676.1, forward strand.
TATAAATACATGTTCAACTTTTTTCAAATGCTTTGATTAATATTTTTATATACATGATCAAAAGAATTCATTATTTTTTAAGACATGATCAACAATTTTTTGCATACACATTCAATATTTTTCAACTGCATGATTAACATTTTTCAAAATATTATGTAAATTTTATTTTTAATATATATGTTTAGACTATTTAAAAGCGTAAATAAAATAAAAATGGAATAAAAAAAGAAATAAAAACTTGAAAAAACCCAGAAGAAAACGAGGCAGTGTAGTACCCGCGAACTAGGCCGACCCATATGCTCGCGCGCTTCAGCTCTCCCTTAGCCAAGTTCTCTCTCTCCAGGTCAGGAGCGTCATGTCTGGCTTGGCCAACCTCACGATGTGAACTGTATCCCGCAAACTGTGATTTTTGATGAATAAGAACTTGGTCTACTCCTAAAAAAAGGCGCTCCCTTGCCTCAAGGCTTCGATTCCTTGTTTATGTATTTTGTTTTGATTTTTTTTCGATTTTAGTAAAAGACCAGTACAGCTTAAAAAATCGGGTAAGGCGTCGGTTCCGATCGGTCTGGTTCGGTTTATAAAACTATGGCCGCACGAGATGCATCTTAGCTTCTCTCTCGCCGTTTGCGGCACGACACCGGCAATGGACGTAGAATCCATGGTTCAAAAATCCCCAAACGTGAATGCAGCTTTTGTTGGTCAACTGGTCACCACTGCTCGGTACAGCAAAAAATATAACGTGAACCAGGTCGCCGCTTTAGCTTTTGCTTTGATTGGTCCCAAACGCAAGACACGCGAAAATCTCCACACTGGTCCAGGACCAGGAGTGGCAATACACAGCTACAGGCTCGCGGGTGTGCACTGCAAGTCGCAGTTCCGGGTTTCTCTGCCCCATCCGTCCAAGCTCAGCTGCACACGAGCATGCACGTCCATCTCTTTTAAACAGGGGATGGTGAACATGAAGGTGCAAACCAAGTAGGAGGGCCGCCGAGCAGAGGGCTCTGTCTCCGCGGCCATGACTTGTGCTCGCGCATGCTTTCCTACCGCGCTTCCGCGTTTCAAATCTACGATCATCATACCATGCGCGGTGATGCTTGTATGCACAATGAAATCCCTTTGCTGCTTGCACTGCAATGGGGATTAGGGAATGCAGTAAGGTTTTTCCCTTATGTTCTTTTTTTTTGTATATGTAAAACACCCTGACTTTTGGAGGTTCTCCAGAAAAAGGATAGAAAAAAAGAACCCATGCCGATTGCCAGAGAGTCAAAGACAGGCAGATTACTGTCACAGCCGCTCCCGACCAGGCCATAACATAACATACGGAGGGAACAACGCAAGTGGAGACACCAGGCACGTCCAATGGCCCTGGCCCTAAAGACGGCGTGGCATGGCAATTGACGGCACCGCATGTCCATGCCAGCAATCATGAGGTTTCCCCCCTGATCATGAAATCCCCAAGTATCACACCAGTTGTCCATTGCCTTGCCCCTCCAAGTATCACACCAACAAATGTTCCAGACAGCCAACCCCCTCCAACTGCATCCCCGGCTACCACCACCATTATTCAGAGCGGGGATCATGGCCAAGCTGGACAGGCATAATGCCGCGGCCTCCACTTTTGGATTTCATGGTCCTGCCTGCCTGTGGTATGGTGTGCTGGTCAAAGGGAAAGTTGTTGCTCCTTGGCACTGTCCGTCCATCTGTCCACAGCTTGCTTGCCCTTCTCGCTGTTCGCTTGGGCCTTTTGCCTTTTGTTAACTGTACCACCCAACCCAACCCAAGCACGCCTGATGCTCATCATTAGCAGCGTGTTTTGGTTCTCGCCCTGCGCCCCCTGTTTGTGTTTCCACTTTCAGAATGCTTCTCTTTCATCCAAATGGATGTCAAAGAATCTCTCTTGGCCCAACTAGGAATGCACTAGTAGTTTCAGTCAAAAACTGGATGCTCCCAAACAAGAGATGCTGTTTTTTTCTTTACTGAAAATAGGCAAACAAAACACTGGCCGAGACCCCGACGTCGCAGATCATTGCCATATGCAATGCACACAAACTGGCAAGAACAGCGACAAAAAGGAAGGAGCAGAGGAACATGGAGACTAACATGGGGTTGGTGACCACAAAACATGAATAATTTCTAAGCAAAATCAACATGCGGACGAAAGAGAATCCATGGACACCATGTACAGATAGGTTTTTTTTACAGATCAGCAACACTTCTTCGGCCCCTCCAAGATGTCGACAGACCATCACTATCTCAATATTTCCCCACCCTCTGATCCCGGCTAGGGGTATCCCATTCATAGAACAAGCCCACTTTGGTTCCAAGTAAACACAGACACAAATCCGATCCCCAAAAAACAGCAAGCCAACAAATTAAAGAACCCGACACAAAAACGGCCATCTCCTATCATGCGACATGTTCAAATGGTGGTGGTATGGACCTGGTTGGCGATTGTATCAGCTGGAACACCTCAGGCGGAGGACTCGGTGGAGCTCTTCACCTTGAATCGGCACAGCAGCTTCTTCTTCTTCGATGTCGGGTTGTTGACGATGAGCACCACCTTGCCAGGCTCGCCCGCTTTGAAGCTACCCTTCATGATCGGCTCCTCGTTGGCGGGCACCTTCCGAGTCTTCTGCACGATGACCGTGTAGCCGCCCTCTGCGTCCGGGGTGAACTCGACGCCGTAGCTCACCTCCCATCCGAGCACACGGAGCTCCCACACGACCGTGGAGTTCTACAATGATAGCACATTGACAAAAGAAACTATGAGTGTTTATTCTGGCACTGTAGTGTAAATTTGAGGATAGAAGCAGGGATCAACCTCAGTAGCAGGAATCTCAACAGTTTCTTTGGAAGAAGGTTTGACAGTGAGCTCGGTGACGCCATCAGAAGTGGAGAATTCAGTATCATCCTCTTTGTAGAGGCCGCCGAATTGGACAGGCACCTGCTCCGGCGCGATGTATCTGCATCAGATTAGTGAAGGCAAACCACAGGTAAGAATGGTAAGAAAGTATGACTGTTAAACGAGAAAAGAAGACTTGCAGAGATTATCATGTGCGAACCTGAATAGGGTCTCTGCGGTCTTGGCTGGGCTGCAAAACGTGAATTTGCTCTTGGTGCGCTGTGTGAGGAACGGGCTCATCATCTTGTTTGCCGCAAGATACCACCACGGCACATTGATGAACACCTGCATATGGTCGAACAAATTGATCCTAATTCAGTTCACGCAATTCATCATATATCCAAGTCACTCCAGTCTCCTAACAAGCACATACCATATTCAATAGTAGAAGACATAATAATTCAAACAAGAGAGGAAAACTAGAACTGAAATGATGCCACCATCTCAGCTTACTTGCACCACTAATCCACCTTATCTAGTTAGATTAGTGAGCTGCAAGTGCTATAAGAAAGAAATTAATCAACTCCCGCCAAGGACATAGTAGTCATCACAGCATACATACATCAGATGAATTCACTTGAACCTTCTACAACGTCGTGTTCATCAGATGAATTCATCATATAATGAGGTCGCTCCAGTTCGTAACAAGCAAATACCATTTTCAATAGCAAGGAACATAACTCAAAGAAGAATATAAGTGAAATGGCGCCACTATGTCATCCTACTTGCACCAACAATCCACCATACATAGTTAAGACTATTGTGCTACGAGTGATATCAGAATGACACTGGTCAAATTTCCCACAGGACGAATCACAGCATACACACTACCTACATCAGACGAATTCAGTTGAACCAACTAACAAAACAAACAAATGCCCAATCCTACTGCTGATGTTACCGAATTTTGGAGTAAGAATTAGGACACGATACCACAAAGGGAAGAAATAAGTTTAATACCTTCTTGGCGATGAATTCAGGGTAGTTGTCCTGGAGCAGTGCGAGCGCCTGGCGGGTGACGGCGCGGTGCTTGCCGAGCATGGGCGGCGAGTTCTTGAGGTCGGTGACCTGCACCATGGAGCAGATGCCGCTGGGCGAGAAGTCGAGCTGCTCCCGGATGCCGCGCTCGAGGAGCTGGATGCGCCACTTGAGGAAGCGCTCCCGCTTCTCGTCGTCGCCGAAGGCCTTCTCGTAGAGGTCCTTGTCCTGGAACTCGCTGTAGACGTTGTAGCAGACGGGGTGCCCCTCGCGGTCGGCGCCGCGGTAGAAGACGACGTTCTCCAGCTCCGGGACTCCGAGGTCGGCGCCGAGGAGCGCGTCGATGCCGAAGCTCTTGCGCCACAGCACCGCCGCCTTGAGCATCGCCATGGCCTCCTTCACCTTGAACTCGCGCGCGCGGAGGAACTTGAGGAGCACCGTGTCCGTGCGCTCGTCGCCGCCCACCAGCGGCACGCCCCAGATCAGCTCCTCCTTGGGCTCGGCGGCGGGCGCCGCCTCCGGCTCGGGCGCGGCGGGGACGGCGGTCTCCTCGATGGCCTCCACGGTTTTGGCGCCTTCCTCCTCGGCGACCACGACGGTTTTCTCCTCCGGCTTGGCCTCCTCGGCCGCCACCTCGGCCTTGGGCTCGTCCGCGGCGGCCGCCGCCGCCGGTGCCTCGGCCTTGGGCTCCTCCGCGACAGCCACCGCCGCCGGTGCCTCCGTCTTGGGCTCCTCCTTGGCAGGCTCCTCGGCCTTGGGCTCCTCCTGGGCCGGCGCTTCCGTCTTGGGCTCCTCCGGTGCGGGGGCGTCGGCCCTGGGCTCGCTGCTCTCGGCCGCCACCCCGGCCTTAGGCGCCTCGCCCTCGGCCGCCACATCGCTCTTGGCCAGCTCGTCGGTCTTGGCAGGCTCCTCTGCCGCCGGGGCGGGCGGCGGCGGGGGCGGGGGCAGGTCGAACTCCCCGGCGGCGAGCGCGGCGGCGACGAGTTCCTTGAGCTGGGCGAGCGCCTTCTGCTCGGGGTCGGCGAGGTCGGCGACGAGGTTGCTCTCCTCCTTGAAGGAGGCGGTGCTGCCCTCGATGACCGCCGCCTCGTCGGCGCCGGCCTCCGCCACCGCCTCCTCCATCTTCTTCTCCTCCTCCTCCTCTTCCTTCGCCTCAGCCGCGGCCGCCGCGTCGACCTTCTTCTCCTCCACCTCGACGGCCTTGTCCTCCGCCTTGGTCTCCGGCTCCGGCTCCGTCACGGCCACCTCGGCCACCGCCGCCGCCGCAGCGGTCTCCTTCTTCGTCTCCTCGGCCATGTTACCTACCTGAGACGGCCGGCTGCTGGAACGGCCGGATGGAAATGGAAGTGTGCGCGTGCTGGCGGTGGAAGCTAGGAGCCCGTGCGCGCGCGAGAGAGAGAAGAATCTGTGCGGAGAGGGAGGGAGGGGGGCGAGAGATTTGTAGAGAGGGGGAGGGGGCAGAACGACCAGCTGGTGTGGTTTCCGTTTCCCCTGGTGGCTGGTGTTTGCTTTGCTGGAAGCATGCGCGACGCAGAGCCAGCACAGCGGAGGAGGCGCCTAGGTGGAGTAGACCGCTGCCGTGGGGTCCACCCACTCGCCACTCCCTCCGGCCTCCATGGTTCGCGTGCGTGACACAACCTTTTGCTCTGCTTTCGCTCCCTCTCTCTTTCTTTTATTGCCTTCTTCTCCGAAGAAAGTCAAGACCAGCGAGGACAGCTGCAATTTTCCTGTACACCATCGCTGAGGTTTTGTTTTGACGTTGCTGCAAGAAACCGGTGGAATAAATGTTACTCTCTTCATCCCATAATGTAGAGGTAATAGTACCCCAGGTCCCTGTACTTGCATGTCAGGTGATGATTTAGTTCTTGTACTTGAAAAAGTGAACTATTACATCCTTGAACTTGCAATGGAGGAGCAAATTTAGTCCAAACCCAATCAAAACTCGCCAACTGGATGCCAAGTGGACTGGTTGGTCAGCGCGTGACTTTTTGCACTTAGCCCCCTGCTTTCTTGCCTTATCAACCCGCAGTTCAACACAGTGTGGCACCTGGTGTGTTGGTATATTCGTTGGAATATGTTGTCTGTCGGCAGCTCACACACTCACTCACCTCTCTGCTCCCTCACTTCCTTCCCCTGCTCCAACTCGTCGCCGCCGTTCAGCTCGTCGTCGCCGTCCAGCTCACCTCCGTTGCCAGCTCGCCGCCATGGTATCTTGGAGTGAAGGATCCAGCTCGTCGTCCGACGGCTACTCTGTCACAAGTGAGGTTAGTTCTTCACTATGCCTCTAGCAATTAGGGTTAGGGCTCCTGCTCCAGATCTTGAAATGGGGTATTTTTCTGACTATAATGTGTTGTAGGCTCCTGCTCCTGCCACCATTTTCTGCTCTGAGTGGAGAGGCCTTGCTCCAGATCTTGCAGCTAGATGCGAACACCAGTGTGTACGTGAGAAGTTTGTGTCTTTTGAATCAGTTGATAGTGGAAGGAGGTATCTTGCATGTGCACAAAAGGTTAGTAGATCTACTGGAATGTGTCATCTTATTCTGATCTGTGTAATAGTGTGTCAACAAAAGTTATCTGAAGAAAATTCAGTTCACTGAAGAAAAATGCAGTTAATTAACTGAATTTTTCAGTTAACAACATATTGTTGTCATGTAACAACATTTGAAATAACACATTCTTTCAGTTAACAGCATCTTGTTTTCATGCAACAACATTTAAATTAACTGAATTTTTCTGTCAACAGCATCTTGTTTGTGAACCTAACTAATTTTTCCAGTTAACAGCAGTTTGATAGTTAACTGCATCTGAATTTAAATGAACTAATTGAACTAAACTGAACTTAACAACATCTAGTTTGTGAATTTAACCGAACCCAAGCTTTTTTCACTTATCTAAAGTTGTTTCTTTCTTATATGTAGGAAATACCTACATGCAACTTTGTGGAGTGGATTGACCCTGAATGGCCTGCCACTCTGAAGATGAGTTTAGCTAGGGTTTGGGGCATGTATGAAGATGAGAACAAGCTAAGGCTCAGAGAAAATGTAGTTAATGCTGAAGAAAATTTTAGGGTTGTCAAAGAGAAGGAAAAGATGGAAAAAGATCTGAGGTTTTTAAAACTAGATTCTGCCAAGATGGTGGCTGACAAGGAGCAGGCAATTACTGAGTTGGGCAATGCAAGAATTGCTCTTTCTGACCTAGAGCGAGAGCTTGATAAGAAGAAGCTTTCTGATAAATCTAGCACTAGCATTCATCAGATTTTGAGGGCTAAGGCAGAGAAAGAGAGGGATGAGATGAAGCAACAGATGGACAACATGAAGGAAGAGATGGACAAAGTGGTGTCACAAAGGGATGAGCTGAAGAAGGAGAAGAAGAAACTAGAGTACATGATTGGAGATTTATTCAAGCACAAGGAGGAGACCAAGAGCAAGATAAGGAGGATGAAGGAGATCTTTGATGAATTTGAATAATTCATTGTTGGTGTAATGCTCCCTTAAGTTGGAGCTATTAATTAGTTGTACTCCTTTAGTGAACTTGGTTGATTTGTATGCCAGTATTATGTAAGGCACTGAATTGGTATGACTGCTTTTAGTTAACTGAATTTGTATGACTGCCCAAGTTATGTTGTTGCAAGTTGTTATTAGGTAACTGCTTTTTACAGTGTTACTGCAGATTCAGTAAACTGAATTTCCAGTTCACTGAAGATTCAGTTAATTTCATATTCAGTTAACTCAATTTGTCTCTTTTTGCATGTCTACTTAACTGAAGTTGTAGTTAACTGTATGAGTTAACTTCATGAGTTAAATGTACTTGTTTCAGTTAACATGAGTACAACTGAAGATGAGTTTAACTGAATGTTTAACTATAGAAAGCAGTGTACTAAATTTGTCTCACATATACTGGTAGGTGGAGGTCAAAATGTACTGAATTTGAACTACACAGAGATAAACTAGTAGAAGTACCCGATGAATCTGCAATATTAAATTTATGCTATTTTTGGACAGAACAACACATGCTATCTATAGTACTACACACCACATTTGTACAACAGCATGGCAAAGACAGCAGCAGCAACATTGTAACCAAATGTAACACAACAGAATAGCAACATTGCAGCAAAGGATCAGTAGATCATCATAGCATCACTAGATCATCATAGCATAGGAGTTCAACCATAACCTTGCATCAGTTCAACCATAAACTTGCAGCAGTTCCCATTGCAGAATTACAAATAACTTATGTGCTGAAGCTATAATCAGCACACCTAACTTAACTAAACGCAAAATAGTTCTAACTTATATGTTGAACTTATAAGCAGCATACCTAACTACTTCACCTTCTTCTTCACATCTTCAGTCCTTCTTCACATCTTTAGGCGCTTGAGACGGTCTGAGCGGCGCACCTCCCCTGCAGAAAACCTCTTTGCACCCTTGTTGCCGATCCTTGCCGGCTCCGCCACCGCTGCCTCCTGTGCTGCCTCCTCCACCATCTCTTGCTTCACGATGTCTGGCACATCTGGAAGCAGGTCCACTTCAATTGGACGAGCCCTATGACCACCATCCCTGGCATCAACGACGGGCACCACCATCTGGATCTTTGGCTCGTCGTCGTCTGACAGGACGACGACCTCTATCTCCTCCTCGTTAGACGTGCCAGTGTCCCCCTGTATCCAGAGTCGTTGTCGGAGTCGACCTTGCAGTACTCGGAGTCATCGTCGTCGGACGACCCCACATCGGAGATGTCGTCGTGGACGAGGAGCTCGGGCTGGAATCTATCCCAATGGCGGCGTTGACCGCGCGGGAGGGCCAGATGACGCCGCGACGCCTCGCACTCGGACGGACGCGGAACGGATCCGGGTGCGGCGAGGGCGTGGTGGCGGAGCGATACATCCACCACCTCGCCCGCTGCCTTGGGTCGTCGGAGCGCGTCTCCATCATGGCGAAGCGGAGGATCAGCGGAGGTGCAACCTCCGGCCCGGGGGGCATTGCCCGCCGCTTCTCGTCGTCCGTCATGATCTTGATGAGGCCGCGGGCGTGGTGGCGCATCATGCCAATGTTAGGGAACCAGCGCGCGATCTCCCGTAGATCCGCGCGGGCCGCCTGGTCGTCGCCGGCGAGTTCCTCGATGGCTCGCTGCCACGCCGGCGAGTCCATGGCGTCGGCGTTGGCGTTGCGCTCGGCGGCGAGCGAGGGTTTCAATGCGAGGCGTGGAAGTTGGTGGAGTGGCGAGACCGAAGAGACGTGGGTGGACTGGGGAGGGGAGTGGAGCTGGTTGAGTGGACGGGCAGAGCGGTGGGTGGTCTTAAAGGGCTGGGTTGGAAACCGAACGGGCGGACGAAGCCATGGCACATAATAACTACAGAGTGATCTACAATCTAACAAATCACTACTACTACTCTACTGGCATTGATCGCGGCGATTGTAACAACATGTCCTTGGTTCGAACCCCAGGCACAACATTTTTTAATTTTTTTGAAATTTTTCCTTTTCACATAATTTTATTAGATTTGGCAGAACACACTGTTCCACGCTCATTTCTGTTACTAATTTTTAAAATTTATTTCATTCTCAATGAACACTCATTTCTGTTCCACACTCATTTATCTGCATTTTCAGTTAACTGCATGTGCAGTTATCTGCATTTTTAGTTAACTGAATCTTCAATTCACTCAAAAAACCTAACACAATCACCAATACTACTGGAATGAAACTAAATAATTGTAATACATCATAAAAGTTAGTTCCAAAAAGGGCAATGAATGCCAGTGTTTGCCATCAAAAAACAGGCAATATAAGCATTTGTATTTGCATATGTTGCTCCTCCAATACAAGCAGTAGCATTTGCATTTACTTCTCCTCCTCTCAAGCATATGCATTTGCATTTGGTGCTCCTCCTCTCCCTGCAAATGGAACTTGGTCAACTGCATATGCCCCTCTTCCTGTCCCTGTACTTGCATATGCTCCTCTGCCTCTCCCTGCAGCTTCAGCTGCTCCTCTTCCTCTCCCTGAAGATGCATTTGCTCCTCTGCCTCTCCCTAAAGTTTAAGTTGCTCCTCTGCCTCTTCCTCTCCCTGAAGAAGCACTTGCTCCTCTTCCTCTCCCTCTCCCTGAAGATGCACTTGCTCCTCTTCCTCCAACAGCAGCAGCATCTGGATCTTGCTCTTTTCTTTCCTCTTCCCCTACCAGCTGCAGTTGCATTGTTTTCAGCTTGTGTGCTTGCCCTTGTTTGCCTCCCTATGTGCATTTCTGTAGTCACTCTTGGCTGAGGCATGGCAGCACCAGCAGCAGCGACAAATGAGGAAAGCTCAGGCAGTGGCACATGTACCCTTTCAGCACCTCTTCTTGCAACATCTCTTTGAGCCATGTTGAAAACCATACTGGTTGGTGACTCAGTTGGGTCCAACCTGGGATCTGGCTGGTTGGGGAAGATGTTCCGCAAAGCTTGTACTGAGTTAGATTCAGTTAAGTTAAGTTTAATACAGTTAAGCTCACTGAAATACAGTTTAGTTCAGTCAAATACAGTTAAGTTCAGTTACCTCAAGTTCATTTAACTTCATTTAAATACAGTTAAGTTCATATAAAGTTGAACACTGGATTTACCTGGAGAAATGTAGGGTCATCATAGTTTTCATCAACCTCTTCTACACCCTCCTGAATGTTACTTTCCTGCCATCTGTAGTGCCCTTTTCTGTTGTGATCAGCTCTACCACAAATTGAGCAGTGCATTGTAAGACCTTTTCTGCTCAAAACCCCGACACCATTCTTCATCTTCTCTTCGGTCTCTCGCTTCTGCTCTTCTTGGGCCTCCCTAACCGCTTAGTGAAGACAGTGGAAATACCTTATATCCATTCTGCTCCACCCACTCCTTTGGGTCTCCTAGAGGACTATAGTGTACCCATATGCCTTCAGATATGTTTGAACAAAGATAGCATTCATGAACCATAGTCTCGTGGATCAATTCTCTCCTCCCCGCAACAAGCTACAAGATGCCCACTGTGGTACTCCCCCAATCGCCATCTCCTGCAATCACAAGTGTTCAAGCAGAGGTTCACTGTGTAGCTAGAATTACCTGACTGAACTTTGAACATCTGCTGGCCAGCTTATGATACATGACAATTTGCAGCAAACTCAATATTCTTGTCCAATTTCTTCTTGATCTTAGGGCATATCCTCTGGTGAGCCCACTTTTCTATAGCTTCTCTCTGCTTACTCACTAGCCTGTGCATGATCTTGTAGAAAATGTATTCAAGCATACTAAGCACTGGCATCTCTCTACCATCAAGGATGTAGCTGCACAAAGAGTGTAAGAATTCAGTTATGTATGATGTGCATAGCAATACTAATGATATGATGAAAGCACAGAGTTAAAGAACCAAAATTAACATGTAATTCACCTGTTAAACACTTCAGAGTTATTGTTGAGCAGAATATCACATTTGGGAAATTCATTGAAATATGCTTTGCACCAAGTCTTTGGCTCCAAATTTTCAAATTCAATGAAATGTAGTCAAGCAAAGATCATCCATCCTCTTACAATTTTCTCTCCACTTAACTTTGTTAGGTGATCTTGCAATGGCACACAGGTCTTGCTTCAGAACCTCCCCTTTGTGCTTCTCATTGAAGTTCTGGTAGATGTGCCTCACACAAAACCTATGTTCTAAATCAGGCCAAGCTTTATGCACAACATTTATTAAACCTTTCTGCTTGTCACTCATAATTGTGTAGGGAGCAGTGTTAATGATGTTGAGATCATCTTTCAAACTGGTCGAAACCACTCCCATGAACCAAAGGTGCATTCTACTTCCACCCAACCCGCTGTAATTGGGAAAATGCAGTCATTAGGGTCAATACCTACAGCACTAAGCAGCACTCCTTTGAACCTTGTTTTCATATGACAGCCATCAATGAATATAATTGGCCTGCAGCCCTTTAGCCACCCTCTTTTACATGCATCATAGGACCAATATAATGTTTTCAAACACTTCCTGCCCAATGGAAACTTGGTATCCTTGACAAGTTCAGTAGTAACCAGAAATGTAGACCCAGATTTTTGGTCCTTAATTCATTCCCATAATCCCATAACCTCGCTGAATCGCTCCTCCTCATCACCATGGATCTGATTAAGTGCTTGCTTTCTAGCCCTTGCTAGCTTCCATCTATTAGGGGTAACATTGAATTCACTAGTACATTTTCTTGAAAATGTGCCAAGTGACATCTTCTCGTCATCTCGAATCGATCTATGAAAAAGTTGCACAAGAATTTAGTCACAAATCTTTTATTTTCCATTTCTTCCGCAAACATGATCTGAATTGTAAGCCTTTATGACAAATCCTCCATCCTATTGTCATAGCTAGCCTTAAGCAGCCAAGGGCAGCCTGCAGACACACCGCCTCCAATCTTATCTTATCATTCTTCGCTTGATCTGCACTCTGTCCTTATTGAATATGCAGTAAGAGCTTTCCTCAGCTCAACCACATCAGCAAAGACCATGCCCACTTTAAAAACAGGTGATTTCATGTCCACCTTGGAATTGAAAGCTTTGAACTTGTACTTAAGTTGCTCCTGTTCTTCAGTGGAGATGTCAAGATCTTCATCATCAAGTAGGTAGTCAGGCTCAATCTCTTCTTCCTCTAGCTCAGCTTGTTCATTAACATCAAAGTCAATGTTCTCTTCATAAAGATCATCATCACCATCATCTATGTCATAATCACTCTCACTGAAATCTGAATCTGACAGCACATTATGTTCAGATTCAGACTGTGCACCATAACTAAGTAAATTATCTTCAGACTGCAAATCTGCTGCAACCTCTGAAAGGGGACATTCAACATTCACTGAAATGAGGCTGTGAGATGATGGTGCACTGCCTACAACAACATTTGAGATGTCCATTGTGTCAGGGCTCTGAAATGATGGCACTATCAAATCTTCCCTAAAGTTACTGATGAAATCTGAATGGTCCACCATGATTACAAGCACTTTATGCTTAGCACTTTCTCTGATCATTTGCTGCACATCTTCATCACCTCTAATTCTCACCATCCCATCTGAAATTGGTTTTCCGTGTCCCGCCAAGAAATTATGTGCTCATGGACAGGATATCCCAGCCATTTTAGATGCTCTTCAATGACTGCATATGAGAATGTGCCAGCATCAACATAATCAATCACCTCCACAGATGGACTATAATACTCCATGCTATTTATTGCTCCACAGAAAATTCCACCATGCTCAAGTTCCAGTGTAAAGAAAGGAGTATCCACACTCTGTCCCATTGCTGAATCACACACTGCACCCACATAGAGCAGAATATAAGCACAAACATCAACATAACAAGAATATAGCAGAATATAAGCTCATTTAGTTAGTTAACTGCAAACATTCAGAATGCAGATAGTTAACTGCATCTTCTAAATTCAGAATATAAGCACATTCAATTAACTAGCATGCAGAATATAAGCACATTCAGTTAACTGCATCTTCTAAATGCAGTTAGTTAACTGCATCTTCTAAATGCAGTTAGTTAACTGCAAGCATCCAGTTAACTAACTATTACAGATTTAGGAGAACAAATCCAATACAACAAAGTGCAGCAATATACTTAACTGAAGAAATATCAGTTACTGCTTCTTCAAGTGCAACAATATATTTAACTGAAGAAATATTCAGTTAACTGCATCTTGCAGACTAGCTGAACAAATCTATAACAACTCAATATTTATGTTACACACATGATCTGTTGGCTATTCCACACAATTTTGCAGTGCCTACCATGCGTACTAAATACAGAGCACCGGATGAACCCTAAACCTTTACCACAAATAGAAATACCTAAACCCTAGCCTGGAATCTGTGGTCAAAATCAGTTCTTTAGGCCGCTGGAAGAACAATAAGCAATAGGCACCACTCGATGTACAAGAATCGCTCTCAAAACACGCCGATCCGCCGGTGCTATGTGCGATCAAGGAGGAGAAGAGAAGCAGAGGAGGACGAACAGAGCACATGATAAGAACTAACCGTAGTCAGGCGGGAAGACACCGCGCGGCCTGACTTGATGGACGGAAGGAGGCGGCTGCACACAACCGGTGAGCTCCGGCGAGGTCGCCATGGGGGCTGACGCCAGCCGCGGCCAGCTCGAGCGGCAGCGTCTCGCTCGGTCGAAGGGATAAGGACAGGAGGGAACAGGAGATAATGATTGACGAGGGGGAGACAAATTTATTTCAGGTGTTTTCGATGCCATACTGCGGGTTGATAAGGTAAGAAAGCAGGGGCTAAGTGCAAAAAGTCACGCGCTGACCAGCCAGTCCACTTGGCATCCAGTTGGCGAGTTCTGATTGGGTTTGGACTAAATTTGCTCCTCCATTGCAAGTTCAAGGATGAAATAGTTCACTTTTTCAAGTACAAGGACTAAACCATCACCTGACATGCAAGTACAGGGACCTGGGGTGCTATTACCTCCATAATGTAAGATGTAAGAGCATCTCCAACTGTATCCCCAAAAGGCCCCCTGGGCGCCTTTTTACACGCTGGCGCAGAAAAAATCCTGACTTGCGTCTCCAAGACGCCGGAATCCGCCGGCTCGGCCCGTTTTTGGGTCCGGCGATCGCAGCCCGAACCCAGCGCACTTGGGGGCGCTCGGGGGCTTCGACGCAAGGGGAAAACACGCCTGGGCCACACTGTCAGGCGAAAAGTCAAGCCAATCGTCCAGATTCGCCCCCCGCACCCCGCGCTCGACCACCACCCTGCCGATCCCGGCGCCGCCCACCGCCCAGCACCGCTAGACAGGCCATTCCCCGCCGGAAAAGAGAGAAGGTTTTGCCGCGGCAGCCTCTCCACCATCGTCCGGCGAAGTTTTCGGCGCTCCGCGCAAGCAGGCGGTATACCGGCGGGTGTGCGCCCACCACGCCCGCCAGGTGTTCGGTGTTTTGTCTGCTCAGCGATGGATTCGAACGACGAGGAGGCGCTCGCGGCGCTGCTGCAGGAGGAAGTCGATGCCGACGTCCAGGACGAGGAACACCTCATGGTCCTCGTCGCCCTGATCGCGAGCATTGAAAAGCCGCGGCGATGTTGCTCGACGCCGGAGCGGCTGAAAGCAAAGAACCGGCATCGTCTAAAAGGCTATTGCATGCTCTACTCCGACTACTTCGCCGACGCTCCATTGCACGGCGACAAAGTATTTCGGCGCCGTTATTGGATGAGCCGAAAGCTTTTCCTCGGGATTGTGAATTCCATCCACGAGTTCGACAGCTACTTCAAGTGCAAGAAGGATTGCACCGGCAAACTTGGATTCACCTCAATCCAGAAGTGCACGATAGCTATGAGAATGCTTGCATACGGAGCTCCCGGTGATTCACTCGACGACTATGGGCGCATGGCCGAGTCCACGACCATTGAGTGTTTCTACAAGTTCTGCAGGGCAGTGGTGGCAGTGTTTGGACCGCAATATTTGCGATCACCCAATGCGAAATACACTGCTCGGATCCTAGCATAGAATGTAGCAAGAGGATTTCCTGGGATGCTTGGAAGCATCGACTGCATGCATTGAAAATGGAAGAACTGCCCATTTGCTTGACAGGGGATGTACTAAGGCGCCAAAGGCGGTTGCAGTGTGGTACTTGAGGCGATGACCACACAGGACCTCTGGATCTGGCACTCCTTCTTTGGTATGCCAGGAACTCACAATGACATCAACGTGCTGCAGTGCTCCTCTGTCTTTGCCAAGCTTGTTGAAGGTCATTCTACTCCGGTGAACTTTGAGGTCAATGGGCAGCACTACAACAAGGGGTACTATCTAACTGATGGCATCTATCTGAGATGGTCTATATTTGTGAAGACTATCTCAAACGTTTTGCCAGGAGGCAAGGAGTCCCACTTTGCGAAGGTTCAGGAGGCTTGCAGGAAGGATGTCGAGCGGGCATTTGGTGTGCTTCAATCTCGATTTGCTGTTGTCCGGTACCCTGTTCAGACCTGGTCGAAAGATCAAATGTGGGAGATCATGACTTGTTGTGTCATTTTGCACAACATGATCATTGAGAGCGAGCAAGAAGAGCCAGTGTTTGACACTGAACCATATTACAGGCAAAGTCCTCTTGCACAAGTTGATCATCAGCTACCGGCAACCTGGACTGCCTTCCTCAATATGCGTCAGGAGATCCGAGACTCACAGTTGCATCAACAACTGCAGCAGGATCTGGTGAAGCACCTATGAAAGCTCAAGGGCAACGCCTAGCTCGACGTGTGATGAAATATGATTTTTTATTTATTGAACTATTTGATTTCTATTGATTTTCCGTGATGAACTATGTGATAAAAAATTACTTATGTCGAATTCACGCGGAATATGGGCCGATTTGCATCGATATCAGGCCGATTTTTCGCCGAAGGTGGGTCGAAAAGCGGCCACATTTGCGCCAAAAATGGGCCGATATCGGTGCCTGGGGGAGACCTGGGGGTGACGACTGGATACCCAATTGCCCCCAGTGCCGATTATACCGTCGACTCACTCCCAGACGGCGATTTTTATGCCTTCTAAGGGGGCCAACGGCTGAAGATGCTCTAGGTAAGTATTCTATTGGGATTTATATTTTTACAAATCTGAACTTTATGTGAATTGCCCATATGCGTGAACGACGATTGACTAGCACTCCGTTTCATGTACGCCAAGCAAGCATCCACTGTCAAATTGCCGTCTCTTATCAATAGAGATCGCTGTCTCTTTGATAGAGATCGCTGTCACGTTGCCCATCTACCGCCATCCACCATCCATCCGGG
This sequence comes from Aegilops longissima, assembly GCA_021605205.1. Taxonomy (NCBI): domain Eukaryota; kingdom Viridiplantae; phylum Streptophyta; class Magnoliopsida; order Poales; family Poaceae; genus Aegilops; species Aegilops longissima. Next base: position 480,019,741 of record CM038676.1, read on the forward strand.
GCTTGCAGCGGACGGCCGACTGACTGACATGACAACACTTGCGCTGCTCTGGAAAAGCGTGCGGGGCAGCTAAATCTGCCCGTGGTTAGCGCGCCTAACCAATCGGATTACTCTACCTGCACAGCTTTGGAAGATACGCGGCACAGCTTTGAAACTTGCGGCCGGTGACAGCGACCGCGGGGAGGGAATATCTGTCCAATTGTATCCTTAAACAGTCTTCCATTGTTATCCTTAAACGAGCCACGAAATGTATGCTGCCCCGTTTCTGGATAGACATGCTCGCCGTTTAGCGGACGGCAAATCTAAAGCGCGTGGAAACGTGGCACGCTTCCTGCGAAATTGCGTAAACGTTTTTCGACAGCCATGGGTTCATCTTCATCCGGGCGAGAGCAAGTCGTGGTCTCTCGTTTTCTGTCGTCTTCGATCCGTCTTGAAGCAAAAGAGAAATGGCGTGTGTCCTGCGAAACAAACTAATTGCACGTCATTAATCATGGTTTATTCACCTGGTCCGGGTGGCTTGATAGCCACCCGTGCTGCGTGAGTTGCATCGTGGTTTTGTTGATTGATCTGTTGGCGGGTCTGATTTACTTATGGATTGTGGCTACTACGTGCATACAGTACATTTTTACGCTGATGCAAAGACAAGGTGGCTGTATCCTTCTAAGAAACGTGATGGAGTCCTTATTTTAATACTCCCTCCGTCCGGAAATACTTGTCATCAAAATGAATAAAAGGAGATGTATCTAGATGTATTTTAGTTCTAAATATATCCCTTTTTGTCTATTTTGATGATAAGTTTTTGTGGACGGAGGGAGTACGTATTTTTATCTCACGACTCGTGTGTGTTGGCTGAAGAACACTGATGGTCAGTACCACTCCTTGCACGAGTGCCTCCTTTCACTACTTTTTCTTTCTTCTGCATTCCAAACTTTTTCTGTTTTCTACTATGTTCCGACTTTTTGTCTAAAAAGACCATCTGCCGAGTCAAATTGCCAGAAAAGACCATCTCCAAAATGAATTGACAAAAAGGATCAGCTGCACCGTGGCGGCAGCGCGACAGCGACACGTGGCACCTGCCGCCACAATCCGCCAAGCGGCAGCCCTCCGCCGCCACGAGCGCAGCAGCAGCTCGGGCATAACAGGTTTTTCGTCTGCCGCCACCTGCAACGGAACGGCAGGCGGCAGCTATCGCTGCGAGTGTGCTGCGACACGCCAGATGGGCCTCTGCCGCCACGGCCAGAGGCGCCACCATCATTGTTAATCTGCAAGCGAAGAACAAATGCACAATATTATATATGACTATTTGTGTCCGCCACCGGTGGTGATGTATTTATCCGTAATACCTAACGAGTGGGTGGAGTTCATGTGATTGACATATCGAGGACGGCTGAACAGATCATCTCACGCTTCAAAGAACCTATCTAGTAATCCTGAACAGCGATCAATTCAAAGCTTTTGGGTGTGCGGCATTGGCCTGCCTGCCCGTGTGATTAGTGATCAATCTTGCTTTGAACTATTACATCTCCGACGAAACCCGAGTTGATTTAAGCAAGGAAGCGGCACGCAGCAAGAACAGCGGCGGCCGCCGGGCTGTGGCGGCAGGGCCCACCTTGCTCGTCGCGATGCGCAAAGCAGACGTACCACTCCGGCGTTCCGTGCTGTACCGGTGCGCCGAACGAAAAAAACCTGTTAAGCCTGGGCCGCCGCTTGCACCCGTGGCGGCAGGTCCGGCCGCCAGCGTCCGTGGCGGCAGGTGCCACGTGTCTGCTGCCGCACCTGCCGCCACGACTCAGCTGGTCTTTTTTGACAATTTGATCTAGAGGTAGTCTTTTCTGTCAATTCCACTCAGCAGGTGGTCTTTTTGGACAAAAATTCCTATGTTCCAACTTATTTTAGTTTATTTGCACATATTGTTGAATTATATATGGGCTTTGGGTGTACGGAAAATGGTGAGAAGTTTAGTACCATATCACAAGTTGAGGAGAGTTGATACCCTTTTTAGACTTACGTTTCCGTTTTATTTTTGCTGGCAGGAACGGTTAATTAATCCGATATTAATTAACAAGTCGCTACCAGATGTGTCACTTACCGAGACATTGGACAGTGGGCTGTTCGCTGGGTGCGACGACTCCCTTCTCGAGGATGTGTCGACTCGGTCATGGACCTAAGCTCAGGCCCACGACTCCCTACCTGACGGCCTATATATTAGAGGTGCTGGCCAGTGCAGCCGACATTGGCTCCATAGAGGCGTTGGCCAGTGCAACCGACACTGGCTCCCTCCTCGCGCAACCCTAGTCGTCATCTACTCTTTTGCTCACTGTGCTGCCTCCGGCGATCCCATCTTGTCAGCCGAGTGCATGGCTGGACGAAAGAGTAGGCCAGCTGGACCCCACCCTTCAAGATCCTACACCAGGGGAAGGGTGATAAGGTCTTTGGGGAGCGTCTCGGTGTGAATGCTTCTGATCCATCCCCATCTTTGTGTTGGGGAACGTAGTAATTTCAAAAAATTTCCTACGATCACGCAAGACCATGGTGATGGCATAGCAACGAGAGGGGAGAGTGTCCGTCCACGCACTGTGAGACCGAAAGCGAAGCGCTATAACAACGCTGTTGATGTAGTCGACGCCTTCACGATCCGACCGATCCAAGCACCGAACGACGGCACCTCCGAAGTTCTCGCACACGCTCACTCGATGACGATCCTCGACTCCGATCCAAAGAAAGTGTCGGGATGAGTTCCACAAGACGACGGCGTGGTGGCGATGTTGATGCTCCACCGACGCAGGGCTTCGCCTTAAGCTCCGCGACGATATGACTTCTCCGCGCAGGGCTTCGCTTAAGCTCCGCGACGATATGACCAAGTGGAATATGGTGGAAGGGGCACCGACACGGCTAAGGAAAGATCCGTAGATCAACTTGTGTGTCATGGGGTGTCCCCGCCTCAGATATAAAGGAGCCAAGGGGTGCGGCCAGCCTTGGGAGGCGCGCCGAGGAGTCCTACTCCCACCGGAGTAGGACTCCCCTCTCCTAGTTGGATTAGGATTGGAGGAGGGGAAGAGGAAGGCGCCGCCTCTCCTTGTCCTATTCGGACTAGAGGGGAGGGGGCGCAGCCCACCTGGCCGGCCCTTCCTCTTCTCTCTTATGGCCCATTAAGGCCCATAGACCTCCCGGGGTTCCGTAACCTCCGGACTCCGAGAATTCGATTTCACTCGAACACTTCCGATGTCCAAATGTAGGCTTCCAATATATCAATCTTTATGTCTCGACCATTTCGAGACTCCTCGTCATGTCCGTGATCACATCCGGACTCAACAACCTTCGTGCATCAATACTTATAAACTCATAATGAACTCACATCGAAACGTTAAGCGTGCGGACCCTACGGGTTCGAGAACTATGTAGACATGACCTAGAACCATTCTCGGTCAATAACCAATAGCGGAACCTGGATGCTTATATTGGTTCCTACATATTCTACGAAGATCTTTATCGGTCAAACCGCATAACGACATACGTTGTTCCTTTGTCATCGGTATGTTACTTACCCGAGATTCGATCGTCGGTATCCAATACCTAGTTCAATCTCGCTACGTAAGTCTCTTTACTCGCTCCGTAATACATCATCTCACAACTAACTCATTAGTTGTAATGCTTGCAAGGCTTAAGTGATGTGTATTACCGAGAAGGCCTAGAGATACCTCTCCCACAATCGGAGTGACAAAACCTAATCTCAAATACGCCAACCCAACAAGTACCTTTGGAGACACCTGTAGTACTCCTTTATAATCACCCGATTACGCCAGACGCTTGGTAGTACCAAAGTGTTCCTCCGTAAACGGAGTTGCATAATCTCATAGTTACAGGAACATGTATGGGTCATGAAGAAAGCATTAACATCATACTAAACGATCAAGTGTTAAGCTAATGGAATGGGTCATGTCAATCACATCATTCTCCTAATGAGGTGATCCCATTAATCAAATGACAACACATGTCTATGGTTAGGAAACATAACCATCTTTGATTAATGAGCTAGTCCAAGAGAGGCATACTAGTGACTATCTGCTTGTCTATGTATTCACACATGTATTATGTTTCCGTTAATACAATTCTAGCATGAATAATAAACATTTATCATGATATAAGGAAATAAATAATAACTTTATTATTGCCTCTAGGGCATATTTCCTTCAGCCTCCCACTTGCACTAGAGTCAATAATCTAGATTACAAAGTAATGATCCTAACACCCATGGAGTCTTGGTGCTGATCATGTTTTGCTCGTGGAAGAGGCTTAGTCAACGGTCTGCAACATTCAGATCCGTATGTATTTTGCAAATCTCTATGTCTCCCACTTGGACTTGGTCTCAATGGAATTGAAGCGCCTCTTGATATGCTTGGTCCTCTTGTGAAATCTGGATTCCTTTGCCAAGGCAATTGCACCAAGATTGTCACAGAAGATCTTCATCGGTCCCGATGCACTAGGTATGACACCTAGATCGGAAATGAACTCTTTCATCCAGACTCCTTCATTCGCTGCTTCAAGCAGCTATGTACTCCGCTTCACATGTAGATCCCGCCACGACGCTTTGTTTAGAACTGCACCAACCGACAGCTCCACCGCTTGATAAAAACACGATCCGGTTTGCGATTTAGAATCGTCCGGATCGAGTGTCAAAGCTTGCATCGACGTAACCATTTACGACTAGCTCTTTGTCACCTCCATATACGAGAAACATATCCTTAGTCCTTTTCGTATTTCAGATGTTCTTGACCGCTGTCCATGACCCACTCCCGGATTACTTTGGTACCTTCCCGCCAAGCTTACAGCTAAGCATACGTCAGTCTGGTACACAGATTGCATACATGATAGAGCCTATGGCTCAAGCATAGGAACATCTTTCATTTTCTCTATCTTCTGCTGTGGTCGGGCATTGAGTCCGACTCAATCTTACACCTTGTAATACAGGTAAAAACCTTTCTTTGCCTCGATCCATTTTGAATTTTTTCAAAACTTTATCAAGGTATGTGCTTTGTGAAAGTCCAATTAAGCGCCTTGATCTATCTCTATAGATCTTGATGCCCAATATGTAAGCAGCTTCACCGAGGTCTTTCATTGAAAAACTTTTATTCAAGTATCCTTTATGCTATCCAGAAATTCTATATCATTTCAAATCAATAATATGTCGTCCACATATAATATTAGAAATGCTACAGAGCTCCCACTCACTTTCTTGTAAATACAGCTTCTCCAAAAGTCTCAGACAAACCCATATGCTTTGATCACACTATCAAAACGCTTATTCCAACTCCGAGAGGCTTGCACTGCACCATAAATTGATCGCTGGAGCTTGCACACTTTGTTAGTACCCTTTGGATCGACAAAACCTTCTGGTTGCATCATATACAACTCTTCTTCTAGAAATCCATTCAAGAATGCAGTTTTACATCCATTTGCCAAATTTCATAATCATAAAATGCGCAATTGCTAACATGATTCGGACAGACTTAAGCATCGCCACGGGTGAGAAAGTCTCATCGTAGTCAACCCCTTGAACTTGTCGAAAACCTTTTGCAACAAGTCGAGCTTTGTAGACAGCTACATTACCATCGGCGCCGGTCTTCTTCTTAAAGATCCATTTATTTTCAATGGCTTGCCGATCATCGGCAAGTCAACCAAAGTCCATACTTTGTTCTCATACATGGATCCCATCTCAGATTTCATGGCTTCCAGCCATTTTGCGGAATCTGGGCTCACCATCGCTTCTTCATAGTTTGTAGGTTCGCCATGGTCAAGTAACATGACTTCCGAATAAGATTACCGCACCACTCAGTGCGATTTTACTCGTTGACCTCACGAGGTTCAAGAGTAACTTGATCTCAAGCTTCATGATCATCATCATTAGTTTCCTCACTAATTGGTGTAGTTGTCACAGAACCATTTCTTGTGATGAACTACTTTCCAATAAGGGAGTAGATACGCTTATCTCATCAAGTTCTACTTTCCTCCCACTCACTTCTTTCGAGAGAAACTCCTTCTCTAGAAAGGATCCGAATTTAGCAACGAAAATCTTGCCTTCAGATCTGTGATAGAAGGTGTACCCAACAGTCTCCTTTGGGTATCCTATGAAGACACATTTTCCGATTTGGGTTCGAGCTTATCCGGTTGAAGTTTCTTTACATAAGCATCGCAGCCCCAAACTTTAAGAAACGACAACTTTGGTTTCTTGCCAAACCACAGTTCATAAGGCGTCGCCTCAACGGATTTTGACGGTGTCCTATTTAACGTGAATGCGCCGCCTCTAAAGCATAACCCCAAACGATAGCGGTAAATCGGAAATAGACATCATAGATCGCACCATATCTAGTAAAGTACGACACGACGCTCGACACACCATTTCTCCGTGGTGTTCCGGTGGCGGAGTTGCTAAACTATTCCACATTGTTTCAAATGTAAACCAAACTCGAACTCAAATATTCTCCTCCACGATCAGATCGTAGAAACTTTATTTTCTTGTTACGATGATTTTCCACTTCACTCTGAAATTCTTTGAACTTTTCAAATGTTTCAGATTTGTGTTTCATTAAGTAGATATACCCATATCTGCTCAAATCATCTGTGAAGGTGAGAAAATAACGATACCCGCCAAGGCCTCAACATTCATTGGACCACAAACATCAAGATGTATGATTTCCAACAAATCAGTTGCTCGCCCATAGTTCCGAGAACGGCGTTTTGGTCATCTTGCCCATGAGGCACGGTTCGCAAGTACCAAGTGATTCATAATCAAGTGATTCCGTAAGCCCATCAAGATGGAGTTTCTTCATGCTTTTACACGATATGACCTAAACGGCAAGTGCCACAAATAAGTTGCACTATCATTATCAACTCTGCATCTTTTGGCTTCAACATTATGAATATGTGTATCACTACCGTCGAGATTCAACAAGAATAGACCATTCTTCAAGGGTGCATGACCATAAAAGATATTACTCATATAAATAGAACAACCATTATTCTCTGATTTAAATGAATAACCGCCTCGCATTAAACAAGATCCAGATATAATGTTCATGCTCAACGCCGCACCAAATAACAATTATTTAGGTCTAAAACTAATCCCAAGGTAGATGTAGAGGTAGCGTGTCGAATCGCGATCACATTGACTTTGGAACCATTTCCCACGCCAGATCGTCACCTCGCCCTTTGCCGCTGCTCGTCTATTCCGTAGTCCCTGCTTCGAGTTGCAAATATTAGCAATGTAACCAGATCAAATACCCAGTGCTACTACGAGCTCTAGTAAGGTACACATCAATAACATGTATATCACATATACCTTTGTTCACCTTGCCATCCTTTTATCCGCCAAATACTTGGGGCAGTTCCGCTCCAAAGGTCCATCCGCTTGCAAGAAAAACATTACGCTTTCGTGCTTAGGTCCAGACTTGGGTTTCTTCTCTTGATCAGCAACTTTCTTGCTGTTCTTTTGAAGTTTCCTTCTTCTTCCCTTTGCCCTTTTCTTGAAACTAGTGGTCTTGTTGACCATCAACACTTGATGCTCTTTCTTGATTTCTACCTCCGCTGCTTTTAGCATCGCTAAGAGCTCAGAATTGTCTTAGTCATCCCTTGCATATTATAGTTCATCACGAAGCTCTTGTAGCTTGGTGGCGTGATTGGAGAATTTGTCAATGACACTATCATCCGGAAGATTAACCCCAGCTGAATTAAGTGATTGTTATACCTGACATTTTGAGTATGTGCTCACCGACGTAACTATTCTCCTCCATCTTGCAGCTATAGAACTTATTGGAGACTTCATATCTCTCAATCCGGCATTTGCTTGAAATATTAACTTCAACTCCTGGAACATCTCATATGCTCCATGACGCTCAAAACGCCGTTGAAGACCCGGTTCTAAGCCGTAAAGCATGGCACACTGAACTATTGAGTAGTCATCACTTTGCTTTGCCGACGCTCACAACTTCGCTCAAGATCTCGCAGCAGTTCGCTACCAAATGTGCTTCCAGACGTAATTTTTCTCGTGCAGCAATGAGGATAATCCTCAAATTACGGACCCAGTCCGTAATTGCTACCATCATCTTTCAACTTTGCTTTCTCAAGGAACGATTAAAATTCAACGGAACAACAAAGACGAGCCATCTATCTACAAAGAAACATAGACAAGCAAAATACTATCAGTACTAAGTTCATGATAAATTTAAGTTCAATTAATCATATTAAAAACTCCCACTTAGACAGACATCTCTCTAGTCATCTAAGTGATCACGTGATCCAAATTAACTAAACCATGTCCGATCATCACGTGAGACGGAGTAGTTTCAATGGTGAACATCACTATGTTGATCATATCTACTATATGATTCACGCTCGACCTTCGGTCTCCGTGTTCCGAGGGCATATCTGTTATATGCTAGGCTCGCCAAGTTTAACTCGAGTATTCCGCTGCAGCAACTGTTTTGCACCCGTTGTAGATGGACGAGAACTTATCACACCCGATCATCACGTGGTGTCCGGGTACTACGAACTTTGGCAACGGTGCATACTCGTGGAGAACACTTCTTGATAATTTTAGTGAGAGATCATCTTATAATGCTACCGTCAATCAAAGCAAGATAAGATGCATAAAGGATAAACATCACATGCAATCAATATAAGTGATATGATATGGCCATCATCATCTTGTGCTTGTGATTCCATCTCCGGCACCGCCATGATCACCATCGCCACCGGCGCGACACCTTGATCTCCATCGTAGCATCGTTGTCGCCTCGCCAACTATTGCTTCTACGACTATCGCTACCGCTTAGTGATAAAGTAAAGCAATTACATGGCGCTTGCATTTCATACAATAAAGCGACAACCATATGGCTCCTCGCCATTGCCGATAACTCGTTACAAAACATGATCATCTCATACAATAAAATATAGCATCACGCCTTGACCATATCACATCACAACATGCCCTGCAAAAACAAGTTAGACGCCCTCTACTTTGTTGTTGTAAGTTTTACGTGGCTGCTACGGGCTGAGCAAGAACCGTTTACCTACGCATCAAAACCACAACGATATTTCGTCAAATAGACTCCGCTTTAACCTTCTCAAGGACCGGGCGAGCCACACTCGGTTCAGCTAAAGTGAGAGAGACAGACACCCGCCACCACCTTTAAGCAACGAGTGCTCACAGCGGTGAAACCAGTCTCGCGTAAGTGTACGCAGTAATGTCGGTCCGGGCGCTTCATCTCACAATACCGCTGAACCAAAGTATGACATGCTGGTAGGTAGTATGACTTGTATCGCCCACAACTCACTTGTGTTCTACTCGCATATGACATCAACGCATAAAACCAGGCTCGATGCCATCGCTGGGGAACGAGTAATTTCAAAAATTTCCTACGATCACGCAAGACCATGGTGATGGCATAGCAACGAGAGGGAGAGGTCCGCCCACGCACTCGTGAGACCGAAAGCGAAGCGCGATAACAACGCTGTTGATGTAGTCGACGCCTTCACGATCCGACCGATCCAAGCACCGAACGTCGGCACCTTCGAAGTTCTGCACACGCTCAGCTCGATGACGATCCCCTGACTCGATCCAGCAAAGTGTCGGGATGAGTTCCACAAGACGACGGCGCAGGACGATGTTGATGCTCCACCGACGCAGGGCTTCGCCTAAGCTCCGCGACGATATGACTTCTCCGACGCAGGCTTCGCTTAAGCTCCGCGACGATATGACCAAGTGGAATATGGTGGAAGGGGCACCGCACACGGCTAAGGAAAGATCCGAGATCAACTTGTGTGTCATGGGGTGTCCCTGCCCCGTATATATAAAGGAGCCAAGGGGGTGCGGCCAGCCTTGGGAGGCGCTGCCGAGGAGTCCTACTCCCACCGGAGTAGGACTCCCCTCTCTAGTTGGATTAGGATTGAGGAGGGGAAGAGGAAGGCCGCCCCCTCTCCTTGTCCTATTCGACTAGAGGGGGAGGGGGCGCAGCCCACCTGGCCGCCCTTCCTCTTCTCTCTTATGGCCCATTAAGGCCCATAGACCTCCGGGGGTTCCGTAACCTCCGGTACTCTGCAGAATTCGATTTCACTCGAACACTTCCGATGTCCAAATGTAGGCTTCCAATATATCAATCTTTATGTCTCGACCATTTCGAGACTCCTCGTCATGTCCGTGATCACATCCGGACTCAACAACCTTCGTGCATCAATACTTATAAACTCATAATGAACTGTCATCAAACGTTGCGCAAGGACCCTACGGGTTCGAGAACTATGTAGACATGACCTAGAACCATTCTCGGTCAATAACCAATAGCGGAACCTGGATGCCCATATTGGTTCCTACATATTCTACTTAAGATCTTTATCGGTCAAACCGCATAACGGCATACGTTGTTCCCTTTGTCATCGGTATGTTACTTACCCGAGATTCAATCGTCGGTATCCAATACCTAGTTCAATCTCGCACGTAAGTCTCTTTACTCGCTCCGTAATACATCATCTCACAACTAACTCATTAGTTGTAATGCTTGCAAGGCTTAAGTGATGTGTATTACCGAGAAGGCCTAGAGATACCTCTCCGACAATCGGAGTGACAAAACCTAATCTCAAATACGCCAACCCAACAAGTACCTTTGGAGACACCTGTAGTACTCCTTTATAATCACCCGATTCGCTGGACGCTTGGTAGTACCAAAGTGTTCCTCCGGTAAACGGGAGTTGCATAATCTCATAGTTACAGGAACATGTATGGGTCATGAAGAAAGCATTAACATCATACTAAATGATCAAGTGTTAAGCTAATGGAATGGGTCATGTCAATCACATCAATCTCCTAATGAGGTGATCCCATTAATCAAATGACAACACATGTCTATGGTTAGGAAACATAACCATCTTTGATTAATGAGCTAGTCCAGTAGAGGCATACTAGTGACTATCTGTTTGTCTATGTATTCACACATGTATTATGTTTCCGGTTAATACAATTCTAGCATGAATAATAAACATTTATCATGATATAAGGAAATAAATAATAACTTTATTATTGCCTCTAGGGCATATTTCCTTCACTTTGTCCTCTGCTTCGACTACTTCCCCGACAACAACCCCATGGTTGAAGACGCCCCCGCAAGAAGAAGGCCACGAAGAGGATGAAGCCGCTGCGTGCGCTCGACCTTAGTTTGGCCTAGAGGAGGGGATGATTCGATCATCCCTACTTGCTCGTTCATGTGCTAGCCGTGTGTGCTCTATTAATAGATGTTTCAGTTATATGTTCTCTACATGCTCACGAGCTTAGGTATCGGTATAAGTTGCATACTGTGAATGCCATGTTTATGATTTACTCATGGATTGGATTAATAAAAAATGTGCTCATATATCCAGTAATCCAAAAACCTTATTTTAGGCAATTTTTGATTCCAGGCTTTGCCGCTACATTGAAGTCGGTCCCGTCTACGTGGACGCATTTTAAGTGTTCGCAGTCTAAAACCACCTCGTGGCTCACAGCCATGAATGTGTTCTGAGTCAGTGGTGTGACTCCAGTACGAACGATTGCTTCTAAATAGGAGAAGGCACTCCGGGAGGCAACCATTGTCTTTGTGGAAGCCATTCTGAATGTGATCGGAGAGAAGTTGGTTGATGAATATCTTCATATGTGTGTTTCCAAGAACCTGTGGGATGTGCTCGAAGCTGAGTTCGGCGCAACCGATGCTGGAAGCGAGCTATATGCTATGGAGCAGTTCCATGATTACATGATGATTCATAACCATCTTGTACCGAATCAGGTCATGATATATAGTGCATCGCTAAGGAGATGGAGGTCCTGAAGTGTGAGTACCAGACAAGTTTGTCACGGGTTGCATTATTGCAAAATTTCCTCCTGGATGGAGGAACATTGTTACTTCTCTCAAGCACTTGATACATGAATTCTATGTTAAGGATGTCATCGGTCATCTAAATGTTGAGCAGAACTCGAGAGCAAAGGACTCACACGTGAAAGGGGCAAAGGGTGCTTCTAGCGTCAATGTGGTGCAGAAGAATTTCCACATGTTCAAGGGAAAGAAAACTTTGTCCAGCAGAATACTACCTTTAAGAGGAAGGGTAAGAATAAAGATGGCTACTTTACTTGTGGTTCGGGAGATCCTCTGCAGATCTTCAAGCAATTGATCATGTCCGCCATGATTGATCATGTCCGCCATGAGATCCTCTGCATCTTCGTAGTACGCCGGGTCGTCCGGCTCTGGAGCCGGCATTTCACCATACAGGTTGCGGGCATCGGGGATGTTGGCGGGGCTTCCTTTGTGTCCCAGTTGACTCACACTAGTAGAAAACAGGGCTTTGGTCCAGGCCGGGTAAGCCCATTAATCACGGTTCACTCACGAACCGGGACCCATGGGGGCATCGGTCCCTGTCGTGGTTTTGTCACGACAGATGTCCTCATGAAAGGACTTAGTCGTGGAGCCATCGCTACGGGTTAACTTGAAGGGGTTAAAGCGGACGCAAAGACACAAGAGTTTATACTAGTTCGGCCCCTTCGATGAAGGTAAAAGCCTACGTCTAGTTGTGATGGGATTGATGTGGTTTCGATGACTAGGGAGCAAATAAGCTTCGCTTAGGCCTCGAGTTGTTGTTGTCCGTTTTGAACCGCCGGTCGCCCTTTATATACACAAAGTTGACGCCGCCGGTTTATAGAGTCCCGAGCCGACCTATACAAAGTGTCCGGCTCGGTCTCTCCTTTCTAACTTATATTACAAGTTTACATAATCATGGCGGTTTACCACTACGGGCCCTAATCCGCCTTTGGGCCGTGGGCTTCAAGCTTTACTAGTTGAACGGCATCTTCAAGACCTTCATGGGCTTCAAAGATGTTTAAGGTGAACTGGCCCTCCCGGCCGGTTTATACTCAGTAGCTATATCCTCAACATTAGGCCCCGGATTGATTTGAATTTATTCATGTCAATTTTCAACACTAAAAATCTTGTAAGCATCCTCTTGTATTCTCGTAAACCGCCATATTGACTTCTCCTGTGAATTTTTGTAAACCGCCGTGACGTCATCTTCGGAGCACCGCAACAGTCCGTCATGACATCATCTCTCGCATAAAAGGATTAAAAGATTCCTTCTCATTAATGATTATCTCGAAAAACGAGGCGACAGGCGCGCCCACTCGGCCGCTTCGGATGCCTTGATTCTCGCGCCTGCTTTTTACTCCTTCCCTTATAAATAAAGCCCGAGGGCTCCTTTTTCTCTCTCTTCTGCATCTTCTTCTTCCTCGCAACGCCCTCAGCTCTGAAGCTCCGCCGCCGTCCGCGACCTTCGAAAACTGCACCAACCAAGGCCGCTGATCAACCTGAGTTAGATCGAGGCTCATCGCCTCCTCCGCCGTGATCTCGCAGCGTAAACTTCTTCGTTCTTCGCCTTTAGATCTGCATTAGGTCTTCGCAAGCTCATCCGCACATTTCTCCATTTTTCTTCATCCTACCTTCGCCATGTAGTTTTGATCCAAAAACGGTATAGATCTCCTGCGTAGTCATTCCGATCTGCTTTTAATACTAGCAGCCCTTCCTTTTCTTCTGGTAGAGTATGCATCCTTCTTTGTTTTACTTGAACGCCTTTTAAAGAACGCAGTAAAAACTGCTTTATAGATGTGCGGTAGATCCAAATAGATTGGAATATTGCGTGAAACCTGTTTCTGTCAACACTTAGCATAAATTTTGAATCTGGGCCTTTCTGCCTATGGGCGGTTTAATCCTTGATGGCCAATCCGCCATATGTCATTAGCCCTCTCTTAAACCGCCAACTTGATCTTGCATTGTATTTTCACCGGTTTAACACTGAATTTTTCACTTACAAACCGTGGACAAGAACCGCACTGCCTGATTTTCTTTCAGCCCTCCTCCGGAATGGCTAAACAATTTATCGCTTGTAATCGGGTTCCGTCCCGGATCACGGAAACACAACTGAACGGCTATGTCACCACCGGGCGTTTTAGCCTCAAAAATGTTCTCCATCAAGAAGTTCTCGAATCGAATGTCCACCGAACCTCAAGAAGGAGAAGTGATTGTTTTATGCAACACTTAGACCGGGATTCAGCCCGCCTCGATCAAAAATTTCCGGATGTCCTCGCAAGCTTCCAACTCCATCCACAAGATATTGGTCCGAACTCCGTGTCCAATATATGCAACTTTCAAGTATTCTCAAGTCTATCTTCAAGAAGAACCAACCGTGGAGTTATTTTGAGATTTCTTTCATTTGAACCGCCGACAGAGTTCTCGACGGTCCTAACACGAACTTGGCGGCGTTTCAATCCAGAAAAGGAAGGAAGTGGACTTCCCTCACGCCAAACATCATAGCCATCCGAAATATTGGAATCAAACCTGGTTGTACTGCCGGAACACTGCTCCTAACGGAGAAAATCCCTTGCCGGGTTATGGCCCTCAACGGATTAGCAACAGCCACCCATTGCCTTCGCGATTAACCGCCGCAGGACGGAAGAACTTTGCACCTCAAATTACCAAGCTCCGGGCTCTGATGGCCAACGGTTTAACTAGTATTGACCTTGTCCGCTGCTGGGTTTCTTGGGGCATCTTGCCATTAAGCCGCCGCCCCGGATTGATGCACGAATATACTGGTGACGTCAAAGATCCTCAACGACATCACGAACTATCAATAACCGAGCTTGAAGTTACCGAAACAGTGAAGAAAATGCTCGATGAACCGGTCTCCGCATGCAGCCAAACCGGTTTGCTCCGCTTCGCGTTTTCAAATAAACCGCCCATGTAAGGTTCCTCTCATTACTCTACCGACTTTGATTCCATATTGATTGTATTGATCCTCTCAGATTAATTTTCAGGCTGATGCCTTCTTTTGAAACGAACTAAACCGCCCGCTGCCTCACGCAAAGACCAAGGCCACCAAGAAAACGGCAAGAGGAAAACCGCCGAGTCTTCGAACCGCCATAAGATGAAGAATCGATGTCGAGGTAGAGCTTGACTCACTTAGTTCTTTTTTCATTCATTTTATTGACAGCTTACAATTCCTGTGATGACGCCGAGGCCAGCCATGCGTAACTCGTTGAGGTAATCCTTCTTTCTTCCGATTCGATCTTGTACCGTTAAAAGAATTCGCCACAGCAGTCCGGAAAGTGAAACAATCTCACCCTATGCTCATTTGGATCCAAAATTTTCTTTGAAGACACAAGAAACTGAAGAACGCCAGACGACCCAAAGATAGCGGTCAACAAATTACGCCGTCCGGTTTAGCTGACACACCAACCCGGAAACGTCGTCCAGAGGTGACTTGTTCTCCTGAAAAGCATTATCCTTTGAAAGGTTTCTTCCGATGCCCTCTCAATTCGTCTGACCCCAATTACCAGGCTTCTTCCAACTCGTCTTGCGGTTCATCAACCACTCAGCTGCCTCCTCTCAAAGTTGACGCTGGGTAAGTATATTACTCCTTAATTTGTTCCTTGTATTTGTCGGTTTATCATATTCTGACCCTTGATGTTGTAGCACCAAGGCTCGACTTAGTAAAAAGGCCAAGACTGTCGACCCTACTGTGGACGTTGATCCGGAGAAAACCCCGGAGCATCATGGTGAAAATCCCGAAGTTGCTAAGGACAATTCTGTTGGAAAAGATCAAGATGCCAATGCTAATCCGCCAGAGGTTGAACCGGATGTCCAAGTTGAGACTTCACATCCTCCCGCTCCTCCGAGTCCTACAATAGAACAATGTAACTCAATCGCTGATCCACCAAGCCCGGTATGAAAGCGCCAAGCCTTGTTGAAAATGTTAATCCGCCAGTCCGCCCAAAGATGATGATGTCGAGTTACGGCACCGCATATACCACCCCGCAATCCGGTTGCTCTATCAAAGCACAAGCCAAAGAAGAATTTATCGCCATGAGCAAAGGGAAGGAGAAAACTGATCTGTCGACTTATAACAATTTCTTTGCCCAAGACCTTCACTCAAGCTTCCTCGAACCGGCTCTACACAAGCCGTGATTATGAAGCCGGTTTAGTAAATCTTATGAAGGAGCGCTATGAGGTAAACATTTGTGCCTTTCTCTTGTACCTTCATTGCATAGTAGCCCCCAAGGGCCGGTTCAACTTAGTATAGTTAAACCGGGACTTAACATAACACTCAATGCTTCGAATTCACCGATGTAGCCCCAAGGGCCGCCTCAACTTAGTATAGTTAAACCGACTTTAATTTATATCGCCGATCGTAACATGTTCGAGCAAATAGCCATTAGCCCCAAGTACCAAGTTGAATACCTGTATTGAGCTTGGGACTTTGTGATTTTATTGGCGATGAAGATCAAATATGCATTAGCCCCCAAGTGCCAAGTGTATGACTGGTTATGCGCTTGGGACTTCTAATGAAGATATTAACATGCTCCCTTTTTGTTGCAGAGTGAGATATGCCAACAAGTCCCTCAAATCAATGATCTTCAAGAAAATCTGAAATCTCAGCAAGCAGAAACCTCCAAGGCCAAGGATGAGCTGAAAACCTCCTTAACTACCATGGAGCAGCTCAAGGAGTGGTTTAAGTCCGAGCGGCCACCGATATCTTTGAAAGGCGGCTTGCTAAACGGGCGGAAGATGTCAAGCAGCTCTTAAACCGCGATTTAAAGAGCTCATCGGATTAAAGCGCCAAATCAATGCCATGACCTCTGCAATATTTGGTAAGCAACGCTTCACCAAGGTTGTGATGAATATTATGTTTTGAAATTTCCTCCGGTTTAACCTGAACTTTCTTAAACCGGTATAGGTAGGCGATTGCTCATCCGGCTCGACATGCGGAAGAAACTCAAGGTCGCAGATACGCTAATTGAACAGCTGTATACCGCACCCAACGAAGTTATTTGCGCCACTTCTTATGATAATGCAGCTCCGACACCGATCAAGGACACATCGACCGCTATCTATGATACCAAAGACAGATAGAAGAATTGAACGATCTCGCTGCCCGGCTAGCACCTTATTGGCACTAACTCGCTTAAAGCATGGATAGTCGACCTTGATCCGCCGACATAGCCAAAGGCTTCCCAAAGCTCAATAAAATGGCGAAGTATTTGATAATGATGCTCTCAAACGGATAACAAGGAGATGCGCCTCTCGGCGAAGTCAATCGCCAAGAGGCCAACTCGACGGTTCACCGCTTCCTTCTACGACGCGAACAATGACGGGTTGAAGCTGTTATTCGAAGTGCGTAACCTTGTTCCACCAACCCGTAAGCACACTTATGCCCTCGACGCTGATCCGCTGAGCTTATAAGTGAAGAGGCTGTCTTTCGTGCTTTAACCCGATTGATTGACCACCAATGACTTCCGTCCGCTGGATGATGAGGAGGAAGAAGTTGAACCGACGCCATTTACCCATCTACTTCACGCCAACCCGCAATGAAGCTTAATCCGTCAAGTCGGTTGATACGCCGAAATCTGCTCGCTGAAGTAACTCCAAATTTTGGGCCACCAATGCCTTGTAATAAAACTAGCTGCCACCTTTGGTGTTTATATGCCTTCGCATACGCTTTGCAACTTATGCCTCCTTTTGATTTGCCAATGATAAATTATCACCGCAGCGAATCTTAAACCGCCACGGCGGTTTGTGCCGCCACCGCTTGTGACGCTCATATATATATGCAATTAAATATTGAGGTAGATGATCAAAATTTGTGATACAAAATACCGCCATCGCTGGGCATGAAGTTGGCTTAGCTAATCTTGAAGCGGAGGTTGTATAAACCATTACCGCCAAAGGAGAAAACAACTCTCAGAGTTTATAATGCCGGTTTACTATGTAAACCGTGCGGTCATGACAAGCCCCTGTTACTCCCTAATGGGATGTTAATGTAAAAAGTCAAACCGAAAATTACCTCCGGATTAAAATGGACCGAATTCACAATTGATAATTTGAACTGGTTTAAAATGTTATCGGTTTAGAAAACATAACAATAACAGGTATGAACAAATATGGAAGCAAAGGCAATGATAAAACCGCTTGCAAAAGAGGTCAGATCGACCGATCGATGGTGTTACCATGGTCGGACACCACCAAGCTCCCAATAAGGTGTAGCTATGGTTCAAGTCAGCCAGTCCCCAACTGAAACCGTGTCATTATACCGATCAAGTGGCGTGGCAATGGTTCGGGTTCACCAAGCCCCAAGTGACTCTATGGCCTTAGGCCGATCAAGAGGCGGATCGGTTCAGACTTGACCATGTCCCTGTGATCCGGTGGCTTTCGCCTATCAAAAGGTGTTGCATTGGTTCGACATGACCAAGCCCCAAGTGATATCATAAAGCTTTTAAAAGCAAACTCGGGGGTAAACCGGAGGCCGCTTAAGACGTAACAACCCATGTAACCACGCATGATGTAATAGAACAGATACCCCGCTTTTGCCGAGGCTCCGTTTATTACTTTACTCATAATATATACACCGTCATAATATGTACATTAGTAGAGCCGATGGCTCGTATAATAAGGTCAAGATGAGCTATGTTCCACGGCCTGTTGGTCTCCTCTTCCGACGTATGCGTGAGTCTTTATGCTCCCGAATATCGATCGATAGTACGACCCGCAGCAGATTCTGCTGACCACGAAAGGTCCCTCCCAAGGTGGGGATAACTTGTGCATATCACCGGTCTTGGATGAGCCAAGCACCAAATCTCCTTCTTGAAAAGTTCTGTTCGACCCGCGACTATGGTAACGACGAAGATCCTGTTGGTAAATCGCCGAGCGGGCAGCTGCTATATCACGCCCTCATCCAACAGGTCCAAAGCGCCTTGTTGCGGCCGCCTCGTTGTCCGCTTCAACATAAGCTGCCACACGAGGTGAATCATGACGGATGTCATCGGGAGAACCGCCCCGCCTCCATAAACCATAAAGAACGTGTATCCTGTGGATCTGTTGGGCATAGTGTTGATACTCCATAACACGATGGTAGTTCTTCTACCCAACAACCCGTGTCCTCTCAAGAAGGGACCATGAGCCGGGCTTGATGCCTCAAGATCTCTTGATTAGCCCTTTCCGCTTGACCATTGGACCGTGGTGGCTATCAAGAAACGCTGCCGGATGTGTTCACGTCACAGTAACTCTTTCATAGCGCCTTTGGACAAGTTGGTACCATTGTCGCGAATGATACCGTGGAAAGCCAAACCGAAAATCACCTTTTAATGAACTTAACCGCTGTAGCTGCATCACACTTGCCGACGGGCTCCGCTTCAACCCACTTGGTAAACTTGTCAACCGCCACCAAGAGGTGGGTCTTTTGTCCTTGGACCTTTGAAAGGTCCCACCATATCCAGCCCCAAGTCGCAAACGCCAAGTAATTGGAATCATCCTCAATTCTTGAGCCGCACATGAGCACGCCGTGAAAATTTCGACAGCCATCACATCGCCTAACTAGGTCCTCCGCGACGCGATGAGCCGTCAACCAAGAGAACCCGTGATTTAAACGCCTTAGCCACCAGAGACTTTGAACCGGCGTAGACCACAATCCCTTCATGGATTTCACGAAAATTTCGCAACCTTCCTCGGGGACACACAACGTTGGAACGCTACCAAACACCGCAATGATGCAATTCGCCATTGACAATGGTCATGGACTTGGATCGCCAACCATCTCGCTCGCCGTAGTCTCATCCTCCGCAACTCGCCCGTTCATGTACACAAGATAAGGAACTGTCCAATCCGTATAACATGCAGGCTGCCACCAATCGCGCCCCGGATCAGAATTGCCAAATCCGCTTCACCAGGAGTTTGACGGACGGGTTATGCAACACATCCGAAAAGACATTAGGCGGGACCGGTTTACGCCGAGAGCCCACCGCTTAAAGCGCCCGCCGCTTCATTCTTCCGTCTGTCCACATGATCCACCCGACAACCCTTAAAGTGACTCTGCAACAATGTCCACCTCACGCCGATAGCTGCCATGAGGGGATCCTTGAATCCTAAGTGCCGTACACCGTTGAGCCACCAGTCCGAAGTCACCAAGCACTTAACCCGCTGAGATTCATCTCCTTCGCCATCCAAGACCATGGAGTAAAGCTTCATACTCAGCTGCATTGTTAGTACAAGGGAACATCAAGCGAGAAATTAACGGAATTTGTCACCTCGTGGGAAGTTAACACGACTCCAAATTTCGAGCCCTCCAATTGCCTCGGATCCATCAAATGAATCGTCCAATAGGTGTGATCCGCTTCTTCGTGTGCCTGTAATTCCGCCCAATCATTGATGAAATCCACAAGTGCTTGAGATTTGATCGCCGCTCGAGGCACATATCAGAACCCGTGAGGCCCAAGCTCTATAGCCCACTTAGCAATCCGCCGCCGCTTCCTCGTTTCAATTATATCGCCTAAAGGAGCAGAGCTGACCATCGTGATCGGATGGCCTCGAAGTATTGCTTAAGCTTCCGCCGCCATAAAACTCCGATACTAGCTTTTGCCAATGCGGGTACCGCTGCTTGGATTCAATAAGCACCTCGCTAATATAGTAAACCGCCGCTGAACCGGTATTCTTGCTCGCTTTTTGCGCCTACCACAATAGCTACGCCGATCGCGCGAGCATTAGCCGCCACGATAGTAACAACGGTTCTTTGTCGATTGAGCTGCAAGAACGGGCGGATTGGCTAATCGCCGCTTAAGTCCTCCAACGCTTCATCGGGCGGCCGGACTCTGCATAAACCGACCGTTTTTTCAAAGATCTCGCACAAAGGGATAGCTTTCTCCGAGGCGGCCGATAAACCGCTCAACATGTAATCCGCCCGCCAAATGCTGGACATCATTAATACACTTCTGCTTAGCCAGTGAAGTAATAGCCGTAATCTTCTCCGGATTAGCTTCAATTCCGCTGGACATGAGAAACCTAATAACTTGCTCGCCGAACACCAAAGACACATTTGGCCGGGTTGAGCATCATCTTGTAAACCCGCAGTTGTCAAAGGTTTCTTCAAATCGCCAATCGCTGACTCCTTCTCCCTTGACTTGATCACAATATCATCAACATAGGCGCGTACATTACGGCTGATCTGCTTATGCAGTGCAATTTCGCATACGCGCTGATAAGTTGCTTGGGCGCCTTGAGCCCAAAAGGCATAGATACATAGCGTATGATCCAAAGGGAGTGATAAACGCCGCTTTCTCCTGGTCCTTAACGCCATCTTGATCTAATGATACCCGAATATGCATCCAAAAGCTCAATGCTCACAACCCGCAGCGGCATCAATAATCTGGTCAATGCGGGAGGGCAAGAGGATCTCCGGACAAGCCTTGTTAAGATCTCGTAATCCACACACATGCGCCAAGTGCCGCTTTTCTTAAGAACCAGACCGGATTAGCAAGCCACTCGATGGAAGACTTCAACGGTAAAGCCAACTCGCTAAGAGCCCGCCACCTCCTTCCAATGGCCTTTGCGCTTTTCTTCGTTAAACCGCGGAGAAACCGCTTCACCGGTTTGTACTTGGGATCAACATTAAGAGTGTGTCAACGAGTTGCCTCGGTACACCGGCATGTCAAGGCTTCCATGCAAAATGTCCCGATTCTCACGGATGAACTCGGCGAGCGTGCTTTCCTATTTCGGATCCAAGTTGGCACCGATGTCGAATCGCTTGGACGAATCGCCAGCACGGTCAACAAGCTTAGTCTCACCGCCGATTTGAACTTCGTGCACGGATCATGTTCAGTAGTTGGCTTCTTCAAAGGGGTCATGTCCACGGATCAACGTTGTCCTTGTAATATTTCAACTCCTCCGTAGCACAAACCGACTCGCATAGGCCGCATCACCTTCCTCACATTCCAAAGCGATCTTGCGGCTCCCATGAACCGTTATTGTCCCTTGTGACCCGCATCTTGAGCTGCAAATAGATATAACAAGGTCGTGCCATAAACTTGGCGTGAAGCCGGTCGCCCTAACAGGCATGATATGGACTTTGGATTTTACCACTTCAAACGTCAATGTCTCCGATCTGGAGTCATAATCATCACCAAAGGCCACTTCCAGAGCTATTTTACCAACAAGATATGCTGACTTGCCAGGTACCACACCATGGAACACTGTATTGGACGGTTTGAGATGCTTATCCGTTAGCCCCATACGACGGAAGGTCTCATAGTACAGTGATGTTAATGCTGCTCCTCCATCCATGAGTACCTTGGTGAACTTATAACCTCCCACCTAAGGTGCCACCACTGTATAGCTGACCCGGATTGTCGAATTCGGGAGGATGATCCTCTACTCCATATAATGGGCTGCTCCGACCAGCGAGGTAATGGGGCACACCGTTCAACAGCGTTGATCGCCCACTTTTGAAGCTTCCGGTCTCGCTTGTCTAAGCTAGTGGTGAAGACATGGTACGCCCACTATTCAACTGCTTTGGGTTGCTCGATAACCTGACCGTTGTCGCTGCTGGTTGTAGCCACCTTGGTTATTCTGATTGCTATGTCTGCCCGGATTACCATTAAATCTCGAACCGAATTTCTCCACAGAATCTGCCCGGATCCTCGAACCGCCGCCAGAGCCGTGATCATACCGAAAGCATCGTAATTTTGAACTCCTCGCATAATGTAACAGTCCTTCCAAAGGTGGTTGGCCAAGCATCTCCTTCGTCCCGTGCTTTGGACAGGCTGATTCAATAAGTAATTTAAGCGATTCGGTTAGGATTCGAGCCCCACCATGATTCGCCGCTTACCTCTCGCTGTCAATTCTTTATCCCGCATGTTGGTGTTAGCTACAAAGTCCATGTTGCCATCCGCTTACGCTTGCCATTACCGCCGAGTGATGTTGTCGGCCCTTGGAGTTGCTGTTTTCCTTCCCTTCCCTGTTTGTCATCGCCGACTCGGGATCCTTGGTACTATCGTAATCAGCATACTTCACTAAAGCGCCCATGAGAGTTCCCATGTCATTACAAAATCGCTTCATGCGCCCCAACTTTAACTTCAGAGGCTGAAACCGGCAGATGCCCTCCAGGGTTAAGATCGTAGAGTCAGTGTTGATCCGGTCTGACGAGTGCAAGATCTCCGAAACGTGGCATACCCAATGGGTTGTTGACTCCCCTTCCCCTTGGACACAAGACGCCAAGTCCACTACGGACATGGGCTGCTTACATGTATCTTTGAAATTCTGGATAAACCGGGTTCGCAACTGGGCCCATGAACTGATAGAATTGGGAGGCAAGCTCTTCAACCAAGTGTGGGCCGTGCCTTCAAGCATCATGGTGAAGTACTTGGCACACGCGGCCTCATCCACATCCAGCATCTCCATGGCCATCTCATAGCTTTCTATCCATGCTTCTGGAGCTAAATCGGTAGTATAACTTGGCACCTTGCATGGACCCTTGAAGTCTTTGGGCAAGCGCACATTGCGTAAAGCGGGGACGAGGCAAGGCACCCCCAAAGAGCTAGAGGTAACCCCGTGCTCGACCGAGATGGTCGGACGAACCGCGAAGCGGATGAGCCTCGATGTCGGGCTGCTAATTCGCCTCCTCAAGGCCGGGCCCGGTCCACCACCTCCCGGCATTATCGACACCACCTGCCGGGTTGTTTCCACGGGCGCACCACGCCGCATTACTTGATATGGCCGGTTCATCCATGTGCTCGCTATAGTCTTGGGCGGGGGTAGAGTGGATCCGATCGCGGCCGTACGAATACGCTCGCTGGACCAAAGCTGTCCTAAGGAGCTCCTTGACCCGCTGCCTCTATCGCCTGTGGTGAATCACCTTCAATTGAATAGCCTCCAGCCGTGCCGCAGCTGCAACAAGGTTATCCATCGGGTTGGAGTAGTGACCGGAGGTGTTTGCACAGCCCGAGGTACACCGCATTATGGCGAGGTAGATCTATTGCGGGCTGGACCGGCGCGCTTCGTCCCAAAAGCTTCCGCCGGTTTACCACCGCGGATTATCGTTCCCGCCCGGGTGTTGAAGAGGTCTCGCTTCAAAATCAAGGCAAACGGGATCAGATTTCTCTTCATGACTTCATGTGACGCGCTCGATCCAACATGAGTCTATAAGCTCGCGATCTAAAGCGCCCCGCTCGCCGCCATCCTAGCGCCTCGCAGCGCTTAGATCCGCTTTAGCCCGAGTGATTTGTCCTTCACCTTTGCAATCTCTGCAAGAGGAGCGCCCCGATCCGCCGGGTTAGCTTCGCCATGAGCGCAACCAACGATCAAACAAATCTGATAAAACTTGAGCGGCGGGCGACAGGCCTCCTCGCCCCGCAGCCGCCGCCGCCGTTGAACCGCAATCATTGCCGCAGCAGCCAAAGAGTGAAGCGCTGCTTGTGTACCGCCATG
Organism: Aegilops longissima; assembly: GCA_021605205.1. NCBI lineage: Eukaryota > Viridiplantae > Streptophyta > Magnoliopsida > Poales > Poaceae > Aegilops > Aegilops longissima. The sequence continues at coordinate 480,044,049 of CM038676.1, forward strand.
AATATTCCAACCCGGTTGGGCAGATCGGAGGGTCCGGAATATCGTCACCATCGAACAGCCCCCAATCCGCCATCTTGTAGCTGATATAGAGATTCGCCCGCTGACGACTCGACGTCCGAATAGACGACGGTCTCGCCACCGACTCGATCCGCCCTCGTAATCTCCTCCGTGGATGACTCCCACAAAGGCACGCTTCACGGCCGTTTAACTCGGCAGATCTCAGACGCCGAGCCGCCTCGACGAGGTCGGTGCAGATGTCCGGCCAGCCCTCGCTCACCAATCTTGCCGATGAAAACGTATGCCACCAAAGGGGACCTGTACCAGACTAATCGAGCCGCCTCGGGCCCCGCCTACATCGCCGATGTAGAGCTTGCCACGACGACTCTTGGTCATCCGCCCACAAAGATAGCCTTCGAGTCCTTCGAGCTTGCCCTCCAAGATCATCAAACCATCGTGCGATAGCCCCACGGTGGGCGCCAACTGTCGTGGTTTTGTCACGGAAGATGTCCTCATGAAAGGACTTAGTCGTGGAGCCATCGCTACGGTTTAACTTAAAGGGGTTAAAGCGGACGCAAAGACACAAGAGTTTATACTAGTCCGGCCCCTTCGATGAAGGTAAAAGCCTACGTCTAGTTGTGATGGGATTGATGTGGTTTCGATGACTAGGGAGCAAATAAACTTCACCTAGGCCTCGAGTTGTTGTTGTCTGTCTTGAACCGCCGCCGGGTCGTCCCTTTATATACACAGGTTGACGCCCGGCCGGCTTACAGAGTCCCGAGCCGACCTATACAAAGTGTCCGGCTCGGTCTCTCCTTTCTAACTTATATTACAGGTTTACATAATCATGGCGGTTTACCACTACGGGCCCTAATCCGCTTTTGGGCCGTGGGCTTCAAGCTTACTAGTTGAACGCCATCTTCAAGACCTTCATGGGCTTCAAAGATAGTTTAGGTGAACTGGCCCTCCTGGCCGGTTTATACTCAGTAGCTATACCCTCAACAGTCCCGGTTCATGAGGCCACGGGGCCGGCCGGGCCTCGTGGGCCATTGGTCCCGGTTCGTTTGGCCCCTTTGGTCCCGGTTCCAGACACAAACCGGGACCAATGGGCCTCGCTCCTGGCCCACAACCATTGGTCCCGGTTGAAGGAAATATGCCCTAGAGGCAATAATAAAGTTATTATTTATTTCCTTATTTCATGATAAATGTTTATTATTCATGCTAGAATTGTATTAACCGGAAACATAATACATGTGTGAATACATAGACAAACATAGTATCACTAGTATGCCTCTACTTGACTAGCTCGTTAATCAAAGATGGTTAAGTTTCCTAGCCATATACATGAGTTGTCATTTGGTTAACGGGGTCACATCATTAGGAGAATGATGTGATTGACTTGACCCATTCCGTTAGCTTAGCACTTGATCGTTTAGTATGTTGCTATTGCTTTCTTTATAACTTATACATGTTCCTATGACTATGAGATTATGCAACTCCCGTTTACCAAAGGAACACTTTGTGTGCTACCAAACGTCACAACGAATCGGGTGATTATAAAGGAGCTCTACAGTGTCTCCAAGGTACATGTTGAGTTGGCGATTTCGAGATTAGGATTTGTCACTCCGATTGTCGGAGAGGTATCTCTGGCCCTCTCGTAATGCACATCACTATAAGCCTTGCAAGCAATGTAGCTAATGAGTTAGTTACAGAATGATGCATTACATAACGAGTAAAGAGATTTGCTTGCAACGAGATTGAACTAGGTATTGAGATACCGACGATCGAATCTCGGGCAAGTAACATACCGATGACAAAGGGAACAACATATGTTGTTATGCGGTTTGACCGATAAAGATGTTCATAGAATATGTAGGAGCCAATATGAGCATCCAGGTTCCGCTATTGGTTATTGACCGAAAACCTGTTTCGGTCCTGTCTACATAGTTCTCGAACCCGTAGGGTCCACACGCTTAAGGTTTCAATGACAGTTATATTATGAGTTTTGATGTACCGAAGGAGTTCGGAGTCCCGGATGAGACCAGGGACATGACGAGGAGTCTCGAAATGGTCGAGACGTAAAGATCGATATATTGGATGACTATATTTGGACTTCGGAAAGGTTCCGAGTGATTCGGGTATTTTTAGGAGTAACGGAGAGTTACGGGAATTCGTCGGGGAGTATATGGGCCTTATTGGGCCATACGGGAAAGAGAGAGGGGCTGCCTAGGGCAGGCCGCGCGCCCCCCCCAAGGCCTAGTCCGAATTGGACTAAGGGGAGGGGCTGCGCCCCCTCCTTCCTTCCCTTCTCCCTTCCCCTTCCTTCTCTCCTACTCCTACTAGGAAAGGAGGAGTCCTACTTCCAGTGGGAGTAGGACTCCCCCCTTGGTGCGCCTCTCCCTGGCCGGCCGCCTCCTCCCCTTGCTCCTTTATATACGGGGGCAGGGGCACCCCATAGACACAACAATTGATCTCTTGATCTCTTAGCCGTGTGCGGTGCCCCCCTCCACCATAGTCCTCGATAATATTGTAGCGGTGCTTAGCGAAGCCCTGCGACGGTAGAACATCAAGATCGTCACCACGCCGTCGTGCTGACGGAACTCTTCCCCAACATTCTGTTGGACCGGAGTCCGGGGATCGTCATCGAGCTGAACGCCTGCTACAACTCGGAGGTGCCGTAGTTTCGGTGCTTGATCGGTCGGGCCGTGAAGACGTACGACTACATCAACTGCATTGTTCTAACGCTTCCGCTTTCGGTCTACGAGGGTACGTGGACAATACTCTCCCCTCTCGTTGCTATGCATCACCATGGTCTTGCGTGTGCGTAGGATTTTTTTGAAATTACTACGCTCCCCAACAAAGGGCATCCGAGCCTAGGTTTTATGCGAGATGTTATATGCACGAGTAGAACACAAGTGAGTTGTGGGCGATACAAATCATACTGCTTACCAGCATGTCATACTTTGGTTCGGCGGTAGTGTTGGATGAAGCGGCCTGGACCAACATTACACGTACGCTTACGCGAGACTGGTTCTATCGACGTGCTTTGCACACAGGTGGCTGGCGGGTGTCAGTTTCTCCAACTTTAGTTGAACCGAGTGTGGCTACGCCCGGTCCTTACGAAGGTTAAAACAGCACTAACTTGACGAACTATCGTTGTGATTTTGATGCGTAGGTAAGAACGGTTCTTGCTCAGACCGTAGCAGCCACGTAAAATTTGCAACAACAAAGTAGAGGACGTCTAACTTGTTTTTGCAGGGTATGTTGTGATGTGATATGGTCAAGACGTGATGCTATATTTTATTGTATGAGATGATCATGTTTTATAACCGAGTTATCGGCAACTGGCAGGAGCCATATGGTTGTCGCTTTATTGTATGAAATGCAAGCGCCCTGTAATTGCTTTACTTTATCACTAAGCGGTAGCCATAGTTGTAGAAGCAATAGGTGGCGAAACGACACCGATGCTACGATGGAGATCAAGATGTCACGCCGGTGACGATGGTGATCACGACGGTGCTTCGGAGATGGAGATCACAAGCACAAGATGATGATGGCCATATCATATCACTTATATTGATTGCATGTGATGTTTATCCTTTATGCATCTTATTTTGCTTTGATTGACAGTAGCATTATAAGATGATCTCTCACTAATTATCAAGAAGTGTTCTCCCGAGTATGCACCGCTATGAAAGTTCTTCGTACGAGACACCACGCCATGATCGGGTGTGATAGGCTCTACGCTCAAATACAACGGTGCAAAACAGTTGCACACGCGAATACTCAAAGTTAAACTTGACGAGCCTAGCATATACAGATATGGCCTCGAAACACGGAGACCGAAAGGTCGAGCGTGAATAATACAAGAGATATGATCAACATAGTGATGTTCACCATCGAAAACTACTCCATCTCACGTGATGATCGGACATGGTTTAGTTGATTTGGATCACGTGATCACTTAGATGACTAGAGAGATGTCTGCCTAAGTGGGAGTTCTTAGTAATATGATTAATTGAACTTAAATTTATCATGAAGTTAGTCCCGTAGTATTTTGCTAATTATGTTGTAGATCAATAGCTCGCGTTGTTGCTTTCATATGTTTATTTTGATATGTTCCTAGAGAAAACTGTGTTGAAAGATGTTAGTAGCAATGATGCGGATTGGATCCGTGATCCGAGGTTTATCCTCATTATCGCACGTAAGAATTATGTCCTTGATGCACCGCTAGGTGACAAACCTATTGCAGGAGCAGATGCAGACGTTATGAACGTTTGGCTAGCTCAAAATGATGACTACTTGATTGTTTAGTGCACCATGCATAAACGGCTTAGAATCGGGACTTCAAAGACGTTTTGAACGTCATCGACCATATGAGATGTTCCAGGAGTTGAAGTTAATATTTCCAGAATACCCGAGTTGAGAGATATGAAGTCTCCAACAAGTTCTATAGCTAAAAGATGGAGGAGAATCGCTCAACTAGTGAGCATGTGCTCAGATTGTCTGGGTACTACAATCGCTTGAATCAAGTGGGAGTTAATCTTCCAGATAATATAGTGATTGACAGAGTTTTCTAGTCACCATCACCAAGTTACTAGAACTTCGTGATGAACTATGGTATGCAAGGGATGACGAAAACAATTCCCGAGCTCTTCCTGATGTTGAAGTCGACGAAGTTAGAAATCAAGAAAGAGCATCAAGTGTTGATGATTGACAAGACCAATAGTTTCAAGAAAAGGGCAAAGGGAAAGAAAGGGAAACTTCAAGTAGAATGGCAAACAAGTTGTCACTTCCGTGAAGAAGCCCAAAGCTGAACCAAAGCCTGAAACTGAGTGCTTCTACTGCAAAGGAAATGGTCACTGGAAGCAGAAATGCCCTGAATATTTGGTGGATAAGAAGGATGGCAAAGTAAACAAGGGTATATTTGATATACAGGTTATTGATGTGTGCCTTACTAGTGTTTATAGTAGCCCCTGAGTATTTGATACTTGTTCGGTTGCTAAGATTAGTAACTCGAAACAGGATTTACAGAATAAATAGAGACTAGTTGAGGGGAAGTAATGATGAGTGTTGGAAGTAGTTCCAAGATTGATATGATTATCATCACACACTCCATATACTTTCGGGATTAGTGTTAAACCTAAATAAATGTTATTTGGCGCTTATGCTGAGCATGAATATGATTTGATCATGTTTATTGCAATACGCTTATTCATTTAAAATCGAGAATAATTGTTGTTCTGCTTACATGAATAAAACCATCAATGGTCATACACCCAATGAAAATAGTTTGTTGGATCTCGATCGTAGTGATACACATATTCATAATATTGATGCCAAAAGATGCAAAGTTAATAATGATAGTGCAACTTATTTGTGGCAATCGCTGCTTGGGTCATATCGATGTAAAGCGATGAAGAAACTCCATAAAGATGGATTTTCGGAATCACTTGGTTATGAATCATTTGATGCTTGCGAACCGTGCCTTTTGGGCAAGATGACTAAAACTCCGTTCTCCGGAGCAATGGAACGAGCTACTAACTTGTTGGAAATAATACATACCGATGTATGAGGTCCAATGAGTGTTGATGCTCATGGCAGGGTATCGTTATTTTCTGACATTCACAGATGATTTGAGCAGATATGCGTATATCTACTTAATGAAGCAAAAGTCTGAAACATTTGAAAAGTTCAAAGAATTTTGGAATGAAGTGGAGAATCATCGTAACAAGAAAATAAAAGTTTCTACAATCTGATCGTAGAGAAGAATATTTGAGTTACGAGTTTGGCCTTCATTTTAAACAATGTGGAATAGTTTCACAACTCATGCCACATGGAACACCACGGCGTAATGGTGTGTCCGAACGTCAGAATCAAGACTTTATTGGATATGGTGCGATCTATGATGTATCTTACCGATTTACCACTATCGCTTTTGGGGTTATGCATTAGAGATAGCTGCATTCACTTTAAATAGGGCACCATCTAAACTGCTGAGACGACACCATATGAACTATGGTTTAGCAAGAAACCTAAGTCTGTCGCTTTCTTAAAGTTTGGAGTTGCGATGCTTATGTGAAAAAGGTTTCAACCTGATAAGCTCGAACCCAAAATCGGAGAAGTGCGCTTCATAGAATACCCAAAGGAAACTGTTGGGTACACCTTCTATCACAGATCCAAGGCAAAACATTCGTTGTTAAGAATGGATCCTTTCTAGAGAAGGAGTTTCTCTCGAAAGAAGTGAGTGGGAGGGAAGTAGAGCTTGATAAGGTAATTTGTACCTTCTCCCGAATTGGAAAGTAGTTCATCACAGAAATCAGTTCCAGTGATTCCTACACCAATTAGTGAGGAAGCTAATGATGATGATCAGGAAACTTTAGATTAAGTTACTACAAAACCTTGTAGGTCTTCCAAAGTACAGTCCGCACCAGAGTGGTACGGTAATCCTGTTTTGGAAGTCATGTTACTAGACCATGATGAACCTACGAACTATGAGGAAGCGATGATGAGCACAGATTCCGCGAAATGGCTTGAGGCCATGAAATCTGAGATGGGATCCATGTATGAGAGCAAAGTGTGGACTTTGGTGGAGTTGCCCGATGATCGGCAAGCCATATTGTATAAATGGATCTTCAAGAGGAAGACATACGCTGATAAGTAGTGTTACTATCTACAAAGCTCGACTTGTCGCAAAAGGTTTTTGACAAGTTCAAGGTGTTGACTACAATGAGATTTTCTCAACTGTAGCGATGCTTAAGTCTGTCCGGATCATGTTACTCCCTCCTTCCATCTATATAGGGCCTAATACATTTTTCGAGACTAACTTTGACCAAATATTAAAGCAATAATATATGACATGCAACTTACACAAAGCACACCGTTAAATTCGTGTGTGAAAGGAGCTTTCAATGATATAATTTTCACATTGTGCATGTCATGTACTATTAATATTGTCAATAGTCAAAGGCGGTCTTAAAAACACATTAGGCCCTATATAGATGGAAGGAGGGAGTAGCAATTGCCACATTTTATGAAATCTGGCAAATGGATGTCAAAACTGCATTCCTTAATGGTTTTCTTAAAGAAGAGTTGTATATGATGCAACCAGAAGGTTTTGTCAATCCTAAAGGTGCTAACAAAATGTGCAAGCTCGAGCGATCCATATATGGACTGGTGCAAGCATCTCGGAGTTGGAATATACACTTTGATAAGTTGATCAAAGCATATAGTTTTATACGGACTTGCAGTGAAGCTTGTATTTAAAATAAAGTGAGTGGGAGCACTACAACCTTTCTGATAAGTATATGCGAGTAACATATTGTTGATCAGAAATGATGTAGAATTTTTCTGGAAAGCATAAAGAAGTGTTTAAAAGGAGTTCTTTAAAAGAAAGACCTCAGTAAAGCTACTTACGTATTGAGCATCAAGATCTATTGAGATAGATCAAGACGCTTGATAATATTTTCAATGAATACATACCTTGACAAGATTTTGAAGTAGTTCAAAATGGAACAATCAAAGAAAGAGTTCTTACCTGTGTTGCGAAGGTATGAAATTGAGTAAGACTCAAATCCCGACCACGGCAGAAAATAGAAAGAGAATGAAAAGTCATTCCCTATGCCTCAGTCGTAGGTTCTATAAAGTATGCTATGCTGTGTACCAGACCTATTGTATACCTTGCTCCAAGTTTGGCAAGGGAGTATAATTTTGATCTAAGAGTAGATCACTGGACAGCGGTCAAGAATACCCTTAGTGAGGACTAAGGAAATATTTCTCGATAATGGAAGTGATAAAAGAGCTCGTCATAAAAAGTTACAACGATGCAAGCTTTTACACCAAACCAGATGACTCTAAGTCTCAAACTGGATACATATTGAAAGTGGGAGCAATTAGCTAGAGTAGCTCCGTGCAGAGCATTATAGACATAGAATATTTGCAAAATACACACGGCTCTGAATGTGACAGACCCGTTGACTAAAAATTCTCTCACGAGCAAAACATGATCATACCTTACCAATCTTTGGTTGTTAATCACATAACGATGTGAACTAGATTATTGACTCTAGTAACCCTTTGGGTGTTGATCACATGACGATGTGAACTATGGGTATTAATCACATACAGATGTGGATATTGGTGTTAAATCACATGACGATGTGAACTATATTATTGACTCTAGTGCCCTAGAGGCAATAATAAAGTTATTATTTATTTCCTTATTTCATGATAAATTTTTATTATTCATGCTAGAATTGTATTAACCGGAAATATAATACATGTGTGAATACATAGACAAACATAGTGTCACTAGTATGCCTCTACTTGACTAGCTCGTTAATTAAAGATGGTTAAGTTTCCTAGCCATAGACATGAGTTGTCATTTGGTTAACGGGGTCACATCATTAGGAGAATGATGTGATTGACTTGACCCATTCTGTTAGCTTAACACTTGATCGTTTAGTATGTTGCTATTGCTTTCTTCATAACTTATACATGTTCCTATGACTATGAGATTATGCAACTCCTGCTTACGGAGGAACACTTTGTGTGCTACCAAATGTCACAACGTAATCGGGTGATTATAAAGGAGCTCTACAGTGTCTCCAAGGTACATGTTGAGTTGGCGATTTCGAGATTAGGATTTGTCACTCCGATTGTCGGAGAGGTATCTCTGGCCCTCTCGGTAATGCACATCACTATAAGCCTTGCAAGCAATGTAGCTAATGAGTTAGTTACAAAATGATGCATTACATAACGAGTAAAGAGACTTGCCGGTAACGAGATTGAACTAGGTATTGAGATACCGACGATCAATCTCGCAAGTAACATACCGATGACAAAGGGAACAACGTATGTTGTTATGCGGTTTGACCGATAAAGATCTTCGTCGAATATGTAGGAGCCAATATGAGCATCCAGGTTCCGCTATTGGTTATTGACCGAAAATGTGTTTCGGTCATGTCTACATAGTTCTCGAACCCGTAGGGTCCGCACGCTAAGGTTTCGGCGACAGTTATATTATGAGTTTTGATGTACCAAGGAGTTCGAGTCCCGGATGAGATCGGGGACATGACGAGGAGTCTCAAATTGTCGAAACGTAAAGATCGATATATTGGACGACTATATTCGACTTCGGAAAGGTTACGAGTGATTCGGTATTTTTCGAGTACCGAGAGTTACGGGAATTGTCGGGAGTGTATGGGCCTTATTGGGCCATACGGAAAGAGAGAGGGCTGCCTAGGGCAGGCCGCGCCCCCAAGGCCTAGTCCGAATTGGACTATGGGGGGCTGCCCTCTTCTTCCTTCCCTTCTCCTTCCCCTTCCTTCTCTCCTACTCCTACTAGGAAAGGAGGAGTCCTACTCGGTGGGAGTAGGACTCCCCTTGGCGCCTCTCCCGGCCGCCTCCTCCCTTGCTCCTTTATATACAGGGGCAGGGGGCACCCCATAGACACAACAATTGATCTCTTGATCTCTTAGCCGTGTGCGGTGCCCACCTCCACCATAGTCCTCGATAATATTGTAGCGGTGCTTAGGCGAAACCCTGCGACGGTAGAACATCAAGATCGTCACCACGCCGTCGTGCTGACGGAACTCTTCCCCGACATTCTGCTGGATCGGAGTCCGAGGATCGTCATCGAGCTGAACGTGTGCTAGAACTCGGAGGTTCCATAGTTTCGGTGCTTGATCGGTCGAGCCGTGAAGACGTACGACTACATCAACCGCTATGTTCTAACGCTTCCGCTTTCGGTCTACGAGGGTACGTGGACAACACTCTCCCCTCTTGTTGCTATGCATCACCATGGTCTTGCGTGTGCGTAGGATTTTTTTTTGAAATTACTACGTTCCCCAACACCAGTTTGTGGCTGGAACCGGGACCAAATGGGGTCCTTTAGTCCCGTTCCAGCCATGAACCGGGACCAATGAGATGCCTATATATACCCCCTTGCCCGGGAGTAGAGCAGTGGAGTGCTTTGTTTTTTTGGACGGCTGCGGGAGATCTTTGTGGTGCTCTAGCTCACCTCCTATGCACGTGAGGTGTTCGCTGAAATGCCCGAGCCATACTTAAGCTTTCTCCTCTTGAAGCTCCTTGTCCAAGCTCCATTTTCCTCAAGATTTGTCTAGGTTTGGTGGTCCATCCTGTCCCGTCCCCGTCCTCACCGCCGTCGATCGCCTGCGCCGATCTCGTCGCCGGCACCACCGTGGTGAGCCTCTTGATCTTATCTTCTTTCTAAAAGAAAAAAGTTCTTACTTGTATGATTTAGATAGATACTTGTGTATTTTTCTTACTTTTATTATTCTTTGTTATTATATAGTGCGATGGTTTTGGTATCTGCCTCCGTCGGCCCTAGTCCTGTCTATGATTCGGATGTGGTATGTATTATCTTTTATAACTATTTGGTTGATTTAGTGTTTATGAAAATTATGCCGACCAACGTGACATAGATTTTTTTATCTAGGAGGTATATGAACCAGAAATTCCAACCGACCCTATTGTCGAGAGGTTAAATTTAGTTGAAGAAGAAAACAATTACTTGAAGGAAAAATTGAAAAAAATTGAGGAGAAGATGATATTGGAGTTGCATGTTGCGGATGTCGTCGATGATCATAAGATAAAGATGGATGCAATGCGCTTGAAGATTAGAAAGATTAGAAAATATGCCATTCATACTGAGGCTTGGTATCATTATGCTGTTGGATCAATTGTTACCTTAGTTGCGATTATGATCGCATTTGTTGTTGCATTGAAATGTTTTAGATAGTTTCAATGTATGGTTTAATTAGATGCTCTGGAGAGCTATATGTTGTTCAATGAGAACTATGTATGTACTTTGGTTTTAATGTGATGATGAACTTCTATTAATTAGGTCACTTCTGTATTCATGATGTTCTGTAATGGTTTTTGACACACTTAATTATATATAATGCACGCAGATGAACCGGCAATGGATATACGGTAACAGACGCACCTCCGAGTACATTAAGGGCGCGCATAATTTTCTTGAAGTGGCTGAGGCAAACAAGTAGAATAGTTTTATGTGTTGTCCATGCCCTATATGTGGGAATACGAAGTCTTACTCTGACCGGAAAATCCTTCACAACCACCTGCTTTATAAGGGTTTCATGCCACACTATAATGTTTGGACCAAGCACGAAGAAAGAGGGGTTATGATGGAAGACAACAAAGAAGAAGAGGATAATGACAACTATGTGCCCCCTGAATACGGTGATGCTGCAATGGGGGAAGCTGAAGATCAAGAGGAACCAGACAGTGTGCCTGATGATGATCTTCGCCGGGTCATTGTTGATGCAAAGAGACAATGCGAAAGTGAAAAGGAGAAGCTGAAGTTCAATCACATGTTAGAGGATCACAAAAAAGGGTTGTACCCCAATTGCGAAGATGGCAACACAAAGCTCGGTACCACACTGGAATTGCTGCAGCGGAAGGCAGAGAATGGTGTACCTGGCAAAGGATTTGAGAAGCTACTGAAATATTGAAGAAGAAGCTTCCAAAGGATAACGAATTGCCCGACAGTACGTACGCAGCAAAGTAGGTTGTATGCCCTCTAGGATTGGAGGTGCAGAAGATACATGCATGCCCTAATGACTGCATCCTCTACCATGGTGAGTACGAGGATTTGAACGCATGCTCGGTATGCGGTGCATTGCGGTATAAGATCAGACGAGATGACCCTGGTGATGTTAACGGCGAGCGCCCCAGGAAGAGGGTTCCTGCCAAGGTGATGTGGTATGCTCCTATAATACCACGGTTGAAACGTCTGTTCAGAAACAAAGAGCATGCCAAGTTGATGCGATGGCACAAAGAGGACCGTAAGAAAGACGGGAAGTTGAGAGCACCCGTTGACGGTCGCAGTGGAGAAAAATCAAGAGAAAGTGGGGGGACTTTGCAGGTGACGCAAGGAACTTATGGTTTGGTTTAAGCATGGATGTCATTAATCCTTTTGGGGAGTAGAGCAGCAATCACATCACCTGGCCCATGACTCTATGTATCTATAACCTTCCTCCTTGGTTGTGCATGAAGCGAAAGTTCATTATGATGCCAGTTCTCATCCAGTGCCCTAAGCAACCCGGCAATGACATTGATGTGTACCTAAGGCCATTAGTTGAAGAACTTTTACAGCTATGGAATGAGAACGGTGTACGTGTGTGGGATGAGCACAAATAGCAGGAATTTGACTTGCATGTGTTGCTGTTTGTAACCATCAATGATTGGCCTTCTCTCAGTAACCTTTCAGGACAGACAAACAAGGGATACCACGCATGCACGCACTGTTTAGATGACACTGAAAGTATATATCTGGACAAATGCAGGAAGAATGTGTACCTGGGGCATCGTCGATTTCTTCCGACCAACCATCAATGTCAAAAGAAAGGCAAGCATTTCAAAGGCGAGGCAGATCACCGGAAGAAGCCCGCCGTCTGTACTGGTGATCACATACTTGCTATGGTCAATTATTTACAAGTAATCTTTGGAAAGGGTCCCGACGGACTATCTATTTCGAATGACGTTGAGGGACGCGCACCCATGTGGAAGAAGAAATCTATATTTTGGGACCTACCCTACTAGAAAGACCTAGAGGTCCGCTCTACAATCGACGTGATGCACGTGACGAAGAATCTTTGCGTGAACCTGCTAGGCTTGTATGGGAAGACAAAATATACATCGGAGGCACAAGAGGACCAGCAACGTGTGCACGAAAAAGATGGCATGCCTCCAAAGCACTACGAAGGTCCTGCCAGCTACGCTCTTACCAAAGAAGAGAAGGAAATCTTCTTTGAATGCCTACTCAGTATGAAGGACCCGTCTGGCTTCTCATCGAATATAAAGGGAATAATAAATATGGCAGATAAAAAGTTCCAGAACCTAAAGTCTCATGACTGCCATGTGATTATGACGCAACTACTTCCGGTTGCATTGAGGCGGCTTCTACCGGAAAACGTTTGATTAGCCATTGTGAAGCTATGTGCATTCCTCAATGCAATCTCTCAGAAGGTGATCGATCCAGAAATCCTACCAAGGTTAAGGAGTGATGTGGCACAATGTCTTGTTAGTTTTGAGCTGGTGTTCCCACCATCCTTCTTCAATATCATGACGCACGTCCTAGTTCATCTAGTCGATTTAGATTGTCGCTCGGGCCCAGTATTTCTACACAATATGTTCCCCTTTGAGAGGTTCATGGGAGTCCTAAAGAAATATGTACGTTACCGCGCTAGGCCAAAAGGAAGCATCTCCATGGGCCATCAAACAGAAGATTTCATTGGGTTTTGTGTTGACTTCATTCCTGACCTTAAGAAGATTGGTCTCCCTCAATCGTGGTATGAGGGGAGACTGGCTGGAAAAGGCACGCTAGGAGGGGACTCAATAATATGTAGGGATGGGCATTCTTGGTCTCAAGCACACTACACAGTTCTATAGGATTTTACCTTGGTGACCCCGTATGTTGATGAACACAATAACATTCTGCGCTCCAAACACCCGGAGCAATGTGACGACTGGATTACATGTGAACACATCAGGACTTTCGGCAGTTGGTTGCAAACACGTCTCATGGGTGACAACACTGTTTCTGATGAGTTGTACTCGTTGGCCTGGGGACCATCTTCGACTGTATTGACTTACAAAGGGTACGAGATAAATGGGAATACATTTTACATGATCGCCCAAGATCAAAAGAGCACCAACCAAAACAGTGGTGTCCGCTTTGATGCAGCAACCAAGAGGGGAAAGGACACATATTATGGTTACATAGTGGACATATGGGAACTTGACTATGGACATGATTTTAAGGTCCCTTTGTTTCAGTGCAAATGGGTCAATCTATAAGGAGGCGGGGTACAGGTAGACCCACTGTATGGAATAACAACAGTGGATCTGAATAATCTTGAGTACATAGACGAACCATTCGTCCTAGCCAATGATGTGGCGCATGTTTTCTATGTGAACGACATGTCTACCAAACCGAGAAAAATAAAAGATAAGGAAGCGAATACATCATACGATGAGCCAAAGCGCCACATAGTTCTTTCAGGAAAAAGAGACATCATGGGATTGGAGGGCAAGACATACATGTCTGAAGATTATGAAAAGTTTCATGAAATTCCTCCCTTCAAAGTCAAGGCTGACCCGAGCACCCTGTTAAACGATGAAGATTATCCATGGTTACGGTGCAATAAGCAAAGGACACAAGCGAAGAAAAAGTGAAGACTTTCTCTCCACAACTATTATGATGATGCCTTTGATCTAGAATATCACCGCAGTTACATGTGAAGAAATGAAATGCCTTTTGTAACAAATGAGTTTTCGTCCGAAACCTTGATACTTCTAAAGAGATTGTCCGTTTTGTACACGAAGTGCATCCAGTTTTTGTCGTAACCCTCTCAACTTTTTATAACATGCTATGTGGGTGAAATGATGATACCATGCCAACTTTCAACCTTTTCGGAGTTCATTTGTAGTGCTTTTCAATTTCAGGGTCATATAGCTAAAAAAATCAGTAAATGCATGAAAAATAACAAATGAAGTCAGAAAGGGTTGAAAATGGGTGATGTGGCTTCTAATGGTGCATTTTGAACACACAAAAAGTCTGGAGTTCAAATAAGTTCAAAAAAATGAAATCCCTTTGTAACAGATGAGTTTTCCTCCGAAACCCTGATACTTCGATAGAGATTGTCCGTTCTGTACACGAAGTGCATCAAGTTTTTTGCCGTAACCCTCTCAACTTTTTAGCACATGCTATGTGGGTGAAATGATGATACCGTGACAACTTTCAACTTTTTCAGAGTTCATTTGTAGTGCTTTTCAATTTCAGGGTCATATAGCTCAAAAAATCAGTAAATGCATAAAAAATACCAAATGAAGTCAGAAAGGGTTGAAATTTTTTGACGTGGCTTTGAATGGTGCATTTTGAACACACAAAAAGTCAGGAGTTCAAATAAGTTCAAAAAATGAAATCCCTTTGTAACAGATGAGTTTTTGTCCGAAATCCTGATACTTTGAACGATTGTCCGTTTTGTACACGAAGTGCATCCAGTTTTGCGTAACCCTCTCAACTTTTTAGCACATGATATGTGGGTGAAATGATGATACCATGCCAATTTTCAACCTTTTCGAGTTCATTTGTAGTGCTTTTCAATTTCGTGGTCATATAGCTCAAAAGATCAAGAATGCATGAAAATACCAAATGAAGTCGAAAGGGTTGAAAATTGATGATGTGGCTTTGAAAGGTGCATTTTGAACACACAAAAAGTCTGGAGTTCAAATAAGTTCAAAAAAATGAAACCCCTTTGTAACAGATGAGTTTTCGTCCGAAATCCTGATACTTCGAAAGAGATTTTCCATTTTGTACACGGAGTGCATCCAGTTTTTGCCGTAACCCTCTCAACTTTTTAGCACATGCTATGTGGGTGAAATGATGATACCATGCCAACTTTCAACCTTTTCAGAGTTCATTTGTAGTGCTTTTCAATTTCAGGGTCATTTAGCTCAAAGAATGAACTAATAACAAAAAGAATGAACTAAAAATAATCAATTAAAATATTCGGTTATGATCAACTAAAGCAAAACTATAATATTTTTCAATAGCAAAAAGAATAAACTAAAAAGCTTTTATAAAACTCTAATAGCAAAAGGAATCAACTAAAAAGCTTTTATAAACCTCTAGTATTTTTGAAACTAAAATTATATAAAATTTATGCACCTAAAATTATCAAACTATTTTCTGTTCAAAACATTAATAGCAAAAAGAATTTTCATAAAGAAATTTTTGTTAGAAACGTTAATAGCAAACTAAAATAACAAAATCTATTTTTCATTAAAACAGACATTTAAAATAACCAAAAAATTACCTAAAGCAAAATGATTCACTCAAAAACTCTAAAAAAATATGTAAAGCATAAAACAAAAAAGTACAGAAAATAAAATAAAAAATGCCGTCTAAACGGCCCCACGGCCTGCATACGACTTGAAACCCAACTAGCATGTTGGGCCAGGATGCAGGCCCGCAGCGGGCCTAGTAGGTCCACAGGCATAGCAGAGTTAGATTAGGCCCGTAGGCCTGGAATTCAGAGGAGTTCGAGGGGATGGGTCAGCGGAGCTTATAAACCGGTGCGGGGCTCTTTCAACTAGCTAGGTGGGACTAAAGTCCCACCGTGCCGCTGTGCAAGGCAATTGGTCCCGTTTCGTGCCACAAACCGGGACCAAAGGGGGGCTTTGGTCCCGGTCCGTGGCACCAACCGGGACCAATACCCCCCCTTTGGTCCCGGTTCGTGCCACCAACCGGGAACAAAGGGTTGTGCTTCCCGCCCTTTCGCCTGGCCAAAAGAGACCTTTGGTCGCGGTTGGTGGCACGAACCAGGAGCAAAGGGGTGTATTGGTCCCGGTTGGTGCCACCAACCGGCACTAAAGCCTTTGCTATATAAGCCAAGACTTAGCAGTTTCTCCTCATTCTTTCCCCCGATGGCGAAACGCACGACTGAGGAAGTCCTGGATTGGGGGGTCCTCGGGTGTCCGGGCTATTCGATATGGGCTGGACTGATGGGCCGTGAAGATACAAAGCGAAAGACCTTTCCCCGTGTCCGGGTAGGACTCCCCTATGCGTGGATGGCAAGATTGGTGGCTGGATATGTAATTTCCTTTCTCTACAAACCGACTCTGTACAACCCTAGGCCCCTCCGGTGTGTATATATACCGGAGGGTTTAGTCTGTGGAGGCTATCAGAATTCACATAGCCTAGACATCTAGGGTTCAGCCATTATGATCTCGAGGTAGATCAACTCTTGTAACCTGGGTAAACATGGTGTCCCACTTGTCCTTTGTTACCATCGATCCTCCGACGCACAGTTCGGCACCCCCTACCTGAGATCGATCGGTTTTGACACCGACATTGGTGCTTTCATTGAGAGTTCCACCGTGTCGTCGATAGAAGGTTCGATGGCTTGTTTGATCATCGGCAATGATGTTGTTTCCGGGGAAACATTCCTCCCTGGTCAACTTTTCGTGTTTGGCGGCTTCGCTCTGTGTGCCAATTCAACTGGTCGCCTTGAGCAGATCGACAGCTACGCTCCTGGTCACTAGATCAAGTTCGGAAGACTGAACTATATCGCAGATATCCAAGGAAACTTGATCTTCGAAGGGTTCTCGGCCTCGACCGCCACTCCTCATCTACACGAGGGAAGCCTGTCGGATCCACCACCAGGCTCCGTTCAAGGATCAACTATAGCTCCTGCCCAGGCCTTAGATCCAGAGCGAACTACCCTGTCTGAAGACGGGAGTATGAACCCCACTGGACCCGCTCCTACTACGGAGCTCCCTACCGGAGACCCAGAGGTGACCGTATTATCGGCAGACCTATAATCAAACAGGGCTCTCCCTATCATCGGGAAGCTGGGCTCACCTCTGGATGTTAACCCCGAACTCTTCAGGTATGCATCCATTGAGCATGATCAAGTGGCGATTTCCAGCCCAGCTCCACAGGCCCTCAATCACCCGTCCAGCTATTGCTCCTAAACGAGGCTCTGGACTTAATGTGATCTCTCGCTCTCACGGAAGTGTCACTTCTGAACTACACCCAGCTTGAAACAAGGGGCTGAGAGCGGGGAATTTTGCGTCCCACCCACTATAGTGGTTCTAAGTCTGACAGTAGAATAGGGGGTACATAAGAGGAGGCAAGATCCTAGCTACGATGAGGTTGTGCATGCAAGATTTACGAGTTCAGACCCTTCTCAGAAGAAGTAAATGCCCTACGTCTCGGTGCCCGGAGGTGGTCGACTGGATTATGCGTGAAGTTGCAGGGGGTGCGAACCCTTGTTCCAGTGGAGGGGGTGGCTTATATAGAGTGCGCCAGGACCCCAGCCAGCCTATGTTACAAGAGTTTAATGTACTTAAAGGGGAGATGTTACTGGTAACGCCAATGATAAAGGCATATAAATGATCATTAAGACTACGGAGTGAATGCCTGGCCGTTGCCATCGTGAGTGACTTTAGATCTTCTGTACTCCCAGTGACTTCTGATGTTGTCGAGTGTATATATCCTGGTCGAATGGAATTGGGTTATCCGAGTGAAATGCTTCTGGTCAAGTGGGTTGCACTCTGAGGTGATTACAATCGGTAGATGCTGCTGTGGTTTGAATGTATTTAACTCTTAGGGCAGTGTCCTTGGGAAGGGTGTTTAGGTTAGGCCCATTACCCTACCCTAGGTACATGCCATCTTCATTAGCCCCCGTATGGATCGGGGTCCGAGTGGAGAAGGGGTTGAAGATGATTCTAACCCAAATTTTTATGCTTCAGAGGCATTTTACCTGGGTCGGTGAACCATGCTAGAACTTTCGACTCCATCTTCAGTCGCCTTGATCCATTCAGAGTTTGTCGAGTGAACTTATGCGGATATGCTTCGAGTGTTGGATCGGCATGAAATCTTGGGCGCAATTGGTTGCGTTGCTGTTCCCGGATCTCACGGGATTTGAAATTTGGAGAAGCGCGCGGGACGGAGGGCACCGCAGTAAACGGGATGGATTAGGCAGGGACACCTCAGTCCTCGCACCGCCTTTTTCACCATGTACCAAGCGTGCGACTGTTGCGAGATTTGACAGGATGATCTGGGCCCATGCGTCAGCCACTCGGAAGTGAGCTCATAAAAGGCATTGAGGTCGATGCGATTGCACAGTGTTCCTTATTCCCCTTCTTCCTCCTCTGCTTATTGTAGCGACCCGACCTCAGATGGTCAAGTCTCTGTGCTTCCGTGTCATCCCTGGATCGGTAATGCTGACACACACAGTACTCGAAGGATTTATAACAGAGTAGCAATCACACATTTATTACATCGAATGTCTTAAAAGAGAACTTATTACAATAATATGGCTTAAGGCCATCTAATACGATAACAGCGGAAGGCTTGGAAGATAAAGTGAGTCCATCAACTCCAACGGCATAGCTGAGCTGCACGGCAACGACCTATCGAACCTTACTCCTCTTCTGAAAAGTCTGCAACATAATACGTTGCAGCCCGAGAACGGGTCAGCACATGGAATATGCTGGCAATGTAACACAATAGAGCAATAACAGAATAATGCTACCACTACATGCATATTTGACTGGTGGAAAGCTCTACGGTTACAATTTTGCGGAAAGCCAGTTTTTCCCTACAACAAAGGAATAAATTTTAATTTAACTATCATGGTGGTTGAAACATCATTGAGAAGGTATAACCCCAACTCAATCCCAATTAAAATAGTTAACATCCTAGCAATATTAATTTAGAGTGTTGAGATACATGTGAATACTCAAGTACTAGATACTCAGAATTGTCCATAACCGGGGACACGGCTAACCATGATTAGATTATACACTCGCAGAGGTTTATGACTTTTCCCCACAAGACTCGATCGCCTCCGCTGATTTCTCGCCTTTGCATGGTGTTTGAGAAACGGATGACCGAGACACGCCTTCGTAAACATTAACTCTCTACTCCTGTAGACCATACCAAACCTACAAAACCCACTACCGCTGATCTACCTCTTCAAGAGCTTCACGTAACTTACTCAACTATGCTAGAGCCCATAATAGCTTGTGGCTGCACACAGAAGTTTCTAGCATGAATAATCTCAGTTCCCTTTGAGCCTGGGTGGCGGTCCATAGGAAGATTACACGGATACCCCGGTATTTCCAAAACAAAACAGATAACACTGGGTTCCCTAGGTGCCTCAGTCCACCCAGATGTGCATTAAAGTTTCCACCTTAAGTTAACCATTAATTAACAATCTCACATCTGTCATGGAATACACTCAAACCCAACCACGTCTACGAGCATAGCATAGCAATATAAGCAACACGTAGAAGTAACTCCCAAGGGTTTGACAGTAACAGGGCAATAGGTTCCTACCTCATCATCTACTTCCCAACCCACAAATTAATGACATCCTAACCATGCAAGGTTTGAGGGTTGAAACTAATGCATAAAAACTGGGTATGTGAAGAGTATGATCAAAGTGTTACTTGCCTTGCTGACGATCCGGGAATCCTAGAGACTCGTAGTAACACGCTTCACACTCCGGGAATTCTATCGCAAACAAACAACAGCATACATAAGCAACAAGCAAAGATGCACAAACGAAACTTCAACTGAAAGAGGTTGACCGGAGAGTTCAACTTAAGAACTCCGGTTCACAAGAAGAATCAAACCAAACGGAGCAACGAAACTCAAACGGCGAAAGAAACAAGATCCGTTTACTAATCTGAACTAGGGTCAAATTTTACAGAGGCAAAAACTTGTTTGAGTTGGCTATTCGGAAAGAGGGTTTCGAGATGAAACTCCAGGCGCTTGAATCGCCTGATTCTGATAAACGAGCGAAAAGTTATACTAGTTCGAACATCCGATCAGAAATCGCGATCGGAAAAATCGCGGAATAAATCCGATAAAAGAAAATGACGAACGGCTAAACGAACGAACGTTCGTTAGCAGAAACTAAACGACGAACATGTTCTTTAGAACGAACGAACGAGTGAACGCTCGCTAAACAAATAAACCGGAGAATAAAACCGATCTATAGAAAAAACGAACTAGGGTTTTTTTTTAAAAAAACCCGAAGGGGTTTTTCTTAAAAAAACGTATGGGCGGCTACCTCCGCGAGGTCGTCCCGCGGGCGGGTGACTCAAGGGCGGGCGAGGGCGGCGGGCTCGGCGAGGGCGCTGGGCTCGGCGCTGGAGGCGGCGGCGGCGACTTACTACGGCGGCGGCGGGCTAGGCGAGGCGCGGCGAGGGGCGGCGGCTCGGCCTGCCAAGCAAGGCGAGGCGAGTGGCGGTGGTTTTGGTTAGGGGGGCTTATAGGTTGGGGGAGGCTCCGACTTGGGAGGGGCAAGGCGGCGGCGGTTGCGACCCGTGTCGGACACGGCGGCGGCGACGAGGGGAAGGCGGGCGCCGGGCGGCTGGGCCGGCTTGTTCATTGGGCCCTTGGCCCGGGCGGTGGTCCTCTTTTTTTTTTTTTTTAAAACGTCTACCGATTAAGAAAATCCTAGAAAATAAATAAAATCTAAAATTCCAAAATAAGTTTTCTCCGCCTAAATGGAATATTTAGAACAGGATGAACTTTTCTTGGCCCCTAAAATGCATTTTTTTAAAAACATGCAAATTTTTCTAGGGCGAATAAAATTCCAAAATAAATCAAATAAAACCCAAATAATGATTTTAACATTTTTCCTTCGATATTTCAATTATTTCGGAGAAGTCATATTATCTCCCCTCATTTATTATTTAAAAATGAAATATTTTCCGGAGAGAAAAATAATTAAAACCAAAAATCCTCGTGTTCATTATTTGATAAAATTCAAATATGAAAATTGAAAAAATCCCCAACTCTCTCCGAGGGTCCTTGAGTTGCTTAGGATTTCGAGGATTGCAAACAAAGGCAATAAAATATGATGTGCATGGATGACCTATGTATAACATTCCAAATTGAAAATTTGGGATGTTACAAACCTACCCCCCTTAAGATGAATCTCGCCCTCGAGATTCGGGCTGGCTAGAAAATAGGTGCGGATGGGCCTTGCGAATATCCTCTTCTCGCCCCCGGTGGCTTCCTCCTCGGTATGGTGGCTCCAATCAACTTTGCAAAACTTGATAACCTTGTCATGCGAGTGACTCATTCGTCAAAATCAAGAATCTTTATTGGCTTCTCCTCATAGGTCGATTACTATCCAAATGAATCGCCTCCAAGGGCAATCAGATCATTTAACAAAGATATCGCCATCTCAGCATGGCACTTCTTCACCGTGATACGTGAAACACATCGTGAACTCCCGACAATCCTTCGTAACTCCAGCTTGTAGGCAACTTCTCCCATCCGCTCCAAAACACGATACGGTCCTACAAATCTTGGGGCTAACTTTCCTTTACTCCAAAACGTTTCACCCTCAAGGGTGATACTCGCAGATAGGCTCGCTCCAATTTCATAGGTTACTTCCTTGCGTTTTGAATCACAGAACTCTTCTGCTCTAGACCGAGCAATCTTTAGTCTGCTCTTTGATCAGTTTAACCTTCTCCTCTGATTCCTTGATCAAATCTGGTCCAAACAACTGACGGTCTTCAACCTCATCCCACATCAATGGTGTTCTACATCTGCGTCCATACAGAGCTTCGAACGGTGCCATCTTCAAACTGGCCTGGTAGCTATTGTTGTATGAGAACTCTGCGTATGGAAAATTGTCATCCCAACTAGATCCATAATCTAGCGCACAGGCTCTCAATATGTCCTCCAGAATCTGATTGACTCTCTCTGTCTGTCCATCCGTCTGCGAGTGAAAAGCGGTACTGAACTCCAATATGGCACCCAAAGTCTGGTGTAGCTGATGCCAAAACTTTGAACTAAACTGCGCTCCTCTATCTGATACAATGCTCCTTGGAACTCCATGCAAACATACGATCCTGTTCATATATATCTTGGCCAACTTTGTACTTGTATAGGTTGTTTTCACTGGGATGAAATGGGCTACTTTGGTCAAACGATCCACAACTACCCATATTGAATCATATCCTGCCTTGGTTCTGGGTAATCCGTAATAAAGTCCATGCCAAGTTTGTCCCACTTCCATTCGGTATTGGCATAGGCTGTAATATTCCTGCTTCGATGCTCTGCCTTCACTCTCGACATACATCACATACGGCTATATACTCGGCAATATCCTTCTTCATACCACCACCGTAAACGCTCCTTCAAGTCCAAATACATCTTGGTGTTTCCGGGTGAATCGAGTATGGTGAGTCATGGGCCTCTGAAGTATTAACTTCCCGATCTCCAATTGTTGGGCACATAAACCGTCCTCAAACCACAAGGTATCATGCTCATCCTCGCGAAAACCTTTGGCTTTTCCTTCGCCCATCTTCTCTCTTATCTCAGCAATCTCTTTGTCCTCCTTCCGAGCTTCTCGAATCTTGTTCAACAACGCCGATCGAACCTCCATTGTTGCAAGAAAACCTCTTGGAACAATCTCCAATCGAAGTTCCGTGATCTCCACAGCTAACTCCTTTGGCAATCCTTTGCTTTCAAGGATATTAGCATAAATCTTCCGCTCAAAGCGCCTCGCTACGACGCTGGCCTTTCTGGATGATAGTGTAGCTTCATGTCGTAATCCTTTATAAGTTCCAGCCATCTCCTCTTTCTGAGGTTTAACTCCTTCTGTGTGAAAATGTACTTCAAACTCTTATGATCTGTGTACACATCACAACGGTTTCCAATAAGATAATGTCTCCAGGTCTTCAACGCATGTACTATAGCTGCTAACTCCAAATCATGCGTGGCATAGTTCAACTCATGTGGCTTCAGCTTGTCGTGAGGCATATGAAACAACTTTTCCGTCCCCGCATAAGAACACATCCAAGTCCCAAGCGAGAGGCGCCACAATACACTTGAAACTCCTTATGTATATCCGCAATGTCAAGATCGGGCAGTAGTCAACCGCTTCTTCAACTCCCGAGAGCTTGTCTCGCAATCCTCTATCCATTTGAACTTAGTATCCTTCTTTAGCAATTCAGTCATTGGCTTAGCAATCTTGGAAAATTCTCAATGAATCTCCGATAATATCCTGCCACCAAGGAAATCGGATCTCGCCAATCAAGTGGGTGCCAACCATTCAAAGGATCGATCAACTCATCGATCTATTGCTATACCCTCTCCTGATATAACATGCCCAAGAAATCCAACTTCCATCAACCAAAACTCGCATTTGCTGAATTTGGCGTATAACTGGTGTTCCCTGAGTTTCTCGAGAACCAAACGCAAGTGTTCCGCGTGCTCCTCTTCGTTCTTCGAGTATACCATAATATCATCAATAAACACCACGACAAACTTGTCCAAATACTCCATGAACACTTTGGTCATCATACTCATGAAATAGGCAGGGGCGTTAGTCAGTCCAAATGACATGACCGTATACTCATATAATCCATACCGCGTGGTAAATGCTGTCTTTGGTATATCCTTCTCTCGGATCTTCAATCGATGGTATCCTCGATCGAGATCAATCTTCAAAACACCTTAGCTCCTTGCAACCGATCAAACAGATCATTAATCATCGGTAAGGGATACTTGTTCTTTATCGCTACTTCATTCAGAGCTCGATAATCAATAACCATCCTCGTGGATTTATCCTTCTTCTCCACCAAAAGTACCGGGCTCCCCAAGGTGATGAACTTCACGAATGTAACCTTTCTCCAATAGCTCCTTGATCTGCTTCTTAATTTCCTCCAGATCATTTGCGGGCATCTGATAGCGTCTCTTGGATATTGGACCTGTACCTGCTAATAGCTCTATCGAAACTCGATGTCTCGATCCGTGGCATGCCCGTAACTCCTCCGGAAAACATCCGGATAATCCTTTACTACGTGTACTTCCTCCCGCATAACTCCCGTGAGGGCATTCACTTGGCTCCTCCTAGGCACATGCCTAGATACATACTTAATCCTTTTTCCTCCTGGGTGGTAAGATAAATTGACTTGCTAGCACACCAATACTTCCTCCATACTTTGACATCCAGTCCATACCTAATATCACATCCAATCCTTGCGACTCCAAGATAATTAGGTCAGACGGAAAAACATGTGTGCCAATGATTAGGGGTATCTGGGTGCACCATCTGCTAGCCATGTACTCTGCTCCAGGCGAGCTCACTAGAAGAGGGGTCCTAAGGGTTTGGGTTGGTAACTTAAACTTTTCCACAAATCCCCTTGATATGTATGAATGCGATGCACCATTATCGAAAAGAACAAGAGCGGTAAATGACTGAACCGAAAACTTACCTATTACCGCGGCCGGCTGCTCTTCAACTTCCTCCACGTTAACGTGGTTCACTTGTCCTTTGTTGAATGGATAGGGCTTCTTCCAGCCTCCCATTTCGCTTTCCATTCTTTCCTTCGTGGCAGTCATTGGCATAGTGCCCTGCCTTCCCGCACTTAAAGCAAATAACTTGGCTTAAGTCCTCTTGGCGGGTGTAGCTGGGTTAGAGCGGATTCTATTTATTGTTGACCCCTTTCCCATTCCGCTTCTTCGCACCATTTTGATTATGCGATCCTCCTCCAGTATGGTTATGACCTCCATGGTTATGAACAAGTCCTCCCGAGTTCGGGGTTAAGCGAGGCTTCTGGTGAGCTCCTGAGTTATACTTCCCTTGTCCATACTTCCTCTTACGACTCTCAATCTGCTGTTGCTTTCCTTCAATCATTAGGGCCTTATCTACCAACTCCTGGTAGTTATTGAAAGTTGCCACCATCAACTACATACTCATCTCATCATTCAACCCTTCCATAAACTTCTCTTGCTTCGCGGCATCTGTGGCCACATCATCAGGGGCATAGCGTGATAACTTGCTAAACTCATCCACGTACTGGGCCACAGTACGGTTCCCCTGGCGTAAGTTGCAAAACTCACGCTTCTTTATCTGCATGGCTCCAGTTGAGACATGGGCCGTGCGAAAAGCTTGTTGGAGCTGGTCCCAAATGACATTGGCTATAGGAAAAGTAGCCTTGTAATTCTCCCACCATGCGGCTGCTGGTCCATCCAATTGATGTGCGGCAAAGCGCACCCTTGTAGCATCCGTGCATCCTGCGGTGGTTAACTCCCTTCCAATACGGCGTAGCCAATCATCAGCAACTATTGGCTCGGTGCTACCGAAAACACCGCGGTTGTAGCCTCGTGAAACGGGTTAAATTGTCCACCGCGCGGCGGATTGTTGTTGGCATTGTTGTTTTTGTTGTTGTTGCCCTGTTCGAACTAGCAATTGCATCAAGGCATTCTGCTATGGATCAATCGGGTGAGCTCCGTGGGAAAACAAAACCGGGTCACGTCTCGGAGGCATCTGAGGGTTTTAGATGGAAGAGATTAGAATAGAAAAAGATCTAGGGGGGAAACACTACCCATATTCATATGAGGCAAACACACACATTCATTCAATCAATCAAGCAAGGGCATACAAAACGTTCTAGGACTATCGCATAAGTGCTCAGCTACTACTAATTACATGGGGAATACTACTATTATATGGTGGTCATCTAGAAATTTTGATCGGTGGAAGACTCCATGATGTCTGCTCCAGCTTCGTCTTCGTAGTCATCACCACTTGGATCAGAGTCGGTGTCGTCGATGATGATGTAGTAATCCGGACAAGTGGGATCTTCTTCCTCTTCTTCCGGTGCTGGTCCTCCCATGAAGACTCTGATCTTCTTGACTAGGTCGTCATTCTTCTCCAGTAGGGTCTTGATTTCTTCCTCATATCCATCGCGTAAACTTGAGTTCTTCCTCCACTCGATGATCCTAGTTTTCGCCTTCTTCATCTCCATCATATCTGCGCACATCTGGTTCTCCTGACGCCGAATGTGCTGGTTTAGCTCCTGGATGTAAGCTGCAATGGATCTATCCTTCTTGGTGCTGATTACTTCCCATTGCTCGTCTCGGCGCCCACATATTTGATATATGGTGTCTTTAAGCTCCCGGTTGTAGACTTCTCCAATGCGTCCCATGGTAATGTGAGCTGCCATACTCTTGCCAAGGCTCCAGGTGGGTGCTTCAAAAGAAAACTCTATGGGCTTGAAGTTGGCGAGAACGTCCTTCCGAACTTGTACTTGAATCATCCAGCGTTCTTCTTCTGGTAAAGTGGCGTTGTACGTCCCGGTGAAGCTTGGTATTCCAATATTCAGGTACCTAGTGACTTCCTTCAAGTGGCGTCCAAAAGGTGTGTCTTCATCTCGTTGTGCAAACTTGTTCTTCATCTCCGCTATCCTAAAGAGTGGAAAAATGGAGAGGAGTCGAAATGAGTAGAGAAGAGTGACCTATGGTTTTATCTTAGTGGTCGTGTCCTACACTCAGCGTGTGCTCGATACCATCTTGTAGCGACCGACCTCAGATGGTCAAGTCTCGTGCTTCCGTGTCATCCTCGGATCGGTAATGCCGACACACAAGACTCAAGGATTTATAACAGAGTAGCAATCACACATTTATTACATCTAATGTCTTAAAAGAGAACTTATTACAATAATATGGCTTAAGGCCATCTAATACGATAACAAATGAAGGCTTGGAAGATAAAGTGAGTCCATCAACTCCAACGGCATAGCTGAGCTGCACGGCAACGACCTATCGAACCTTACTCCTCTTCCAAAAGTCTGCAACATAATACGCTGCAGCCCGAGAACGGTCAGCACATGGAATATGCCGCAATGTAACACAATAGAGCAATAACAGAATAATGCTACCACTACATGCATATTTGACTGGTGGAAAGCTCTACGGTTACAATTTTGCGGAAAGCCAGTTTTTCACTACAACAAAGGAATAAATTTTAATTTAACTATCATGGTGGTTGAAACATCATTGAGAAGGTATAACCCCAACTCAATCCCAATTAAAATAGTTAACATCCCAGCAATATTAATTTAGAGTGTTGAGATACATGTGAATACTCAAGTACTAGATACTCAAATTGTCCATAACCGGGACACGGCTAACCATGATTAGATTGTACACTCTGCAGAGGTTTATGACTTTTCCCCACAAGACTCGATCGCCTCCGCTGATTTCTTGCACTGCATGGTGTTTGAGAAACGGATGACCGAGACACGCCTTTCGTAAACATTAACTCTCTACTCCGGTAGACCATACCAAACCTACAAAACCCACTACCGCTGATCTACCTCTTCAAGAGATTCACGAACTTACTCAACTATGCTAGAGCCCATAATAGCTTGTGGCTGCACACGGAAGTTTCTAGCATGAATAATCTCAGCCCCTTTGAGCACTGGTGGCGGTCCATAGGAAGATCACACGGATACCCCAGGATTTCCAAAACAAAACAGATAACACTGGGTTCCCCAGGTGCCTCAATCCACCCAGATGTGTATTAAAGTTGCCACCTTAAGTTAACCATTAATTAACAATCTCACATCTGTCATGGAATACACTCAAACCCGACCACGTCTACGAGCATAGCATAGCAATATAAGCAACACGTAGAAGTAACTCCCAAGGGTTTGATAAGAATAGGCAATAGGTTCCTACCTCATCATCTACTTCCCAACCCACAAATTAATAACATCCTAACCATGCAAGGTTTGAGGGTTGAAACTAATGCATAAAAACTGGGTATGAAAAGAGTATGATCAAAGTGTTACTTGCCTTTGTCGACGATCCGGAATCCTAGAGACTCAGAGTAACACGCTCGCACTCCGGGAATTCTATCGCAAACAAACAACAGCATACATAAGCAACAAGCAAAGATGCACAAACGAAACTTCAACTGAAAGAGGTTGACCGAGAGTTCAACTTAAGAACTCCGTTCACAAGAAGAATCAAACCAAACGGAGCAACGAAACTCAAACGGCGAAAGAAACAAGATCCGTTTACTAATCTGAACTAGGGTCAAATTTTACAGAGGCAAAAACTTGTTTGAGTTGGCTATTCGTAAAGAGGTTTTCGAGATGAAACTCCGGGCGCTTGAATCGCCTGATTCCGATAAATGAGCGAAAAGTTATACTAGTTCGAACATCGGATCAGAAATCGCGATCGGAAAAATCACGGAATAAATCCGATAAAAGAAAATGACGAACGGCTAAACGAACGAACGTTCGTTAGCAGAAACTAAACGACGAACACGTTGTTAGAACGAATGAACGAGCGAACGCTCGCTAAACAAATAAACCGGAGAATAAAACCGATCTATAAAAAAAAGAACTAGGGTTTTTTTTCTAAAAAACTAGAAGGGGTTTTTCTTAAAAAAACCCGGCGGCTACCTCCGGCGAGGTCGCCCTGCTGGCGGGCGACTCGGGCGGGCGAGGGGCGGCGCGGGCTCGGCGAGGGCGCGCGGGCTCGGGCGGCGGCGGCGGCAGGCGGCCTTGGCGAGGCGCGGGCGAGGCTCGGCTCGGCGGGGTGGTGAGGCGAGGGGCGGTGGTGGTGGTTAGAGTTTGGCGGCGGTGGTGTCCGGTCGGACACGGCGGCGGCGACGCTGGAAGGCGGCGGCGGGTGGGCGGGGCGGCCGGGTCGCTGCTCGGTTGGGCCCTTGGCCCGGTCGGTATGGTCCTCTCTTTTTTT